>OY755040.1:114764122-115964122 GCA_963576565.1 Aspidapion aeneum
GATTTTAACCTTAAAACATTGCATTCTTCTAAAAGTTTGGTGGAATATTGGCATAGTGTCTGGGAATATTTTACTGAAATTTCGCGAAAATCTGTAGTGCCATTTTGAAAATATCACAAATAAACCTCTGTTCTCTCATGACGTAAAATTTAGTCCACCATAACAGCTGATTTTTTCAGGGGCATGGTCTGTATTTGTTTATTGGCCTTGCGTGAGCTTATTTATTCTCCCGCCAACTCTGGTTTATATTTTCTCCCCTGATGTTCCCGCTCTTCTTTTAACTTTTTGTTCATGGGACACCGGAATTTACTGAGATCGGGGTATATCCTTATGTTTCTGTTCTTATCTAAACGGCTGCTAAATAATTTTTTAATTTTCTAAGCAGGCTTCCCTATGTCAATATGACTTTTTCCCATATGGTATAATGTTATTTAAAACTGACACCAAAATTATTTTCTTTTTTTTGTTAGAGTCTTTACTGTGTTTGAAAAAAACTATAAATTTAAATTTGAATAAAAAGGACTTACTACAGACCAATAGTGGTCAAGTTTAATCATGTTTATTTACCCTAATCTCTTCCTTATCTAGCCTAGTGTCCCTAATTATTTTGACAGTTTTTGCTTTTCTTCCTAATTCGAGATACATAATAAAGTCAATAACCAACACTAATGCCGTTATACAAATGAAATTTAAAATAAGTTTATTTCCACTTGACTGTTTTTGTTTTTAAAGCAGTTCAAAAATCATTGAAGTAGTTTTTTTTATAAATATCAGCGCCTTCCAAAGTAATTTTTGTATCCATCCATTATCTTGCCCTTACCCTTTACTAAAAATTCACCATTATCATATCGATAACCGAATTCAAATTTTTGCACGTATAACCAATAAAAGATTACATCTCCTGGTTTTAGTTTGGTTTTAAAGTCTTCAAATACCCATTCGGCTCCTAAATAAAAAAATTGGCAATGATCTATACTGCCGTCTTAGGCCAAAAAAGCGCAACTTAAAGTTTCACTATTTTGTTAGAAATAGGCACGGAACTGTAACATAAACTGGAATGCTAATGACGTAGAAAGAAAGTGACCGCTACATGTACTTGACAGTTGGGATGTTAAATGGGTTGGTATTGCCAAAATATCCCCAAATCGGCACCAACCTTTAGAAATTCCCCAAAAACACATTAAGAAAAGCTATGAAGGAAACATGGGACTGTTTAAAAATTATGTAAGAAACAATAGTCGGTTAGAGGTTGGTAAATCATTCATACAAAAATGTGCTCCTAACCGAATAACAAAATGGTAAATCTGTTATCGTGACTGTTTCTTAGCACTTTTGAAGCTAACTTTAGTAACTAGTATCCACTGTTTATTTTTTGGTTGAACTGGGTAACATATTTTTGATTGGCTCACTTTTTTTATAGGGACTGTGTACCGATTGTGAGAGTCTTTAGGAGTAACATTCACAATATTGAAATATATTTTATCGAATATCAAAATCTTGAACTCTTTATAGTGAAAATTTAAAGTTATTAAAATGTCAAATATCTAAAATATAGATAATTAAAATGTCAGAAATCAAAATTTTGAACAATAAATCATTTAAAATCAAAATATCAAAATTACAAAATATTGAAAATCGAAATGTCGAAACTGCCTAACCAACCTAAATAAATAACATAATCAACCAACCAAACCAATCAACCTAACCAATGCACCTAACCTAACCAATTTTGAATATTTCAGCTTTTGATTTTGCGATATTTTCGAGATTTTGATTATTTGAGATTTTTATTATTCAAGATTTTAATTATCAATAAAATGTATTTTGATATTTTAAATGTTACCATTTAGCATACTCAGTTATATGTTCGATGATGTTACCCAGTTTTGAGGAATGTATAATACTTACTGACCATTCTCAAATGATATACTACTTAGGGGGGGATGGGGGTGTAGCCTTGCATTACACTTTCTTTTTTAAAATTTCGGAAACTGAGTTACGAATTGGAATAATCTGGTTACGAAACAGCTAGTTCTGCCTTAAGTGGGAAATTAATGGTATAAGAATTTTTTTTACAGATTTTGAAGTCAGGGTGCTTTATATTGTTAATACGAGTGATGCCACTCTGGCACCCTTAAAGATTTTTACAAATCCGTATAGCGGCAATTTTAAAGTGAAAAAATTAAAGAAAAAATATCTAAATCAAGCATAGGTGTGTGGTACATTATTTCAGTCGGCCTTTGGTCGCCAGAATTGAAATTCGACACTATTTTTTCTGGATGGTACCCCAACGGAGGGAGAATGATTTTATGAAAAAAATCGACTTGTTAACACAGCAAGCGATACTCGGATTCTAGGGTATTTGGGTCCGCTGAATCCAGTTACAGCAAAAAGGAGTAATTTAAAGAAACAGAGGATAGCCGGGAATTTATGGTATTACGGTAAAACTGTTTATGTGGAGACTTAGCGAACAAACTTTAATTAAGTTTTTTTTTCATATTTTGAAAGCTTTGGCTAACCCTATTACAAAGCTTACCAGTGACTTTTGGCCATCAGCCACCATTTTGAAATATTCAAGATGGCGACGGTGGGAAAAATTCAGAAAAGATGCATATGCATGTGTTACCTTACTTATAGGGTTCTTGGGTACGCTATATTCATTCAAATATTATGTTAAAAAAAAGATTCGGGGGTAATCTGGTTTATGTTATAAACAATAAAACCGTTTATGTGGAGATTTAACGAGCAAACTTTATCAAATATTTTCAGGTTGACAGCTCTGCTCAGCCCTATTATAAAACTAACCAATTAATTTTTTGCATCAGCCATCATTTTGAAATCTTTAAATAATCAAGATGGTGGCCGTAAAAAAATACAAAAGAACAGCATATGTATGCGATACATCAATTATAGAGTTTTTGGATTCGCTGAATCCAAACCTGGTTTCAAAAGTAGATTTTGTGATATGCCGGAGGAGTGGGGGTATTTTTGGGTTAAACCGTACGCGAAGTCTTAACGAAAATACTTTAATAATGATTTTTCTTACAGATTTTGACAGCTCTGCTCAACCCCATTATAAAAGTAAAGTAAAATAAAATCTTTTTTTAACAACATATTTGGATTTAGCGAACCCAAAAACTTGCTTGTGTATGCTTTCCTTTTATTTTTTTTCACAGGCATCATCTTGAATATTTCAAAATGGTGGCTGATGCATAAAAGCCCTTAGTAAATTTTATAATAGGGTTACTCAAAGCTGCCAAAATCTGCAAAAAAACTTGATTAAAGTTTGTTAGTTAAGACTCCTCATAAACATAAACAGTTCTATCCTAATACATTAATCCCCCCCCCCCCCCGCTTCTTTATATTACGTCAAATTTGTTTTAACTGCAGATTTGGATTCGGCGGACCCTCTTCTTTATATTAAACCTGATAATTATCACTATATATATGTATAACCCAGTAGAAGTCCAAGAGTGAAGGCTAGGGGGCCATGCCCCCCTTTTTCCCAAGAATTTCAAATAATATAGGCACATTCTGGTGTATTACACACCGGAAGAAAATTTGATTTTTAAACTGTTCTAATTTTTAAAAGTCTGGGACCAGTCCTGTATATCCCCTAATAAAAATCCTGACTGACAGAGAGAGATTTAATAAAATTTAGTTAAAAAACCACAAAACGTGTGTGAACTAATGCCTGATTTACGTTGCAACTAATTACCAATTTACCCAGCAACATAAAGCACAATGGATACATTTGGTGCTTAGTGCATCATACCATACTAAGCAGGATACAATAATAACCCACAACAAAACAGATAATCATGTGTAAAAGGCACTTGTATTTGCTCTAAAAAAAAATTACGCACTATTTAACAAATTAAACGAACTCGACCCGGTAGAACTTCCCAAAAATAATCTGGGAATTTTTGTGTTTGTTACATAGGGCGTTATACAACTCAATGGTTTGTTACATTCACTTCTAACGCTTTCAGGGCGTTATACAACTCAATGGTTTGTTATCATTTCTGTCAATCAAGTAAGAAATCTTACTTATTTATATGCTGATTTTAAACCAATCTCAAAAGTTTAGAACTTGAATTTTTTACATAAAATAGCAAATATTACAAAATGTTATACTATGGCAAACATGAAAGTAATAAATAATATGGAAAACATATAACTTGCGGGTTATACAGGCAATACTTAAAATTTTTTAAAAAGTTAAGTTGATTTGATTTACGTGACTACGTTCTTTTAACATCCAAACTGTCACCTACATCTAGCGGTCATATTTGTAAGATTTTCCGGGGCCAATTAGCATTCAAGTTTATGTTACAGTTCCGTGGAAATAGGAGTAAGCCTTAGTCGCTTAGGTTTTAATAATTTTTATGAGATACGGCTATTTTCCTTATTATTTTTTGGTGTGTTCTATATAAGTTACGTCTATTTTGCTTAGTATACATGTAGATTATTTCTTTATGTATCCATATTGATGAAAATGCAAAAAGCGAAAAAAAATGAGATACGCCTTTTTGGCTTATGACGGCAGTATAGGTAAAGGGCGTTGACGTGCATACTATGTGGGTGGAAAGGCGTGCCTACCCTAGATAAAATTCAAAACACCATATTAGGGACTTATTGGAATAAAACCTGACTTTATTTTAGATTCGACTTTATTTTGACACGTTTACACAAAAAACTAACAGCTGACATCTCAAAATTGACATTTATTTACTTTTAAATTTAATAATGAAGACGCTAACTTTCATTTGATAAATAACGACACTAATAAATCCGGTTTTTAAATACACAAAGGCCGAATTTTGAAGCAAAGCAGCTGCTTTTTATATGCAAATCTGTCACCATAGGGTCGATGTTTAAATAAGGTCAGGTTTTATTCCAATAAGTGTCTATTATCATATTTTAAATAACTTACCTCAAGACATATGCAACAAAAATATTGAAAATAAGCATTTTTTCATTAAATTTTATTCATAATATTGCGCAAGACATATTTAGAATAAAATCTCTATTCTACTATTTAGCCTTCTTTAATCCATCTTTGGACATAGGCCTCCCACAATATCTTCCACTCTTCTCTGTCTGTCGCCGCGTTTGGTATAATTCTGTATAGAATTGTTGTGTGATATTTATTATATCCTCTTTAACGTTAGTTCCTATGCCGTTAATATCCTTTATTTTAGTTATTTCATATCCACCTACACTCGGCCTTCGACATTTCATATTTGTGTTATTTTCTATAACTCTCTCAACTATAATTTCGCTCTTACTCTTATTTTCTTTTATCATTTTTCTTATTTATATTTTATATTTATTTCTGTGTATTTTATAGATGTTCTTTTTCCTTCTCTCTCGAGGTTCCTCCTTTTTTCCATCAGTCTCTTTATTTCTTCAGATGTACAATTTTCCCTCTTTTTATCTTTTTGTGCGATGTCTTTTCCTACTTTGGTCATAGCTCTTGTCAGTGTATCATTTATTTCATCTATATTTTCATGTTCGCATCCTAAGTTTTGGGTTAGCTGTTCCTTTAGCCTTTCTTTGTATATAGCTTTATTTTGTGTAAGTTTTTTGATGTCAAGTTGTTCATTGTTATTATTAATTTTTCGTTTTAATTCGAAATTGCTATCAATGCAGATTTTTGTTCTGTTACATCTCTAATGATATTTTTATCAGCAGTCAGTATGTAATCAATTTCGTTTTTCGTTATTCCATTAGGGCTGAGCCATGTCCACTTTGGTTGCGGTTTCTTTCTATAGAACGAGTTCATTGCATAAAGCTGTTTTTCCTCTAGATAATTCATTAAGGTTGTGCCTCTGTCACTCCTTTCTCTATATCCAAAATCTCCTATTTAGTCTATTCAATGTTCATCCTCTTACCTAATTTGGCATTGAAATCTCCCATTACTAGTATCAGGGTTTTTTTTTCTTCAATGGCGTTTGAGATGTCTTCGTAGAATGCTTCGCTATGCTCGTCATCGTAGGTAGAGGTGGGGGCATATACCTGAATTACTTTAATTGATGTTCTTTTCATTTTTGAGTGTAAGATAGGCAACGCGATCTGAGATTCCTCTAATAATATGGATGTGCTTACTTATTGCTGATTGAAATATTTATTTCAAATAATTACATATACTGCATTATCGCACATTTTTCATCCTATAGGTTATTTTCTAATAGGTGTTTCAGGAGACTTTTGCAAGGGTCAAACATGGAAAAAAGCTGTATTTAGCAAAATAACAAAATGTCTTTTTTTTGTATCAATTAATCTTAATTTTATATTTGTTATAAAGATTCGGTAAACACTGCTTTCTGGAAAAACTAAACTTTGTTAGTTAAAGTCGATTTTCCACAAATTTGCTAATTTGGAAATTCCACTTTTCTCTATAGTGGTTTATAATATAGTTTGAATGGTTCCAGTCTACGAGATAGATCAAGATGGCTGGAGTTACCAGAGAGATGAGACAAGATGGAAAAAATCAGTTGTCAATCAATGCTTACAAGGGAAACATCAAGCCTTCCTATCCGCTCCTCTATATTACGTTTCAGTGGGCAGAATGGAGACACACGAATATTCGTGTGCAAAGAAGGTCTCGCTCATTTTTAGAGCGCCTTCAGAATAAGTAATATTCCATTAGCGATAATAGAAATAAATGGCCTTCAAAAAAAGTTTTATAGAGCACATATTAGGAAAATGTCTTAAGCAATATTTTAGAATAAAAATTAATGGCCAATTTTAAATCTGATGATATGAAAAAAAATCTTTTTTATTTTATCTAGGGATCACTGCAGGGATCTAGTTGTAACTAGTACCGTCACACTGTAGATAACTTATCTACACTGTGGTATCGCAATGCCATTTTTTTAAGTTACCTTGCTTTTTTGTTATGTCTTTTGAAAACTGACCAGCCTCTAAACCATTCATTTCATTGTTAATATTTCCATGGAAAGCGAACAACTGAATTCCGTCGGCATCCGGAACGCTGACCCTGAAACCTTTAATTTGTTATTTAGTACAGATACTGTAACAAAACGGGATTTGAGCATAAATGGTATTTTTGCCATTTATAAGTTTTTAAAGATTTTTAATTAAATATTGTTTTGACATCAACAAGCATTAATTATATGCAAGACTAGGTTAAGATTAAGTAAAATTTATGGCAACTCGGCGACTTGTTTTTAGGCATATTTTCAGGTTCGCCGTATTTTAATAAAAGTTGTATTCGGCTAATATGTCCTTTGAGCCACTAACATCAAAATAATTCTTATTTTGTAACTGGAAACAAATTTTAAACTATTTTCAATTAAAAAAAAACACACTGTGTAATTTTACTTTCTAACGGGTTTTTAAGTCTGGCTTGCATTGCTATTTTGTCTCTTAGTGGAGCGCTTAAAGCGCAGTCTATCTCTTTCTCGCCAAGGCGAAAGGGAGTAGAATTCTAGCCAATCAACGCCAAGATATTTGTCCCTTCAAGCGCAGGGTCGCTTTAACTGAGATGGGAAATTTTCGAAAGTCGTCAGGGAGTTCACTCTTTAGTTCGCCTTTGCTTGTATCGTTACGCTTCCGTTCACACTTCTTAAGGGGGGTTTTATTTCAACTGGGGAAATTTATCAATTATTTTAACTTTGTATAAGTTGTTAACTTTACTATTCATAATTATTTTATTCTTTTCTTTTGGAGTTTATTTATTTTAAAACTTTTAGTTGTTACTGTTTCCAGTGTTTTGAAATAATGTTTTTATCTCTTTTATGGTTTTTTTTTAACATCAAAATACAAACCATTAGTTGCCCTAAAATCGGCATTTTTAATCAATAACATATCCCAAACCTAAACAGTAATATTAAGTAAATTAAACAGTTGATTGAACGGTTTCACCTGTTCTGGCAGTTGAATTTGTCTTCTCGTCATTTAATCGGTTACAATTTAAACGTGTATCAACCTATCACCACAGACTCCAAAGAAGCGCACGGTTCCATCCAGACCTCAGTCAACGTTGGACAAGTAGACAAACCGCTGTGCGGGCCATTTATATATATAACAATTGATTTATATAAATGGTATAGTTTTTGCAAAGTCACTTGAATAACTCCTAATACGGGGTTCTATCGATTTCATGAAATTTTTCTTCATTCTGTCTTTCAAAAGTTATCCAAATTCATATAAAATCTTCCTGGTATAATTTCAACCCTACCGACAGCGAAAAGGCGCGCCTCTTTGCGGTCCGAGCACAAAGTATTTGTTTTCCGACCGACCGAGCACAGGTGGATAGACGGCACCTGATTGGCAGATTTTTTTGAAATGCGCTTTTAATTGCTTTCGGGTGTGCTTTTCGGGACCCCTTTAGTTGGCAGTATGCAGAGTTAGCAAATAAGTCAGTGTCGTTTCTGTACGTGTAGGAATAGAAAGTTTTATTATCTGTTTTTGTTTCTTTAGTTTACGCCATAATTAAATGAAATAATTTTCATGAGTATATCTACCGCCGCCCATGTCACTTTCTTTAAAGGATATGCCGATGGTCGGCTTTTATCTTTGTTCAATTGACTTTGCAAAAACTATAACACATTTGAATATTTTACGTTTTTCGTATACTTTATGTTACCCAACAAAAACTAATTTATGCAGCTAAATAGAAGTTGTATGTAGTGTTCGCTATAGTTTTGGCTATTTATTGAATAACTTTTATTTAAATAAGTCCAATAACGAAGCTCGTGCAGTCATAATTAATAAAATTTCAACAAAATGCAGGTTGAAAGTGTGAAAGATTTTAGTATTTAACAAAACCGCGGTGAATTTGTGTCTTTGTTGTTTGTAGCGGTGTCACGATACTACAGAAGGGACTCGCCCATATAGAGATTATGAAAATAGAAAAATGTTAGGGTAGTCAAAAATCAAATCAAATCATTAAATTTATAATTCTAAAATTTATTTGGCCAATCTGAATACTTTGTAGAATATTTTTTTAGTATTTAAAAATATAACAATATCTTTTTTAATTCTTGAGATATAAAGCTTATTAAAAGAACAATTAAATTGCTGTTCTATTGCGAACAAATCACAATCCATAAAAAAAATTTCTAAAGTTGATGTGGCAAAAGTTACTCAAATTTGAGACAAACCCAAATTTAAAAAGTGATTCATAACCAATCGATTTGGGGTAGTCTAGAACTTCCTTCCTCAATTTTTTTTGTTGGGTGGAAAAGTTCCTATTTTGTAGTATTTTTAATATGGTTACTATAATAATTGGTGTTACAACAAAAATCGTATTAATAGTTTTTTTGCAAAACTAATTTGGTATAACTTATAACCCAAATAATTTTGTAAAAACATGAAAAAAGCCACAATCTTGGATATATGACGTCACAGAGTCCCGCCTACTCAAATTCGATGCAAACACCAGTGACTTAAGATTGAGTGATTTTAAAAAATCTTCCACAGCTATCTTACTGGACACGATTTTTGACTATAAGCCACTCAACTAATACTTAACTAGTGTGCAAACGAGCAAACCGATTCAGATACCGTAAATTTTATAGAGGTCCTCAGTCGGGACAGCAAACTATAACACCGCAAGAATTACCCTTTAATATGAATAGCTCCAGTGAGCTACCATACATTATATTTCCGGAACACAACCTAAAAATACTAATCTACAGCGGCTCGACAAGGTCATTTTTAGATCCAAATATAACAAAAAAATTGTACCCGAACCACATAAAAAAAAGATCCTTTTGTAGTCTTAACAGTATTTCAAAAGTCCGCTCATCAGTTTAGTGCGCATCTGCCCTGCTCAAAATTATTTAATTTGCCAAAAGCCCAAAATCTAAAAATTTTTTTGTTTCAATTTCACGATTTTTTTAATGGCCTTATCGGGATTGACAACCTCAAAATTTTGCAAGCTAATCTTGATTTTAACTCTGGAATTCTCGCTACACCATATGCAAAGGTCAAGTTACAATTTTATAAAACCAAGTCACAAATAAATAATTGTATTACAATACCACCTCGTGTTCATCAGGTAATAAGAGTACCTGTAAACGTAAAAAATGGTGAGATAATTATCCCATATCAAAAAATACACAATTGCGAAATCCCAGAATGTTTAACCTCAGCTAAAAATGGTTTTGCCTTGACTACAATCCTAAATAATACATGTGAAAGCGTAACTATGGGTTTTTCTTTACCATTTGAAGTAGAAAAATGGAACCGCAAAGAAATTGAAGAAATCAATTTTAATAATATTGTTGACATGCATGAAACAAAATTTTCAAAACCATTTAAATTCGGAGGAAAAAAATCAACTTTTAACACTAATAAAAAAATTTTTAGATGTGTTTTATCAAGAAAATACGCCACTTACTTTTACTAACAAAATAAAACATAATATACGGACCACCGATGAAATACCAGTCTACAAAAAATCGTATCCATTACCTTTTGCTCACAAAAAAGAAGTAGAAAAACAAATGAAACAGTTACTTGATCAAAAAATTATTAGACCCAGCACTTCTCCTTGGAACTCTCCATTATGGGTGGTCCCAAAAAAGATGGACGCTTCAGGGGAACAACAGTATAGAGCTGTTCTTGACTTCAGGTCATTGAACTCTAAAACTGTAGATGACCGTTATCCCCTTCCTAACGTCACTTATCTCCTTGATAAACTTGGAAAATGTCAATATTTCTCAACCTTAGGTTTGGCAAGTGGGTTTCACCAAATTGAGATGTCAGAAAAAGATATCGAAAAAACCGCCTTTGGTACAGAAAACGGCCATTTTGAATTTCAGAGAATGCCGTTTGGTTAAAGAACGCCCCCGCCACTTTTCAAAGAGTGATGGATAATGTTATAAGAGGCATCCAGAATGAAATGTGCTTGGTATATCAAGATGACATAATTATTTTTAGTACGTCACTACAAGAACACATTGACCACCTAAGAGCTGTCTTTCAACGGCTGCGCGAATCAAACTTTAAAATACAGTTAAAAAAATCAGAATTTCTAAAGATTCTTTCCCCTTATTAG
Source organism: Aspidapion aeneum (assembly GCA_963576565.1). Taxonomy (NCBI): domain Eukaryota; kingdom Metazoa; phylum Arthropoda; class Insecta; order Coleoptera; family Brentidae; genus Aspidapion; species Aspidapion aeneum. The sequence goes on from OY755040.1 coordinate 114,775,158, forward strand.
GCCATGTGGTGACCCCAGATGGAGTAAAACCCAATGAGGATAAAATCCGTTCCATTCTTGAATGGCCACTTCCCTCTACACAGAAACAGATATGCGAATTTCTCGGCCTTCTCGGATATTATAGGCGATTTATACGGGACTTTGCCCGAATCACAAAACCTTTCACTAGATGCTTAAAAAAAGGCGCAAAAATTGTCCATAATGAAGAATTTTTAACTTGTTTTGACACATGCAAAAAATTTCTTACAATCGATCCTATATTACAATATCCAGACTTTAGCAAACCATTCAACCTGGCCACCGATTCTTCAAGCTTTGCACAAGGTGCAGTACTTTCGCAAGGGCCCATTGGCCAAGACCTTCCCGTTGCATACGCTTCGCGTACCCTTAATGATAGTGAGACCAAACTGAGCACAATTGATCGTGAATTATTAGCTATCATTTGGGCAACCAAATATTTTCGGCTATACCTCTTTGGACGTCTCTTTTTCATTATCACGGACCACAAGCCCGTCCAGTGGCTTCATTTCATAAAAGACCCTTCTTCCAAATTGCTCAGATGGCGTTTAAAGTTAGAAGAATATAGTTATTCTTTGATCCACAGATCTGGAAAATTAAACTCTAACGCGGACGCACTTTCAAGAATAGAATTACATGTATCAGACACCGAAAATCTGGACCAAATATCACACATCGCACAGGTAGACGCCATGTCAACCTTTTCGACAGGATTTCAGCAACAAGTAGATAAGACCATCACACAGAAAAAAACAGCAAATAGACCAAACCCAAATAACGACGATGATATCACTATACATACTAATAACGACGAAGACCCTATCGTGGGGATTCCAATAATAGAAACAGCCGTAAACTATGGGGCCAACCAAATAATTTTTTCTAAAGTATTGCACTCTCCTGTAAAATCAAAATTACAAATACTTTTTTCGACAAAAAGAAGGTATTTAGTTCAAATATCACAGATTAATTTTGAAAATGACATTATCAATTTCATAAAAGAAAATGTTTTGCCGAACAAACTTTATTATTTATATTTCCAGGAACCTGACCTCTATGAACCGTTTTGCGAAGTCGTCAGAAAGAATTTTAAATATCCTTCATTACGCTTTAAGAAATGTACAATCAAGTTACTAGACGTTACCGAAAAAAATGACATTCCAGAAATTATAAAAAACTATCATGGAGGAAAAAGCAATCACAGAATATAAAATAAATATAAAATATTACTGGCCAAATCTTAAAAGTTCCGTTCAAACATACATAAATCAATGTGAAATTTGCCAGATTAGCAAGTACGAACGACACCCGGTTAAAGTAAAAATGAATATTACCCCCACCCCAACTAAACCTTTTGAAATCCTATACATCGACACTTATACCGCGGAACATAATAAATTTTTAACAGTAATAGATAGCTTTTCTAAATACGCTCAGGCATACTATCTCAAAACACTGACTGCCCCTGATATCGCCGACAAATTATTGACATTTTTCTCACATCACGGCGTACCAAACCTTTTAGTTAATTTTGACAAGGGTTCAGAGTTTAAAAATAGCGTAATTACTGAACTTTTACTTTTACACAAATTAAAAGTTCACTTTATTTCTCCAAATCACCCCGATTCAAATGGGAGTATTGAACGGTTTCACTCAACACTGGCAGAACATATTTGTCTTTTAAATAATCAAGGATTTTCGAAAGAACCTATTACAAATAAAATTTCCTACGCGGTCCTGGCCTATAACCATACTATACATTCAGTAACAAAAATGAAGCCTATGGACACTGTAAACGGTCATATCTCGTCAGACGACCCTTTCGACCAAAATTTAGACCATATTCTCATGAGTAACTATGTTAATGATCATAAAAAAAATCTAAATTATTGTACTCAAAAATTAACGAAAAACTAGCCCACCTGATCCTATCTTATTTCAACCCAATCAAGAAGTATATAACTTAAAAGACAGGCTTTGCCGAAACCGTTTTTAAAAACAACTTTTATTATTTTTAAAACTTATTACAACCAATCGATCTTAAATCTAGATTCTAACTGATTATTATAACACATGTAAAAACTATTATTAATAAATCCGTAAGTAGGGAATAATGTCTCTGTCAGCATAAAGTTCGTACACCTTTGTAATATGATGGTAATATGTAACCGATAGGGTCATATAACTCCTCTACCCTTAGAAGGAAGCCTCCCCTGGGAGGGGGTTTTCAGCTTTTCTAATTCAGTAGGTTGCATAGAGTGTGTGGATCGCAACTGCTTGCTCTTTCTCCTTTGAAAGTACTTATGTCCAAAATACAATAGTGTTGCGAGAAGGATGATGTAAAGGCAGATGGTCCAACCACTTGGTACTAATAGGTTAGGGGCTGTATTTTCTTCAAATATCGGAACCATGGGGTTGATAATAGATTTTTCAAATTCTAGTTTCTTAAGATCTATGCGAAATTTTGGAAATTTTTGGTTTTGCACTTCTAATTTTGGTAAGTTTATTATCGATGGACTTGAAATTGTTTTCTCTTCAAAATATATTTCTTTTCCTCTATAAAGTAATTTACATGGTGTCTTGTTCACTAGCAATATGCCAGTGAGTTCTTGAGTTATAGTTTGTTCGTTGCAAATAAATTGAAGGCTTTCTGTTGAAGGAAAAACTGCTAAGTACTGATTTAATTGTGAAATGATTTCTAGGTGGTTTTCTAAAATGTTTAATTTAGTTATTTGGCACGTGCTGGTGTTTTCGTGCGAGAGGATATTTTTTTCGCATAACGCCGTTTTGATTGCTTTGCAGATGTCTAGGGCAATGGAATGATTTGCCTTGGGCAATACACATGTCATTTAAAGGAATAATTTGGTCGTTTAATTTTGATTTTAGCAAGTATTGATTACTAGGAAGGATTGTAAAAAAATCTGATTCAATTTTTGAAGGAATCGATATTAATCGAAACAAATTAAATTGATCCTCAGTATCAATTGGAATTGATAGGAAGTACAAAATTTTCTTATCATCTACAAGACAATTAATTTTTATGAAAGATTCTATAAGATTTATGTTATCAACTTGTAAATCAAATGGGAATTGATCCCTATAGATTTCCGATATTCTTTTTAGCTCTGTGAGTAAATCATTTACCTTAATAATACTCGGATGCATTACGTTTAGTTTGCAAAATGTTAGAGAGTTTTCAATATCTTGAAAGATGCTTAATATCGCATTGTATAAAAGGATAAGTTCGTTATAAACGCTTTTGGTTAAAATAACGTTATCCAAGCCAGCACTATGTCGTATCAAAGAATGCAATTGTAAAATTTTTGTTTTTAACAGAATTTGGTTATGTTGAATACTTTCAACAGTTTTATTAAATCGGTCAATTAATTTTTGATTTACCGAGTATTGTAAGAATAGTTGATTTTGGGTACTTTTCTCATTACGTCGCAACTGGTCTAAAATATTGTAGATTTTTGAACCATCGTTGGCGTCTAGGTTTCCTGTTAGTCCCTTAACTATTGATCCTAAGCCATTTATGAGTCCTCGTTTAGATCTTTTTGACTGAAATATGATTATATTTTCAATTTTTTCTATTATTGATTGATTATAAAAATTTGAAATTTTTTCAAAGTTATTTATATCGCGTTCTAAAGGTGTGTTATTAGTGTATGTCTGTTTCAGCGTTTGATGTTGTGAAATTATGTTTTTGTATTGTTGTAGTAGGGGTCCTAAATCATAATAGTGAACGAAGGTATGTTCTGACCTTTGGAGTTTCGCAGGTCCAAGGTTTACGGGTAGGACGCCTAAGTTTTGGGTAATGTTGGTTACTCCTGTTCCTCTTAAGCTGATGGGTGCGAACAACCTAAAAGATGTTTATTTTTATTTACTTTTTTTCTTTTTCGAGGTTTTTTAATGTTTAGGAGATGTATTTTTTTGGACGTGTTAGAGTTGGTCTTCTCTATTTTTTCCGTTTTTCGTTCAGAATTCACTGAAACTATTGTTTTCCTTTTATATTTGTTTCTGATATTTGGTTGTTTTTGTTTGTTTTTTGCATAAACTGTTTTAGGATTTTCATGCAATTCTTCACGGGATGCGTTAACTTGGTATACAAGTTTTTGTCTTTCTTCTGGGATGTAATGATAAACTATTGGATGCATTTTTATTTTTTCACGGTGATTTCCGACAAAATTATTTAGTGATTGTTTTTTGATTTTAACATAAAAGGGAGATTCTGTTGGGATAGGTCGATGTTTAACTTTATAGCGGTCAAGGTGAATGACGCTTAAAGGTTCAAACATTTTTATTTTTAAACTTTTTTCGGTAGGGTTTTTTTCTGTGTAGGTGGTCTCAAAACTATTGACTGTTGTCAGGCATTCAGAGATTTCTACTTCTGCAAATTTTGTTTGGGGAATTACAACATCACTGTTTTCTGTATTGTTGACCTTGATGTTAATAGGTTGCTCGGTCATTGGAGCCAGTACTAAAATATTCGTATTTTTAAGAGTGCTATGAAATTTCAGTTTTATTGTCGAGTTGGAGTGATTAAAGAATTATTTTGAAGATTGATGTCAGCTTTAAGTAAAGACAAATTATCGATTCCTAATAAACAGTCAAAATAGTTATGAAAATCGAAAACGTAAAATTTTAAATGTTCTAGATCTGAATTAAAAACTTTTGGACAGGGTATTTTCGTACTATATTTTTCTATTGAATTGCCATGCACGGTTAAAATTTCGAATGGGTCGTCGGTTAGAGATTTTTGGAAATATTTCTGCGCTATAGCAGGTTTTACAAAAAACCTTGTACTTCCGGTGTCTATTAATATTTTTAGATTATACTCAGGGAAAATTATGAAAGGTAATTTATTTTCGCTATTGGTCAAGTTCATCAAGTGAAATTGTAGGGGCTCGAGGCTGGTTTCTGAAAAAACTCGCTCGATTCCATTTGATCTTTTGTATAGTCCGTGTCGCCATCATACTGCTGATGCAAATTGTCTTCGAAGGCGTATTCGATTGTAGGTTGAGTCTGTGATTGATTTTCAATATTACTTATTTCTTTGATTATATAGTTTGATTGATAATTAGGTAGACGATTGTATTGGGGGTTATTTTGTAATGGTCTGTGAGGGATATTTCGGTTCTGGTAGGATTTTATTGTGGAAACTCCGCTCATTGGTGTTGGCTTTGGTAAATTAGGTTTAAAAACGTTTGATTGATTAAAGGCGTTTGATTGATTGAATGCGTTTGATTGATTAAGGGCGTTTGATTGGTTCGGTTTTCTGTTAAAAATCGGTTTATTTTGCTCTGGTCTATAAGTCAGCTGTGGTGGTCTGTAATTCGAAGTAGATGGGAAATTGTCGGAAAAATTAGATTGAGGGAAACTCGTTAATGCCAAAGGGCTGTTCACTTTTGGTTTCATAAGAGGCGCATTTAGTTTTTGTGGGGAGTTAAAGTGTTGGTGTTTTTGGTTACTGTCGATTTGAAAATCGTTTGTAAGCATTTGAAGGGCTTCATTCATGTCTTTCGGATTTTTAGTTCGCATTAGAGAGCCAACCGGTTCTTTTAATCCGCGTAATAGAATTCTTAAAGCTAACGCTCTGCAAAATTTACCCAAAATCATTTTTTCTTCTTGGGCCCCGTGAGTCAAGAGATAAGAAGTTTGATAATTTAGTTGATGTTGAATTTTATTATAAAAATCAAAAGCTGATTCATTGCCTTGTTTCATTTCTGTACCCTCGATTACAAGGGTGCAAAGATCGCGTTTATCCCCATAAGTGCTGACAAGGGCGTCTTTTAAATCGCTAAACTTCGTAATGTTACAGGAAGCAATATTAATTGCCGCTTCACCTTTAATTTTACCTAAGATGCTTGACATCAAATATTCATTTTGAAAATCATTAACGTCTTCTGTGTTGTAAAATTTGGTGATTAGTTTTTGAGATATTTCTATGAATCTGGGTAATAATTCTGGTTCTCCATGGAACTCAGGAATCATGCCTAAGTATTCCGATTTTAATTGCGGAAGAGCCATTTTTTTATTTATTTCCAAATTTATAGAATTATCGAGTACACTATTATCTAAATCTAAAGCTACGTTTCCTATCAAGTCCGCTAAAAATTGATCAAGCTTTGAATTTTGATTTTGTTCAAAAGTATTGTCCAATTTTAGGCTTGGTGCGCGATGTTCTTCGCTTTGTGAGTCAGAATCAGAATTTGAGAGATCAGAATAATCAGTTTTTACGGAATCTCTAAATGACATGAGATATTACTTACAGCAAAACCATTAAGACTTCCAGCGATGACATTAGTAATCCAAATTCCTCGATATCCTCTCGAAAAACACGAATTAATCAACTATGTCCTTTAGTAGATCTTTTTCGTTAGGCTACTTCAGTTCACCTAACTGGACAGTCTTAGATCTAGCACGCACTGCACGTAAAATTAATCAAAAATCCAAAATTTCCGATATGCTTTCGAAAATCACGAGCCGATTACTATGTTCTTTAGTAGATCTTTTCGTTAGATTCAGATCTGTTACGCACTGCATGCACAAATTGATCAGTCTTTTTAGTTATTTATTTGTTCGATTGCCAATAAATCGTTAAAACGAACCGTCGATTATATTCTTTAATCTCACGTTTGGGCAATCCTACCGACTGCGCCACTTAAAAGACAGGCTTTGCCGAAACCGTTTTTAAAAACAACTTTTATTATTTTTAAAACTTATTACAACCAATCGATCTTAAATCTAGATTCTAACTGATTATTATAACACATGTAAAAACTATTATTAATAAATCCGTAAGTAGGGAATAATGTCTCTGTCAGCATAAAGTTCGTACACCTTTGTAATATGATGGTAATATGTAACCGATAGGGTCATATAACTTATATACGTAAATATGAACGGAAAAAACTAGGAATCAAATTCTTAGAACCCACTACAACGGTGTCAGTAAACCCAGCAAGTAAAACAATAACAACAAACTCCCACGGAAAAATTCATATGTCTAATTTAAAAAGACCGCTAATTAAAAATAAATATGATTTTGGGTACCTTTTATCTTTGGGTTTTGTATTTCAGGTTCGGCCTTGCTTCGGGTCTTGAGGATGAAATGATTATAAAAAAAACTGGATAATAAGCTTGGAATAATGCCAATAAAATTAGGAACTACAAAAACAATAGAATATACCTACACTTTAATTCATTACTTTGATTTAGACCCCATACTGTGGGAAACCAATAAATTAAACTTAAAAGTAAATAATATTATGACTTTAATAGATAGCCATACTGGATATTCCAACGATACACAGAATTACCTAAAACTTTTAAAAATATTACAAACCAGGATCGATACCAAAATATCAGAAATTTTGCATCATCCCAAACGATTAAGACGTGGGATGATTAACATGTTAGGGTCTGTATTTAAGGCTGTTACAGGCAATTTAGACGCATCGGATAGCGAGTACTATGAAAAAATGATTCATGAGTTACAAAATAATCAAAAAACATTGTCGACGACAATTTTAAAACAGAATTCCTTATCGATTAGTGTTATTTCTAAATTTAATCAAACGGTTCAACAAATAATTCAAAATGAAAAATTTTTAGAGTCCAAAATCAATCAGATTGCTTCAATTGTTAAAAATTCTGGCTACAGAGAAAATTCCCTTTTTATCAAAGATATTTTGCTTCAACTTATAAACTCCTATGAAATTATTCAATCAATCTTGCAAGATGTTGAAAATTCAATTACATTTTCTAAACTAAAGGTCATGCATCCAAGTATAATAAAGTTATCTGATCTTCACAAAGAATTATTGTCTGTGCAAGAAAAAGTAGGAGAACAACAAATGTTATTAACTGTTACTCTTCAAAATGTATTTTTTTATGAAAAATTTATCACTTTAGACTGTTTTATTCTAAAAATAATAATAATAAAATTACTTATCTCCTACACATTCCAATCACATCTAAAGACATTTTTGACTACTTTCATTTATATCCCGTGCCAATACAATTTGAGAGCTGTTGGTTTAAAGTTGTTTTCCCGCGAAATTTTTTTTTATAAAAAACAAATTGCAACATGCATACTATCAAGAACCATGCGCAGAAATAACCAGAAATGAATATATTTGCAAAAAAGAAGACTTCAAAAACAGCGAACCCGATAGTCCTTGCGAAATTTCATTAATTGACTCCAACATGCTCCTAAATCAGAAAACACAAATTAAATTAGCCACACCAATCATTCACCAGCTAGAGAAATCAAACCAATGGATATTTGTTCTTCCAAATGAAGAAAACGCTAAAACTTCCTGTCAACATCAAGAAGAAGTACATACACTTTTGGGAACATACCTTATCAAACTGCCAAACGACTGCTTAATTCAGATCAATCGGCAAATTTTTACAACAACAAAACAACAAAACAACAGCAGCAATAGTTCAGCCGTATATCTTTCCTGACATACAAGATGCACCAACTGTTATACATCCGTTGGACCTATCAAACAGTATAAAAGATATTGACTTAGATAGCTTAAACAACCTAAAAAGAGAAATTCAAGAAAACTATCCGCACTTCGAAACATCAAGCATTTATCATGTACCCAGTATATGGACATTACTTGTATATGTAATACTTACACTTATATGTTTATACTTAATCTATAAGTGAGTATGGAAATGCAAACAATCAAAAAACACAAATCCAGTTGTAATTCAAATGCAAACTCCACAAGACAGCATTAACGCCATTCCTTCACAATTAAAACAATGTGAGCACAAAATTGATCCGGCCAGCATCCACCTGCCTCTGTAAAGTCTAATTTTGGGGTGGAGGAGTTATACGACCGACGTCGACCTTACCTGGAATCATCTAGAGAAACCCGACTACCTCTAAACCTATCGGAGATGAGGAGTTGCATTTCAGTTCATTTTTTGTAAACGTTTTTACCTTTAGTATTCTTAAGTCTATTATTGTACTCGCATCCAGAAAATATAGATTTATTGTCGGGTACGATTTTATTTTAAATCGAACCCTTAAACGAGGGTACCGTAGTAGATCTCTTATGTGAATAAAATAAATATGAAACAGTTTTAAAAACGTTACAAACTTTAATGAATACAAAATAAAACTCTGTTGCAATTTACAAATTGTTACGAGACTTTTCTTATGACCTATAAAACGAACAAGACCCAAAATATTAAAATAAAACTTTAACTTACCAAAATAACAAACTGCAAAATATTCTTTAAATATAAAAATCTTATGTTTCTTTACTGACAATTACTTTTAGAGGTTTTAGTTAAGTTCAACAAAACTTAGAATGTAACTACCGACTTGTCTTCTCAAAGTTTGGGTTTTTATAAAGGGTAGGTTGGACCTAAATAATCCATTATCCCCTCTTTAAAGAGCTTGGAGGAACCAAGTCAGTGGCGTTGCTGATAATCCTAAAATTTACTTTACATTCTAGCTAATGAGCTAAACAAGATAAGCTAAACAAAAACAGAGATAAAATACATTTTATAGACAACATTTTCTTATCTCACAGTTTTTCCATGTCCAATCACTTTAAAGGGAAAACCCTCTCGCTACTTGCTGTATCCCCACGCTCAACCATTACGACTCCCACTCTAGACTTTTTAATAATTTTTCTCGCCATAACCATCTGCTGTGTGGTATGCGCCAACCAAATGTTTTCTATTTTGGAGGGAGGCGGAACCACTTTCTTATCTCAACAGAACCATAATTGTGTTTGTCGCTTTTCCAAGATGGTTTCGTACAGTGGCACAGTCAGGGGAAATTTACATTCCTGACATATGCCCCCCACCAATTTGTCGGCGACCTCGACGACATGACGTTATATGGTCTAAGGGTTGTTTGGATTTGAGTATAACCAAACTTTGGAACCATTCATCTTTACTGTGGTACTGACATCGAATGCTGGGAGTTTTTAGGCTGCTTTCGTGTGTTGTGCACCATTGACATGTAACAAAAGTGAGGCATTAGTTCTGAGCTTATACCGATGATTGTTTTCAAAATATGAGAGATAATGTTGTTGTCTTTACAATATTTAAAAAAATGTCTTTATGTTTAATTATAAAATTACTTAGTATAAAATTATCAAAATATTAAATCATTTACATTTGCAAAAAAATACATTTTGTTTAAAATAAATATGTCCTGAATAGTACGAATACAAAATTAACTATAATAAAAGTATTCAAATATTCCTTTTCAAAATAATTAATTTGGGTCTTGCCAACAGAGTATTTAAAAACTAATTTTCCAAATATCACTTGTTGCTTATTTTCACAAAATTATAAGCAAAAAGTGATTTATATTTTCCAAGAAAAATATCTCTCTCATATTTTCAAAATATTTAATACACATATTTAACCAAATAAATATTTTATATGATGCGCGCGCATTACCTAAGACTATTTAAGTAGGTAATTAGCAAAATCGTTTGCTATCGCTACATAGCTATTTTTTTTGTATGTGAAAGAAAAAAAATCCGCCTTGTATTTTCACCTTGTAAGTGAAAGAAAAAAGTCGATCTTGTATGTTCACCTGGTATTTTCACCATGTATATTCATCATGTATCTTCAATGAACCTTGCAAGGACCAAAAAATTTTCTCCAAAGTTTTAAATAATCGTATCCCCGCCAAAATACAAACATGCATGCATAAAATCAAATCAATAAAATAACATCCCTCAAATTTTCAAAATATTATAGAAATCCAAGCTTTCTATTTGCTGCAGCTATATTTTTTACTTAAGATGTGCCTATTAGATATATTTTAATATCTTTTATTTCCTTTAAAAGATTCAGGGGCAAAAGTATAAAATTATATTTTTATTAATAAACAATAAGCTCTGTTGTTCTGTGAGTACTTCTATAGAAGTCATTAAGATAAGAACGAAACTCAATCTGTATATGTATATCAAACTGCAAATTTAGCGTTTTTTGTTTAATTACTTTTAACAAATACAGAGTCTCTCATCAGGAAATATTACATGTTAAAAAAATGTTCTTTATTAAGAAAATAGGTATTGTAATATCTTTAATAATTAAAAAAAAATCTTAGTATAAATACTTTTTAATTTTCAACAAAAATTAACTTTTTGGTTAATAAAGCTGACAGTTGAGCTAAATAGCTTTAGGTTAATCTTTTGAGCTAATATTATGTATTAAAAAATCTGCACAGTTATTTATGTGCTATTTGAATTTTTAATATAATGTCCTAATTTGACATTGACACAATAGTCCTGTTTTAAATGGGTGTCTTTGAAAATATGCTTAGCCCATTTCTCGAGAAATTAAAATAAAAAAAAGTTATTTTTCTTTTTAGTAAAATTTATTTAAATGCCAAAAGATCTTTTGAGACTAAATTTATGCTAAATATTACATTTTATATAAAACAGTGAAACTTTTTGTGCAAACTGATTAGTTGTTCGCTTTCTCAGCTACGAGTGAAGCTGAAGGGTCATTGCGTGCTTATTTAGTTGAGCTAACCAATTTGAACACTGGCCATTGCTCATACTGGTATGCCAAATACTATCTACAGTAGCACTAAAAAAAATTTTTTTTTTTTTATTGCTAAGAGATATGCTCTATTGGGACATGCGCAAAACGTACCCTTTTAAATCTTACTGTTTTTGTATATTTAGCTTTATGTTTTTCAGAAAATATCAAAAAACATATATTTTTTTTAATTACTAATTTTTTTCACTCGCCCTGTATTTCGTTGTTCCTGTAAAAGTCCCTACTTGCACTGGTTACCCATTTGTTGAGTGTTCCGTGGTACTTGTGTGGGTTTTAAGTAGGTTTTAGTCGCTATTCGTCCGTCGTGAAACATCTGGACGTGTGTCTTGCCAAAAAGTTGGCATTAAAGGTTCGTCGTGTCGGTTTGTGAAAAAAAATAAAATAAAAAGTAAATCGTCCTGTTCGGTAATTTATGTATCTGTAATGTGTGTGATCTCCAAAATTGTGAAACGTGTCAACCTAAGAAATATCTGTGTTTATGCTAAAATAAATTTAAAAATATTTTAAAAAAATTGTGAAAATAAGTGGATAAACATTATGTTGAAGCTCTACATTACACTTGAATCCTGTATGCACCATCCATCGAAAGAATTCATTTTTTCTTGGAGATACCGATGTAAGTCGTTTTTATGTTATTTGTTGTTGGAAAAAATATTAAAATAATGTTTTATGGATAATAAGTTATAACTTATTTCAAGTTTTTTTTTTAAATTTTTTTCAGCGCTGAGCAATAGTTATGAAAACAACTAAATTTACAACATGTTTTTACCTTCCTTTCTTGTTGCGACTTTAACTGACTTAAAAAATTGACGTTCAAAGCACTTAACATTTTTAATAGTCTGAAATTTTAAATTGCGACTGACTGATTTAATCTTTTTTTAAAATAAAATAAAATTTCTAACTTGGTCTTCTGCCTATTTTATAAATTTGCCCTGTATAAATATTTTGTCGATATTTTCTATCCTTGTCACTAAAAACCGTGACTTTCTTTTTAGGTCCAGATTTTAAAACAAGAAAAACATTCTGTGATTTTCCACGAAATCGCTTTTTATACCTAAAAAGTTTAGTACATTACCAGAAAAAATTGTTTAAAAGATATAGCGATATTGCTATTCTATTTTTATATAAGTTTTTTCCAAAAATTTTTTCGTGCGCCCATTAAAAACAAAGTTCTACTAATTGAGTTTAAGGTTATGTTATTTACCAATTTTTCACAAATCCATCCTTCATTTCTTTTTTAAGATTTATTTTCAATAACTCTAAAACAACTATTTTTAAAAATACAATTTTATATGAGCTTTTTAAGAAATGTATTGCCTGTGGCGCTGCAGTTCCTTATGAACTTTAGTTCAACCTTTAATGTTTAAAAAAAATCATTGAAGGAAACCAAAAATGTTTCAAAAATGCGTGTTTTGGAAAAACATTGCTTTTCGGACATAACTATTCACTTTATTTCACTTCATCTGTGTACTTTATTTCACGAAAGCATAATTAAATACGGCAAAACTTCTTATTTTTGCACTAGTTTAATTATTAGAACACGAAAGTCTAATTTATTCAAGTGGCTATCGAGAGCCTTTCCAATGCGACCTCAAGCGGGTCTTTTGTGGCTAACAAAAACATCATATGAAATCTTAACTTGTACTTGATTTATCATAAACTGACAAATCTTATTTTTTCCTTTTCATTCCAATACCAAATTTGTTGTTTAAAATATAATTTTTTCGTATTTTCGAAATATTGTCTTACTGAATTTCAAAGTTAGAAGTGGGTGTTTTGCATAAGAAATATTTACAAAAAATCGCGTTCAATAAATAAAAAGTATAAATTTAAGTTTCTGTACCATTTTTTTTTAAATGTGCTTACATGCGCTTCTAAATATTAAAAATATTTTTTTTTTTTACTTTTTTAAATTTTTACAAAGAGTAATTCAAGTTTGGTGTTTTAGAGTTCTTGGATTTTCGAAATTTAAGTAAGAGATGCGTGCTTATTTTCAACATGATAACAATCAGGCACGTCTTAAAATATAAAAAATACTAAAATAATAAAATTTATCAATGTATTCTAATCGAAAATTTTACCTTAGATAATTATTTTAAAAATAGTAACCTTAATTTACAGAAAACATAGACAAAATTGAACATTAAAAAATTTTTGAAGTTAGTGTGTGCTTGATACCTTTATAAATATATACTACAAATATATATAAAAAAAAGTTCATAAAGCAAAAAATGTAAACAAAATTTAATAACTAATGTGCTATTAAACTTTGTTGCACTCAAGCGATTTATTAAATTCAAAACATCATCTGGGTCCGTCGAAGGTTCTTTTCGCAAAATATAATAACTCGTGAGTATATCATTATGCAAACCACTTTCAAAATATTCCAAAAAATTAGAAAAAGTCATAGATTCGTCATATTCGTCACAAATATTTGTTAATAATTAATATTCTCTTTTTGCTTTATATTTAATAAACAAATTTTTAATTCACTTTTGTAAAAAACTGAGCCAAATTTTTCTAAAAAATCGCATATCTGGCGTATTTTTCCATTTTTTATTTTGATTTTCTACTTTTTCTTTATATTTTTGAAACCAAGTAAAAGCCACGTATACTAAATAAGTGCCAAATAGATTTAGATAGATAGAATTTTTCTTTTTCTGTCCAAAAACTTTGGACCTGCACATCTTTCAAAATGCTCCAAAAAAAATCACGAGCATTAATCTCTGAGGAGGAATCACATAAATTTGGGGATACAAACTTTGGCTTTGCCGGGGTCCCGGTCTCATTTTTAATATCTCAAATTGTAATATTGGCCATTTCTATTTATTACAAAAAATTAACGCGCGTATTGAAATTACCCCTATCAAAATAACCTCTAGAATTTCTAAAAAATAAAAAAAAAATAGAATTCGGACCAGGGGGTAGCACAACTTTGGGCCCTCCAAGTTTTGAAGAAGTTCAGTTTTACCTGGTCGGAATTCGGTACAGGGTTTGCTTGTCTTATAGTCTTAACATTGATTTAAAAATAATTTTTATTAAAAAAAATCAAATTGATGAATAATAAATAATAGAAAATAAACAGATAAATAAAAAATTATTAGCAAAAAATTATAAATTTTTAAAGCAAAAATAATTTAAAAAAAAATTAATTTTACAAAATTATTTGCAAGATCTTATTCACACAAGCCTCAAGCCTCCACCAACTTGTCGGGTACGATTTTATTTTAAATCGAACCCTTAAACGAGGGTACCATAGTAGATCTCTTATGTGAATAAAATAAATATGAAACAGTTTTAAAAACGTTACAAACTTTAATGAATACAAAATAAAACTCTGTTGCAATTTACAAATTGTTACGAGACTTTTCTTATGACCTATAAAACGAACAAGACCCAAAATATTAAAATAAAACTTTAACTTACCAAAATAACAAACTGCAAAATATTCTTTAAATATAAAAATCTTATGTTTCTTTACTGACAATTACTTTTAGAGGTTTTAGTTAAGTTCAACAAAACTTAGAATGTAACTACCGACTTGTCTTCTCAAAGTTTGGGTTTTTATAAAGGGTAGGTTGGACCTAAATAATCCATTATCCCCTCTTTAAAGAGCTTGGAGGAACCAAGTCAGTGGCGTTGCTGATAATCCTAAAATTTACTTTACATTCTAGCTAATGAGCTAAACAAGATAAGCTAAACAAAAACAGAGATAAAATACATTTTATAGACAACATTTTCTTATCTCACAGTTTTTCCATGTCCAATCACTTTAAAGGGAAAACCCTCTCGCTACTTGCTGTATCCCCACGCTCAACCATTACGACTCCCACTCTAGACTTTTTAATAATTTTTCTCGCCATAACCATCTGCTGTGTGGTATGCGCCAACCAAATGTTTTCTATTTTGGAGGGAGGCGGAACCACTTTCTTATCTCAACAGAACCATAATTGTGTTTGTCGCTTTTCCAAGATGGTTTCGTACAGTGGCACAGTCAGGGGAAATTTACATTCCTGACATTATTATAAAGCATAAACTCGAAGTGGTTGTTCAATTACTTAATTAACTGCATAAATTTCTATAAATAAGCATGACCACCGGATTTGAGGGGGTAACGTGGTAAACCGTATAATTAACCCCCAGTAAAAAGAAATATTCACATCAATAGTGTTTGCGTCGATCATTACCCCTCTAAATTTTCGCGCAAATCCGCGAGTGGTCCGACCTTTTTAATGTTATAGGCCAGTCATTAGAGCGAAAAGAAGACCCTTGCTTGCAAAACGTGGGGTAGTCGCGATTTTGATATATGTTGGTCACGTTAAAGTCCTAAAAAAAAATTTTGATTTTGACCTTGGGTTAGTTCCTAAATTACTTGGTCCGTGTATATTTAAAAAAAAAAGTTGAAGACAATAATTAAATTTTCTACAAAATGCCGTTCTACGTTTTTTGTCCGATAAGTAGTTTTTGAGTTATGACGCCAAACATTTCGCCTCCATTTTGGATTTTGATCAGTTTTTTAATTTAGTGGCCTTTAACTATGAAACTGCTTATTTGTGAGAAAATCTGTTACTGTTAAAATAAAGACCAACTAATAGCCTATTAAATAAGATATTACTGAGTTCTCTGAATATTACCCTTAGTTACGAACCCTGAATTATTAGCAGTACACCCATTTCCTATGTATTTCCATAGTATATGCAAAATAAACCAAAATTATTCAGTTTTATGTCATTTTCCCAAAAGGTAAGCATTTTACAGAAAGTGTGTAATCAAGTGCATCATAGAAAATTAATTATCTTTTAAACAATGTTTTCCCGAATTGGGCGAAGCCACCGTTAGCACTTAATTAGCATCCAAAAATTGGAGTTATTTTTTAGACCACGAAAAAACATAATGTTTTTTAGGTTTTATTCAGTTTTTAAAAAATTAAGCATTTTAGGGAAAATTGTTGACACACCTTTTTTAGAGAAAACAAAATGTGTAAGTAAGCAAGCAAATAAAAAAAAAATTGTGCACACTAAATCCAAGATGGCGGGAGGAGCCGCCCCACCCCAAGGTCGAAAACTCAAATTTGTTTTTAGGACTCCTATTTCAACAACACAGGTCAAAATCGCGACTACACCGTCTTTTGCAAGCTTAACTTCTATAATGACTGGACTATTAAAAGAAACTTGCAAAGTAAATCCGCGAGAATACATTACGTTCCCAGAAAAGTACCTTTTTTATAAACTGTTATTTTTGGTTCTGGTACTTCATAGCTGCTTGCAAATACAAACCAATTTAATAATAAAACACTACAAACGTTCTTCATGTTTCATTCACAAAACCGAATCGCAGACTGGTATGTCGATGTTGAAACTATGATTATTAAAATATGAATAAATTAGTTATCTTCTGCTTGTAGTATTTTATATTTTTGTTCAAGTTGGGAAAACCGCGAATTAATTTTATAGTTATCGAGTCAGAAGCAGATTGTGTATATTTATCGAAAGCGTCTATAGTTGGGGGCAAATAAGTTATAGCATAAATACATATTCAAAGAATCGAAAAATGAAGCCCTCATAGCTGGCTTTGGAAACAATGGCAAATTTAAATTCGCGGACGCGAATTTTCAAGTGCACATGCATGTGTCTTGTCATGTGCTTCGTGCCCCAGGCGAGGTGAAGCGCTACATTATAAATACTCTGCCAATACATGGGCCCCTAAGCTCACACTAGGTACTATAGTTATAGGGTACGTGTGAGCTAATATAACTAAAAACTGAAATATATTTTATTCAACTCCAGACTAAATTACCTTTTGTTTGATACCACACAAGCCATGTTTTGATTTAAACTCAAATTTTTGAAATCTACCCCCACCCTTAAAAAAAACAAAAACCTAAAATGTATTTTGTTAAACTCCGGACTCAATTACCTTTCGTTTGATCACGCGCCATATTTTCACTTAAACTCTAATTTTTTAAATATACCCCCACTCTTTTTTTTTAAATAAATTAAAATGTATTTTGTTTAACTGCAGACTCAATTACCTTTCGTTTGATATCACACACGCCATATTTTCACATAAACTCTAATTTTTGAAATCTACCCCCACCCTTTTATTTGGTTTGTGTTCGGTGGATTTTGTTCATTTTTAAATGGGACCATCTCGACCCAAGGCCCAGCCTAGGTACCAAATTTCATTAAAATCGGCCAAGCGGTTTTTGAGTTATGCGCGTTGGTCGTTACAGACAGACATACAGACAGACAGACAGACAGACAGACAGACAGACAGACAGACAGACATACAGACAGACAGACAGACAGACAGACGGCGCAACAAAAAAGTTTCAAAATCATCTGAAACGCAAAGATATATAAAAAATTTTGAAATCGGAGCAACTTTTTTTTTCTCGAAAAAATTAGGATCACCATAGCTCACACTACTATAGTATAGTATATGTGTGAGCTAAAACCAGTACAAACGTTATTCTCCTTTAAAACTCGTCGCGTCCTGGAACTTTTCGAGCATTGTACGTCAGTTGAAACATAAAAACGACATTTAAAATAAAACTTTTTTCCTACAAATATGTTGCTGATCTCTTTCAACTGGTGTAACATGCTCTAGGTTTACGTTGACGCAACCAGTTTTGAGAATAACTTGTATACTGGTTTTTATAATGTACTGCCTGACATCGCCTGCGGCACGAGCCACGACTGGGCGGAGGCCATCTTTGTTCTTATTTACATTTTGCGGTGTTTTGCGTTTGTCGTGTACAATTCTGTTTTTTCTGCGAAAATGGTAAATAATTCACGTAAAAGATGTGCGGTTTGTGAAAAAATATCCGGGAGAAGTAAGGGAGTGCCATTCCATAGGTAACTACTTGTATTTTCCTTTATAATTTGTTAATAAAATTAAAAGGGGTTTTCATGGTGTCGACAATCCACTAAAAGCCAAGGATCTTTTATTTGGTATATATGTTTTTCAAATACTATTCCGTTTAAAAAATCTACCTACTTTTCCAATTTTTTAGATTTTTTTTCATTAAGAATTATTTATAATATATACTCTGACCCTGTATACGTCACATCTAACCAGCGATTTTAGTTTTAAATATAAGCATTTTGTTTAAGCCCAAATTTAATGTAGTATCTTGCAGAACGAAGCTCTTGGATTTTTTTTTTCTACAAAACACCCACACCAAAAATGTTTAAAAATAATTATTTTTTGGAAAAAAAGAATTAATAAGTTATTTTTATAGGTTAAAATAAAAGTGTATATGTCGTCATACTTAGTGCCAAGTTTCATTGCTCTAGTTTTACATCTGAATTTTATTCGAATTTTTAATCAGATAGATGCAATTAAAAATAGAAAACCCTATATCTTTGCTCGGCACTGGGTTCGGGATGAGCACCACTTCGAAAAATAATGCCATAGTCTTTTCTAAAATCGTACCAAGTTTCATTACGGTATGCAAAAATGCGGGCAAAAGTGGCTTAGGCTCCCAACTACTATAGTTCAAGCAAGATTTGGGAAAATCCACTTTCCAGAAGCATTTTATATTACTTTTTGGCAAATGGGCAATTCCCCCTATTTTGACCCCGCTGAATCCGAATATCCCTGTTGCCAACTCGAAATATTGACAGGGGCTGAGATATTCAAGATGGCGGCCAAAATGGCGGCGGAATTTTAAATTGCCGCTGGAAAGCCCAAATTGTCACAGATGTAGATGTAATGTAAATACCTATGTTTTTTCCAAGATTTATTTAATTTTTTTAAAAACTAATATCTACAGAAAACCATGTATTACATTTTGGTATACTCAATAAAATTTCCTTCAAAACGACGTGTAACATGATTAAATCGGTTTTAAAAATAAAACTTCAGGGACATCCGTATATTAAATTAATTTTGAAAAAACAGAAAATAAACCATTTTTGTTACAAGTTTTATCTAATTTTCTCAAAAACTAAGCTTAACATGAAAAAGCTTGCTCTACACTTTTTTGTTGACAGGGAAATTCCCTTTGTTAAAATTTGAAACTCCGTGGGGTTTGACTTATAGCAAACTCTTCAGCGACGTCCGTCAATGGGGGTGATTTCAACAAATCATTAAAAAAAACATGTTTTTCATACGTTTTATTCAATTTTCTTCAAAACCAAGCTCTTTATCAAAAAATATGTTCTATACTTCGTCATAGCCAATAAAATTTTCTTTGAAACGATGTATAACAAAGTAGAAGTTATGTTATATTTACCGCTCCAGTGGTGTTCTTAATTTAAAGAAATTTTTTAAGATCAATCCAAACTAATCAAGTTTGTGTATTATTAGTTTTTCGGTGGATAATAAAGAGCGGCGGATAAAAGGTCGAAAGTACAAAAGGTCGAAAAAATAAGGTCGAAAGTACAAAAGGTCGAAAGAACAAAAGATCAAAAAACAAAAGGTCGAAAGTTCAAAAGGTCGAAAGTATGAGTACCTAATTATGATTATGTCCCCCCCCCCAAACCATTGCATAAGATTCACTACTTTATTTTTAGTTCCATATGCTTAAAAAAATAACCAAAAACACCTGTGTCAAAGTTACTACTGTTACTTTCTGTACAAAAATATTGCTTAGGGGGACCAAGGCCCATATGCCCCTTCCCCTTATAACCACCGGTGTTTTTTTGCTTTAAAGAACTTATTTAGATAAATCAAAATATCTAATCTAATCAAAAAACAATTTATTTTAATTTGGAAACATTTTATTTTGGGTAGGCATAAATTAAGAAACTTTTTGAAGTATTTATCATAACATTAACCTCACTTTGTAATATATTATTTAAAAAGAAATTCTCTTATCCTCAGTAAAGAATAAAGGCACATTTTTTTCTGAAAATCTTAGAAAAGATATTTAAATATGCAAGAGAAACTGATTATTTCAGTTATTTTTGAAAATACGTTTATATTAGTACGCCCCTGAAGCCTTAAATATGGCAACAACCCGACATTTTAATAAAGTTTTTAAAAGCGAATGTTTTGTTCTACAATAAAGTATACTACATATTTTTTCCTAAAAAGTGTTGTTTTTGAGAAAAGTTTGAAAAACCTATAATAAACATGTTTTTTCTAAATAATCCCAATTTACGTACGCCACTGAAGAGCTACTTGCTTTTCCTAACCTTATTGACCAATACATCGTTGGAAAGGGAATTTTATTCTCCACAAAAAACTGTTCTTTGCAATTTTTATTAAAAAGGTTAGTTTTCGAGAAAATTGCATAAAACTGAAAAAAAACTGGTTTTTGGGGGTTTGGGGGGGATTTTCTCCGTCCCTGTCGATTTTTCGAGTTAGCAATAGAGATATTCGGATTCAGCGGGGTCAAGTTAGGGGGAAATGGTCTGTTGCCAAAAAGTAATATGATTTGCTTCTAGACCGAAAACGGAAAGCCTTTTAAAATAATATGCTCTGACTACTAAGGAAAACGAGCTCTTTTAAAAAAACAAAATTGACCTTAGATGTTATCATTGCAACAAATCTCTATTGTGACTTTTACTGCAATGATATCGGGTAATACCAGCTGTACTAAAAATAAATCATTAGCAAATCATGGACCTAAAGCAAAAGGCAGGCAGCAGGAATGGGGGATCCTAACATAAAACTTATTTTTAAATCCTAGTAAAAAAATAGCAAATGCATAGACCTTACAAAAAAAATTCTGCCACCCCTGACGCTAAGGTTTTTTTAGATATTTTCTAAATATTTTATGGATCCAAACATAAGGCAAGATAAAATGGGGTCTCAATAATAAGGTAGGTAAGCCAATTATTGCCATGTTCTTAATGTTGGGAACCGACCCAAAATCCTGACGTTAATACTCTGGTGACCGGTATTTGTCATAAATCATTCCACGTGCTGAGATCAACTAATCCAAAGCAACAGAAAAGTGTTCAGTCTGCCCAAAGCACCCGAATAAGAACGCTGGAGGATTTTTTAACCTCGCTAATAAAAATCCCACGTGTTTTCAACTTCTTATCAACTTTTTAGCCGAGATAAAATAGTGAAAAAAATAAACAAGATAAGTTAAAGGCTAAGGCACATGTTTTTTTATTGGAGTGTTTTTGTCTGATATGAAGACGTTTCTTATATTGCCATCCATAGGTAGATCTGCTTCCTATGCAATACGGATAGGCAAATCGATATGAAAATGTGTTATCTATGCCTCAGATATGTTGATGAAGAATGTGTCGGTCTTACCAAAACCGACAAAGTATCATTTATTTGTCCAGACTGGATCGTACTGTATTTTTTAAGAATTTACCTTTTTTTAAAGAATTTTTTTAAAGAATATTTCTTATTATTTTGGACGATTTGATAAAAAATAAAAATGCAATTAAAGTTTTGATCTGTTTCTATTTTAGTGTTTATAACCATGTTTATAATATTGCCACTACCTGTTTGAGAGATGTTTCAAATATTATCATTTTACGATATTTTTTAAAACCCCTGTAAAAAAAATAATATTAAAATTAAAAATAAGTGGTTCACCTTCCTGTTGAGAAAACATACAGTAGAATAATTTCCCCAAATTACAAATTAATCTACCTAAAAAAATAACGCCGGGTGTTTGCCTTAAATTTGAGTAGGAGGTTTTACAGAAAAACTGTTAATACATTCTTTGTTTGCAAGAGAACAAAAACTACTATAGTAAAGAAATTAGCTTTATATCCTAAAATCTTACAAAGATATAATTTTTTTTCAAAATACAAAAAAGTAGCAAATACAAAATTTAGAATAAGCAAGGCAATCGTATAGTCTGTATAACATCTTCTTTGGTTTAACATTGGTTGAAACAAAAATTATTATTTGGTGACCAATAAACCGATATTAATTATTTGGAGTTAGTTATGCCCAGCGAAGATTGAGCATCTTTATACTTGAGATCAAAAAATGTGTCGAACCATAAGAATAAATGAGCCTCTTAAAAGGATCAAGGTTGATTCTGTCCGCCATCTTCAATTTTTAGATGGTGAGAAATATCGATTTTGAACTTTAAAGACCAATTATTGGTTTCGGCAACTGAGGCAACCCTGACCGAAGCTGCAAATTGACAGTTGGTCTCTCCTCAGTAAACACCATATTTCATATTCCTTTTCAGATATCCACATCATCATTTCATCTCCTTCCATTTTATGGTTATGCTCGGGCTGAATGAAGCCTAATGAGGCAGAAACGCGTCCCCGAGCTACCTTTACCTCTGAGGTCTTGCCCGTGAAACTTTTTTGTAAAAACTTTTTACCTCGTGAACTTCCTTCAAATTTAAAAAATCCAGGGCTCAGGCTGTTTTCTGGGAGCAGATTATATCTGTCTCCGACGCGACGTCAAAATTAGCCTCAAAACTGAGGCAACCCTGACAGAAGCTGCAAATTGACAGTTGGTCTCTCCTCAGTAAACACCATATTTCATATTCCTTTTCAGATATCCACATCATTATTTCATCTCCTTCCATTTTATGGTTATGCTCGGGCTGAATGAAGCCTAATGAGGCAGAAACGCGTCCCCGAGCTACCTTTACCTCTGAGGTCTTGCCCGTGAAACTTTTTTGTAAAAACTTTTTACCTCGTGAACTTCCTTCAAATTAAAAAAATCCAGGGCTCAGGCTGTTTTCTGGGAGCAGATTATATCTGTCTCCGTCGCGACGTCAAAATTAGCCTCAAAACTGAGGCAACCCTGACCGAAGCTGCAAATTGACAGTTGGTCTCTCCTCAGTAAACACCATATTTCATATTCCTTTTCAGATATCCACATCATCATTTCATCTCCTTCCATTTTATGGTTATGCTCGGGCTGAATGAAGCCTAATGAGGCAGAAACGCGTCCCCAAGCTACCTTTACCTCTGAGGTCTTGCCCTTAAAACTTTTTTGTAAAAAATTAAATTTGCTCAACATCCTGATCAATTTTCTGCCAAGCGCAGTTTTCGTTTCAGTTCAAAATGTATGACCGAGGAGTTCAAAAGTTATAATAAAAAACATTCTTCCATTTTTTTTGGCCCAACCAGTATAGTAAAATTAAATCTGTGAATTGTTTTTGGGCTGGAAAATCGATTAAAATTGTACCCCGCACACAGGATTTAGCGTTTAATTTTCTTAAAATACCTATATTCAGGGGCGGATCTAGGAACTTAATTGGGGGGTAATTAACATAACAAATATTGCATAAAACTATTTTACATAGATTCTAAGTGTTAGTTTGAGACTTGGGCGGAGGGGGGATTTTTTCCCTCCCGTTCATGCACGCCTGCTATATTCCTATTGAAAAGATTAAATATATTAAAGAATTGAAAAGGTTAGAAACCGATTTTTAATAATAATAAAAGATAAACTTATGAAGAGGCATGAAGGTGCTTCTAAAAGGCGCGAATTCAATAAAATTTTACAGCTGCATCCGCTCACGGGGCTGATATCAAACGCCATGCCATAAGGGAAACATAATGCTCCAAAATTGAAAAATATAAAGCAGCTTTACCCTTTATCTATATTTTCTATATTATCAGGTCGTTGCTGGGGTTCACATGAATACAAAAATGATGACAAGGATGACGACGCGACGTTGGGACCTAAAATAAAGGGCGCACCCAGGAAGGGCTCGGTTGCAGCCCCCCTCCAAAACCTAAGATTTTTTTGGATATTATCTACATATTTCATGAATTAAAAGAAAGTCTCGCCCTCCAATACATATTTCTGGGTGCGCCACTGGCAAAATAGTCATTTTTCCAAGGATCATAAAGAATGAAATTTTTCAGCCTCCCTGATGCACGTACTTGCTTCGGCCAAATTCTTCACACCAATGCAATGGTTCATACAAGATCTTGGTTGGAACAGAAAATTAGGCAGTAAACAAAACTTAATAAATATTTTGTCATATTGAAAAATTAAAAAAAAAACTTAAAACGGGCGTAAATTTACCATTTTTTGGAAACCATAAAATATCAAACAATTACTGTTCGTACAAAAATTTTATTTTTAACATCCAACAAAAATTTTAGGAAAAAGTTCTTACAAACTCAAAGCCTTTAATGTGAAAAAGTCGATAAATCTGACTAGAAGTCGGTTTATGGTGTCCAAAATTACTTATTTGCTCCACCCGCAGAACTTGTTTTTTCAAGATAATTTTTTTAAACTCCAATGTAAACAACATATGTCAAAATGCACCTATTGGAAGCTGGAAGGAAGTCTTTGTTTTTGCTTTCATGACTGGCCTATAAGTGTAAAATGCAGTGGCGGCTGATGACGTTATAAATTGGGGGGGGGGGGGTTCGGCAGGGAGGGGGAAGGGCAGAAATTTATATTGCATGGAAAACGAGATAAAAAAACTTACCTAAACAATTTTTTTAGCATTTTACAAACAAGCAGCTACTTGCTGTAGTTTTTAGTTTATTTGTTTATAGGTCTATTCGCCCTTCTTTTACGTACGCAAAGTGCTTGTATTAGCACCAGTTTCAGACTCATCAGGGCCCCGTAGAACAACCACAAAAATCCCATAGAATTTTGAACAGTCTATTAACCTACTAAGTATATGTCTATTTTTTGCAGCATTTTCATTATGTTCAGTAATGTTTTGCCTATAAGCACTATTCAATTGGCACCTAATATCAGTTTTGCCTAGCATAGAAAATTCTATGTAATTATTAAAATAAGTAAACGTGCAAGTAATTTTATAACACAGAAAATAAGTTTGGCTATACAAAGAGGAAATTCTGCAGCAGTTTTGGGGACTATCCCAGTTGATTCCGGTCTGGATGAAATAATTTTTTTTAAATGTTATTATTGTATCGAAGGATGTGAGGGTGTGGATTTTTACCTTTATTTTATTTGTATTTTTACTTGTATTTTTATTTGTATTTTTAATTAATTTTTACATTGTTATTGTTAATTTTAAAAAAAATAATGTATACACAGTAGCACTTACTTTGTGTCTTTAACTTTTCACTTTTTTTTTTTTTTATTTGTCAAACACACTGTGTTTTTTTTTATTACAATCTAGTCAGTAAGACTAATTAGCAATTTTGTTTTAACTTAATTTACTAGAAAAGTCAGATTTAAACTTAGGGTTCACTCAACAGTTCTCCCCGCTTTGTTTAGTCTGTAACTCACAATTGTGTTGTGTTTATAGCATTATTTTGTTTTATGTGTAATTCACTTAGTTTACTAGCTCAAACGGCTTCACTCTTTTTAGTCGTCGAACTAGCATAGTATTGTCTAGAAGCTGAATTGCTTCCACATTCACATGCCGATGGAGTCTATCTTCATGGCTTTTTGCGTACTTTTTTATAGTCTCTGCTACAGTTTCGATTTTTAGATCTCGATGAAGGTCACTATTTCGAACGTACCAAGGTGCATTCACAATGTTTCTTAATACTTTATTTTGAAATCTCTGTACAACTAGAATGTTACTCTCTTTAGCACAACCCCATAGTTGAATACCATATGTCCATACTGGTTTCAGTATTTGTCTATAAAGCAGTAACTTATTATGAATTGTTAAATTGGACTTCCTTCCAATTAGCCAGTTCATTTTTCTATACCTTATCTCAAGTTCTTCCTTTTTTTTCTTAACATGTGCTTTCCAGCGCAATTTGGTATCAAGTGTCATACCTAGATATTTTGCCTGATTCGAATATGGTACTGGAATGTTGTTAATTGTTATTTGTATGTGATTTATATTTTTGTTTGTAAAATCAACATGAATTGATTTGGTTTCATTTAATTTTATTCGCCACTTTGTGGTCCAACTGTGAATTTGGGTGACTGCATCCTGAAGTTTCTCTATGCATTTTTCAATAGATTTTTCTACCGTCAATAAACCAGTATCATCGGCAAATGTTGCTAAGTGACAATTTTCTGGCTTTGGGATATCACAAGTGAATAATAAGTATAGATACTAGTACGCTACCCTGGGGGCACGCCTGCTTGAATTTCTCTTAAATTTGAGTATGAGTCTTCCTGTTTTACTCTAAAATGTCTATCAGATATGTCTGATTCCAAAATATCCGAATACTGTTTTGGCAGAAACCTTTTTAGTTTAAAATTAAGGCCTTCATGCCACACTTTGTCAAATGCTTGTGCTACATCTAGAAAAACTGCAGAACAAACTTTTCCCTCTTCTAGTGCTTTTTCTATTATATTAGTAATTCTGTGTACTTGATCTATCGTGGAATCCTTGTCTCGAAAACCAAATTGATGAGATGGAATAGTTTCTTGTCTTTCTATGATGGGTTTTATTCTTTTAAACAATAATTTTTCATAGAGCTTGGATATAATTGGCAGCAAAGATATTGGCCTGTAAGATGACACGTCATGGAGTGGTTTTCCCGGTTTTGGAATCATGATAACTTCTGCAACTTTCCACAGTTTAGGTACGTACCTAAGCCTAAAAGACGCATTAATTAGGTTGCATAGTTTTACGATAGCTTTTCTGGGGAGTTGTTTTATGACTACCCCGTTAATAAGATCATACCCTGGGGCTTTTTTCGAATTAATATTTTTGATTTCTGTTAATATTTCTTTTGGTGATGTAAGCTTAATATGGTCCTCGATTTGATGGGGTTCATTTAAATGAAAGTGTTCATCTGGTGCTTCGTGGGGCTGAAATGTTTTTTCTAAATGACTTGCAAAAATATCTGCTTTTTCTTCGTTACTCCTTGCCCACTGGTTGTTAGATTTTCGTATGGGTGGAATTTGGATAATTGGTCTTTTAAAATCTTTGGTTGCTTTCCAAAGGGAATAGTCGGTATTTTTATCATCTGTAAGTTCATTAAGAAAATGGTTAATAGATTCATTTTTTATTACTAGAATTTCTCGCCTAATGCGCTGCGTCATGTTGTTGAGATTTGTTTTGTCCCGAGGATCATGGCTTTGTTGCCACTTTCTTCTTAGTTTCCTTTTTTCCAATATAAGGTCTCTAATTTCCTTGGGATAGTTTTTTCCCTTAAAAATTCTATTTGGTTTTGGACTGTTTTCCCAAGCTGCTTGTTGAATATTTGTAACAAAATAATCAACTTCTTTATCGATTTGTTCTGGCGTTTGCAATGGTACTGATAGGTTTATTTTTTCTGACAGACTTTGTTTAAAACTAATCCAGTCAGTCAGTTTATTAACTAGTGAGATATTTGCTTCTTTCTTTATTATGTTTTTACTAAGAGTTAGAATAATAGGTGAATGATCTGAGTGTAAATCAAAACTTTCTTCTATATCTACAAAACTTAAAGATATATTTTTTACTATAAAAAAATCAATTAGATCTGGAATTTTTCCTGGATCTGTTGGATAGTATGTGGGCTTACCAGTTGATATCGGCTCACATTGATATTCACTAATAGCTTGCAAAAGTTCTTTTCCTTTAGAGTTCGTCAGTCTAGATCCCCAGTAGGTATTTTTTGCATTAAAGTCACCTCCAATTATAAAACGGTTTCCTAATTTTCTGAGAAAATTAAGATATTGATTTTTCTTTAGT
The DNA here is from genome assembly GCA_963576565.1 of Aspidapion aeneum. Classification (NCBI taxonomy): domain Eukaryota; kingdom Metazoa; phylum Arthropoda; class Insecta; order Coleoptera; family Brentidae; genus Aspidapion; species Aspidapion aeneum. The sequence goes on from OY755040.1 coordinate 114,803,212, forward strand.
AAGTGCCTTGGTGGTATATAGACAGCACTTATGACTAATGTATATGTTTTGGTTTTTACACTTACTAATGTAGCTTGAATCTCTATGGTTTTATATCCCATCTCCTCATAGTGTGATATATTTTTCTTTAATTATTACAGCACTTCCCCCATGTGCAGTATTGCTAGGGTGAGTTGTATGATACACTTTATAACCTTTAAATTTAATGTGAGACTGGTTAGTGAAATGCGTTTCTGACACAAGACAGACGTCAATTTTTTCTATGTCTAGAATAACTTGCAAGTCTTGCTGATGTTGCAAGAGACCATTGGCATTCCAAGCTAGGATTCTAAGATTACTGACCATTTTGAGGCATATTGGTAGCTCCGTTATTGCTACTTTCTAGTTTAGTTAATCGCTCATCAAGTTTGTTCAATTTCTCCAAAATTAATTGTAGTGTTTGCTCCATAGTATTTTGACTACTGAATATCAGGTATAGTAGCTGTTGCTGCTACTTGGCTGTATGTCCTTGTCACAGAGTTTTGTGTGACTGTGTTTCTTGTCTGTTGGTTTTGTCTATTTGTACTCACGTTTGGTATGAGATTCGGTTTCTTAGGTTTATTTTTCAATTTTTGTATTTCCTTAGCAACAAGGCATCCTCTGTAGTTAGCAGGATGCTTGCCTCCACAGTGGATGCATTTTGGCTCAGATTCTTTTGGTTTGGGGCATTCTACAGTAAGATGTTTTCCCGTGCATTTCACGCAGCGCGGTTCTTTAGCGCAATATTTTTGCGTGTGTCCATAAGATTGGCATCTTTTGCATTGAGGGACTAACTTTGAGGTTTTTAGTGCTTTTATTTCCACTTCAATCCCAAGGATACTGGAAATTTCAAAAATTTTGTTGATATCTTCATCGTGGCTAAATGTGAGCATAAATATGTTAAGAGGTTGTCTTGTTCTCCATTTAAGTTTGTTGCTGGCCTCCAGTGCCTTAAAACCTTTTTTTTGTAGATCAGCTACAATTTTTTGTGGGTCACATGAGAAGTGTAGCCTATTCGCTATTACTCTAATTGGCCTTATTTGTTTGTTTTCGTATGAGTGCCATTGATGCTTTATTTCATTAAGCATTTTAGTAACCAGCCGATAGCTGTCTGCGTCTTGTACATTTATTTTAATATTTTCGTTATTTAAAACTTTTATTTTAACTCCTTGTATGATATTTAACTTTTCATAAATATCATTAAAATTATTTACGCCATTTACCATAATCGGTGGAGGTAATGGAGCTTTTTTAACCTTAGTTGGGGGTTCTTCATTTTGTGTTTTATTGGAGGGCTCTCCAGTGCCCGAGCTTTGTTGTGGTGGTGAGAGTGAAGTATTCATTCGACGTTTTTTCCAACCTTTTCCTTTTTGTCTGATCCACTCGGTTTCTCTTGCCAGATCATCCTCATCAGTAATGTAGTCCATGTCAGACTCTTCTTTTTTAGTGACTTTTGTCTCTAAATCTGCAAATTTTCTTTGCATACTTTCCAGTTGACTTCGGAGATAATCCACTTGTACACTAAGTGAATTTTTTTCGTTTTGGGATTTTTTCCATTTGCTATATAAAACTTCTTCATTTTGTGTTCTAGCATGGCTATCCTGAAATAATTCGGCATTATCCATTTTTTCTTGATTTTGTTTGGGCTTTTCGCTAATTTTTAAAACAAGTTTCACAGGTGATGGTACACTTTTTTTGCTTTTAAACATGATATATTATTTATAATACACATTGTATATAGATTCTCAACACAGGTATCTCGCGCGCGAGGTTTTTTGTAAACAAAACAAACTCCGACTTTGACCTCGTTAGCACTATCATGCAGGTACGATGCAATATAACCGTACTGAACTGCGATCGAACGAATACTTTTCACTAAAGTGCTTGATATCACACATTCCTTTTGCCACCCACAACCGCACAACCAGTTTTCAGCATCGTATAATTTTTTATTACTTGCACTAAAATTTTGGTTATTTTTTAGGATTTTTAGGTCCGGTCTATGTGGCCCTAAAAATTTTATTTATAATCAAAGTTCATATGTCAACGTATTTAAATTTGCACATTTAATTATGTAATCGACGGTATTTATTTCCATTTTATAAACAAACGTTAATAAAAACAACCGGCAATGCTTTTTACTACTGATATATCCCAAATCAGAACGAACTCATATGTCTTCATTAAGGATAGAATCGGCAACGTGTAGAAGAGCAACGGACTTTTATGCACGATGATGATGGCCGACTTCAACTAAAACACACATTGCTCCCGCCCCTGGTCGAGAAGGTCCACCCATACCCCGCTAAAAAACGGGTGATTTTAAAACCCTGCTTCGCGCGGAGCTACCGGCTTAGTCGCTTGATGTTAACCACAGATAATAAAAAGAACTAGACAATCATGTCGTAAGGAAGGTTTAACTTTTTTAAATAAATCAATTAAAAATACTGTTTGTTGTCTCGTTTTGGGAGGGCCCTCCTTGTAGTTGCCGCCCCTGGTAAAGTGTCAATCGCACTGAATAGCAAGCATATTGACAATTTAATAAAACTTCAAAAACTTTATAAACCTGTATTAATCAACAAGACAATTATCTACTTTTCAGCAAGGTTTTAAATTTCAATGCGCTTCCATTAAATTAATTTAATTTGAATTAGGACCGGGCGACTTTTAAAAGTTCCAAGGATTCTTTAAAAACTCATTAAAAGATTGAACAATGCTGCTGCCTTGATTGAAATACGATGCGCAAAGACGTCGGATCTCAATTTGGGCTCTTGATTACAGATGAAACTTGAAATTAAGCGTGACTGACTTGTTTTGTGCAAGATTTTACTTTAGACTCATAAAAACTCAGTTTGAAGTTAATACTAATCAAAAATATTATTTTTCTCACCTTGAGTATTATTTACTGAGTTACAAAAATGAATGTTCAAAATTTTTGTCTGATTTGAGGATTTCTACAAACACATTTATTTTCATTTCCAGGCGGCTACTTTAAAAAGTTATGTCTAACTTATTAAATTTTAACTGTATACAATGGGTTTTTGAACAAAAATACTTTTTAGTTACGTTTGGTGGAAATAAGCTTACGGTTTTTGGGAGATTATTACTTTTTTTTTCAGACAATTTTTTTTAAGTTCAATTTTAGATTTATAACTAATTTCTAAACTGGCGAGTTGTAGTCAATTTTTCAAGTACATGTATGTCAACCTTAAGTGACTTATAAATTAGTGCAATCTATTTTTTGCTCGGTTCTTAAATTTTCCCCTGTAAAGGCACATAAAAGATTAGGCAATTTTTTACGCCAAGAATTACGTTTCAATTGCTGACTTAAAAAATGTAGGCCCCACGTACAGAATTTTATATTACTACCAATCTGCTTTGTATTCTGAGCTACTTCTTAAATATGTCATCAATAAAACATACATATTAAAGCTAAGGCTTTTATTAGAAATATTCGGAGCGTATTGAGAATCTTTGGGGGAAGCAAAGGTATACAATAAGGTCCTAATTCAATTCGATATCGTATGTACTCAATTGCAAAACATAATAAATGCCATTTTAACCAACGAGAAAAAAATCACTATTAAACATTTAAGATTCTCAAAAAGTTAAATTTTTAGGAAACGCAAAAACTGAAAAGTCAAACAAGTATTAATATATACTTAGTGACAAAGAAAGGTAAACACACAGTATTTATAATCCTATTTTAATAATTATTTGCAAGCATGTTAAATTTAAGTCCAGTAAAAATTGATTAAATTTTCAGCCTTATCAATGGCTTGTTTTGTCGTTTTTTCTTAATTCCTTTTTGCCGTGTTCTATTTTAGTTTTACGAATTTATGGTCGTAGATGTGGTTTAACTGTTACAAGTTTGTTGTAAAGTGTTCTATTTACCTCGACATAATGCCTACCGTGCTTTGAGTTGTTCGTATGCGTCAGCAGACTTTGAGAGAGAGCGGATTGTGGGCTACGAGAGGCAGCTGTATCAATTAGAGAAATTGCGAGAAGAAACCGATCATTACGTGCCATTGTAAGTTATTATCAGGCTTGAACCCAAGAAGGCTGAGGACATAGAGCTACAGGAACTGGACCTCGTAGGGGAAGAACAGAGCGTCAAGACCGTCTAATTAGACTTTTGGCTCTTAGAAACCGGTTTAGTTCTACTCGGGCGATTGCCAATCAGTGGTTTGAAGAACATAAATAGGTCACTGGAATACGTTCAGTGTTTTGCCGGGTAAGAAGTTTTGAACTTTTTAATTACCGTCCACAGTGGGTGTTTCCACTCACCCCTGCGGATCGGCGCAACCGACTACAATAGTGCAGAGAAAGACTGCAGTGGGATCAGGAATGGCATAGAGTGATCTTCAGCGATGAATCTTGCTTTTGTGCTTTTGAGCAAGGATAAGAAGGCATCGTGGTGAAAGACGTGATCCACAGGTTGATAAGGAAAGGCATGTTCATTATACAGTGGGTGTTATGGTATGGGGTGCTATCGAATATGTAGCAGGACACCTTTAGTCCTTATTAGAGGTAACAAGCAGTCCGTTACATCCAAGTAGTAGTGGAACCACATGTCCTTCCCTATCCTGAGATGCTCGAATACCCCATATTTCAACAAAACAACGCCAGACCTCATGTGGCTAGAGTAACCTTAGACTTCATGGATGTACACAATTTTAACCGCTTACCATGGCCACCAAGAGTGCCTGATCTGTCCCCGATCGAACATGTGGGGGATATTCTAGGTAGCAGTCTATTAAATTTACAGCATCGTCCTCAGACTCTTACGACACTTAGATATAGAGTTAGAGGTAGGGTGGAATGAGATACTCCAAGAGGATATAGACCACCTTATCAGAACAATGCACAGGCATGCGAACGAGTGTATAAGGAATCGAGTGTCCTCAACACATTATTAAAGGTAATTCTGTTAATGGTCAGCCGATTTGGCTGAAAACCTAATCACTTACTAATTATTGCCTGGTAAACAAACTAGCATAAAATTAATATTATATGATGATACACAATTGAATTATGCTGATATTTCGACTTTACGAGGTATGACAATAAAATTATAAGACTGTTGTAAAAAATCTACTTTATTTAAATACTAATACAACTTAATGATGTTCCCTATCAATGTTGTCCCCTTCTCTGTCGACGCAGCGTTGCATGCGTTTTTTTGTCAAGAGGGGCTGTTAAGAAGTCTTGCCGTTTTTCCTTGAATTGTTCTAATACTTTTTTTTCTTTTAACGATTTCTTCACTTTCGGAAACAAGGAGAAATTGCAAGGGGCTAAGTCTGATGAATATGGTGGGTGGTTAGCTAAAAACTGCTTAATGGAAAGGGCATTGTGGGCCGGTGCATTATCATGGTAGAGCAGCCACGCGTTGTTCTTCCATAAATCTGGACGCTTTTTTCTTACAAGTTTCCTTAGCTATATCAATACTTCCAAATATAAATGTCGGTTGACTGTTTGACCCTCACGCGCCAATTTAATGAAAATAGCACCCCTAATATTGAACAAACAACAATAAGCATCGCTGGAGCACCATTCTCGTTTATCATCTTTAACTTCTTCACGACCATCGAAAAAGCTCTTATGCCATATAAAGATCATTGCACGAGACATACACTGCTCTCCGTGGACATCTTTTAGCATTCAGTAGCCATTTTTTCGAGTTTTGCTTAAAATTAATACGTTGATCAATTTTTTCGTTGTCATAATTCAGCTCAAACCACGGCTTCAGTCAAACTAGTAGAGGAAATGCGATAAGATTGCGCGCGGAAGTGGAACGCACATCAAGGACAAAAAAAGAGTAACAACAAACAACTCCAACCGAACGAATCATGGAGATTTAAAACCTATTAGCACAGGGGCCAGTCTTAAAATTTAATTGTCATACCTCGAATTTTTAGTTTTCTTCAGAGCTACAAACAAAAAATAGTTCTTATTAAAACTTTGTTTTTTAGCTCACACATATACTATACTATAGTAGTGTGAGCTATGGTGATCCTAATTTTTTCGAGAAAAAAAAAGTTGCTCCGATTTCAAAAAATTTTATATATCTTTGCGTTTCAGATGATTTTGAAACTTTTTTGTTGCGCCGTCTGTCTGTCTGTCTGTATGTCTGTATGTCTGTCTGTAACGACCAACGCGCATAACTCAAAAACCGCTTGGCCGATTTTAATGAAATTTGGTACCTAGGCTGGGTCTTGGGTTGAGATGGTCCCATTTAAAAATGAACAAAATCCACCGAACAAAAACCAAATAAAAGGATGGGGGTAGATTTCAAAAATTAGAGTTTATGTGAAAATATAGCGTGTGTGATATCAAACGAAAGGTAATTGAGTCTGCAGTTAAACAAAATATATTTTAATTTATTTTAAAAAAAGGGTGGGGGTATATTTTAAAAATTAGAGTTTAAGTGAAAATATGGCGTGTGTGATATCAAACGAAAGGCAATTGAGTCCGGAGTTTAACAAAATACATTTTATTTTTTTGTTTTTTTTAAGGGTGGGGGTAGATTTTAAAAATTTGAGTTTAAGTCAAAACATGGCTTGTGTGGTATCAAACAAAAGGTAATTTAGTCTGGAGTTAAATAAAATATATTTCAGTTTTTAGTTATATTAGCTCACACGTACACTATAACTATAGTACCTAGTGTGAGCTTAGGGGCCCATATATTGGCAGAGTATTCTTCTTTGGTATAAAAACTAATAGTATTAAAATTATAGGTACCAAAATATAAATATTGTAATTTTAGAAAAAAGAAAAAAGAATACTACATATTAATTTTTTTTACACAGATAGAATAAGGCATTGCAACGAATACATATATCTTAAACAAATATTAAACAAAAATAGATCTCAAAAAAAATCAATAAAGAACAATAACAAAGACAGTTGTAACATATTTAAAAAATCCAAATAAATAAAATCAAAATATATAAAAACGACTCATTAGCTTACTGGAATTATTGATAAAACACAACACAAGAGGAACCATACATAACATTCCAATCAAATATAATTGCATTAACAAAATAATGTTTTCCTAATTTCCAGTAAATATAATTCTATTTATTCTTTTTGTTTTTCTTTTTTTTTATTCTTTTTTTACATTTAAATAAAAGAATTCGTTGAAATGTAACAACAAGCGGCGCGTGAGCAGCGCAAACAAGGCGGGTTTGCGGCGTACTTTGGTGTATACGCATTTTAACATAAATTTGCTATTGCAAGGATTTTTGATTTTTTCTCCGACGTAAAATATAACCAGAAACCCTAATTTGAAATTTTGTGAGTGAGAACATTTTCAAATGCGGCTGATAGTACCAAGTAATTAGCTCTAGGGACAAAATGTAGTGACCATTGCAAACAGAGGTATAATTTTTAAACGAAAAACTGAGACAATCTTATGACATCGAAATATAGATTTATTAAAAAATAATAGTTCATAATAAGTTCACAAAGTAAGAAAATTGGTGTTAAATATTGCAAAAAAATATATTCCTACTTGATATATAGATCGAATAGTAAGGAGGTAATATGACATAAAGCATTTTTCACTTTTTGCAAAGGTCTTGCTTTTCTGAAACCCCAAAATTTCGACTTATCACAATTTGCGTCAAAGGAAAAAGAAATATTTATTCGGTAATCTCTGTAAGCAAAAATCGAGAATCGCATACGGAACATTATCGAAATATGCTTCTGGAATTTCAAATAAGTACGTTTTTGTTGCTTTGTTGGAAGTTCTCAATAACTGCTTCGTCAAGCAGAAGTTTTAGCTAGTGAGTGTGCTGCGGGTAAAGTCGTATTCCTTTACGTTTTTAAACTAAAAAAATATATTTTTAAAACTTTTTTACTCTTTATATATTTAAATTTTTTTTAAAGAATTTTGTTTGCAAAGCGGTAACGAAAACCTATACCTGGAGACCCGTGTGACGAAGAATGAACCCTGAGAAAGATGTATGCGGAATGGGAAATTTCAGAAGTAAAGATGAAAAGATATCAGAATTGAGAAACATTGTAACCAAAGCCAAAACTCACTATGAAGAAGAAAAATATACATATAATAACAAAAACATTTCATGTAAAAAAAGCTAAGTACGCGAAAGTGGTATTCTGAAAAAAGAATTAAGATAAAAGTAAAGCCAAGTTCTCCAATACAAATTTCGAAATGAAAGGTTACTACTTACTAGTTTGGAAATGTTTTTTTAAACTTTGCTATTCCAGCCAAACTACTTTATGTTCAATTTAGCACTGTGCCTAAGAGTCATTTGCAGCCGTAATAGCCAAGTTTAGAAAAACATTTCGAAACTAGTAAGAACCTTTCATTTTGAAATTTTTAATGGAGAACTTAGCTTTACTTTTATCTCAATTCTTTTTACGGAATACCATTTTCGCGTACTTGGCTTTTTTTACATGAAATATTTTCGTTATGATTTCACTGCTTTTTTAAAGGGTTTGGATAACATTTAAGTTTTAAAGTAGTAAAATATGCGGAATATTGTTCAAAACTTTTGCAATGCCTTATTAAAAACTTTGAGTTTTTTTAAATTTTTTCCCGAGTTTTTTCCTATGGTTTTATAAGTATAGTTTTTACCAACATGAATTTCCAAAGTTTGGCCATTTTGGTCTTAAGGGATTCCCTACCCTAAAATTCGCTAAATGACGTTTTTCCGAATCTTAACTCAGTTTGTGGTTTTTTCGCATCTCTATGGCCCCACTATACTGCAACTCGGTGCTTTTGTTGATAAACTGTATAGTTTTTAAAATATGAATTTTCAAAGTTTGGCCATTTTGGTCTTAAGTGATTCCCTACCCTAAAATTCGCTAAATGACGTTTTTCCGAATCTTAACTCAGTTTGTGGTTTTTTCGCATCTCTGTGTCCTCACTATACTGCAACTCGGTGCTTTTTTTGATGAACTGTATAGTTTTTAAAATATGAATTTTCAAAGATTGGCCATTTTGGTCTTAAGGGATTCCCAACCCTAAAATTCGCTAAATGACCTTTTTCCCAATCTTAACTCAGTTTGTGGTTTTTTCGCATCTCTGTGTCCTCATTATACTGCAACTCGGTGCTTTTTTTGATGAACTGTATAGTTTTTAAAATATGAATTTTCAAAATTTGGCCATTTTGGTCTTAAGGGATTCCCTACCCTAAAATTCGCTAAATGACGTTTTTTCGAATCTTAACTCAATTTATGGTTTTTTCGCTTCTCTATGACCCCACTATACTGCAACTCTGTGCTTTTGTTGATAAACTGTATAGTTTTTAAAATATGAATTTTCAAAGTTTGGATATTTTGGTATTAAGGGATTCCCTACCCTAAAATTCGCTAAATGACGTTTTTCCGAATCTTAACTCAGTTTGTGGTTTTTTCGCATCTCTGTGTCCTCACTATACTGCAACTCGGTGCTTTTGTTGATAAACTGTATAGTTTTTAAAATATGAATTTTCAAAGTTTGGCCATTTTGGTCTTAAGTGATTCCCTACCCTAAAATTCGCTAAATGACGTTTTTCCGAATCTTAACTCAGTTTGTGGTTTTTTCGCATCTCTGTGTCCTCACTATACTGCAACTCGGTGCTTTTTTTGATGAACTGTATAGTTTTTAAAATATGAATTTTCAAAGTTTGGCCATTTTGGTCTTAAGGGATTCCCTACCCTAAAATTCGCTAAATGACCTTTTTCCCAATCTTAACTCAGTTTGTGGTTTTTTCGCATCTCTGTGTCCTCACTATACTGCAACTCGGTGCTTTTTTTGATGAACTGTATAGTTTTTAAAATATGAATTTTCAAAATTTGGCCATTTTGGTCTTAAGGGATTCCCTACCCTAAAATTCGCTAAATGACGTTTTTTCGAATCTTAACTCAGTTTGTGGTTTTTTTGCATCTCTGTGTCCTCACTATACTGCAACTCGGTGCTTTTGTTGATAAACTGTATAGTTTTTAAAATATGAATTTTCATAATTTGGCCATTTTGGTCTTAAGGGACTCCCTACCCAAAAATTCGCTAAATGACGTTTTTCCGAATATTTAATTTTTTTCTATAGTTTTATAATAGTTGCTATTCGTCTTCCAAAGCTCAGCTCTCTAGCGTTTCTGGAAGTGGACAATGTTAATTTTACATAACTATAAATTTAGAGGGGTGGGAGTTAATGAAAATTTGGGATTTTATAATTTTCTTCTATAGTTTTATTATGGTTCCTATCGGCCTTCCAAAGCTCTATAGCTTTTCTGGAAGTGGACAATGGTGGTTTTACATAACTTTACATTTATAGGGGAGGGAAGAAAGTTAAAATTTTGGGGTTTTACCATTTTTATTACAGTTTTATCATATTTCCTAGTCTGCCAAAGCTCAGCTCTCTAGCGTTTCTGGAAGTGGGCAATGTTACTTTTACATAACTTTACATGTATAGGGGAGGGAAGTAATTTTGAAGTTTTTTGATTTTTTCCAAGGGTTTGGTCACAAGTTCTATCAGTGTGCCAAATGTAAATTAGTGTCCATAAATAAATTGACAGTTCTTGCATTTAAATGAGATCGAAATGCAAGAACTGTCAACTTATTTGATAATAATAATCGTGTGAGTTTAGGTGCCCAGAAACTGGCAGAGTATTTTATACTAAACCTTTCAGCCCTGGCGTCCATTGTAATGAACAAAGGCTTTAATATTTGAGAATTATTGCTAGGCAGTATTTTGACACTTTCACATTGTAAGATCGGCTGTGCTTTTACTATAAGAACCGGAATAAATACTGCCTATCTTTATTATGGAAAATAAACGACTAAATTTTTAATTCGACTTTGTTATGTCAATTTTGAAGGATCAACGGTCAATTTTCAATGTGAAAATGTTAGAACACTGTTGGCACTATTATAGCCTGGCTTTATTCCTATATTTCTTTATTGTGTTAGACATTGACCATCGAGAAAAATAATGTAAAGGTAAACTAAAATTAAATTTTTATTCAATGTTTAAGCTTCCGATTTTAAGTTTTTTTTTAATATTTGCTTTTTTTTTGGCAGCTCTTTCACTATACTAAATATTTAAACCTAAATGACATATAGAACCGTATTAAATTGTGCTGGAAAAACTAAAATAGAGAAAATTGAGTACTTAGTCAAAGAGCCTTTAGTAGCATATGTTTTGAGCTGCAAGCAAATTAAAATATATTTTTAGGTTAATATGGAAACGTATTATGTTTGAATCAGAGCTCAAATTAATATTCAAAAGGTCTAAATGATTTGGCGCGAAAATAAAGAAGTAATCCAAAAGCCCAAAAAAAGGCGTCCACGAGGAGAATTCATTTGGGACGGTCAAATGAGCCCTATGAATAAATACTTAAACTAGAATGCCACTCTGTCAGTCAAGTTTAGAGATTCCATAAAGAGTGAGAATCATCAGATTGCTACAGAGGTATTGAAATTATCTGCATCGGTTCTTGATTCGTGACCGTATCAGACATTTTTTAGTATTTTTACCTTGTGTCAGACTCAATGTCTTCATACTTTTATACAGGTTGCCTACAGAATTTCGCCAGTCATGTGAACTTAACCCGACGACTGTAGCTGCGTCAGCGGGTTTCCATAAAACAAATGGTTTAAAAAACTCGGTGACGTTAAACTTTTCCAGTCAGGTTCAATGACCTTTCAAATCTTGTGCCAGACCTTTCTATAAAGTGTAGATCGCAAGGAATGAAGTTATAAATAATTGAAATGGGTTAAACTGGTCCCACAGTCCTGTGTCGGCGGTCATACATGAAAGCCCAGCTGACACATGACAAATTACAGGTCAGATCTGAGGCAAATTCTCGTGCTATATGTTTTGAAACAGTGTGGTTCAATAAATACGTCATCATTTGGTGACGTTTCATATCTATATTTTCGAATTTATGGGCGTCATACGATGAAATACCGTTCACAGAGGTGTAAATTGTGAATTAATTGTCAATAATTTAGTAAAACCTAAATAAAATTAAGACACAATGTCTCAATTAAAAAAACAAAATATTAACATTGATTTTGTAATATTGATTTTTCAGCTAAAAGTCAAAAAATGACATAACATGTGTCATTTTAGCAATAGTTTCAAAACGAGCTTTTACCTCGTTTTAAAACATGACATTGAATATGAAATTTTTTGACGTCTAGCTGAAAAATTAATATTAAAAAATCAGTGTTAAAATTTTGTTTTTTTAACTGAGATATTGTTTCTTAATTTTATTTAGCTTTTACCAAAATATTGAAAATAAATTCACAATTTACACCTTTGTGAAGGGCATTTCATCGTATAACGCCCATGAATTCGAAAATATAGATATGAAACGTCACCAAATGATGACGTATTTATTGAACCACACTGTTTCAAAACATATAGCACGAAAATTCGCCTCTGGTAACAGACGTCTTCAGCAAAGCTAGCAGGCGCACTTCCGGCGCATTCGCCAAAGGTTTAAAGTTTAACTGAAATCAATGGTTTTAATGTTTTACAATGATTTTAATTCAGTGCCGCGTTCTATATTTTTCTATTTCTATACCTGAACCAAATTGTAGTTAAAACTTACCAAAACGCCATTTTTTTGGCACCATCAATACTAAGTTAACCCTAAAATTACTTATTCTAAGATTCTTGACAATTTTATTTGCAACTTAAAAAGGGGAGCAACACAATTCCCTGACAGCTGCCGATCCCTCCGTAATCAGAACGGAGGCCAGATGCCCTTCAAAAGGATTTTCCATTATTTTTCCGAGGATATCGCATGTATAAACCTACCAACAATTTTAAGGGCGATCGAAATCCTTGTAAACTAACTTTATTACATACGCGGCCATTTGAACCAAGTGTTCCATAAACCAAGAATAGCTGGGTTTTATCAAAATATAAAAACTAATCTGGGTTCGTTTATCCTGCTTTATACCAATACCTAGAAAGTAATTAATAGAAATCGAGAAAATTCGTTAGTGCTTAGCCCTACTTATGACTTTTTTCATCAACTTTATTTCTATTGTAAAAATGGACGATTGGCTGAGAATCCTTAGTGGCAGCATGACAATGTAATGTTCACAGGGTTAATTTTAATAGGCTCAAAATGATTGTTTTTGATTAGAAATTGATACACTGCATTGGAAGTGCATTAAGTGTCCCTAAATAATTTGACAGTTTTTAAGAACTATTTTAGCAGGTGTTTAAACAAGAATAGGTACATAAGGGCTTACACCGACCTTAGATGAGAGAAGAGAGGGAACACAAGAGGAGACATTTTCAAATACCAAATTGCAAATAATGCAAGGACCTAAAACTATAAACAAGTAAAATTAAAGAAAGAAAAATTATAAAAATTATGTCTTCGGCTGGGACTCCAACCAGGAATCTCTTGCTCTATACGCAAATGCTCGTACACAAGCAGGTCATGTAGCAACAATTCCTCTGGAAGATCAAAGGACCGTTACTGCCGATTGGTACATCACCATTTGTTTGCGGAAAGTCATCGCTGAGCTTCGAAAATCGAATCCCGAACGACGAATCATCCTCTACCAAGACAATGCAAGTTCACACAAAGCACAAAAAATCATTGAATTTTTAACCAAACAAAACATCGAATTGTTCGATAATCCTCCATACAGTCCCGACGTAAGTCCCAACGATTTCTATACTTTGGTCAAAGATTTTAGTCGCCAGAGGAAGCAGTCGACGCCTTCAAGAATGCATTTTAAGAGTACTAAAAAACGAGTAGAATTATAGCTTTGACAACAAAACTGCATTAATTTTCGTGGACAATACTTCGAGAAACAATAAATAACGTCTTTAAAAGTTATCTACTGTTTTATTCCAGCTGTATATGCAAAAGACATATCTATAATAAAGTATTTTTGTGATGTTTGGGTAATTAGTTGCTCTGCTCTGTATTATATTCCTTAACTATGTGTATACCTATGTACATGGCAACCATAATATAAATTCAAGACCTACATTGAGATAACCTCCTCTACCTTTTGCCGAAATTATAATCTTCCCGCGATCTCCATATCAAAGCATATGCCCTCCACACAGAAACATTAGCAATAATTTCGCATTAGTAGTGACTTATTATTGAAACGGCCCCATTAAGCTGTCTTAGAGACTCTTGGGCCCCTCCTTTAATATTCCTTTAGAAGGGATTTGTAAGACTTATTGCGTATTAATTATTATGTGTTCTTAGGTAAGTATATACGGGGCATGTTCCAAAATTATCCGCATTGTTTTCATAAGTTAAGAATATGTATGTTCAAATTGTGAAAGGCTTTCGCGGCCATCGTCCAATGGTGGGTGTGCTTTCGGGCAACGACGACGGCCGAACAGCCCGAAAGCACACCCACCAATATGTATGTTATATGAAAATATCCTGCCTACACTTAGAAGAAACCAGAACCTTCTATGAAACCCGAGAACCTTCCAGATAAGAAGCTTATTCTGCTGACTTGCGTTTTCCTCGAAATAAACAACACGTGCATTCAAGCCGAATCAGCACTTTATTTCTCAGAGCCATTAAAGATGAGAAGACCATTCTGCTGACTTGCGTCTCTCATGGAATAAATAACACGTGCATTCCTGCCGAATTGCACTTTAGTTCTAAGAAGTTTAAATCTAGAATATTAAGGAATTATTCCATTGCTTAAACAGCACCTTTTCTTTATATAAACTAAAATCATTGTAATGTTAAGTCATTCTCTTTAGAATCGTTCTTAAGTACACGTTCAATTATAACGTTTAAGTCCTATATTGTATTTAATCAAAATAAAGTTTTTTAAAAAGTTAAAAGTAAACTTTAAAGTATAACATGTATATAAGTGTATATCGGCTATATTCCAGGAATCCATTTATTTATATTTAATTTGTGTTTGCCCAAAATTTATTGGTTTGTAATTATGAATTTAAAGCTAACTTTTGTAAAAAATATTTATCAAAATTAATCATGTTTAATTTTGTTTTTAATTTCATTAATAGTCTTTTTAAAATAAATATTAGTTGTATCATCTGCAAAAAATTTAATTTTACCCTTTATTTTTAGTTTTTATAAATAGTTTATGTAAATTAAAAATAGAACAGGTCCAGGAACAGAACCTTGAGGAATACTACATGTAATTTCTTTAATAGAACTTTTTGGTCATTCATTTTTACAAATTAATTTCGCTTTTCCAAATAAGTTTTGAACCATTTTATAATTAAACTTCTAACACCGTACACATACAATTTTTTTATTAATATACTGTGATTGACAGTATCAAAAGCGTTTCGCAGATCCAAAGATACAATAGAGCATTTTTGATTAGTATCAATTTTTTGTGGTATATTAGTTTTGATATCTTATGCCGTTATTTTTTATAGTATCTCTAGATTCACAAAAGATGTACTGACCCTCATAGGGTATATTATTTCTATTCATTTATAATTTTTTTTAAAATTTTTGATAGAATGTGTAAAACTGATGATTATTAGGGTTATCTGATCTAACTTATTTAAAAATTGGGGTTACCGGTGATTTTTATTTGTTTTGGAAATTTACTTGTTTTTATGGATAACAAAAATAATTGCTTTAACATGAGTGAAAACTTTTCTTTGGTTTATTTTACCGACTAAATGAAAATATCATCAACGCAACTAGCTTCCCTTGAATTTAAATTTGTTATTATTTCATCCAATTCGCTTTCTTCAACATCATTTTTATCTATAACCAAAGAACTTTGTATGTGTTTCATCTTTTATATTTTCTGTTGCTATTCTATTTTAACAAGAAATTTGTTTCTTTCTTCGCAAATAATATTTTCTTGAAGATTTTTTTTTTATATACTTGTACTTTCCATCCAATGAGAATCAAACATTTTAAACAATCACAAACATTCTATTACCTAACCAGGAATCGAACCCGGACCGCCGGTGTGTGAAGCAAATATTGCTATCACTACACTACGGATGACGACGTTTCCTTTTATTTGTTAAGAAAGATTAAGGTGATATTCACGTTGTCCTAAATTTTGTTTTGGTTGGTAGTTTGAAATTTTTTGTCAAAGTATTTTTTTTTGGTTTGTCAAATTTTTTTGTTTACAAAGTTAAAGTTTTTGTAATGTTATCACTGCAAGCTTGGTCAAAACTAGAGAGATGAGAGGAGAAAGCTAAGTCGCAAACTTTAACGAATCGGTGACAACTCCGGTAATCGAGATCACAACCTATATCTACTAAAACCTTTTACTTTATAATAATGGACAAGAACTATTCGTTGCACCCTGTTGTAAATCATAATTTTTAATATACAAATTTAATTACTGCAAATACCATCTTCCACACTCCTGCGAAACCCATTAGGGTAGTATAACGCCGTTCATTATCTATTAATGTATTATTTATACTGACGTGGATGGTTGGGTATGTACACAGAATACAAATTAAAATGATTGTACAGTAGCTGCGTTCAGTATTTACGTCGGATTAATCTTTTTGATCGAAATCGTTCGTTTATTCCATCTAGATCTAGGGGAGGTAGATCAGAAACGTGCGGTAATTCTGCTCAGAGTAGTCGGATGTAAATCTGATTGCTCCGTGCATTTTGACCGACGAAACATATTAATCCTAGATTGTTACATTTATAGATCTATATTATTTCTTAGAAATAATAAACAACACTTTGAAAATGTTTCCAGAGTTAATAGTAATCGTTTTAACACCCGAAATGGCAATATGATTAGGGTAGACCTATGGCGATCAAGCGTTACAATAAATTACCAAATAATATCAAGGTTATTAATAATGTAACACAATTCAAAAATGCAGTTAAAAAAATTCTGCTAGATATATGCCCCTATGATATAAAATGTTTTCTAAACTATGCATTGTAACATTTTATACATATATAACGTTTGTTTTTATTCATTATATTATGAATAATTTTTGTAGTAAAAGTATTTGTTGTCGTATTTATTTATTTACTTTTTGTGACCTGATGTGAAAAATCGTTTATTTTATAATATTGTTTGTGCGTGTGTGTGTGTATATGTATGTATAGGTTTTATATCTATGCATATTTTTTGTTGTTGTTTACATTGATATATATGTTATTAGAATTAAGTATTGACATAACCGCAAGGAACTTTCTTTTTTTTTTAAATTAAATAATTAGCTATTAGTGACGATTTCCATATTGTATTTTACAATCATTTTGAGGAAAAATAATGATTTGATTTGATTTGTGAGGCTATGTTTGTTTAGTTTACAAAAATAACTTTTTATGTAAAATGATTGAAATTGAATTATTTGATTATAACCATTTATAAAAATTTGATCGATTTTATCCGGATCGTTCGTTAATTCTAATTTGTTAAGACTAATCTGTAAAAATGATACTGAGTAGCGCTAGAGACCCTGCATGTATGATATATTTTAAAGAAATAGATACGCGACAAACACATCAAAGACATTCATACTCACATTTTTTGATTATGTTATTTTCTTGCTATTCTTAGTAAGAATAACGGTAACAGCAATCAAATTCTCTGTTATTTTAACTGACCCAAAATTTCCCTAATGTTTAAAAAATCGTTTATTTTTATTTTCCGATGCTTAAGACTTAACCAGGACGGAAGGTGCGTCTCTCTCTAAACGAGGCGAGAGTATATAGGACAGAATTTCTCTTCTTTGATTTTGACTTAAATTTTGACTTTGATAAGTTTGTCGCGCCTTTATTTCTTTCAAATATGTAATATATACAGGGTTTTTAACTACACCGAGATAAAAATAGTTAACTTACTTGAAGTTTGAAAATTTAAATACCTATTTAAGGGTATACTTTAGCAAACGCTGCTTACTATTTGTTTTGGCTGCAATTTAATTTATTTATAGGTCATAATTACAAAGAGTTGTTTTTTAAAAAGTTTGTCTATTAAGCAAAGAAAGTAAAGTAAAGTTTCTTTAAACTACTACAGCAGTAGTACTGCTGCAGAAATTTAAATGCGTAGATACTTAAAAAGTTTAAAAAAATATTGTAGAACAATTATTTAATAGCAGCTTATATCAAAAGAATACAGGTATACTCGTATGTATAGATCTTTTATTTCATTCATTCCTTTAACTTTAAAATTTTTAGGTGGTGCTAAAATTGTCTTAGGTTTTGCTGGCTATTTTTGAAAAATTTCTTTCAAGTTTTCTGATGACTTGAGTTAAATAAAAGTGTTGGACTACCCAAAAAACACCACACCAAGAAAAACTATTTTAAGGATATCCCAGTCACTTTTTTAAAAACTTTTTGTGTTTATTATGATCCTACGAATATAGAAAACGCTCTGTGTAGTTGTCCTTGGAATCTGCCCGAGTGAGTACTCCTTGAAATTCGAGCAAGGACCAATAGAGAAGTGGAAATCAAGTGAAATAGCATGCGCAGTTTAACTTTCACCCATTCTTGAGGGAGTACTCCTTCTCACTCGTTCAAGAACTCATACATTGGAAAAACTTAGGGAAAGTTGTAAGTATACAGCAGTATAATATTACCATGATCAAATTTAATTTAAAACTTGTAGACAATTGTGCAATATTTTTTATTTAACTAGGGTACTTTTTAATCTTGCTATGTCACAGCTTTCATGGCTTTATAGAGTTTAGAGTTCTGTGACGTAACGTAATCACTCACAAGTTTTACTAATGCGACTTACTAACAACATTATTTCCATATTTTTATTTTTAATGAATTTGGTTTCCTATACTGAATGACTTAAAACTCTAAATCCACCCTGATATATATTTTTTAAAATATAGTTTGTCAGCAAATCAGCTTATTCTAATAGGCTCAAATTTTTTTTAACAAATGAAAACCTCCATAGGTTCATTTTGCAGGAGTAAATGTTGCTGAACAATCGTAAGAGTTTCAAAAAATATGCAAGCCAAGCAAATACTCTTAATTAAGTTATCATAGGTTTTTAAGAAAGAAATTAGATTATTTTTACCCAACTAAACATCAACTACAGCTTGGTCAGCAACCGTATTTAAAATAGAAGCATCCTTTTTAAGGTCTGGCAGCCGCCTAGGATCAAGAGCTGCACAATGAACAATCCTTGAGCAATCCTTCATCAGGATTAAAACGCTTGTTCAAGTTACCAACAATGTTGTCAATAAGAACATAGAAAGTTTGAACCTCAATTTCAATGTCAAAACCTTTTGATTGAAGTGTTTTATTGGCAGCAATTAAAAACTCTTTCGCAGTCGCGTTGTCAACTAATGAATGGAAACTGTCTCTTTTATCATTCATTGTAGTTACTCTAAACCATTTTAATGTAGCCAAATTGTCCACTTAAGGACTGTAAATAGCTTCCGACACAGTTCTAGCTGCCTTAAGAATTTCCTTCATTGCAATGGCTGTGAGAAGAGCTTCGAACCTCGTGTATGATTTAACTATACAGTCAGCACTAAATTTAGCTAGGTGATTAAACAATTTAAAATTCCTTATCTCATTCATACAGCTTAACGGATCTATAAAATAGCTTGGCCATACTTCCTTGACATCATCAATAACAGATAAGATCTACTAGCATCCACCTTTTGCAGTCTCCTGAGTTTGTCATAAGTGTTATTTGTCCCCCATCTTACCAAATAATGATATTCTGTGACCAGAACCGAAAAAGACCTAACGTTTACTTTTACATCCTTACACCCAGGCCGAGAGTAGCACCGGGCGTTAAGGGACCCTGAGGCCAGTGATCCCATCAAGGCCCCGGCTAGGCCGTAGGCGCCCCATTTCCGTCCTCCTCAGCATGTAATGCCCTGGAATTTACTATAAATCTAATATTTTCGTAACGGACCGTTCGTTTTAAAATGGTGCAAGTAACTGTTAATAATTTTAAATTCAAAAATATTTTTCTTTTGTTTAGCCTACTAAACAACCTATAATATATCTTTTATTGTAGGTAAAACTAAATAATAAATTCTGATTAAGCAATACAACTTTGAAAATTTAAAAAAGCATAATTTAAAATCATCTTTACTAGCATTACCTACAATAAAGCACCCTACTGCTGTCTTGTAAGAAAGTTTGCTTAGGAAGAACTTTTTTCGGAAATGTGTAGCAGATGACCTACTTAGTAAGTATTTAAAATTTGGTTGGTCCACCTATTACATTAACTAGTTATAGCGGCCAATTGTGGCGGTCGAATTTATAAAAATTAAAAGTTATTTTTATAATTTGAATTTTACTGAATGATTTTTCAGTCCTGAAAAAAGTTTTTGTATATCCCAGACCAGCGTTGATGTTGGAAAAGCTGAAAGACCCCAAAATATTACCTGAAGACATCAATTCTTTGTGGTAATTTGTTTTTGTAAATACATTCAATAAATTGGCAACAAGGAACAATTAAAAAGTTTGTGTCTTATGGTAAAAATGTCGACTTAAAGCCTAGAGGAATTTAGGCTTCCTGACTAAATATGTCGATTTTGTTTGCGAGTGGAACACTTTCTGACTACCTTTTTATTTTTTTCCAGTATACACCCCAGTTGAAGGGCTAACTTTACCTTCATACTTAAGGCCACAGGGTAGTGCCGTGGTATGGTTGTTGGCTTCATATGCAGAAGGTACCATGTTTGCGTCTCAAATAACGATGCAAAATCAAAAAAAATCTTGTCGCCCTGCAGCCCATGTCCTTTTCTGAACGCTAAAAAATCGTCATATTACGATGCACACAAAATATAAGTCGACCTTAAATATCGAGAATATACGCAGTTGTAGTCCAGGTACCGACACTCAGCCAGCCGAGGAAGCAGAATTAATTACCCAGGAGCTTGCTATAAGTGCGGCGGTACCATGATGGCGGCAGCATAATCTCCTAAAGTCAACTCACGATGACCACGACTGTTGAGCTGAAAGAAGTCGTAGAATCAAGTTCTGCTGGGATGATAGCGATGTTAGATAGATGCAAGTCTAATAAGTAGCCGGACCATCTGCCGGAAGGAGTGCAAAAGCGCGGACCTACTGTGTATACTTGCTACGCAGTATAAAGAGCCCTGCCGGAAAGAAGTGCTAGTCAACAATCAATCAACAATTTTCGACCGAAAAAAAACTTTAAGTCACAACAGAAACTTTCAATGGGTAATGAGATCTCTGGTAATAGTAATTACCACCCAAATACGCACATCATTAGTGTACTCCCCAAAGTCCTTTTGATCTTTCCGTTTTACGGTAAATTTAACAATTGGCCGGCCGAAGAAAATGGACTGTGGACCTTTTGTTAAAATGTTAATTGACCAATAACATTTATATTGGTTAGGGGTGCGTGTAAGGGACTGCGTAATTTACATAGTGGCTTCAAGATCAAAAGAGGCCTAATTTGGGAACATCTAAATTTTTAATGGTAAATTCGCTAAGCCAAATTATCCTTCTTATAAGCATAAGTAAGGCTTTTTCTTGGCCGACGATAAAATTTAAGCACTTTACGTTTTAGTTAAATTATTATGAAGCGCCATATTTTAGACTAGTGACGTAGTTTAATTGTTAAGTAATATCAGGCCTCGTCAGGTACGTATTTTAATTTTGTCCAAAAAAATTATATACATAAGCAAGATGATAATAATTATCGCCGACTCTAGGTAAATATGTGAGGGGTGTAGACTCAAAGCTGGCAATCTTCAATTTTTCATATTTTAAGTTAGGAATACCATATTATTGGTATTTTCATTTTCTTTGGGACAAAACTAAAAGCTAAAACAAAAAACACAGAAACATCAGGCCCGGATCTACGGGAGGGGAAAAATTGGAAATGCCCCCCCATATCTCAAACTATTTTTAGTTTTGAGACCTCCTGGTCACTGTGCAACATAGCTTTATGCAATATTTATTATGACATTTCCCCCTCCCCAAAAGTTCCCAGATCCGCCACTGGAAATATTTATTGACTATGTTTCAAACCATAGATCATTTTCAAAACCGGCAATATCCTCATAGCTCAGTTTCAACGCCGGCAATATCCAAGCATTTGAAGCAAAAGTAGCAATCTCCAAACAAATATTTTAAAAAAACTTCTTAGGCAACTTTTTCTTGGCACTAGATTCCAAACCATATTTATATGAATCACTCGTCATTTTAGTGTTATTAGTGCGCCCTATTAGCTTCCACAATTTGTTGCTGTTCCCGAAAGTTTTGGAAAAGAGAGATTGCCGCCTTTGATTTTACACCCTTTAAATAAAATAATAAAAATAAAGGATATGAACGGCAAAGAAACAAAACAAGAAGAAATAGTTTCAAGACACAATGAAGAAACTCCAACGAAAAATATAGATCATAAACTTAAAACTACAACCTGAAATAAGTAAAGCGGAAATAAGGAGAGCATTAAAGAAAATGAAAAATAGAAATCACTTGGAAAAGACGGAGCAACGGCAGAGATGCTCAAGTACAGTGGTAAAGCTGTAGCTCTCCATACTTTTCTGAATAAAATACTAAAAGAAAAAATAATCCCAAATAGCTAGAAAGAGTCCATAACTATTATGCTACACATAGAGGGCGATAAAGCACACCCAAAAAACTATCGAGGTAGGTACCCTCCTTAATGTAATTGTTCTTCAGATTGGGAAGAAATAGTCATCAAAGTAAGCAGACAATACTTAAACCACCTAAGATATGTTGACGATATCGCCTTTAAAACAAATGAGAAAGAAGAACTAGTAAAAAGGACTGAAAAACTGGATATATTTGGATTGTTTGAAAGTTACTATAAAAAACTTTTTTAAATATTAACGAAATTTTTTGAGGACCAGGCATAAAGTTTTTCAGCTAGGGTAGCCTTGGGGCTGAGGCAAAAATCTAACATTACTACGGAGACGCTAAAGTCAATCTCAGTAGGTATCCCATGCCCAGGTTCAATATTAAATATGAAAGGAATTTTTTGAAGTTTCGTTAGACATTTTCACTACGGCACAGCCACAATAGGTGAAAAGGCGATGAAATGAAGGTGATAAAATCTGAAAAGGAAAAATAAAATATTGATACCCACTTTAGAAAACCAACTGCCAATTTGCGGTATCTTCTAGGGTAGCCTCGGGTCTGAGGCAAAAATCTAACATTACTATGGGCTATATTCATTTAAAATTATTTAGGCGTACTAGAAAAAATATTTTTATACAGACGAGAGCACCCCGTTCATCATGCGCAAATTCTGTCCTAATTTAATTCAACGGGCGAAAGGCTATGCTATGCTTTTTAGACTTTTAGGCCCACCGAATTTATGTAGCAGGCAATCTCATTAGTAAAAACCTCGCGCGTTAAATGCGGCGTAAATGCAATTAATTTTTGGACGAAACTTTTAATTCAAGTTTTAGAAACGTTTAAAATTGGATTTTATTTAATATAATTTAGATTAGGATAAGAAAAAGTGTTTATTTTAAAATAAGTTCTGGGCAGATAAGTAATATGATGTAAAACCAAGCGCGGATTTGAGGGGGCGGGCTAACGTGGTAATTACCCCCCCCCCCCCTAGAAAAAAAACAAATGCACAAATATTCTTTTCGTCGACAATTATCCCCTCCCCTATAAATTTATGCCCAGATTTGCGCTTGGTGGGGCCATAGAAATACGAAACCACCACATTCTGAATTAAAATTCGGAAAACCGTAATTTAGCGAGTTTTAGGGTAGAGAAATTCCAAAAGACCAAAATGGCGAAATTTTGAAAATTCATATTTCAAAAACTATACAGTTTATCAACAAAACCTCTGAGTTGCAGTAGGTAGAGCCATAGAGTTGTGAAAAAACCACACCCCGAGAATCGAGAAAACGTTATTTAGCAAATTTTAGGGTAGGGAATCTCATAAGACCAAAATGGCCAAACTTTGAAAATTTATATTTCAAAAAATATACATCATATCAGCAAAAGCACTGAGTTGCAGTATTGTGGGTCATATTTCAAAAACTGTACAGTTTATCAACAAAAGCACCGAGTTGCAGTATGGTATGGCTATAGAGATGCGAAAAAAACACATTCTAAGTTAAGATTCGAAAAAATGTCATTTAATGAATTTTAGGGTAGGGTACAGTTTATCCACAAAAGCACCGAGGTGCAGTATGGAGAACCCAACGAGATGCGAAAAAACCACGCCCTAAGTTAAGATTCGAAAAAATGTCATTTAGCGAATTTAGGGTAGGGAATCTAGTGAGACCAAAATGGCAGTTTCAGTTTTGTAGCTTATTCCAAAGTAGAAAAAAACACGAAAACTTGCATGCATTTTTGTTTACAAAATTTTATCTGCCCAGCGGAAACTATTGATATTTGAGAAGAAAATATTTTTATATTAGTAAAGTGTTATCTTGGTACCATTTTTTAAAAAGGTTAAAATTTATTTAGTTATTAATTGAATTTTCGTGATCTTTTTTTAAAACGTGCTTATTTTTAGTATATATTGGGAAACTTTACCTCCGGAGTATCACCATCATCTATGACTAGATTAGCTAGTGGCATAGATCCACCTACTTAATGTTTAGAAAAGAAGCTACTTAATTTTTTTGCAATTTACTTTTAAGTTTTTTGCTCAACGAGAATGTAACTTTTTCTTTAAAATAAAAATAAAAAGTTCTGATATTTCTTTCTCATTCTCATTTGAGACATTTTTTAAATTATTTTTATCATGTATTTCAAAATAAAGCAAGTTTTTTTTATAAATAATAAAATTAAAAACCATTCTAGTGTACCCACATATTTCTTAAACCACTGCAGGACCACTGACAGAGTAACATTGGTCCACTATGACTGTTACATGACGAAATCGTTTTTTTTCGTGTGGAGTTATGTTACTCCTTCCTATGGGCAACTTTACCCCTAACTTTTACACCAGTATTTACTAAAGGGTCTACAGTGCTAAGTGCTACAATCCTAAGTCTACAATCCTGGATTTTGGTTGAAGGTTTAACTTATTTTTGCCGTGAATGCAACAGTTTTTAATATTTATTTAAATTATTCATAAATACCTTGCGATATGGGTCATCTTTTTTCGTTGTAGCAAAGACATTATTTCCTCACAATGGTTAGAAATAAATAAAAATAATATAATATTTTGGTTTAAAAATGGTAGCCATATTTACCCCTACGAACGTCACTAGGAAATGTCGAATAAAAACGGTGTAAGTCAGTGTCAGCTGTCCGCTGTATTTTACATGTTAATTTTTTAGACAAGTTAGCAATGATTAAACCGTTGTTCGATTGTTTTGGTGGATGTGTAATTGAAAACGGATTCTAATATATCTTGTGCTTTTTACAGTATTTAAATATTGATACGTATTTAATACGGTAATGCATTTACAGATATAGATGTATTATTTAGCTTTGAAAATTTTTGTATATAAGTTTTTTTAACAGTCATGGATTATTTCTTCTGTCTTTCGAACTTTAAACCACCCCTCAGGGGTGGCGATACAATTTGAGGGTATTTTTAACGGGAATCCCACGACTGCACGGACCAAATTTCAAAAAAATTACATTTTGTTACAAATTTTTTATGTGGTTTTTCTTTATTTCTAAAGTTAATTTCAATTTATATAAAATGAAACTCACTGAGAAATGCTTACTATCATATTGCACGAGCCACAATAGACCCACTGTTGGTCGCAGTGGAAGGGCTGCAAGGCCCACTCACATATGAATCATCATCATCATATTGCACATTAGGGTGAACCAAATATTTGCAGCTTTTGACCTGTGAGTAATGAAAAAATACACTTAAACCGGTCGGTATCAAGTCTAATATAGACTTGATAGTTAAACCCGGTCTAAAATGCTACGTTTTAAGCTCCTCGTAAAAAAAAAACAGAATGAATAATTTTTAAGAACAACATGCTACATGCTTATATGGTCTAAATTCTATGAGTAAGCATTTAAAAAATACATACTACTTGTTTTTTTTAGGCGTTTCTCAATATTTTCTCGAAGCAAAAAGCGGTATAAAGTAACTCTGGTTTACGGTATGCATTATATTTGTACAAATATCCTTATAAAATAACAATCAGGATAAAACCATCTAGCTAATACCCTAATTCACAACATTATTTGAGATCCTTTGTAAGCCCCAATAGACGCAAAGACAACACGCGTTCCTCCTTTTAAACAAGGGATATTAATCTAGTAAAGAACGTTTTAATGTATACTTAGGACCTGCTGTCTTTGCTCCACCCCAAAAACAAACCCCAATGAAACGGGCACTCTCGTATTTGATAATTGAATCTCAGAACAAACTCAGTGCTTGAGAGCAAACTAACAATTTTGATATGAGGTAACACACAAAGCTGAAATCAAATAATGCGTTTCCATAGCCGCACTTTTGATTGAATTTTATTTAGTTTTCAGCAAGATACCCGAGAAGACGTTGTAAGCTCTTCTCTAAGGTTGCCAGATTTCCAAGAGAGAAAAGCGTGGCAATAATGACGGGGGGGATGAAATATTTTTTCTGTAAATTAGGAGTTGTGCTTTATTACAAAATTGTTTAAAAAAAATATATTTTTTTGAAAAATAATTTTTTATATTTTTAGATTTTTCCTAAACGATTTCAGATCTTTCCAGAACATTTCCATACTTTCCCAGACATATAGACCTATAGACTATTCCAGGTCATTTTCAGACGTTTGCTGAAAATTTCAAGAGTGGAGTCCTGTATAGTCCTGCAGATAAATTTTGTACAACTACTGTGGAAAGTTGATCACTCCTCGATTCCAGAATATTTCCAGATTTTTTCAGAACATTTTCAGGCTTTTCCTAAAAATTACCAAAGTTTCCCTAAACATGTTTTTTATGAACAGACTTTTCTGGACTTTCCACGACTTCCAGTCTTTTCCAGAACAATTCCGTTCTTTTTCAGAAAATTTACAAACTTTTGCAGAACTTTATATTAACGCAAAAAGATAGATCTATAAATTACATAAGTAATTCGAATCGTCCTGCAACAGAACTAAATAATTTCTCCTTCGTAAATAACCTTTGATGAAAAAAGGACCAGTGATATTGTTACCCAAAATCCCAATCCAGACATTAAGGTTTTGAGGATGCTGGATCCGTTGAACAGTAGACAAAGGTTTATTTTTCCGTGACCAGTAACATACAATCAAAGGATTGTGTAAAACAAATATTTTTAACAAAATAACTCTTTCAGTCATGATTTCACAAAACTCCATTCTTCGAAACTGATGATCTGTAAAAATTTCTTGCGTTTTCTATACTTTAAAACTTCGGTACCCATGTCGTTTCAAAATTTTTCAGGCGGTTAAGTGTGAAGTACTATTACCCACATCAATGGCAATTAATTGCCTTACTGGAAAAGGGAGCCAAAGCTTCTGCTGCGGCACAAATCAGAGTTCCCTTTCCTCTCCCATTTCACGAACACATTCTGTTCGTTGGAAATGGGTTACTATTTTTTGGACCGAGCAACGGCTTGAAATATCCCTTCTCTCAAACGCGACAACAAATAATATGGCCACATCTTGACAGATATTTCCCATGAAATACCATTGAACCATCTGTACTTTTTCCTAAACGCTAAATGTAATACGCGGTATGACGAGCTAGAATTTGCCTAAAAGACAAATACCCACTTCTCACCTGTTTCGCTGCACATGAAGTGAAGATAAGAGGTCACGATGTATTCCCCTGCTTTCCCACTACCAGCCCGAATACGGTGTTGCGCTGAATGCCTCAATTTATCTAAAGTTTCATTAGGTATTTTTAATACTTCAATGAGAAGGAAACAGAGAGACCGAAGTAAATACAAGTACGTGTTTTTTGAACTCCTTCTCAATCCTCCTTTTATGTACAAGGAAAGTAAAACAGAAAAACATCATTTTTAGAATTTAAAATCTGTGGAAGTCACAGTCTAAAAGCTGTTAGAATAAAATATTTTGCATTCGACAATGGAGTCGTTTTATTTTCAATGAGAAGGAAACAGAGAGACCGAAGTAAATACAAGTACGTGTTTTTTGAACTCCTTCTCAATCCTCCTTTTATGTACAAGGAAAGTAAAACAGACAAACATCATTTTTAGAATTTAAAATCTGTGGAAGTCACAGTCTAAAAGCTGTTAGAATAAAATATTTTGCATTCGACAATGGAGTCGTTTTATTTGCTGTCCATATTTATTTAAACAATACAAAATTTATAATCAGATAAAACTCTCAAAATCATCCCGCCTACGCTGGGCAACCCTTGCTCCAAAATTAAAACATGCCTTTCCAGCCCACCGAATTTTTAATAACGAACCTTTTCTATGCCCCGCTGAGCGCCTCATATAATTGTATTACTACTGCCCATGCGACACAGTAAGCTTAATTTGAAAATATAAGCAAAAAAATATTGAGTCGAATAGAACAGAAAGTAAGATTTAGGAAGTCAGAAAGTTAGTGTATAGACAAATAGAATACGATTTTTTACACAAATAAGAGAACAATAACTGATTGGATTTGACCAAAGTAATGGCGGTCTCACATTCGAATTATTTTGAGCTTTTTGGCGTCTAAAATATTCTGTCAACAACAAATTGGATTTTGGAAGTGCACTGATTGCAGGTATTTTTAAGTAATGTACTTATTCTTAAGGTCACTGTATAACGAAGTTAAGGAACTTTGTTATATAGTGACCTTACTTATTCTAAGTAAAATTTTTGTTTTGTTTTTTGTTGTCATTTTAAAGCAAAGTGTTAATTTGTGCTCTATGTCGAGCTGCCTTTTATTTACTACGGGAGGGAAAGAAGGGAAAATGTCCCCCCTAATCTACTGGATTAATTACTGCTACACTTGTACCAGTAACTGGTTACAAGTAACTATATAACAATTTAAACTCTGCTTTAGATAAAGTGGCTGAGCGCTAATTTTGAGTTTCGTTACTTCTATACTCTTAAAACCACATCCACAATCGATTGCAATTTTTTTTTAATGCATGGTGAATAAAGCATTTTAAAACTGTTTCGTCCAATAGACTGCAAAATTTACAAAATATCATGCACGAACAAACATTCTGCAAGTAAGTACTTGATTTTTTTCGGTAATGTTCCTTAGCGAGAGCACGAAATTAGAAGCGGTAGCTCGGTCCAAAAAATAGTGACCCATTTCGAACCAACAGGATGTGCCAATTTTTGCCACAAAAGCAGTGGTTGAGAGGCACCTCCTATTCGTGAAATGGGAGAAGAAAGTGAACGGCGCGAAACTATGATTTGTGCTGCAGCAGAAGCTTTGCCTCCTTGTTCTAGTCAGGCAATTGCAAATGATGTGGGCGAGGATATTTCACCCTTAACCGTCTAAAACATTTTGAAACGACATGGTTACCGGAGTTTTAAAGTTAAGAAAACGCAAGAAATTTTGCCAGATGATCAGTTTCGAAGAATGGAGTGTTGTGAAACCATGATTGAAAAAGCTAATCAGGATAACAATTTTCATAAAAATATTTGTTTTACAGACGTTCGTAATCAAAGAATGCGTACTGCAGAATGGAACCAGTATGTCGGGACTGGGACTTTGGGTGACAATATCATTGGACATTTTTTAATAAATGGTAATTTATCAGAGAGTTGTTGCAGGATATCATTCCTGTGATCTGGCAGTTGCCAAATGTTGATTTTAACCAAATTTGGTTAATGCAAAATGGTTGCCTAGCTTATGAAACTTTACCTGTGAGAGTATTTTTTAAATGATACGTTTCCAAGGCGGTTTATTACAAGCACGCAAGGTTCTATCAGCTGGTCTCCAAGATCATCAGATTTGGCACCCAATGATTTTTTATGGGGCTATGCAAAAAGCCTAATTTATTCGCATGGCCATTTAAGAGCTACCACTTTGGATGAACTTCGGGCAAAAATAATCACCACGCTACAATCAGTGACACTCGAAATGCTAAGTATTGTCCGACCTAAGTTTTATGACAGGGTCGAATACTGTTAGCACAGAGCGGTGGTATTTTTGAGAATTTAATTCATTACCGCTCTCTTATATGTCTCGCTAGGGAAGCCATAAACTTTAGTTTGGAGTAGACACGGCATTAAATATTATAAAAGCAACAAGCTGTAAGAAACGATTATATGTTACGTAGTCTAAATTTCCAATATTTTATATGCAACGGCCTCCGCTCGATTTTCTTTACGAAATGAACGAAAAAATTTCCGCGCAAGAGAAAACAAACGGTGTCAAAAAATTCCTCCCTTTCCTTTAACGAGGCGCACAGAGGACAGGTACCAGGTACAGCTTTCGAGCTGCCCACGGAAAATACCCGCTTAGCCACGAAAAAATATTTGTCTTTTTATTCACGGGTACTAAACTTCACGTTTGTAGTATTTTTAGCTCACGCTTTGCTGACTCGACATAAAACAAATAATGTCACGGTTATGAGTACTGTTTTTCGTTTCATCTGCCTGCTTTTATTTTTACTCTGGTAGCACGGATCACCTTTTGTTAGGTGATCCGTGCTGGTAGTTTCTATTGTATTTGAAGATGTGGCCAATTATATGAAAGCAAGGGTATTGCCAAGGATCACAAGGTGATCCGTGGTATTGCAGGCTTTGTTTCTCTTGCCAGCATTGTAAGATGAGATTCATATACCGTCTCTGTAGCTTTACAAAAGTGTCATACTGACCATGCAGTGTTCTGAAGTGTCCCTGATGGACGAAACAGTTAACTGTCAACACTTGATAGGCGCCCATTAGATCTTGGACCCCTGTGTGTGTGTGGGTGTACAGCTTCTTTCTATGACCGCTTAGCCACGATAAAATTTTTGTCCTGAGAAATTTTATTCGCATAAATATTTAAATTGGGTTAGTGTGTCATGTGAGCATTTGCATGTAGATAACTTTTGGCCAAAAATTTTCACTTTTAAAGATAATTCCATTTACCATTTAAATTTAATTTAAATGGTAAAATTATGAAACGCTTGTAAACCTAAAAACTTTATATATAAAATTTGTCGGCTTGATTTCTTCTTCGTTACTTGAGTTCTGATTGGGGGTTCTTGGCTGTCAAAGCTATGACGGATATTGATTTTTTCGCAGCAAGGGACCCCGAACGAGGATTCAAGACAAAAAAAACAAGCCCTTATTTTTCAAAAATAGTCCTAAAATGAAACGAATCGACCATAGGTATCATAGCATTTTATTGATTTTTTTTTATGTTTTAAAAACAATATAAATAGTTTATTACATTATTACATCTTGATAAGGGGCATCTTCTTCATTATTTTCAGCCATTACGTGTCTTTATCTCTATCTATGTAGTACATCTGTTCTCATGTATTCAAGAGGTATCAAGTTTTACCAGAGTGCTCTCTACAATTGGATGGAGATATAGAACAAAGAACCAAGAACCATTTATAAAAAACAGAGGTTTTGCCTTTTTTATAATTTGATAAATAATTTTAAAATAACTTTGTAATAACTGTAAAAAAATAAAAATGCTACAGAGAGCTCTTAAGGTAAATATAAAGCATTATTTTAGAGATTTATTTCTTTTATATTTTTTTATTATTATAGTCTTTTGGTGTCTGATTCCTTTTTTATGGAACAAAAACGAATGTTATTAAATCACTTGGTTCCCTATAAAAATCGCTAATATGACAGAATGAATTGCAAAATATATATGGTGTTTGTAAACCAGGTGCTTGGCTCTTTTTACAAAACAACTTCCAAATAAAACAAAAATGGGGATTGATTTTTATTATAATACAAAAATTAATAAATTGTATTGATACCGCGGCGCACTGTACCAGGTCAAGCTAAATAAAACCAAAGAACGAAAGAATTTTTGACATCGCTCTATATTTGTGAAAGGTATAGCTACAACTATTACTAATAAGGAGGAAGGGGTGAAGAGGAAGAGGCGCGGGGGGGGGGGGTGAACTGCGCACTGCTTATGCAGATAATTTTTTTGAAATCGCATTATATTTGATAACATTATGCGAATATGGTTTTTGAATAGGGTGGGGGGAATGACAGGAGGGAAGATGGGTAGAAGCAGGAAGGACTACAATGTAACTTCAGCAAATTAGAGGACATTTGCAATGGATAATCAAGGGAATTTCAATAAAATCGCCTGAAATGTAGATAATTTGTATGCCTTAAAGCCTACATCATGTGACAAAATGGCGTCTAAAGACCGCCATGTTGACTCCTGTTTAAAAAAATATAGTCTATAGCACCTTCGGGATCAATAGCAATTCAACGACTCCTTTTTTGTCAAAATCGGTTCATCGGTTTAGCCTCTAGCGTGACACAAACATACATATTTACTTACATACAACAATCGAAAAACTTCCTTCGCCGTGCTGCAGTTGGGTAAAATTATGAAAGAAACCGGCAAAGCAAAGCCACTGCCATGATTTTAAATTGATAACTGAAACTGATATTATTTTACTATATTTTTGTTGCATTCGAAAATAAAGAACTGGTATTTTACCCCTAGATTTCACTTTAGTAACCTCGTATAAAGATACATACTTTTCGTTGTGATGATTGCTTATACCTATCTGATGTCAGGGGCCGATCTAAGAGCGCACCTGAAGGACCAGGTCCCCCTTCTTTTATTAGTGGAATATAATTTTTCCTTAAATTTACCAGTGTCTCATCTCAGTTAGCTGAAACACACATCAAGTGTTATTTTTGCGCCGCCTCTCCAATTTAAAAAATCTAGATCCGCCACTGTCTGAAGTACCTTGTAGCTAAATGTAGCATAGTTATTAAATAACAAACAACAACATGTTTTATATAGATTTATCGGTGATTGAGGAAATCATGATAAAGATAACACCTGGAAAAATACAAACAAGTATTTTTGAATTGCGTTTGGATGTTTTTCTACATAAGAATGATCGCAGATACATTGTCATGCCAGTTAAATTCACCTTTTTGTCCATTTGAGAGTTCTATCGGGAACTTGTGCTTTCCTGAGATTTTCTGAAAGTTAACTCCCACGATAGTTGCTCTCTCTCTCTCTCTGTTCGATCACTTCTGCTAGAGCATTTAATCGATTTAAAGTTTGAGAGTTGCTGTGAGATAACAAAATCATTCAGCCCACTAGAAAGCAGTTCTTTAATCGCGCGCTGTCTGACCGAAGCTAAAAAGTTTAATATAAACTTTTTAAAATATGTTCATTAAGAACATCTTAAAAAGTATGGTTGAAATATTTTTTTTCTATCTCTCTCTATCTCTCTTCTATTTAAATACTACTTTTTGGGTATCCTTGAAGGCCTTTAAAAATAAATCAGAAGACGCCAATTCTACAACCAGACCGCAACCGCATTTAAGTTTTACAGTGCTTCAACAAGGCCGATATTCATTATTTTCCTGTGCCTGATAGCAAAGTAAGCTGCGCTTTTGGAACCTATTAGATCTAATTAAACATCATTGCGAATCTGCAGAAGAAGTCATGAACAGTATCTTAGCTGAAGCCAGCACACATTCCTTGCAATAGAGTTACAGGTGTCAAGGATAGTAATTTAATAATAAAATCTTTATTACTACCTTATTTGGAAATTCTATTAATGTCTTTAAAGCATCGCTTTTCCGATGAAAACCTACCGCAGTTTTCGAACTAGTGGCACTACACCCGTTTATTATTCTGGACTTGTCATTCAGCAAATTTAAGATAAACAATTTCCAGGATTTGATCATTTAAACGGGCTTGACGATGAGGCTAAATTATGGTACGGTTAAAAAAGAGGAGTTTGAATAATTCTGAAAGTAGCAGAAGTTGCAAACAGGAGGGATTTTTTCCCATAACCAAAACTGTTCTACATATGTTGCCAGCATTACCATGTAGTACCGTAGAACGAGCCTTTCTGCGGATAGATTAAGCGGTTTCTGCATACTGAGTGTACACCGGAAATTAATTTGAAAAAAACAAACAAGTAGAACAAGAGGTTTTAAACAGATTTGCTGAAGATGCCAGAGACATTTCGTTTTACTGTAATAGGTTAAGATTTAGAAAACTGATGTTTATGTACACTCGTTTTCTTTTTGTTCTGTTTATTTCAATAAATACCTATTTTATAAGTTTTTGCATTTGCCCCCGAGTTTGCCCCTCCCTAATGTTCATGCCACGTACGCCCATGTTTACCATGATACAATTTCTGCCTGCGATTGTTTCTTTTTTTCAAAAACTTGTTTTGGCCCCCTACAATTTTGTTTGAGAAAGTTTTATCAACTTTTAAAAATGAAATAGGTATGAAACATAATATTTGTTTATCTAGTTAGAGTCCCGAGTCCATGTGTGATGACTGTACATGTATGGCAATAATTCGATAATGTTTTTTCAGACGGGATTGGTTCGAAAACATTTTTATTTGAACGGAAATGTGATGGAAAAGATTTTCTTGGAAATGAAATTTATTTAAAAACATTGTCATTAAGAACATTTTGTTTTGACAATTTGACGCTTCAATTTAGTAGAGCTTATCAAGAGCTGCCAATGCGGGGTAATCCGCAGATTTAATTTTATGTCAGTTATTAAAAATTGGTTTTTATAAAAACTGGTAGGTATGTGTTGCTTCGCAATAAGTGTTCAACAACTAACCAAAAGTCATCAATGTTCTGTATAGTGCGTAAAAAAATAAGTACACAGTAAACACAGGCTAAATCCTATATTTTCCTGGAAGTTTTTCACTGGTATTGCTCTTTCAGTTTTTCTCTTGTTGTTTTCGAAACGGTTTAATTCATTTTGCCTACAGAACACAGACTTTTGACAGATAAATAAAGGATAAAAACTTGTGTCTGCAAAAGGTCAAAATTGGGCTTCTAAATATCACGTGACATCTGGCATTTAATGTTGTATTTATGAAGAATAAAGTTAGCTAATATGGCGTGCAAAAGGTTCCATTAAAAAAACGGAAAAATCTGAAAATACAACATTAGAGAATTATTGAAATAAAGCCAGGCTATAATAGTGCCAGGCACAATTTTGACACCTTCACATTGTACTATCAGCAGATCTTTTAACACACGGCCTTTGTTTACTATATGAACCGGAATAAATAGTGATTTCTCTTATTAATTGAAAATAAACGACGAAAGTTTAAAATTCGACTTTGGTATGTCAATTTTAAAGGATTAACTGTCAGTATTCAATGTGAATGTGTCAAAATAGTGCCTGGCACAATTATAGCTTAGCTTTATTTCAATATTTCTCTATTGTCGAGCAGGATCGTTCGTTAGTAGTACCATTTAACCATGGGGCCCGGGCCCCCCAAGCCTTAGATTTTCTTACATATTTTCCACATATTTCTTGAAAAAACACGAAAAATAGCTCAAAATTCGACATTATGAGTCTTAGCCCCCCCCCCAAGAGGCCTCGCCCCCCCCCAAGACAGATTCCTGGGTGCGCCACTGATTTAACTTCAAATCAATAAAAGCGCTATTAGGACAAAGCCAAGATCTTTATACTTTTACACTAACAGGTTGCCTACAGAATTGGATCAGTCAAGTGTATTTAACTGGACGACTGTAGCTGTTACATAAAACAAATGGTTTAAGGCAACCAGTGATTAGATGTGTGTAGATTTTATAATCAGGATTAGTTGGCCAGTCAGGTTTAATGACCTTTAAAATTCTGTAGATAACCTGTGTATAAGTATAAAGACCTTGGGACAAAGCTGGCGAAACTAAAATTTCACAAATTTAATAGGTATATTTTTTTTGCGTATTATAGTAAAAAAAAAACGTTTTTGTTGCTTGCTGGCGTGCAAAAAGACCTTTTTGACGAAGGCAATAAGAAAATATATTTCTAAACTTTAATAAATATATATAAAAATTTGGTACCCGACTACTTACAAAAAAAAAACAATACACACAAGTTAAAATTTGTTACGTAGTGTAATAGCTACTTGATAAAATAATTTGATTTTTCTACTATATATAGGTAAATACGTACTTAAAATATATTTTTTTCTGATAAAAAAAATGTGGAGAATATTTTGTGTTTTGTTATCAGGTCTTGTTGCCAGGTAAATAAAAATTTTAATAATTAAATCATATTTAGTTCATTTTTTTGTTCTATATTACACTGCAGTTTTTATTCTCCATTTAAAGTACAAAAAGAAGGCTAAAAGTTTAAAAGCCATCGACGAATTATAACTTTGCTACGCTCGTGTAAAAAACTTTTTGAATTGTTATAAAAAGTGCCACTTTTATCCCATTGACATTTTGAACCGAACCTGCACGATTTTTATGATCTGTTTTCCTCTTTTTAAACACCCTTTATTTACTTTTGCAAATGTTCTTAGGATAGTTTAAAAAAATAGTTTATTAAATTAAATGAAATAAAGTCATGCGAATTTACAAGATTTAGTTGTCTATAACATAATAAAAGAATTTAGACAAATTGTGGTTGGCATTATTTAGTAGCAAGCTATTTTATTACGCGGTATTTTCAAAGAACTTTTAAATAAAAGTACGAATTCAAACGGCGACGCTATTTTAGACCAAAGCCATTTAAGTATATGAATTTTATTATTATTTAAAGCATTTACGTGTTGTCCACTATCGGTGAGCCAAATATAGGTAACTATTTTATAGGCGCAAGTAATGCAGGTTTACCTGGTTTTTTTTTCGAATTTTGTATGTTTATAGGACTCATGGGTCTAATTACAATGAGTTTCTGGCTAGAAAAGACTACACAGTTAACGGTGTAGCGTATACAATAAACAACCACTACTTTCCATCAAACTTTCTATTTGGATTTGCAACAGCGGCTGTGCAACATGAAGGTAAGGGTTACCAATTTACAACTAACTTTCAAATAAATTAATATGTATTGTATCTAATTTCGTGTCATTTTTAAATGTTATAACATTTAAAAATATAAACAAAATTTATAGTGTAACAAAAATGTATAAAACGTTAAATGATAATTTTAGCACCGGTACACACACGCGTTTTTATTCCGCGTGGTGACGCAGCGGTACCGCAATTGCGGTCCGTGATACTATAAAATTAATGACGCAATGCACACAGTTGGCGCCGGTACATACACGCGTTTTCCTGTCGCGGGTTGCCGTAGCGGTACCGTTTCCGCAAAAATCGATACACACACCTGTCGCGACACGACGCTAGTTTTGTACACATTCTGAGAGTTGGTGTTGATTCTTGTGTACAAAATGTATATTCGTAAGATAGACAGACGCTATTGGATACATCCATATGACGTACGGCTCTCAAGAGGCAGATGTTTTACATCGTTTTTGGATCTAGAGACAATCCGGATAAGTTTTTTAAAGAGTTCCGAATGAGTGTCAAGCCATTTGACGACCTTGTTGGAAAAATCACTGACAGGATCAAGTCCCCGGATACACCAATGAGACGCGCTATTCCTCCGGTCGAATTGTTATCTATAACTTAATTTTTGTCCTCAATTTGATCGAACCCTTCACAAAATTGACGCCCAATAATATCCTTCTTTTTTATTTCTGTCATGGTAAGCCCCCAATCCAAATTTGAATGTGCCTTTGGACTTCACTAATAAACAATTCTATATCTAAATCCTCCAAACAACACTAGCGTCACGCCGCGATAGGTGTTTGTGTGTATCGATTTTTGCGGCAACCGCTGCCCTACCGCTGCGGCACCGCGCGGCTGAAAAATGCGTGTATGTACCGGCGCTTAGCTAGAATTATCACAGTGCTTAGCTCGTAGATATGACGGGAGGTATTTGTCAGAGATACTTGTCCAATCCAAATACATTTTGTTTTGGCAAAGTAAATTTTTAAATTTGTTTTGTTTAGTTTCAATAGTATATTAAACACGGTGATTTCTATTATTGTGGGTTCGAAAATGCTTCCTGAGGGAGCTACGTCTCTTTGAATAGGACACCTTAAAGACTATCATGTGTGCATCGCAGTCTAATCAAAAGATTAGCAGCATGTCGTGACGCTAATGGTAATAATTTTGAAAAATATTCCTAAATTGTTCACTAAATTGTTAGTATAAATGTGTGATGTGTGAGTAGCCCCCTAACCTAAGGAAGCACTTTCGGACCTTTCTATAATACAAACTTTTTGCCTTATTCTTTAATGTCGATTAAATCATAAAAGAATCTCATAAATCATATCATGGAGAAGCAAACACAAAATCATACTTATTTACCTTAAAAAGCAAATTTCCCTCATCGTTCGTTTTAAAAGTTTGATATATTTTGACCGTATTGGACTGAATTTGACCGGTCAACGAGAGAACAATTCCACCTTGCGCGGGAGAACGGAGATAAGTCGAAAAACACATTTTTGAGAAATTGCCAGTTAAAGTTTTTTGCACATTTCATAGTTAATTTCCTGACCAAAAAAAAACACAAAACAAAAACTTAGGTTAGGATAGTGAAATCTACTAATCTTAATGTGCCTAGTAAAAATTTTGGCCTGGAAAACCTCCAAAAGCTAGTTAACTCAAAATGCACATTTTTCGACGTGTCTCCGTTCTCCCGCGCTAGAGGGATTTGATAGTCAACTATTATAAGTTTTTTTTCAAGGGTACATTTTGAAAGCCGGCCAATACCTAATATTTCTATATATATATAATGTTAATTTAATAAACTACAGTAGAGTATTCAAGAAAAAAAAGCTACTTATGGATAACGTTTTACATATCTCGGTGACATGAGCTTACATGGCAAAATCTCGTTATAAAAGTTTTTAAAGTCACTTGAACTATAGCTTTGGTCCTGGCTAGTTCCTTTCCTAGTTGATACATATTTTCCTTGAGCTTGAGTGAAGATCGATACATTTTAATCTTGAATTTTTTGGAAAAATAGTAATAGGGGTCAATTTGTTACAGTAGCGCACCCAGGAATATGTCTTGGGTGCGCCCATGTTGTTATATAGAGTTTTGAAGAATTTTACTTAATTAAATTGTTGTAGATAGATAGATTTTCAATCCTTTGTACAAGAACAAATAATTTAAAAATATTTTAAATAAAATTTCTTTACATCAAGCTGGTCAGAATCATAGTGGTATATATTCAGAAAATTTTTGTGTTAATATTTTTCTTGCTATATAGACAGAAAATCAAGAAATTAAGCACTTAAGCATTTTCAAAATCTCTATAGTTTACTCTTACATTACTTTTTTATTTTTCTTTACAAATTATGATTTTAGGTAATTGCAATACTGACGAAAAGTTAAAAAATATAATATTGTATAAATCGCAAACTTTTTTTAAAATCAAAGGACATCAATGCCAAAATTGTAGTTTAGAATTATTAAATTTTTATATTTTGATTCTTATTGGCAACTTATAATTTTAGGTGCTTGGCAAACTGACGGAAAATCAGAAAACATCTGGGATCGTGATCTACACCTCCATCCAGATCATATTCTTGATGGTCAAAATGCTGACGTAGCCAGCGACATGTATCACAAATACAAGGAGGATATTCAGCTTATGAAGAATATGGGTGCCAAAGCCTTTAGATTTTCCATTGCCTGGACCAGAATTTTACCTAATGGGTAAGCATACCTAGAACTGGTGATTAAAGATAGTCGAGTTATCATAAGTAACCGAGTGTTTGATGTTGAGATCAGTGGCTGCTTCTACTAGACAACAACCAGTATTTTAAATTGATTTATTAAAAAAAAGTTAAATCTTTCCTTAGGACATGTCAAGTATTTTTTTGGTCTGTGGTTAACTGGGTTAACTTGTTTAGCGTAAATAATTACAAGCCGGCAATTTCACCCATTTTCCAGCGGTGTATGGGTAGCTGTTCTCGCTCGGGGGCGGGAGGAATGTTTGTTTTAGTTGACGTCGGCCATATTCATCGTGCCAAACCGTTCGGTGCCCTTCCTGCGTGTTGCCGGTTCTATCCTTAGTGAAAACGTATGAGTTTGTCTTGATTTGGGGTACGTCACGGTCAGTAGTTAAAAGCCTTGCCGGTCGCATGTCCATGATTTTTGTTTTTGTTTGTTTTCAAAATTTAAATATTATTCTAAAAATTAACCAATATTTTAGTGCAAGTAATAAAAAATTACTCGATGCTGAAAACTGGTTGTGCGGCTGCGAAAAACGAAATGCTTTTTTTTTGCTTTATTTGTTTTATTATGAAAAATCCACGAAGTGACCCTGCGTGGGTGGCAAAGGGAATGTGTGATATCAAGCACTCTAGTGAAAAGTTAGAGACACAAAGTAAGTGCTACTTATGTAAATAACCACATAGAATTTTCCAAGTTAGGCAAGACTGGTATTAGGTGCCAATTGAATAGTGCCTATAGGCAAAACATTACCGAACATAATAAAAATGGCAAAAAATACACATATACTTAGTAGATTAATAGACTGTTTAAAATTCTGCGGGATTTTTGAGGTTGCTTTACAGGGCCATGATTAGTCTGAAACTGGTGCTAATCGGAGCACTTTGCGCATGTAAAAGAAAGGCGAATAGACTTTATCTATAAACAAACAATCTAAAAACTACACCAAGTAGCTGCTTCTTTGTAAAATGCTAAAATAAAATTGTTTAGGGAAGTCTTTGTATCTCCTTTTCCATGCAATATAAATTTCTGACCCCCCAATTTATAACGTCACCAACCGCCACTGGATGAGATAGAAAGCAATAATACTGTACAGCTGATTGTAAAAAGCAAGCGATGTTCTAGAGAAAATCCTTGTTTCCTTGTTTCTTAACTGATGTATATAAAACAGGTCAGAAGCTATTCGGCCAATAATTTTACAATGATAATGGAGTCTTTAAAGAGAAAATCCAATATTTTTGCAGGAAGGGCGGGTAAAGAGTTGTTAGTACATTGTTTTATATTAACAACAGGACATTTATTAAACTGAAGCACAGGCGGCCCTCATACGATCAGTAGTACTGACAGTATTTTTATATATATATTTTGTTTGTCAAAAGTTATAAACAAAGACATGTATAAAAATACTGTCAGTAATACTGATCGTGTGAGGTCCGCTTAACACTGATTTAAAATTACAAGAAACATAGAATTTAAAATAGTATTCAAAAAAAAGCTTTTTAATTTTTAGGATAAATAATTACGTAAACCAGGCTGGTATAAATTTTTACAAGAACTTAATTAAAAGCATTAAAGATGCTGGAATGGAACCTTTACCAACAATGTACCATTGGGACTTACCTCAAGTTCTTCAAGATCAAGGTGGATGGATAAATCAGAGTATTGTTACTAATTTTGTTAATTATGCAGACGTTTTGTTTGAAAACTTTGGTGCCGATATTAAGTATTGGGTAAGTATATACCCATTAGATTGGACCTAAACTTTAATACATATTTTGTTTAATAAAATTGGATCCTATTATGTAAGTTGCCATCTCGATTTATTTCTCTTGGATTCTTGTTTGCATATCCTTGGCGGCCAGGGTCATTTGAATACCCAAACGAGGATGAAAAAAGTTTTATATCTTTATTAAAAACCAACATCAAAAATTATAATTGCCTCAT
This sequence comes from Aspidapion aeneum, assembly GCA_963576565.1. Taxonomy (NCBI): domain Eukaryota; kingdom Metazoa; phylum Arthropoda; class Insecta; order Coleoptera; family Brentidae; genus Aspidapion; species Aspidapion aeneum. The sequence continues at coordinate 114,844,640 of OY755040.1, forward strand.
ATTTAAATGTATTTCTAGTTTGGCATAACTTATCAGCAACACTAGCCAATCCAATCTTGCAATTCTTAAGTTCTTAAATTTAAATCAAATATCGTGAAAATATATTTTGCGAAAGTTTCATTAACTCATTTTTTTTGGTAACTTACTTCTTAATGACTTTCCCAATTTATTTTAATAGGTCACTCACAATGAACCTCAGCAAACTTGCGAAAAAGGTTACGGAATTGGTGGCGTACCACCCAACATTTTTTCTTCTGGTGTTCAAAGTTATGTTTGTGTACACCATTTACTATATTCGCATGGTAAAACATATCAACTTTACCAGAAAAAATACAAGGCGAAGTACGGAGGTAAGTTCTATGTCAAATTGCTTTCATTTGAGGAGATTCTATATTAGCATAATATTTTTTTTAAAGTAGTAAAAAAGATTAAAGAAAATTTTAAAATTTTTTGTTTATATTTTTCAGGGAAAATCTCAATGGTGATTGATTCAAATTGGTATGAGCCATCATCGCAAAGTGCAAAAGATTTAGAAGCGTCAGAAAGAGGATTGCTTTTTACTGTAAGTGTTTTGAAATTAAAAAGAGGGAAAAAACTAATAATAATAGAATATTTTACTTTATTTTACACATAAATAAATTAAAAAAATCGACAATTTGGAAAATCTAATTTAACATTCTTAGGTTTTCTTATTATTCGTAAATCAGATTCAATCTTTCTTAATATTAGTTAAGAGGTCTATGGTAGGGGTGTACCCTAGATCGATTGGTAAAAGATCACACAATTTTCGCCCCAAATTTACGTTTTTTTTTTTATTATTGTTTGGTACAGCAAAAAAAAATATGAACCGGCCGCAATTGTCGTCCAAGAATGACATACTGCTCATTCTCTTGCAATTCATTGTCTCTGATCTCGTCCTTGAACCATGTGAAAATCCACATAACACATTTTAGTCAATAGCAAACTCCAAGTGGTGCGTGTTTTGCGAAATGACTTGATTTGACCAATGGCATAGTCCTCGTTCTTCAGAATTACTAAATTTTGCCCGATTGAAGTTAAATCTCATCTCCTGCCCTGTACCGACTGAACGTTCCTCGGTCGGATTGTAGGAGAAGCTTCTAATGAAGCTAATGTGATATACTTTTATCCGGACTAACAAGACATAGAACATCTTTGATTTTCTTGTTTTAGTGTAATATATTTGGTTAAGTGAGGCGGGAGGGGGGGGCGTTTTAACCATTCTGACCCTCCCTTTCTCATGGATACGGCCTTGATACTTAACAAAGCCTGTTTTAATTTAAGTTTAAGTAATTCCTATATTTGTAGTATGGATGGTTTGCCCACCCGATTGTCTTTGGCGATTACCCCGAAATCATGAAAACCAGGATTCAGGAACGTAGTTTAAAAGAAGGTCTTTCACACTCTCGTCTACCCGCGTTTACAGATATGCAGAAAAAAATTATGAAAGGTAAAATTAAAAATAATATCTATCTATATTATAATATTTTTTAAGATACCAAATCTAGAAATTTTCATTTGGAAAGTGAAGTGGCGAGAGGTTATATAGGAATATCGCAGGATGTGATTTACCCTGATTAAAGAAGAATAGACCATGCCTCCCGAATGCTCTACCCGCTTAAGTTTTGCTCAGGACTGGATGCCCTGGATTAGAGTGACTGTCGAATAACGTCTAAGCGAGAGAGAAACAGAGAGAATGGAAGATTGTATTTGTTTCAAAGTTTTGTAGGTGTTAGGCGGAGCTCTTATTCTCATAATAAGGAAACACTTTAAAGAATAGGTCTTTGGTTAAAAAGGGAGAGTCTCTAAATTTATCCGGTGTTTCTCATCGATGGAATCTAGATTGTTGACAAATGACATCCATCGAAAAATAAAAAAACATGATAAAATGAATCCCTAACCTATCTCTTTTCTCTAATTTTTTATTTCTGAACAAAAATCAATTCTGATTCCTTTTCTGAGTAGGTTGAATCAAAATCATTGAAAGATTAGGGCTAGTTAACTAACTACTTCTAACATTCTGATTATTTGCTTTTATTCTTTAAATATAAATCAAATTTAAAAACAAATCACAGAACACCAAGTATATTATCCAGTAAAATATACAGCTGATTCGAATGACAAATGACAACTATCAGGAATTGCTCAAGTCGATGAGTTTTGATGACATCAATTCGTGGATCGGTAAAATCCATCGGCACTACCGAAACCTGATGGATTTCATAGATGTTTCACCTATGCATTTATTATAAATTATATACGAAGTAACTGGAACGGCCACGGGTATACATTACGTATATGGGACCCTGAGGCAAAAATTTAAAGAGTTTTTTAGAGTGAGAACTTACAACCTTTCTCTCTATAGTTCTAATCACCTGTAGTATTCTGTGAACTTAATACTTCAAGGAGATTGTAATTATAATAATATCTTCTTTTACAGGAACTGTTGATTTTCTCTGCGTCAATATGTACACATCTTCTCTGACCACATGGGTTGCAGACGCTGCGATTTCTAAGCCCAGCAGAGGCGCCGATATGGGAATCTGGTTAAGAACACCCGCAGAATGGGAGGGGTATGACAACTGGAAGATGTATCCTGCAGGTAAAAAAGAGTTTTGTTTTTTAGATAAAATTTTAAAAATAAGCCCACCTTGATACAGATGCAATATATGTATATCCCACAAAACATAGACCCGGACTACGGCGATGCCCTTCCGAACCAATTGGATAAAAGAAAGTTATATTTTAGTTAATTAGTGTACAGGAATTGTTTACTTAAATTTTTGTTATTGTTATTTTCTTGTCAAGTTAATTGGCGTTTTACTAAAATAATTTATTTTGTCAGCGCTGAGTCACATCAATCAACAAATAATTTTATATAGATTTTCTTGTCAAGTTAATTGGCGTTTTACTAAAATAATTTCTAATAAGTCTTTCCGTCACTTTACACTCTTTCGAAACAATACTAGAGTATAGAGGACGGAATCTTTCCCTCCTTTGGTTTTAACATATATTAATTTTGACTTTGATAAGTTTGTCCCGTCTCTATTTCCTTAAAATATGTCATATATACAAGGTCTTTTACTTTTACTTAGGTAGGTCTATTATGTAACTTCCTTGCTGCTTTCTATTATATTCAGGTGCCAGAAAGTTAATTGCGTGGATACATAAAACATATAATGGCATGGAAATAATGGTTACAGAAAACGGATGGTGGCACGAACAACACATAATGGATGATCTGGATTCTCGCGGGTACTATCACAAGGTAAATTAATAGGAAGTAGGGGAAATTTAGAATACTGTTGGAAGTTAGTCACTTATTAAAGGTATGCATAGCGCCACAACAACTAATTTTTTAAGTTATTTCGATAAACGTTAAAAACTAAACAATATAAAAAAATTATTGTAGCGGTATAACGACTGTTTTTAGTAGAAATTGAAACGGCAATTACTGATCTATTTCAATACTTAGACTATTGGAAGATCGTAATCGCGAAGGAAGCTCGTGAAAATTTTGTCAGAAATCCATGATGATATCGGAGCAGGACAGTATTTTTAAAACTGACAGTCGGCTTAAAAACCTTTATTATTGACCAAAGATGCTTTGTACGACCTGCGCTGAGTATAAGGCTGACCAGAAAGCCCCTGCTGGAATTATTGGAAGAACTCAACCAATGCAGCATTAGCATGTCATTAGTCTTGATGATTTTATTGTTCCATTGCCTCGAAGCGCCAAACGTGGAAATACTCACCTTTCAGTCGTCAGTGACTATTTCAGCAAGTACGTGACGGTCTTTCCTGGTCGGTTAGCAACAATAATGGGACTAAAATGAAGAGTAAGGAATTACAGAGCCTAGCAGAGAAATATCATTTAAAATTATCATATACCGCGGTCTATCATTCTCAGGCTGATCCTTTTGAGAGACCGAGTCGAGTGGTCAAAACCATGGTGTCCATATATGTGGGTGATAACCAGCGTAATTGTGACGCAAATCTCCCTGCGTTGATATGTGCAATTCGTATTTCTAAAAGTGTGCCAACTGGCTTTACCCCATCTACATAAATTTTGGAAGAGAATACGTATCCGATGGATATAGTAGGGAGTATGCTTATGCTATAGGTCAGAGTCCGAAGCCTACAACAGAAAAAAGGCTGGATGGGTTTAAAAAGATGTACCAGGCTGTGATGACGAACATGAAAAAATCATCAAATAGGGGTGGTCAGCGTTGAAATATGCAACGAAGAGATGTTTCATATTCCCCTGGACACCTCGTATGGCGAGAGTTCAGTTCGATCCGATACCTTAAACTTTATAAATGCCAAGCTTTGTCATAAATATGTTGGTCCATTCAGAGTTCGAAAGAAGCTGGGTACAGACCTCTCCGCTGGAGGAGTTGGATGGGATACTGTGTGTGAGAAATTGGCATGCAGAGGATCTTAAACCGGTTGTCGTGGTTGATGAGGATGATGAGGAGGATGATGGTAGTCATGAACGGTCATTTGAACTCTTTTATGGCCAACTCCGTCCTTTTCTTAGGAGTTTGGCAATGTGTAACTGGGTTGATGGCCTTGACTAAATTCTTCTAGATGTTTCGTTTTCCATTGGTTCTTCCGAAGTATCGATTCCGTTGGTTAATTAACTAGAACAAAACGCAAAAATTTAGGATTTTCGACCTCGCTCCCCCGTATGTAACGCATTTTTAATAAAAATACACATTAAAAAAAACATTGAGTGTAACTCAAAATTAAACCCCCTCTCCCTCCCTTGACCATTACGTATAAAATTAGTCAAGGATGTATCCAGAAACGTTTTTTAATGGTATCCATCGTTTATTCCTTAAAATGATGGAGTTGTTAGTTTTCGTAGATATTAAAACATACTTTTAAGGTTTTATTATAGTACATACTTACCTAAGCTACTAACTACTACTAAGAACCACCAAAATTAATTCTGTTTTGTCCTTCTTTGTTTTTAATTACTTCGCTAAGATAAGCTAATATTACAATAATTTACAGCTCTACCTCAGCAATATTCTTGATGCAATTAAATATGATGGTGCTAACGTTATTGGTTATATGGCCTGGTCAATTTTGGATTGTCACAACTGGTACCAGGGATTTACGTAAGTTTACTGAATAAATTTAGGCTTATCTTGCGAAACATTGGTATGCGTATCTTTATAGGCATTTAAATTAACAATCTAATTGACCGATGTTAAAAAAAATTTCTATATATCTGTACAGATACAGGGGGTTTTCTTGGCAAGGTTAAAAGTACTTAGTTGAAATGAACCAAAGAGAAAATTTTAGCTTTAACTTTGTTTGACTTCAGTAATACCATAAATAAATTGCAAATCGGTCTAGAGTTTTGAATTTTTTTGCTAGGGACTAGGGAGATGCAATGAAACAAGTTCCTTTTATTTAAATATGGAGGTGAAAAAGTACATTTTTGTTATCTGAAAACAACAAAATCTGCACTCTAATCCTATGTCCATCAATTAGCAGACTTCTTCTAATTTCATACATTCATTTTAGTAAATATAGCATTTATTTTGTAATAATTTTCTTTTATTATTTTAGGCAAGGAACCTCATTCTATTACGTAGATTTCAACTCTCCTGCGAGAACCAGACTACCCCGAACTTCAGTTCCCTACTACACACATATTTGTCAAACTAGATGTCTAGTAGACTCATGTATAAATTAGGCATTCTTAATATACCTACCTAATTAGAAACATAATTGCTTTCATAATTTATTTTTCAATGCTTATCAAAAAAATACAGAGTAAATTATTACCGGATTGATACTGAGAAATTAGGGTGCGTCTGGTTAGGCTTTTTGCCAGTATGTTACCCTCATGGTGGATAGAATAAACCGGTGTTCGGATCTTATATATATATGTCGAAATTTTCACGTCACTGATGGTCCAGCTGATTTTTGTAAACAAAAGTTAGATATGATATGAAAAACCGAACTACTAATATTTTTTGAATTTTTTGAAAACTAAGGGAATTTTCTCACTATTTTTTGGTAAATCCTCATAAAGGATAATTTTCTAGACGTATTGTCGCTATTTTTTTTTAGCCCGCTTTATTTTTTATTACACAAAACTTAAATTACAAGTCAAACTGAATGTGATCGTTTAGTATCAAAGGTGAACCAAGGACTTGGGAAGTAAACAAAGACGTAGGTCAGCGGATTATTTTTGAAGCTGAAACGAACACATTATTTTCTTTGAATTTCAATTTTTATGTAAAGAGAAATGAAACGCGAGGGTTCAAAAAAATAACGACTGGTATGTCTAAAAAATATTATTTTATAAGAATATACTAAAAAATACTAGGAAAATTGCCTTAGTTTTCAAAAAATTCAAAAAATATTAGTTGTTCATATCATATCTAACTTTTGTTTAAATAAATCAGCTGGACCACCAGTGACATGAAAATTCGACATATATTTATAAGATCCGAACACCGCTCTATTCTATCCACCGTGTGTTACCCTTACCTTTATTCTGCGCGGGCGCACCAGCGCTTTACCCTGCTGTTAGTAGTAGTTCGGTAATTCGTGAATAGATGACAAGACGTTTTTCTATAGCAAGGCCAACACAAAAATAGCCCTGTTTATAGCAATGAAGATTAAGGCCACTAAATTTTCAGCGCCATCTATTCGTGAAGAACTGAAACAAACATTTTTCGTATGGGCTATGCAGTCTTAAGCCGATCACACACAAAAATGCATAGCGCATAGCATGGCGCATAGAAGTTCAACCTTATGGACTTTTCTAATGCAAAACCAATATCGCCGCTGCTATTCGATCGTTGATTGGTTGAAAGCCTCATGCCACGCGTTATGCACCATGCTACGCAGGTGTGTGTGAAGGCCTTTAATTTAAAAAAAATCGTATGTGTCACCCTCACCTTTTATTTACTTTGCGCGGGGCTGCAGTGCTCTGCTATGCTGTAAATATTAAAGATGTGTATTAGTTCGAATTTTTATTCCAGATGAACCAAGTGCGTAGAAAAAAACGACATAAATACTTTTAGGAAAATGTTCGCTAAATTTTCTTATCCTTACCACCGTATCCTTCAAAAAACAAAAATCTTAGATTTGCAGAAAAAAAATCATTTCAATCCGATGGCGGCTCATTAGAATATTATAAAAAAGTAAGAACCTAGTCAATTGAAGCCTTTTCTTTAAGGTTAATTCGAAATGACATCACGGTTACTCGCAGTTTGGAACAACCAAGATGGACCTTAAAACAAATGCACTTAACCCTACTCCAAGGTCTGTGAAGGATAGGTTGCCTAGTAACTCTATGGTCGAAGCGGAGTGAGAGGTGACAGCGCGTCATTTGGAGTGCCACGATTTGATTAGAGCGCTATGTTTACATGTGTTTTAATGGCGAATTCTTTTGGGAAAAAAGTGCAGCACTGGTGCGCCACTAGTGCAGTTTTCATATTCTTTTTAGAAAACTTGTGCAATTTTTTGTATTCTTTTGACCCACTTACAAGCCCAGTGTTGCACTCAGTGCACATTTTTTGGCACGGGCTCTCCAAGCCCGTGTTGCACTAGTGCACTTTTGTATTCTTTTGAAACTGCACTAGGGTAATTTTTTGACAGCACCAAAACAGTGTCAGTGAACCACGAGTGGCTTACTAACTTTCTCAAAAGAATTCGCTATAAGTATTTTTAGTCTTCGATGATTTATTTTTTACATTTGTCGTGTTTTTTCAAACTATATTTATTTAAAAACTAAATAATTGTTGCAGTTTACTTATACATTCTACTTGTAGCCATTAGGGACTTATTGCAATAAAGCCAGGCACTAATTGTGCCGGGCACTATTCTGACACCTTCGACTATAAGAACAGCTGTTTTCTTTTAAAATTAGGCCTTGGCGTATTATAAGAGCCGGAATTAATAGTGCTGCCACTATTAATGGAAAATAAACGACTGAGTTTATAAATTTGACTTTAGTATGTCAATTTTGAAAGATCAAATGCCACTTTTCAATGCGAAGCTGTCAGAATAGTGCCCGGCACAATTAGTGCCTGGCTTTATTGCAATAAGTCCTTTTTCTAACCGATTTAAGAAGCTAAAAACTTCCCAAGACGTTGTGCATTTGGGATATTTGGTATAAGGTAAGTTTTATATTTGAGTTAGTTGTTATGTTATGAAATTGTTATTAGAGACACTTTAGGAAAAATAATAAAACATATTTACATTTAAATCAATAAAGGAACACAAGAAACTTGAAGATTTTCTACTACATTAAATTATTTTTTATTAAATGTGCACTTCGGGTGACGTCTTTTCCCGCGGCTCTAATTGGTCTGAAAGTTACCAGGTAACCTATCCTCTACAGACCTTGGGCTTCTCTGTGTGATTACCTGTCATGATTAGTGTTACTCCAGGAAAAATGGAAAATAAGTACCAAGGTTACCTGGTTACTTGTAGTCAAGCGCGGATCTGGGTTAAAATCTAGTGGGTAATAGGCAACGAATTTTTTTTTTGTAATATATTTTTTTTTCTGGGGGGTGTAATAACCCCGTTACCGTGCTTGCTTGTAGTTACTTCAAGGAAAAAGGCTCTAAGAATGTGTCTAAAGACTATCGTGTAATTAGAATAATATAATTTTATTCCACGCAAATTAATATAACTTGCACAGCTAACACATTATTATTTTAACAACAGAAAAATAATTTTTGAACTATCAAAACTTAGCTTAACAGCAAAGTAGGTTTTGCAAAAGTACTAAACTTCAAGCGGATTTTACGTGGTAATTATCCCTCTAGAAAACGGAAAACAGGAAGAAATAAGTGGATCCATGACGGATCTGAGACCTTCCTAGCTAGCCGATCAGCAAACTTTGAGCGAAGCCATGATATATCAGCCTTAGAAACAGTTTTTTGTAAATATCTCAGAAGCTATTACTCCTACAAAGTTTTTGGTTATAACACAAATTATTGAGCAAAATATATTCTACTACATCCCGAAACTTGCATATTGATGCGATGCTTCGTTAAAAAGTTTAAATTAAAAAAAAAATTAATTGTCTAAAAACTGTCATTAGCATTAATGGATTTTCACCAAAATCTAATCAGTTCGTTAGATTGTCAATCGCTAGTTATTTTACCCGAAAATTTTGTGAAAATCGGTTCAGCCGCTTAGGAGCTACCGTGTTACATCACGACGATATTGCTAAGATACGTCAAAATACATCCAAATAACACATTTTCGGCGTTAACTGAAAAAAAAATTTTTCGTCGAAAATAATACCTTCCCTAGCCATTGTTACGCCGGCTAGGAAGGTAAAAATATTATAGATAATGTTTTCGTCGACTATTTCCCATCCCACTAAATTTTGATCCAGATCCGCGCTTCCTATCAACTAACGCAGCTTAAACACCCCTGGAAAAGGAAAGTTTCAGCAGGATGTAATATAAGATACATTTACGAGTAGCTCCAAAACAACAAACGTAAAATTGTCGAATTTATTTCAAGTATAAAACGTTAATACTAGATAAAACAGTCATAATACACATGTTCCCAGCAGTTAATCTAGAATTTGATAGCAAGAGTGAAATGAGGACCCTTTTTGCTGCGTCAGTAGAGATCAGGTGGTTTAGTTGCTTTTCAGGATCACTTTATAGCTAGAATAAACACTTTACGATTCGGTGCCCCTGCGATGTCGACGCTATGTATCCCCTTGCTTTTAATAGCAACCAGTGGCATGACTAATAGAAAGACCCAAAATTTAGGACTGGCCTAAATAGGATGCTTTTTGCAAAAGTTTAAAAAAATTTTTGATGCTTAATTTCTGCGAAAATTGGATCAAACGTGAAAAAAAATTGGCTTGTTTGTTAATTGAACCAAATGCTGGAAGAACGTCATAAGCGCCAAATACGAGGGTTGTCTTTTAAGTTTTGTATATACAGCTGGAATAAAACTTTAGATAACTTTTAATGAGTTTATTGTTTATCGAAGTATTCTTCACAATAATTAATGCACTTTTGCACGCGCTTAAACCAGTTGTCAAACCTGTAATTTCACTTGTTTGTTGCTACTGTCAGATTGCATTCTTGAAGGCGTCGCGTCGGTCGACTGCTTCCTCTGGCGAATGACACCTATGACCACGCAGGTCATTCTTGATTTTCTGAACAGTGTAGAAATCGTTGGGACTTAGGTCGGGACTGTATGGAGGATGGTCCAACAATTCGATGTTTTGCTGAGTAAAAAAAATCAACGGTTTTTTTGTGCTTTGTGCGAACTTGCATTGTCGTGGTGGAGGATGATTCGTCGTTCGGGGTTCGCTTTTCGAAGCTCAGCGATGACCTTTGACAAAAAAATGTTGATGTACCAATTGACAGTAACAGTCCTTTGATGTTCCAGAAGAATTGGTGCTACATGACCTGCTTTTGAGACAAATGAAGCTTCCATCTTTTTGCATACACTTCGAGAACGGACGACTTTTGTTGGCTTTTCTTCATTTTGGACGACTGGCGTTTATTTTCGGGTTAATATGAGAAAATCCACAATTCATCACTGTACACGTTTTTCGAGTTTCCTGCCTCAAAGCGATCTAGAGTTTTCTGACACCAATTGACCCTAGCTTCTTTCTGTTCTTGGGTTAACAAATGGGGTATCCAGCGAGAACCTAATTTTCGAACCCCTAATTCTTTATGCAAAATTTTTTAAATTGAGGTCTTTAAAATCCTTAATGAAGCTTCAATCACGCGATATGTCATATGTCGATCTTCCGTGATGTGCATGCGCACAGCACCGATGGTTTTCTGGGTGACAGCCGTTTTTGATGCACCTAGCCTTGGATCGTCACTCAAGATATTCCGTCCACGCTTGAATTCTCCATACAACGAGAAACTGTCGACGTATATGGTGCTTCATTACCGAAAACAGACTCGGCAAGGCATTCTTGTTGAATCCCATTTTTCGACTGGTTTGTTAACTTAAAAAATTCACTGTTGCTATAAAACTTCATGTATCGCACTGACGTTTTGAATTTAGGTTAGGTTAAGATTGAGATTAAGTTTAAGTAACGAATTACGGTCACTGCATCCTGGAAGCCTGGCGGGGAGAAGCCGCCAGGCTTCCAGGGTGCAGTGACCCTACATTCAATCAGTGTCTCCCGCCCTCTATGTTTCTATATGGAAAATATAAAAGACAGCCCTCATATTGTTGTTTTGGAATATCAAAAAAATGCAAGAAATGATTGATTCCTTTATTAAATCAGCTGCATATATATACATATGCTTGATATGATCAAAACAATTTAAACTTATGATAAACATTGTAGACTTGATTCTATACGTAGAATTATTGTAATATAGGAGCCTATTTGTCTAATTTCATTCAAACAAAGTTTCACATCCACGGCGGTTACAACGGTGTTTTACCAAACTAAGGCGTTTACAACGTTATTTGAGTATTAAAAACATAATAAACTGATCATAAAGCTACTACTATTAATACTATTTCCGTTCAGAACAATGAGTTGTATAAGGCCCTGTTAGAACGTTTTTCTACGTTGTCCGGCGCTTATTCTCCACCTCCTTCGATTCTGTCAATCATCTTTTTTTTTGAGTCATTGATCTTTGGATTGACTGTTGCCATTCAGTTTAGGACGCCCTCTTTTTCTGCGCCCTATTGGTTGCCATTATAGGACCTACTTTCTTTCGTCGTTTATTCGTTGCACATGGCCGTACCATATCAGTTGTCTTTTAGTTATGCTTCCACCATAATAATAATAATAATAATAAATTTATTTACCATGAAAAGTTCGCTATATAAATATAAAAAATAATTAAGGTAAATAAATGAGACAGCCACAAAAGATGTAATCTTGTCCGTGGCTTCCACACCTACTTACCACAAGAATATAATATCACAAATCGGGAATAAAATAGTCACAATCAGGAATATTAGTCAATTTCAGGCAAAAAAGGTCACATCCAGGATTATTTAAATAATCATTTTTCAGTTTAATTTTTAATATTCACTAAATGCTTAACTCGCTGTCTATCTACACTATATATGAATTATTTTAGCAATTTCTTAAAAACATACACAGTTTTTGCAGATTTTAACCTAATTGGTAAAAAGTTATACACAATTGGTCCCAGATATGTATGACATCTCTGTCCAGCCATCTTTTTTATCGCTGGTACTACCAATAAGTTGTTATTTGCTCTGGTGTTATGGTTATGGCTTACTAAACGAGCGTTATTTTTCAACTTGAATTGAGCTATTGCCAAAGTTTTAGAATAAAGTTGTCTTAAATCTAAAAAACCGCTCTCTTGATATAGTTCTTCTGTTGGATATCTATATGGTTTATTTAAAATTATTTTTATAATCCAGTTTTGGACAACTTCTAGTGGTCGTAGGTGGCAGTCTTTTACACCACCCCACCCAATAAACCCATAATCAAATGCGGACTTACAATAGTGTCATAAAGGATTTTAAGATGTTTGGTGTTCAAGATTGTTCTCAAAAATTTAAATTTTTCAATAAGATACCACAAACTTTACATGACCATTCCACTTTAAATTCGAGTCAAGAATTATTCCTAAATATTTAAATGTATTTACAAACTCTATACTTTTAGTAGTATTATTAACATTTATTATAAATGGAGGATGCTCCTGGCTCGAATATGACAAAAATGTCATACATTTAGTTTTTTCCCAATTTATACTGAGTTTTCGGGACTGGAACTTTGACCAACTTTTCAAAATCTGCTGTGGCCAAACTTTTTGCCTCCTCTAATGAATCAGCTTTATAAAAGATGGCTGTGTCATCTGCAAAACTTATTATTTTTCCAGTCAAAGGCAATTTAAATATGGCGTTAACGTAAAGGGTAAACAGGACAGGTCCAAGTACGGTACCTTGCGGTACCCCGCATTTTACAGTTTCGCTTTCACTTAGAGAATTATTAATTTGAGTGTATTGCTGTCTACCTGTTAAAAAACTCGATAGCAAATTAAGGATTTGTCCTCTAAAACCGTAGTGATCTAAGGCCTGAATCAGTGTTTCGTGATTGACAGTGTCAAAAGCTTTTGACAAGTCAACGAAGACACAAAAGGAACTTTTTTTATTATCGACTGCTTCATAAATATCTGACGTTAGGTACCCTATTAACCAACTAATTCCCATTCTTTCTTTTATGATCTCATTTCTTATATGATCTGTTCTAGATATTCTCATTGATCTTCTTATTGCATCCATTTCGGAACTTTCATATTAAACTTTACATTTTTTTAAATCTCTATGCTCCATAAAATACTGTTAAGACATCTAATAACCTTGTTTGCTTTTACTATTCTATTTTACAGTCTGCTCTTGTCTTACCAAATGTGAGACCCAAGTGTACATACTCATAAGACACTTTATCAGATTAACAACCATTTCTTCTTAAACATAAGACTACAAATTAAACAAAGCAAAAGCTCGCAAATTTATAGGGCGTGGCGTTCTTACATAACATAACAAATTCGACAAAACGAAATATTACAAGAAAATTAGAAGAAATTTTTTCAATATCTACAATTTGGCAGGCGATTTGGGTATACAACGTTGTTTCATGAAAATACAGTATTTTTAAATATTGGCGTTTAAAGCATTGTTCAAGCATAGGGTTCAATTTTTAAAAATTGATTTAGTTTACGGACGCTTCTAACGCTTTAATTATTATTATACCTTTATTTTTTATACAGCGTTTAAAGGAAATTTTACTACCTACCATAAAGTATGACACATTTTTTTTAGAAGCTTGGTTTAAAAAATTAAACATGAATGGACATATGAAAAAAGTAGTTTTTTTTTTAAATTTTTTAAATTAACTTAACTAACGCATACCATTTGACAGTTTGTCATTAATTTAAGTCCACCAACTTATACTTTTTAAAAAGATAATTTCACTGTCTGCAGTAAAGTATATTATATATTTTTCCTTAAAAAGTTTTGTTTTTGAAAGAAAAATCCACCTTATAGGCCGACATATTAAATCTCTAATTTTATAGATGATGCGCGTCACCTGTATCTACGGCGTAGGAATTCGGATTCAGCATTACAAAAAATATAAAAATCCAATCCTGCATTCGTGCGATTGAAGAAAAAAAGTGCTTTATAATACTAGTAAGTCCTTGTTATAGTATTTACCGCTTCATTTGACAGTAATATTTTGGTACTTTGAATTGACTTGGAGATACATATCTAGACTACAAAGATAGGACTTAGATAAAAAATTACATAATTTACCGGATATGACCCAAAATCTTTGCCAGAAACCCTAATTAAACATAGAACAATAAAGCTGCTGCTGGTTGTTAAACCCGTGAAACGTGCGGGTAGCTTTGAAATAGTAAATTTGCGCCTTTTGCCGACCACATTTACGTGACGTTTTCTTTTCAACGCTAACACATTAATATCAACTATTTTTACCAACTGTACCAACCTATTATTATTAATTGTAAACGTTACGCTAGCAAAAATAAAAAACTTTTTTTTATTTACAGTAGGGTCTGTTCTTACATAGCGTAAATTGTTATTAGAACCATCTAATCAGAAATATTTGTTTAAATGTTTGAGCAAAAATGTTGAAATATTTTTTCTTGGTTTTGGTTAACATTTGGAGGTAGCATTTTTTTATTAAAAATAGTAGTTTTAAAAGGAAGAATCACCTGCGCCAAAGACCCGAAAATCAGGAAAAATAAATCAAAACTGAAAATAAAATTTTCCACATAATGCATTGGATAGACGTGAATACTGAATGTTAAAGATCTATAAGAGCCAAGTCGATCACCATTATAGCTGACGTTAAATGCGGTTTTCTGACACATATTGCTTGGCACTAATAGTGCCCGGCAGTAAAAACTTTACAAAAACAATAAATAAAAAATGGTATTACTGAATACCGCGTGGCCAGCCCTCTATCTAGGGGTAGGATTTTATGGGACATAAGAATTGCATGGGAGAACAGATCAACGTTGCTAATTTATGGAAAATATCAGTATAATCCACTACTTGGTTCGCGAAAGGTCAACTTTTCAGTTTTATGTAAGTGCATTTATTAAACGGGGTGATAAACAACCAGAATAACACCTTAAAATTCTGCTTGTTCCTAAATGTAAATAATTCACTTGCTTTTACAAACAAACAGAATTTTAAAGTGTTATTATTCTTGTTATCATTCAAAATTCACGAAGGAACCAAACCAATCCGCATAAGAGGGGTGCTAGACAGCGTGATACAATATCCTTTAAGGCATTAGAAGATGTTTTTAAAAACTTATTTTCGGAAGAAATAGGCATCAAAGTAAGCGGATAATACTTGAACCACTTAAGATATGCTAACGATATCGCTTTGGTAACAGATAAGAAGGAAGAACTGATAAAAATGATGGAAGAACTAGATACAGCAGCTAAAAATATAGACTTGAGTATAAACTACACTGAAACTAAAATCATAACAAACACAGATGAAGGCATCACGATCAGAATAAATCAAGAAAAACTAGAACAAGTAGAGGAATATGTATAAAAAAGAGAACCAAACGGCTGAAATCAAGAGATGAATAAAATTGGCCCGGGCAGCAGTCCGTAAATTAAGCTACATATTAAAAATTAAAAAAATATCCTCAGTACCTCAAAACAAAAGTGTAGCTATCCTATCCTTACTGTACTCACATATGGATCCCAGACCGGGACACTTACAAAATCAAACATGGATAAGGTAACAAAAGCCCAAAGATCAATGGAAAGACAAATGTTACATATAAAGCTAACACAAAAAGGAATGAATGGATAAGAAATAAAACAAAAGTAAGGGATGTAAGAGGAGAAGTATCAAAATTAAAATGGAAATTTGCCGGTCATAATATCAGACAGAAAGACAATTGATGGAACAAATGTATTGTAAACTGGAGACCTTGGGAAAATAAAAGAAGTAGGCGCAGACGGCAAATAAGATGGGCGGACAATTTGAAGAAACATGCGGGGACTAGATGGATGAACACGGCGACAGACAGAGAAAAGCGGAAGATATTGGGGAGGCATATGTCCAAAGATGGCTTAAAGAACGCTAAATAGATAAGAACAGAATTATAATTTACATTTAAATGTATTACATTTCCTTTAGTGTCACCTATTGGGGGCCGTACTTAGTCTCTAGTAAAATTTCTTTTTACTAGCAGTTAAATATTTATGTGGGTAGTTTCATTTTATTTGTCCAGCGACGCTTCTAGGCATTAAATGTCACTTTTATTAACTCGGTCGTGCCCTCAATTCGCAAGAGTCGTTAATGTTTTGTCATAAAACTACAAGCTGGAATGGTTAAGTATAGGTGTATAATTTATTATATTTAATTAAAGGCTGACCTAACCTTGAGAATTGGATTGACATTAGGTACAGTTTTTAATAAAAGATTTTCATAGAATATGAGTCTTTTTATCTATCTTTATCTAGCTTTCCTCGATCCATGTTTGATTTTGTAAGTGTCTAGGTCTGGGATCCATATAGGTAAGTACAGGAAGGGTACATTGTACACTTTTGTTTTGAAGTACTGAAGATATTTTTTATTTTTTAATGGGTAGCTTAATTTACCGAATGCTGCCCAGGCCAATCTTACTCGTCTCTTGATTTCAGCCGTTTGATTTTCCTTTTTTAGTTTGATAATTTGTCCCAGGTATATATATTCCTCAACTTGTTCTATTTTCTCTTGGTTTATTCTGATCGTGATATCCTCATCTGTGTTTGTTATGACTTTAGTTTTAGTGCAGTTCATACTCAAGCCTACATTTTTAGCTGCTGTATCCAGGTCCTTTTTTCAAAAAGTTTTTATCAGTTCTTCTTTCTTATCTGTTGTTAAGGCCACATCGTCAGCATATCTTAGGTGGTTCAAGTATTGTCCGTGTACTTTGATGCCTATTTCTTCCCAATCTAAGTTTTTAAAAGCATCTAGGGCCTGGTTAAATAGCTTAGGGTATATTGTGTCACCCTGTCTAACATCTTTTCTTATGCGAATTGGTTTGGCTTCTTTGTGGATTTTGATTAATGTTGCTGCTCGCTATATATATATATATATATATATATATATATATATATATATATATATATATATTGGCTATTAAGTCTGTGTATCTGTGATCTATTAGACTATTAATTAAAGATGCTTTTACTGCCCAGTGGTTAATGCTATCGAAAGCTTTTTTAAAGTCTAGAAACCCGATATATAGTGGAATGCTTTATTCGTTGGCTCGTTCTATTAGGATTTTCATGGTAAATATTTGGTTAACTGTGCTAAAACCTTTTCTAAAGCCTGCTTGTTCTTTTGATTGATATCCGTCAAATTTTGTAGCTAGTCTATCTGTTAATATTTTCGTGAAAAGCTTATAAATTACATTGAGTAGTGTTATAGGTCGATAGGTTTTCTTTTTTATATGATTGATATAATTTAATGAAGAAGAATTATTTGTAGTTTTATTTTCTGTTTTAAATTAACAGTTTTTGCTGCTAAAAAAAACGTAAAAATATTTAAAATTTAATTTTTTTTTTTCTTCTGTTTGGGCACATTCTTTTTTCTGTCTCATAAATTTCATGAAAGAGCTCCCTTAAGAGTCTGGAAATAAGATTTAATTCTAAAAAGCTGAACCTTAGACAAGTCCGTTTTATTGGAGTTATATACCCTTCCTATTTACATAATCCAAAACGACTAGCTAAAATTCGATTAACCTTGCTTCGAGATATTTTCCTAAATTTGGTATTTAAAAGCTTTATTCCTTTATTGGATGGACACTTAAAAACTACTAAACTGATTTTAATTCGCTTTTCGCTTTTTTCAATAAGAAACTGTGCTTAAGAAAAATATTTGAATTTCCCAACTTGAAAAGGGGGGGGGGGGGATATTCTAAAAAATTAGTAAAAAACTTATTTGACTTTTTTATGCTGAAATTAATTTTTTACAATTTTTACTTTGTTTTTTTTATATTGATTTTAAAGAATTGTAAGCCAAAAATAATTAAACTTATCGGTCAAAATTATTTTAATCTTCACAACAGAGACTCTATCTAAATACTTTTCTCTGTCTTAGGTTTATGTCAAAGGATTTCTCTTTTGATAGATTTTTGTAAAATTTGAATGTTATAAGCAAAAGTGTTTTTACGGATATTAAAAAAGTTTCTAAACTTTCGAATATTTTTGGTGCAATATCAGCTATAGCTACTAGCGAATATAAGCAAAGATATCAGCTCTTTGACTCACGACCGACGTCAACTTATCTTTTATTCTTTTTCGTATGTTAAACTTTTAGTCTCACTTTTCTTTAAAAGTTTGTTTTACTTTTATATTTTAGTCCAGCTCAAAGGTGTTAAAAAATTAATTTTTTTAAACATATGGTGCAAATGCTAACAACAGTATTTACTATGGTGTCTAAAATGCTAAAGTACTAAAGGCGCTAATACTCGGCCTAGGTTTTGATGTAAGAATTAACTAATTTTTTTTCCTTGAATGTAATAGTTTTTAATATTTGGAACGACCAAATAACTGTCCAAAAAACGAATGCAGTTGGCGTAGTGATCGATTTACTTCAGTTATGTGATCATATGCAAGAGAGTTAAATTGAAGATCACATGACTTAAAGAAAGGGTAGGTGTGTCGTCTCGCGTAAAGGTAGATCGAAGGCAAAGTATGAATACGAGAGCTCTAAATTAAAGTTGCACACAGAAAAAAGAGATTTGTGAATTACTTTGCAAGTTGCTTATTCTATGTAAATTTTATTTTAAAAAATAACGGCCACACTAGTTTTATTTATGACACGCTTTTTAAAAAAATTACATAGGATTATCAGAACACATTTTTAATTTAAGTTCTTTAAAATGCAGATAAAATTAGTTTAATTTAATTTATATTCACAAGCTATAAACTACTACATACTGCCTAATAAACTAAATATACCAAAAACAAAAACAAACTTGCATTAGCACATATTTTTGGGCAAAACTTGTGAAAAAAAATATATTTTTTTGTAATTTTACAAGTTTTATGTGTGAGTGTGAGTTTTATATATTTATTATATATTTTTTTGTAATTTGATTTTTACAAAATATTTGTGAAATTACACACCTATGGATCCCAGACCTGGACACTTATAAAATCAAACATTAATAAGGTAACAACAAATTAATATGGAAATTTTCCGGTCATAATATCAGACAGACAGACGATCGATGGAACAAATGTATTGTAAACTGGAGACCTTGGGAAAATAAAAGAAGTAGGGGAAGACCCCAAAAGAGATGAGCGGACGATTTAAAGAAACATGCGGAAACTAGAGACAAAACTGTCTAATTAACTTCGTAAGGGTATCAAAGCAGTGTTCTGAGGAATCCCATCAGGACGGAACAGTTAATTGTCAACACTTATTAGGTGTCCCTTAGATCTTGGACCCCCGTGAGGTTAAGCTTGCGAGCTACCCAGGGACAAAATATGAGAGAAACAAAAACTTCTTTTTGCCCGATAAGCCACGAAAAGTTGTTTGATTATTTTTTTTTTAACTCATAATTTTCTGCTACCAGCCAAAACTTTTTTTTCTAGATTTGACCTTCTCCACCATTCCCTAATGTTAAGTGCATAATTTAAATTACACTCCGTTTTCTTACTCCAAGCTCCGTACATAAATTTATAAATTCCTAGTCTATTTTCCACACAACTGCAAAACTTGGGCTTGCTCTTTTTTGCGAAGAATCTTTTTCATCCTTTTTATTTGCACTCGCGTCTCGAGTTGTCATATTACAATGTAAGGGGCACATTATTCAATGGAAAATTTCTATATGCGTACAAGTATATCGAAAAGTTTTGGGGATATGGAGAAAAGTTTCGAAAAGTTTTTATCATAAAATTGGAAGGTTGAATGGGATGCTACTTTGGTTGGACCTTTTTAGAGGCAACTGCGAAAATTTTATATGCAATAAAATCGAGAAGAAATTATCCTTTACCGAAAACAGCATTTGCAAAAATAACAAATGTAACTGGTAAGCCTCAACTTTCTTGTGGCCGTAGGGAAATCTGCCACAGAAGCGATGTACAGCGTGTCCCATTTTCAATGGGATTAAATGGGAAACTCGCTTATTATTAAAGATATCGATTCTCTGATTACACCTTGCTATGCTCTTTTCTTGAGCCCGTAAAAATGGTGTAATCAGATTTTTGCTGTACGCCGTGGTTTCGCTTATACAGGGAGTTTTTGAAAAAAATGCATTTTAAATAATTCCTTATAACTCTTATTCAGCTTATTTTGCAAGATATTTTTATTTTTTTCTATGAGATTTTACGAGCCTGTATAATTATTAAAGAGGGATTTATTTTTAACAGATGCTATCAGATTTCACCTATCAGATTTCACCAAAAAAGGCACAAGTTTTGATGAGTTTTGAGCAAGAAATTTTTAAGAATACCGAGGTTATTATATAATTTAAAGCTGGATTTACACTGGAATGTATTTATTGGCGCCACGTCAGTTAAAATTTGGTACACGAGTAACAAAAATTTGCTAGTCCAAACATTGACTTGCGGTTGCATACAAATTTATTTTTTACATGCATGGATCAAAAAAATCTGCGGTGTTCTGAAATCACTGGCGCCAGCAAATGTGTAAACCCTCCTTAAGTTTATTGAAAACATCAACTTTATTTGCAAAACATAGTCCAATTTCTAGTAAACTTTTGTGAACTTTTAACAGATTTGACTCAGAATATGCCCTATCAAAGTACTGGCAGAAACTCGTGATCGCGAGACATAATACGGATTTGTCGCGGATATGACTAATCAAAACGCTGACAGAAACTCGTGAAAGTTTGCGAGACATGATACGGATTTGACGCATGTAATAATATGCTGACAAAACCTCGTGAAAGTTCGTAAGATCTCGGATCTTCTTCGGATCATGAAGAAACACCTCTTCGTGTAAGTATGAATTCTTGAGATGGGTGAGAGTGACAATGCGCATCTCCCAACGTCAGGACCAATAGAGATGCGGAAATCAAGTGGGTACTTCTTCTCACCCGATCAAGAATTCATACACTGGTCTAATTTCATACATAGCATATACTTTGTGGTTTAAATATACATATTATGTGACTCGCGAAAGTTCGCGAGATCAAGAAACCAATTTTTTGTGAAATCTCGTCAACTTTCGACAGACTGAACGCAGATATGCTCGTATCAACGTGCTATTAGAAATTCATAAAAGTTCGTGAGATCTGCTAGTGATTTCACGTATAGTATGCAACACATTTCTGGTTAAATCTTGTAAACTTTGCACAGTTTTAACGCGGATATGCCTGTAATAATATGCTAACAAAATCTCGTGAAAGTTCATCAGATTTCGTAAGTATTTTCTGCGGTTTAGGAAGCATCACTTTCTGGTGTAATCTCGTGAATTTTCAACAGTTTAAGTATATGTATTTTAAACTGGTGAAATTTCGTAAGATTTCACGAGAAAGTGGTGTTTCATAATCCGCAGAAAATACCTACGAGATCTAATGAACTTTCATGAGTTTTTTTATGAGATTTTACGCGGCATTTTTGACAGGTTTGCGCAAGACCATTGCAAAGTGAGAGAGAGGGAGAGAGAGCCATGCGACGCCTACAAAATTATATTAAGTATCTTTAAACCAGTGGCGACGCGTAACTTTTTCTAAAGTGTTACCAAGGAGATTTTTGTGCGATATAATTCAGCCATTAGACCTTTGAGATTGGCAAGTTTTTTATATTATTAGACTGAAGTTTGATTTTTATATTTTGACACTCAATCTGCGTCCCCAAAAAAAAATCCAATAATTTGCACCTGCAATGTTAACCATCTTTAAACAACAAAGAACGATCCCACTGACATTGATAAAATATTTAAAAAACTAATACATTTAAAATCATGAGTTTTTCTATTAAAACAAAAAGTAAAATGAAAGAAATAAATGGAACCAATTTCTGTTTCGACGAAAGAAACGTTGAATAATTGGCTATTTAACATTTTTAAGACGCGCCACACACATTTAAGGCAACATATAAAGATGCGATGAATACAGGCAATAGTGACCTATTGGAAATTTCAAAACATGGCGCTTTTCTTCCCCTGAACCTTTTTGTGGTGTTGTACTGGTTCAAAAATACAAAAATACAAATTCAAATATACAAATGTTTTTATCTAAAAACTTTTTGGTTTTTGTAGTTTTTTAAAACAATAAAAAACGATCCGCTCAGGGGCGTGTCTAACTTTTTGGTTGCCTGAGGCAATGGGAAAAATTGCTGCCCATCATTTAAAAATAAAAATCTCGTACAGGGCGGTAGTAGATTCAAAAAATACCAGAATTAATAAAGTTTTTTAACAATAACAATAAATTTTTTATATTCTAGAATCCACTAGCGACGCATAATAAAAAATTCAGAGGCAGAGGAAATTTTAACGCCCTGTAGTTCCGTTACTACTAAGCGTTTGGGGACCTAGGCACGCCTTTCTGGGGTCGTTGTGCACCACGTACAGTGTGTTCGACTAAGATAATAATTTAAATACTATCTAGTAACGAGAACCCAGTACACTTCAAATTATATTTTAGGCCAGAAACTTAGTCATTAGAATATACTACATAATGCCATGGTTGTAGCCTTAGACCACTGGTGGGTCCCAAAACCTTTTGACATAATCAACACGGTACAAAGAGTCACAATGTGACCTCACTAGCTGCTAGCTCCAAATAGGCACTCCATATACCCTGAACCCTGTCCCATGTGCTGATTTCCTGAATGACCAGGTCACCGAATCCATTCAGAGAATCACCAGATTAACTCATCCACTTTACCATAGACGATATCTGGTGTGATCCCAAAGATTACCAGATTTAATTTTTTTTATTGATGTGCTGGTCAAAGCTCGTCCGTTACTAGACTACCGATTTACGTATGGGTCGAGGCCCCTTTAGTCGCCTCTTACAACAGGTCTAGGGGTTATCTTCGTGCTATTTTTATCTCCAGACACCGTACGGACTTACACGGTGTTTGAAGTTAAAAAAGGACGAGTCCAAAGTCATTAATTTATTTTATAAGTATATGAATCAACACAAAGAAGAAAAATAACATATGCTTTTCCAGATGTTTTAGAAAACATTTCGCTACCAATATATTGCGTTCTTTTGATGTGAACATGCTTGACGTTTTTAAAGCTAAAAACGATTTACTAAAAAAAATGCTTAGTTTAATTGCCTTTTAAATTAAAAGCATATTATTATTTAAATTTTGAAAAGCTTAAAATTCTGGCAACTTTGTTTTGTTTGTTGTGGTTGTTTTTGGCTTTTAGTGCTATATCTTTAAGGCAAAGTGTTAAACCTTATGCAGAAACTAGTACTACTAATATACTAGTTTATGACCTATAGTAGGATTTCCTCCACGGTCGATTACGACTAATTTTCCTAATATTTCCCAGTACTTCCCAAGTATTTCCTGGTATTTCCCCTAACCTGTACACCAAAAGGACATACCGAGCCTCCCCTCGCCACTGGAGCGGTAACACATATTTTGATAAAGAGCTTGATTTTTCAGAAAATTGAAAAAACCTGTAAAAAACATGTCCTTTTAATGAGTTTTTTAAATCACCCCCATTTACGGACGACGCTGGAGAGTTTGTTATAAGTCAAGCCCCACCGAATTTTACATTGTTAAAAAAGGGATTTTACTGTCAACAATAAAATGTAATATATTTTTTTTGATATTAAGCTTAGTTTCTGATAAAATTAGATAAAATGTGTGACAAAAATGATTTATTTTCTGTTTTTTTTAATTGATTTAATCTACGGATGCCCCTAAAGTTTTAATTATGAAACCATGTACTACAACGTTTTAAAGGAAATTTTATTGACTATAATAAAACATAACAATAGTAGTAGTAAGTTAAAAAAAATCGAATAAATCTTGGGAAAATCATGGGTATTTTTTCAACTTTTTTAAATTATTTAAGTTAACGGACGCCGCTGAAGAGTTTGTTATCAGTTTAACTTCATTGAGTTATAGCTTGTTAAAAATGGAATTTTATTGTCTACAAAAAAGTGTTTTTTCAAATTTTTCTCAAGAAGCTTAGTTTTTAAGAAAATTTGATAAAACCTCAAACTTTCAGATTTTGGTGATTTGGAAAAAGGTTTTTGGAGGTCTTTGCAGCCATTAAAAAAATTGATGATATTATTTTTTAATTTAAAATTTCGCCCATTGTTGGCCGCCATCTTGAATATCTCAGCCCCTGTCAACATTTTGAGGTGGCAACAGGGATATTCGGATTCAGCGGGGTCGAAATAGGGGGAATTGCCCATTAGCCAAAAATTAATATTAAATTCTTCTAGAAACTGGATTTTTCGAAATATTGCGTTAAAGAAAGTGGATTTTTCGAAATATTGCCTTAACTATAACGCCCAGCGTCTAAAAGTTTCATAGGACAGTTTCTCTTGTGAAAAATCTAAAACATTTGGGCTATGGAGTCACTTCTTGTCATGTTTAGTCAGCATGTTAAGCAACACATTTAAAATGTAAAAACACATTATTAAAATTGGGTTTCCGTCATCTAAAAAATAAATTTCACAGTTCTTGAATTGCTTTGTAATAAATATGTTAACGCGATGTGTAAATCACTCGTCTTTAAAAGAAGCCGCCTAATTTAAATTGTTTTTTTTTTAGTATGTGACTTTTCAATGATTTTTATGTAGAATACCAAGTAATAAAAAATTTCGGCGTTTTGGTCTAGTTTATTATTAGCGATCCTAATGGGCTATTACATTAGAATACAGCCATTTTATAATTGGATTCTTTTCTTTTTTTTTAATGACCCAAATTTTGTTACTATACATATAATATATTTTTGTATTTAAATACCACTAAAGTCAAGGATTCTAAACAGATCTCTGAATAAAAAATCTGCTTTACAATAATTAGGCGAGTACTCAAGTAACATTCATTGATCATTAAAAAGAAATTTTATATTTATAAGAGTTTTATAAAGGTTGACAAATTGTCAATTTTTTGTATCATTGTCTCCTGCAAAGCAAAAACGTCTTTTAGTAAATTTGCTGTGTAATTTTTGCTGTAAGAATGTTCTTAGTAAAAGTAAACATTCAGATTATCAAACCAAAACAATGGACAGAACACTACAATAGATTGCTGCAGAAAACAAGACCCGAATATCTGTCAGCTTCTCCAATGAGAGACAGAAGTATATGGAGAGGAAGTAATTATCGAAAAAGAAATGATATAGAATAGTATTAAAAAGCTTAAATCCGGAAAAGCTAGCGAAAGAAACTACTAGAAAATCTCATATATTATCAATGCATAAACGGGCATCCAGTACCTGATGATTGGAAAATAGTATTTATATCCAATTTCTAAAAAAGGAAAAAAGCTGGATTGCAACAACTACAAAGGAATTTCGAAAGAATTCCTGGTAACGAAAGGCTTAAGACGGGGATGTTGTATCTCTCCAAATCTTTTTAAAATATATATCGCAGTAGCTCTAAAAAACCGGAAAAGTACACGGCATGGGAATACAACTTAGCGACTGATTTACCATATACACACTACAGTTTGTTGACGACCAAGTAAATGTAGCTAATGATAATGAAAACATGGAGTATATATGATAAGAAAGTTAACGGAAGAAAACCAAAAGTGAGGGTTAACAGTGAACGTGGACAAGACACAGTACTACTAATATAGTTACCTATGTAATGGAAACGAATCAAATGAGTTAGAACTAGACAATGGACAAACAATATCTCCATGCAGTGAGTATGTATACTTGGGTGCCACATTTAATAAGACAGTAACAGACTGTCGAGAACTGGAAAAAAGAAAAACAAAAGGTTATTGGTTGTCTTAACAGTATTTTATGGAGCAGAGAGGTAAAAAAGAATGTAAAATTTAACATATATGAGACAATGGTGAAAAGCACGCTGTTATATGGAATAGAGACTTGTCATGTAACAGAAAAATATAAAGAAAAAATGGAAAGTGTCGAAATGGATGGAATAAGAAAATCAATGAGAATATCGTGAACAGATCATATAAGAAATGAGATCATAAAAGAAAGACACTAAAAGACAATTGATATGGTACGGTCATGTACAACGGATGAACGACGAAATATTACCAAAGCAGGTCCTAGAATGGCAACCAAAGATCAATGATTCAAAAAAACCTGACGGAAGATGATTGTCAGGATCGAAGGAGGCGGAGAATAGGCGTCGGACGACGTAGAAAAACGTTCTAAACGGAAATAGTAGTAGTAGAATGTTCTTAGAACGATATTATAGGACTGGCTTAAAAAGGCCTCTTTATCTTACTTTAACCTCTATAAGACTATTGTTATAGAACTTAATTGCTTCATTGAGCAAAAAGCCTGTCTAATTGTTTTTGAGAAGCTACTTATTTGTCTTCGTTGACAATACTTAAAAAAAGGTTTTTCCTACTTGCGTGCGTAAAAGTGCACTTTTACGCACGCATTTGCGTGCGGAAAGTTGAACTTTCCGCATGCCGTGAGTTTTAGGCCTAATCAGACTTATTGACCCATTTATAAACTCAATTAAATTAAAAATGAGGCCTAATTAGACTTATTGACCCATTTATAAACTCAATTAAATTAAAAATGAAAACAGAATTTGTTTTTTGCTGTTATAATGTAAAAAATACCAAATATATTAAAATGTAAAACCAAGCTTTTTATGCAACTAGGAAAAATTTTGTACCTTACTCTTGCGGAAAGTGCCTTTTCCGCCCTTGACGGCGTGCCCGAACTCCGCAAAGCGTCGTTCGGGCAACTGCCGTCGCGTGCGTAAAAGTATCACTTTCCGCACTAGTTAGGTAAATAACTATTTCTGTTTAACGGAGTTGGTGGGAGACACTAACAAAGGTGAAATGTTTTTTATAGACATATATACCTTAAAGCGTTGTTTGATGGTAATCTCCATCAAACAACGCTATAAACTTTGGCTTATAAACTTTGTAAAACTATTACAGAAAAACTGTAAATGCTTTTTTTATAGAGAACACTAATTAATACGATGAAGAAATTAGCTTATCTCAAAAAGTAACAAATATATATATATATATATATATATATATATAGATATATATATATATATATATATATATATATATATATATATTTTAAATACTAAAAAATAGTAATTTTTTTTTACCCAAAAAAAAAGTTGAAAAATTTTAGACTACCCCAAATCGATTGGTTACGGATCATTTAACTTGAAATCGCCGGGTTATTACTTTAACTTTGAGTAAGAGTGCCTGTGTGACGTCATAAATCCAAAATAGCGTTTTTTTTTCACGTTTTTTCACAAACGTTTTTTTTCGTTCTTCTCTGGATAATTTAATTTAACCTCTTCCTTACACATGCTGCTGCAATTTGTTGTGACTACTTCGTTGCTCATGCTGCTGTAATTTTTTAATTTTGAGCCTATAAGCTGTAGGCAATGTACAAATGTACTACCTGAAGATCAGCGGCGTAGCGTGCCCGAAAGGGTGGAGGGGGCGACAGCTAAAAAAGGCGCCTCTGAAAACTGAAAAAAAATCTTGCGACCAAAAAAAAAAAAACAAGGTCTTTATGTCGTTAGTTTCTTTTGGCGCCCACTCAATTGGCCGTTGCCGGCCCGACTTAATAAAGCTGGGGGCGCTTCGGCCACCAATGGGGCGCCACTACCCTCGTGGCGGGGGGGGGGGGGGGCGACGAACACCCCGCGCCCACCTCACGCTACGCCGCTGCTTAAAATGAGAGCGTATGCTCTCGAAACATGTCGTTGTAATAAGAAAATCAATTTAATTAATTTTTGCCACATGAACTTTACAGAAAAATCGTATTGGTTTTGATTTTTTCGCAATATAATAGCAATTTAACTTTCGTTTTAATTAATTAAGTTTGTATCTCAAGAACTAAAAGGATATAGTGATTTTTTTTTAATACTAAAAAAATATAAATATCCAATATTGGGCTAGAAAGACAAAGGGATTTAATAAATGTTTTTGGTTTTGGACTTTCTTCGATCGATTGGTGATGGTTTACTCAATTTTAAATCGCCAGATATTTGCATCGAATTTGAGTAGGAGGGCCTGTGTGACGTCATAAATCCAATATGGCTGCTGTTTTCATGTGTTTTCACAAACTTTGATTTATAATTTTCGCTAAATTAGCTTTATAGAAAAACTGTAAAAAAGTTTTTTATTTATAAGGGAGCACCAATTACTATGGTGAAGAAGTTTGCTTTGTATTTTAAAAAGTATGTTGGTATTAGTTCGCCCAGGGGCAGATCTAGGAACTTTATTTGGGGAGGGGGGGAAATATCATAATAAATATGGCATAAAACTATTTTGCATAGTGACCAAGCGGTGTATTCTGTGTGACAAAACTAGATATAGTTTAAGATTTCTGGGGGGAAATTTCCCCTTTTTCCCCTCCCGTAAATTTGTGCCTGGTTCACCCTGTATATTTTAATTACTCCATTTAGAACTCTGTATAATCACTCGACGCACTTAAATCAACCCCCATGGCCATGGAAACGCATCTTCTTTCCCCTAAAAATCAATATCAAAGTGACTGTGACCTTGACAATGAAAGCGAGGGTGCTAGCAACAGGGACAGTAGATACCGAATATCATTCCGACTCGATTTTGCATTTAGGTGCATAGAAGCATCCATATATACTATAGTTGATGTTCTATTTAAGTGGCACCGCGTCATAGCTATGGTAAACCAAATTCTGCGGCAAAATTTAAGTAAAGAAGCCTTAAAAAATTAGTGTTTCACTTTGTAGATGCAGTGTGCCGCTCGGGGCTTAATGTTCGAAAGATAAAACACTACGACCTTTTAAAGAAGAGATCAAATAGGTACCTACCTGATAAATAAAGATCCGAAACATAAAAGAGGATCCAAAATTATATTAAAATGTGCGCAAATATTGATTTAGTTGCAAAGACGGTAATTTGTTTTGTGAAAAGCTCCGTCATGATTTGACATACTGTCAAAACAACAACGAATAGAAAACGTCAAAGCACTGCTAAATCAATAATATGTTCGTAACAACCAGGTAATAGTATATATGTCCCTTTCTAATGAAATCGTTTAGAAGAAGACATCAATAAAAAGCAAGTAAAATAGTAAGCTAATGACTAATTAGTGCAGTGCCTCATTTTGGGAATCAATCAAGGCCAACATAAAAATAGAGGCCACGACCCTGAAAAAATCAGCTGTTCTCCCGGGGCTGAATTTTACATTGGGTCTTATGGGAGGTAAGAGGTTTTTTTATGGTATTTTCAAAATGGCACTACAGATTTCTGCAAAATTTCAGTGAAATATTCTCAGACACCATCCCGATATTCCACCAAAGGTTTGTAAGGAAGCAACATGATTAAAACGTTAAAATCTTCAAGATTTAGCATTCCTTATTTTGAATTCAAATTACCCGCCATGTACCACATGCCAACTGTTATATTTGACATGTATTTGACTTTGTCATCTGTGATTGTCACATTTGCTTCTGCTTTAAATTTAATTTTTGTGTGAGCTAATGAAGCGGCTATGAAAAATTAAGGATTACTAAACATTTAAAAAAAATTGTTCTGCCAGAATAAAGTAAAAACAATATCAAAAATAACTCTATTTAAAAAAAAATCAAATATTCATGAACCGTCATTCCAACTTCAATTTTTTAAAAACAATCAGCTGTGTCGTAACGTGACCATCAAAAAAAAAATCAGCCCCGGATGTGACGTCAAGAAAGTGGAGGATCGTGGCCCGTCCGTTTTGATAGCCCTGAATCAATATCAATAAAAATTGAGGGAAGTGCGTGCCACTGTATGTACCCCTCTACTCCCTTCCCGCCCAACAAGGTTTTGATGACGCGGTGTCACTTTAATAGAACATCAACTATAGAGAAAGTTATTAGTTAAAGCAAGATTTCGGAAAAAAATGGTCCATCCCCCTATTTCGATCCCGCTGAATCCGAGTATTCTTGTTGCCACCTCGAAATGTTGACAGGGTCTAAAATATTTATGATGGCGGCCAATATGGCGGCGAAATTTTAAATTGTCGCTGCAAAGCCCAAATTGACACAGGTGTGCATTCAAAATATTTATTTATATAAATAAAAAATAATATCATATAAGTTTTTTTTAAATGGCTGCAAACATCACCAAAAAACCCCCCAGGGCCCCCCAAAATCTGAAAGTTTGAGATTTTTTCATATTTTCTTAAAAATTAAGCTTCTAAAAAAAATTTTGTACACAATTAAATGCCCTTTATAACAAGGTATATTTCAGTGGTGTTAGACTGATAACAAACCCTCCAGGGGCGTCCGTTAATTGAAGTCATTTAAAAAAGTTGAAAAAATACCCATGTTCTTTCCAAGACTTATTCGATTTTTTTAAAAACTAATATCTATAAGAAAACGTGTGTTAAAACTTTAGAGGCATTTGAAAATTAAATCGATTTCAAAAAACGAGGAAATAAACCATTTTTGTTACACGCCTTATCTCATTTTCTCAGCAACTAAGCTTAATGTGAAAACATATATACCATATTTTTGTGTAGACCGTGAAATTCCCTTTTCAACAATGTATAACTCAATTGACTGAGTCTTATAACAAACTCTCCAGCGACGTCCGTAAATGGGGGTAATTTAAAATATTCATTAGAAAAAACATATTTTTAACACGTTTTATTCAATTTTCTTAAAAACAAAGCTTTTTATAAAAAAATGTGTTTTATATTTTGTTATAGAAAATAAAATATTCTTTTAAACGATGTATAACAAAGTTAATTTAAAGTAATTATCTAAAATCATCAAACTAATCAATTTTTTTACAGGTTTTATCCAATTTTCTTTAAAACTAAACTTCTTCCGACAAAATGTCTTTCTAATTTTTCGGTAGATAATGAAATTTATTTTTAAGTAATGTATTACAAAATGTGATTGATAATAGGGCTAACTCTCCAGGGACGACAGGGTCACTCGCAAAAATTACCAAAAAAACATTTTTGTTAATTTTTTTTACAAGCGAAGGTCTATAGGATACAATAAGTTAAAAAGTTATTTATTTTTCCTAAAAAGCTTATTTTTCTTTAAAAATACATAAAATATGTAACAAAAATTTATTTTTATAAGTACGCCCCTGAAGACTTTCCTGTGACATAAACCCTACATTATATATTGCTTTTAAAAGGAAATGATATTTTCCACAACAAAATATACTACATATTGTTTTTTAAGAAGTGTAATGTTTGAGAAAATTTTGTAAAACCTATAATCAAAATAATCCCAATTTACGGACGGCACTAAAGAGCTACTTGCTTTTCCTAATTTTATCGACCCATACATCGTTAAAAGGGAATTCTGTTTTTCACAAAAAGGTTAGTTTTCGAGAAAATTGAATAAACCTGAAAAAAAAAACAGGTTTTTGTGGGTTTGAGTCCCTGTCGGTATCTCGAGTTGGCAACAGGGATATTCGGATTCAGCGTGATCGAATTAGGGGGAAACGGTCTGTTGCCAAAGAGTAATATGATGCTTCTAGACCGAAAACGGAGTGCTTTTTCAAATTTTTTGCTCTAACTATATCCACCGATCACAGAAATTAAGTTTTGTAGGCCAGAAATGCCTCAATCACAAGTCCAACTTGCTGAGCGCGTTTTATGTACTGCATATCAGCGATAATCAGGAAGATAACTGGCAATATTGGGCCCATACCCTGGATTTGAGTTATATAGAAAATTTTATTGCTGATTTTAGTTGTCAAAGGGCTATAATTTGAGTATCCGGTTGATGTGACTCTGGCAAGCTTGAGCATTTTGAAATAAAGATGGCAGTTGATTAAAGATAAAAAAACCCAAAGTAAAAAAGTTTTTAAAAACACAAAAAGACTGGGCGCAATAAATAGCTATTATGGTTCCGTTACACATCGTAGGCGCCGCCATCTTGGATTTTTTACTATTTTTTATATCAGTCTTTTACTCAAAACGTACTGACTCTTTGAGCAACCAACACTATACTTTTTTACAGTTATCATTATCCTTATACGTAACAAAATCTAGTACGTTAATAGGTAAAAAAAAAATTCAAAAGCAAAGGTATAATAAACGTGATGGATCTATATATATTTTTTTTAAATTGCAAAAAAAATAGAAAATCTACCTAATCTAAAAATCTTAAAATTAAATTAAAAACATAAAAATTAAAAACATAAAAACATCAAAAAAATTAACTTGGAAAAAAAAAACTGATACTGATAGTGGCAAACAAAAAGATAATAGGGACTTATTGCAATAAAGCCAAGTAGTAATTGTGCCGGGCACTATTCTAAAGGTTTCGCATTATAAGAACAGCTGCCTTCTGTCAAAATTAGATCTTTCTGTATTATAAGAGCCGGAATTAATAGTGCCGCCACTATGAATGGAAAATAAACGACTGGAATTATAAATTCGACTTTGGTATGTCAATTTTGAAAGATGAGCTGTCAGTTTTTAATGGAAAATTAACAGAATAGTGCCCGGCACTATTATTGCCTGGCTTTATTGCAATAAGTCCCTATTCTTTTATACCCTAATAAGAACAACCGACAGTGACGGATTCAAGGGGGGCCAGAGGGGCCCGTCCCCCCCTTTCAGACATATAACTTATTTTTTAGTTTAGCATTATCACATTTAAAATTTTTCAAAACTTCTTCTTAATTTTTAAAAAAATTTCGCCTGCTGCCATAAATCACCTTTGGCTACTAAATTTCACACCTTAGATCTAAAAGTCACAAATAGAAAATAATTCGATGTTTGCTGCCACGTGTGCCCCTCCCTCTGTTAATCCTAGGTCCGCCACTGAGAACCGGTATTTCCATCCTTATCCGTTACGTACCTACTCTGGTACGGCTCGCATTTCTTGGGCCGCTAAAGAGCTTACGTTAATTATGAAATACTTACGTATACGATTTCTGCATTCTGGACTCCACCCCATTCTATGGCAAAAAGCGCAGGTCAAAAGGGGGATAAAATGCAATTTAATCCGCCTGCAAGGGGAGATTTGTATGTTTTTGGGCTTTAATCAATACTGGTGCAGTAGGTTTTATGAATTTTGCATAGACTTAAATCCGTCTTTTTATGTTACTAAACCAAAGAAGTCAGTTACAAGCATATGCTTATTGACCTACTGGGACGATATTTTAGCCTAAATGAATACATTTTAACCTACCTTTTTAAAAATTTTATAACTTCTTGTTTTATCAGTGTATAAATTCTTAAATGAGTAACAAGGAGTACTCCCTCAAAATCGGGTGAAAGTTAAAATTTGCATGCGATCTCACTTGATTTCCGCATCTCTATTTAACTCTTATTGTCACCCATTTCAAGAATTGAACTTCTACTCTAGGAGTTGAAAACACTTACCTTTGGGAACACAATAATTCCACTTATTGTACATATGTCAAGCTCATGCCAAATACAATAAGGCAACTCAAAAATGAAAAACAGAAGAATTTTGGAAAATTCCTGTGGAAAATTCACAAATTTTTTAATTCTTAACCGATTTTTTCTAAACTAATTTAATTTTATTTGGATTATAGTGCACTTTAATCAAAACTATAATTCACTTGCATCTTTAATGTTTTTGTGTCTAAAAAAAATATATTACTCAACATTATGTTTATTTTTGTGTTTTTTTCGTTTTATAGAGAAACTGCTGATTTTACAAAAAATCATAAGACACAAAAAAGATGTGTATTGACAAGTTGTATCCACAAGTTATTAAGTTATTCTCAAAAAACTACGAAAATGGCCTGAGGCCCCAAACACCAAAATTTTAGTTTTTCATTAAAAGTCTATATTCTGTCAAATATGACGGTTTAAATATATCCGATTTACGATTTTGCACCAACCTCTAGAAATCTGAAAGGCACAGCGGTAAAAACGCAATTTAAAGCTCTACAAAAAACCAATAATCTATTTTTCTCTTAAAATTACAGCTTTCGTCAAAAATCTAAAAAACTTTATTATATATGTCGTCGCCTAGTGACGTTATTTGCATGCATTTGCATATAAAAGCAAAATTGACGCTAGAGCCTGAAAGCCCTTGCGTTTTGGAACACAATACAAGTTCCTGGACATCTGCACCATTTACAAAAGAGTATTAAGACCTAGGGTAAATGAAGAAATTTACACGTCAAGAGGTAAACCTAGGTATGTTTTTCTTGAATGTAATCAAGAGTCAAATACAATCACTCGTGTAAGAGTCGTCTTTAACGCGTCTTGCAGATGCTCTACCGGTTTCATGACTACAGCAAAACGATGTCATGACGTCCTCAACGATGTCATGACTACAGTAAAACATTGCCGACATACTTATACGTTGAGGAAAACACAAATTTGAAATTTCTCCTGACATTGCAAAAATTTACCGACAAATGTTCACTTCAAAGAATACTATGGAGAAAAGATTCTACCGAACCTTTGCTCCAATACGATCTTACAACTGTCACTTCCGGCACTGCAACAGCCCCTTATCTAGCCATCCGTACACTACAACGACTGGCAAAACAATATCCAGAACCAAATAAAGCCATTCTGCGAGAGATGTTGATGACATTTTATCAGGCGCACATTCCATAGAGAAAGCTCTACAGCTACAGAAACAACTACTTCAAATGCTAAGCTCCGCTGAATTTAACCTAAAAAATGGTCCAGCAACAATCCAGTAATACTTTAATCAAGTCCAGGATAATTCAGAAATAAAAAAAATTCAAGAACTGTCCCAAAATGATGCCAAGAAGTCCCTGGGAGTCCTATTGTCTTCAACAGGTGATACTTTTAAATTCAGACTACAACAGAATTTCAACATTAAATCAATTTCATCCATCCATTAGATTGGCTAGCACCAATTTGTCATTCAAGCCAAACTTATGTTTACGAAAACTAGAGTGGGATCAGCCAGTTAATATAGATGTCCACCAAATGGATGCAATTTTAAAGCAAAATGAATAAAATAGAATAAAATAAAATTAAAGTTTAATTTTTTTAAGGTTCATGCAGAGCCTCCTTAAACCTGGGCTATTACCGAGTAGCCGCCGCCCTGACCAGTTTGAAGGTATTCGAAACTTGAAATTTAGAACTAGTAAAATATGTTGGCAAAGCGTCTTCAATTAATAGCCGAATAGATCATAGGTACACAGACATAATAGCCAATATAAATAGTGAAGCAACAACGTCAATCAAAATCCAGAAATGAACCATGCGTCCGCAGAAGAAGAGGTGTCAGCCAGGGTGATACAATATCCCATAAGCTATTTAACCAGGCCCTAGAAGATGTTTTTAAAAACTTAGATTGGGAGAAATAGGCATCAAAGTAAACCGATAATACTTGAACCCCCTAAGATATGCTAATGATATCGCCTTAATAACAGACAAGAAAGAAGAACCGATAAAAATGCTGGAAGAATCGGATACAGCAGCTAAAAATATAGGCTTAAGTATGAACTAAAATCATAACATACACAGGTGTAAATATCACGATCAGAATAAACCAAAAGAAAATAGACAAAGTGGAGGAATATAGATATACCTGGGATAAATTATTAAACTAAAAAAACAAAATCAAACAGCTAAAATCAAGCGACGAGTAAGATTGGCCTGGGCAGCATTCGGTAAATTAAGCTACATAATAAAAAATAAAAAATAGCCTCATTACAAAACAAAAGTGTATAATTAATGATTACTTCCTGTACTTACCTATGGATCCCAGACCTGGACACTTACAAAATCAATTAAAAATCAAAAAAAAAATGGAAAGACAAATGCTACATGTAAAGCAGATAGCAAAAAGAATGAATGAATAAGAAATAAAACAAACTAAGTGATATCAGAGGAGAAGTACAAAGTTAAAATGGAAATTTGCCTGTTATAATATCAGACAGAAAGACGAAAATAAAAGAAATAGGAGAATACCCCAAATGAGATGGGCGGACGATTTAAAGAAACACGCGGGAACTTTTTGGATTAACACGGCAACAGACAGAGAAGAGTGGAAAATATTGGGGAAGGCCCATATACAAAGATAGACTGAAGAAGGCTAAATAGATAGATATATAGAAAAAATGTTGGAAAAGAGAAAGAACTAGTATAATAAGTTGGAATGAAAAATTACGAATCTCATTTTCATTCCGAAACACTGAACTTCAAATATGATAAATGGTTTTCAATAAGCATTTTCCGGGATATCGAGGGTTGTGTTTATTTTACAAATAAGACGTCAAATTTTATTGAGCTCATTTCTCTTCTTTATTGGTGTATCAAACTCATACGTTTCTTGTTGGAAAATATATTTACGTTGCATGCATTTTGAGCTTGAATATTGAATTATCAAACAATACAGAAACACAATAACTGGATAATGATTATTTTTTTATTTTTTTTTATTTTGGATGAAAATATAAAAAATTAAATCGTTTGTTTTAATTCTCTTCCTCTGTCGGTTATTGACTCCTTCAAGATTTATTTTCTATTTTTGTACATAGTATTTTTTTCGTGTTCAGTTCTCTAAACGATTTTTATTATATTAAAAATATAATTTTATCTTTGTTTACTTAAAAAACATTTATTGTCCAACTACTGAAATCTTATTGACGTAGCAAATGCTTAATTATGACCATTAAAAGTAAAATAACTAGGACACCTAAAAACACAAAATAAGAACAAAACTCCAACAGAGGTATTGTCCGAAAATTTCGATGGGTTGGATGGGATCACAAATTTAAGTTAAATTAAAAATGGTCAAATTATAAACAAAAAAATGTTTTTTTTGTGGTACCACTGTAGGAGATATTGAATATTTTTTTTTTAATTTCTATCAAAAGTAGGTATTCAAATCAGTTATAGTGAGAGCAAAATTATCAAATTTTATTGATTTTTTAAAATATTAAAAATGTTTAATTTACGGAATTATGCGAAGATTGAAGATTTAAAATTTTCTTCTGTAAAATCCAAAAATGTTTTGGTAATTTAATCGATATCTATTGAAAAGCAGATTTTAAACGAATGACCAGTGGCGTATATAATTATGGCCTATATTTTTTTTTTTACTGGACAAGTAAAAACCGACCGACTTGATAAATTGTGAGGAACTTTAGTACCAAAACAAACTTACTAGCTTGTTATATCGAGTAATGGAGACAAAATTTGCCTTTTTGCGCCCACCAGGGACCATATAAATAATTTTGATAACAGATGAAGTATGAGTGCTTAAAAGCCAATAAGCGCAGCGTGCCAAAGGAGGAGGCACTAAATACATTGTTTACCGGGACGCGTCAGATGAGCTGAATTTGAGATATGTTGAAGGACAAACCTTCCTGATATTTTTAGCAAAAAAAATTAGGGGTGTCATAGAATTCGTTAACGAGCTACACTTATTTAAATGTGCGCCACTGAAATATGGGAAAATATGACCATTTGTAGTTTTTTTGTAAGAATTTATCGCCAAATAAAAATAAAAAACTGATATTAGCTTTACTTTATTGGTAAGATTTTAATCAGTTTTTGACATATAGTTTCGGTCATATACCTACAGAGTGGCTCAAAATAATAAACAACAAATACAGGGAAAATACCTGAGATTTATTAAATATAAAGAAAGGAAACTAAAAATGCATGGTCAAAATTAACTTCACTTGCTTGCATGTGAGTCGCTTTAACTATTCTAGAGTGATGTTTGCATAATAGGTAATGTGATAAGCTTACAGGGTATTTCAAAAAAAAATTAATTCAACGCATAACACGTTTACTAATTGTTTACGGAATAGTGTGTTTACCGGGATGCGTTGAATGAGGTGAATTTATGAGATGTAAGGGCCCAAGCCGTCTAAATACTCGTCTTAAAGAAACTGGGGGTCATCGGTTTCGTTTTCGAGCTGTAATTATTTAAATCCGCCACTGGAAGAAAGAGAAATGTGACTTTTTGTAGTGTTTTAGCCATAACTTTCTGTCAAATAGAAATAAAAAACCAATATTTATTTTATTTAGTTGAACAAAAAACTCTTTTTAAGTAGGTTTTTAATTTTTTTTATAGTTTTTGTCACATATCTACACAGTGGCTCAAAATATGAATAACAGAAATACAGGAATAATAACTGGGATTTGTTAAATAAACCAAAAGGGATGAAATTAAAAATGCATATTCAAAATAAATTAATTTGCTTCAATGTGAGTCGTTGTAATTATTGTAAAGTAACATTTACATACATATTGGTTTATGTAGTAAACCTACAGGGTAAATCAAACATTTTTTAAATTAAACCAATAATGGGTGTACTAACTGTGTAGCGGAATAGTGTGTTTAACGGGATGCGTCAGATCAGGTGAATTTGAGATATGTTAGAGCCCGAGCCATCCTGAAACTTGCTCAAAAATATTGGAGGGAAGGGGGTCATCGGTTTCGTTTTTGAGCTATACTCTTATGGATTTTCGCTACAACTTCTATCTCTTTATAGGGATAAAAAGTTGATATTTAAACTTTTATCAATTAAGTTTGTTCACAGGCTTTCTTTCTGAAAATTTTTGGCAGAATTATAGCTCAAAAACGAAACCGATGACCCCCCAATTTTTTTGAAACAAGCATTCGGACGGTTTAGGCTCAAACATATCTTAAATTCACCTCATTTGACGCATCCTAGTCCAGTAAACACACTATTTCGTAGACCATTAGTAAATATGACATGCGTTGAATTAATTTTTTAGTTTTTGAAATATCCTGTTAGCTTATAAAATAACCGATTAAGCAAACATCACTCTAGAATAGTTAAAACGACTCACATGAAAGCAAGTGAAGTTAATTTTGACTATGCATATTTGGTTCCCTTTCTTTATACGTAATAAATCTCAGGTATTTTTCCTGTATTTTTTAAAATTATTTTGAGTCACTCTGTAGCTATGTGACGCAAACTATATGTTAAAAATTAATAAAATTCCTAAAAGGACTCTTTTGTCAATAAAATAAGACTAATATAATTTTTTTGTTTTTATTTGGAGATAAGTTATTACAAAAAAACGACAAAAGGTCATATTTTTCCATATTTCAGTGGCGCGCATTTAAATAAGTATAGCACGAAAACGACTCCTATGACCCCCCCAATTTTTTTTGGTAAAAATATCAGGAAGGTTTGGCTTTGAACATATCTCAAATTCAGCTTATCTGACGCGTTCCGGTAAACAATGTATTTAGTGCCTCCTCCTTTAATCTAAACCTAAGCTAGCGATTTATGAAACGAACTGAACCATTTAGTATTAAAAAAATATTTTTACACCTTAGTTTTTGACTGATGAATTTGTGGGTCTGTTAGCAGGTTTGGTAGTGGTTTCGGGATAACTAGTAATCTGTTAAAACAGGCGTTATAAAATCTTTATTAAAAACCCCATAAAAGACGATAAGGTACCCGACCATTAAGAAGGACTAGAAGATGAGAGTGGCATTATTAGTTTGTATTGTTTGTCTATATTGTCTAGCATGCTATTTTCTCCATGCTTTATTTGGTAGTAGTTGTAGTAGTAGTGGTGGGAGAGCATTTTTAGTCCAGCAACCTTGATTTGTCCGTACATCATATACCAAACTGATGACTCTCAGAGGACTTAATTTTGCCTGGCTCTTTTGTGGGCAGGGAACTTTATACTGCGTAGCAAGTATACACAGTGGATCTACGCTTTTACACCCCTTCTGAAAGGTGGTCCTACTACATGTTAGACTTCCATCTATCTAACATTGCTATCCTCTCAGCAGAACTCGGTTATAGACGATAGATTTCTTTCCTTTTCAGCGCAACAGTCGTGGTCGTCGTGAGTTGACTAGGAGATTTACGCTGGGGCCCATCCTGGTACCGACTATATAGCACTTATGGCAGGCTCCTGGGTTATTATATCTGGTTCCTCGGCTGGCTGCGTGTAAGCTCTTGGACTATACCTGCGTATATTCTCGATGTTTAAGGTCAACTTATATTTTGCGTGCATCGCATCGCACGATAATTTTGATGACGACTGTTGGACGCTCAAAAGGGAGTGAGCGGCAGGGCAGACTTTTTTCTTCGTTTTTGCATTGTTGTTCGAGACATGGACCTGGTACCTTCTGCATGTGAAGCCGACGGCCATACTGCGGCACTACACTGCTTTAGTAAGTAAAAAGAATATTCAGTAATACATTTATAAATACAAGAACTATTTGAAATGTTTAAGTCTGTTTTGTATACCGAAGTTTTGATCCAATACAAGATTACAAGTTGCCAAATCCAAAACTCGTTTAGAGCCGTAACAAATAGAGTATCGCGTCAGCCGCTATATAGCATTTGTGTCGGGCCGGTGCTATTGGAAATATTCGCTTTGCTGAAATATGATTTTCAAATGAATCGAAAAGTATACATATTTTTCTTTTCCTTGGTCCTATATTTTTATGTAAATATTTTATGAAAAATATATTACACTGATACTGACTGAATAAAATAGTTTTTAACCATTTTGTGAGCCATTATTAGACTCTGAACAAATACACCCAACATTGTTACCTTGTCAACATGGACTCACTGATCTTATAATTGAAAATTTTCATTAGAAATTTTCATATTGTGACCAGCTAGCTTTGTAGTACTTTATAGTACAACAATTTTGGATATTGAGTCCGAAACAAATCATTCGTCGTCGCATAGTCCAGAATTGTCTTTGTTGTTTTATTTTTAAGTCTATAGAACCAAAAATGGGTGATTTACCAAGCCATTACGCAATGCAAACCTTTCCAGTCTGTTTCCTTAGATTTTGGAGGACATTTCCAACTTTGTATGTCTCGCTTTGCAGGCGTGTCATACTCAAAAGGTATATTTATCTCTTTTTGTTTGCTGTAGCTCAAAGAGTGTTCATTAAGAGCCATGATTTATCCACCTCCACATTTCTTGCTGCATTGTGTCGGTGTATAAGCCGATGGCATAGAGAATATCTTCATTCTCTGCAGCAAAGTGGTAAATGGAATAGAGTTACCTCTCTTATAAAACCCGTCACCCTAGTTCTATTGAAGGAAGATAATGTACCCCCTTTTTCAATGGAGACTCGTATGTCCTGGGCGTGGTGGTGTAATAGATGTGGTTAATGTCAAAACCTGGCAGCCTCTCCGAGAAGAGACATAGAAGTACATGGAGAGGAAGTAATCATCGAAAAAGAAATGATAAAGAATAATATGCTGAAATGCTCAAATATGGATCAGAGAAACTACTCGAAAATCTCAAACATATTATTAACCAATGAATAAATGGAAATCCAGTACCTAATGATTGGAAAATTGCATTCATATCCTCAATACATAAAAAAGGAAACAAGCTGGATTGCAACAATTACAGAGGAGTTTCAGTAACCAGTACTCTAAGTAGATTGTACGGTAGGATTCTTAGAGATCTAATAGAGAATGATTTTCATGAAGAAGAAGAAGAATAGCAAAGTGGGTTTCGCGCAGGCAGATCTTGTAGTGATAATGTTTTTTGTCTTAAACAAGTAATTGAGAAAAGGAGCGCCAGAAATATAGAGACTCATGTTACCTTTGTGGACCTACAAAAACCATATGATACCGTTCCAGTAGAAAAATTATGGAAAGTGTTAGAGCAAACTAATATCAATTATACATACATAAAAGCGATAAAAAAACTATACAAAGGGTCAAAATCTAAAATTAAAATTGGAAATCTACTTTCAAAAGAATTCCTGGTAACAAAAGGCTTAAGACAGGGATGTTGTATCTCTCCAACTCTTTTTAAAATATATATCGTAGTAGCTCTAAAAAACTGGAAACGTAAAGTG
Source organism: Aspidapion aeneum (assembly GCA_963576565.1). NCBI lineage: Eukaryota > Metazoa > Arthropoda > Insecta > Coleoptera > Brentidae > Aspidapion > Aspidapion aeneum. Next base: position 114,886,559 of record OY755040.1, read on the forward strand.
CACGACATGGGAATACAACCTAACGACCGATTTACTATATACACACTACAGTTTGCTGACGACCAAGTAATTGTGGCTAATGATAAAGAAGACATGGAGTATATGATGAGAAAGTTAACAGAAGAATACCAAAAGTGGGGATTAACATTGAACGTGGACAAGACACAGTACTTATTTATTGGAAACAAATCCAGTGAGTTAGTACTAGAAAATGGACAAACAATATCTCCATGCAATGAGTATGTATACTTGGGTGTCACATTTGATAAGACAGGTACAGACTGTAAAGAATTGGGAAAAATAATAGTAAAAGCAAAAAAAGTTATTGGATGTCTTAACAGTATATTATGGAGCAGAGACATAAAAAAGAATGTAAAATTTAACATATATGAAACAATGGTCAAAAGCATGAGAATATCTAGAATAGATCAAATAAGAAATGAGATCATAAAAGAAAGAATGGAAATCGAGGGAAGCATAACGGATGACATCACTAGAAGGCAACTGATATGATACGGCCATGTATAACGGATGAACGACGAAAGATTACCAAAGCAGGTCCTAGAATGGCAACCAATAGGGCGCAGAAAAAGAGGGCGTCCTAAACTAGAATGGCAACAGTCAATCCAAAGATCAATAAGTCAAAAAAATCTGACAGAGGATGATTGTCAGGATCGAAGGAGGTGGAGAATAGGCGTCGGACAACGTAGAAAAACGTTCTAAACCGACATAGTAGTAGTAATGTCAAAACCAAGACGCTTAAATTGCTCGTTTTGAAATATTTATTTTATTCTTTTTTTTTTTAATTTTACTTTTTATTAATGGTTTTTTGAAATACCTCTTTGCCGAATTTGGTGGCTGGTATGCTGGATTTTGAGTAAATTTCCTAAAATTATTCCTTATCTATAGGTAAATGATAATAATTTATTTTTATGTTTTTTCCGATCGATAATTATTTATAATTATAATTTTTTTTTTCGTTGAACTATAATATAATTCTATACATGTAAGCATCTGTGTGTTCTACTGGCCGTAGTCTACGTATAATCGTGTGTGCTTCTCCCACTTTGTTACTATTGAGAGAACCAAAAACGACGGAAAATCCCTTGGCTCGATCTTATTCGCTTTTTTGACTGCAGCCTGCAAGGAAGGCTAATTAGTTTCCTATTAGCTTAAATGTTCACTGCGAAAAATTTTTCATATTTTAGAATCGGTTTATGCTTGTCATTTACGATTCCATAGAAGAGACTATTTTTACTTTGTTAACTCATTGTTTTCGGTTCCGAACCGACACCGTGGAGACTGTGACGAAATATCTTTCTTCCTTATAGACCGGTGGACGTTTTCGTCGAGCCATGAACTTAGTTTTTTTGATTCGCTATCGTTTCACTCGTAGAAAGAAAGAATGATGTTCTACCTTGTGTCGGACAAGCCACGCTGAGGAAGAAAATGCCTTTTTCCGAAACACCGGTGTCCGTGGTTGACTATACCACTATGAACTTGCCTTTTATACTTTGTTATTTCCATGAAACTGTTTTAGTACATTGACTATAACATCCAAAAGTCAGCTCCAAATTGATTTTACGCCCTATGCGAAAACTCTTTGCGCTCTATAAAGCTTATAGTAACAAATGGTTTGAAGATGGCATAACCCTCCTATCCGTACATGCACACGAAAGTGGTAAAATAATGCGTCGTTCGAGAGTATAATTCTGCTTTTCGCGGTGCGAACTATAGTCAAATTTACATATAGAGAGGATTTCACGGGAAAATTACGTTTGAAATCTGGCAAACGTTTTGGGAGAAACAGGGTGTCTATAATCTATAAATACATAAATGGGACATTTATAGGTACAGCTGATTTAAAAAAAAACTGATACGACCCTTTAAGGGGGCAAACTGCGCCCGAAAACTTACCTACCGTGTCGAAAACGATTGATGCGATTCATCAATGGATTGACAGCGATTGAAGGATTATTGATTAAAGCACATTGAGGGGTCGAGCGATTGACAATCGTTCGGCCAGTTGGTTGACAGCCACGATAATGGATACCTTGTAGAGCCCCGTGGACTCCGAAAACATCGCGGATAAAGGCTGTGTTGTGCTTTTAATAGCGCTTTATCGTGATTACTCAGATTTGTGGGAAGTAAAATCTAAGGGTTATATGAATAAAAATAAAAATTGCAGGACGCATTACTGTGTCTTGTTTTTCGATGTCTGGCCGAATTAATGCTAATAATGTGTCAAACCGGTTATGATCCATACGAAGAACATTTTTGTAATCATCTGGTTCAGTATCTCGCAGAACTTTTAGTAAATGTTTTTTCTTTTTCGACCAGCGTCTCCTCCCCTTTTCTTTTGTCTTGGCTTTTTTGACTGTATACCGCCAAAGTTAAGGCCATAGAGCCCAAATCGACTTTGGAAATCATACCGTTCATAAACAATAAATGACTCGAGAGATTTACTGAACTGACGATTGATCAAGGCCAACAAAAAAATACAGGCCACGACCCTAAAAAAATCAGATGTTCTCCGGGGGCTGACATTTACATTGGGTCTTATGGGAGGTCAAAGGTTTTTTTATGATATTTTCCAAATGGCACTACAGGTTTCCGCGAAATTTCAACGAAATATTCTTAGACACCATCCTCATATTCCACCAAACTTTTGTAAGGGTGCAAGAAAATTAAAAGGTTAAAATCTTGAAGATTTAGCATTCCTTATTTTGAATTCAAATTACCCGCCATGAACCGCATGCCAACTGTTATATTTGACATGTATTTGACTTTGTCATCTTTGTTTGTCACATTTGCTTCTGTTTTAAATGTAATTTTAACGTGAGCCAAAACGGACGGGCCACGATCCTCCACTTTGTTGACGACAGATCCGGGGCTGATTTTTTTTTGATGGTCACGTTACGACACAGCTGATTGTCTTCAAAATATTCAAGTTGGAATGACGGTTCATGAATATTTATTTTTTTTTTCAATAAAGCCATTTTTGAGATTGTTTTTACTTTATTCTGGCAGAACAATTTATTTAAAATGTATTGTAATCCTTAATTTTCCATAGCCGCTTCATTAGCTCACACAAAAATTAAGTTTAAAGCAGAAGCGAATGTAACAATCACAGATGACAAAGTCAAATACATGTCAAATATAACAGTTGGCATGTGGTACATGGCGGGTAATTTGAATTTAAAATATGGAATGCAAAATCTTGAAGATTTTAACCTGTTAATCATGTTGCTTCCTTACAAACCTTTGGTGGAATATCGGGATGGTGTCTGAGAATATTTCACAGAAATTTTGCGGAAATCTGTAGTGCCATTTTGAAAATATCATAAAAAACGTCTGACCTCCCATAAGACCCAATGTAAAATTCAGCCCCGGGAGAACAGCTGATTTTTTCAGGGTCGTGGCCTCTATTTTTGTGTTGGCCTTGTGTGAGCTAATGATGCGGCTCTGAAATATTAAGGATTACCATACATTAAAAAAATTGTTCTGCAAGAATATAGTAAAAACAATCTCAAAACCGGCTTTATTTAAAAAAAAAATCAAATTTTCATGAACCGTCATTCCAACTTCAATGTTTTAAAGAGAATTAGCTGTGTCGTGACGTGACCATCAAAAAAAAATCAGCCCCGGATGTGACGTCAACAAAGTGGAGGATCGTGGCCCGTCCGTTTTGATAGCCCTGGATTGATAAACCATTGAAGTATTCGTTGAAACCCCATCAATCGCGATTGTCATTTTAATTGTCAATTTAATTGATCGTCTTGGGGGTCCTTTAGATTATTATATTTAGTCTGGAAAAAAGAGGTGAAGCAGCGCTCATTGGGCGAGCCGCCATAGATTGAATACCCTTTTAGCCCATTTGCGTTAAGGGTTGTCTAACAACTACACTGAGCACCCTGTTAAGATATCGTGCATGTAAAAGCAATAGGTATTTTACGGTAAATCGTTTGAAAATATCCGGAAATCGCGTGCAGCCAGACAGTCAAAGGAAAGTAAAAGGAAGTTTATGTGCCAGTAACGCTAAAAGTTAAGTAGTTATTCGAATACATGGATAACTTGTTACATCATGTATCACTATTCCTTAAATTTCCACAAATCTAAAGAACCCAATGAACGTTTTTTAAAACTTTTCGTGACAGAAATTTTTATAAATTGTATACAGGTTTCATTATAGGTTTATTGTATACAGGGTGTCCCAAATAAAAGCAACTACATGAGGATTTCGAGAACGGTAAGAGATATGAGTTTGTTTGAATGAGAAAAAAGTTGCGCCATTATAAGCCCAATCCGATGCCGTATCAAAATTAAAAATACCTACGGGAGTTTTTAAAATATCGAGAAAAACTTAAAAATGTGGTTTTTGAAAAATTTAAATATTGCGCCATCTTGCAAATAAATTTAATTAAATTTGGTAGTTTTGTATAAGCAACTACGGCCAATTGAATCACGTTAACAATTTTCTTTTTGGCCTTCTAGTATTTTTGAAACCATAACCAACTTTGTTATTTCTTATGACCGCCATATTAGATTAATACTTTAATAAATAGGGCATAAAAGCAGCTCTTCAACCGTGTATAAAAAGCCTATCTTTGGATGACGGAAAATGTGAATTTATTAAAAAAATAGTTTGCTGTGAAACAAATGCTTGTTCTTCTTCTATCGTATTATGAGTAGTAGAATAAACTTTATCCTTTAAGTATCCCCAAATACAAAAATCAAGAGGCGTTAGGTCCGCCGAACGTGCTGGCCAGTCAAATGGACCTTGATTTCCGATCCAGTTATTTCCATGTTGCTGATTTAAATAGTCGGTTATAATTCTTGCATTATGTGGAGGTGCTCCATCTTGCTGAAACCACATGTTTGCTACATCTTAAAGAGGCAAATTTTCTAAAATTTGGTCAACGTAATTTTGTAAAATTTCTAGATATCGAGGTGCCGTCAAATTATTAAAAACCTTTTGACCGAAATTAATTTGAACTTTTTGTCTACTTTTGACCTTCCTCACTATACCTTAGAATTTTATTTAAATAACACGTTATATAACTAACTCTTTTGACATTTTATATGAAGCTATTTCTTTTAATTAAGAAGGTATAAGACCCTACAGGGATCGCCGTTGTTTCCTTACTTTCGGTTTTGTTCTGAATTAAATAAAATAAGCATATAATATGTTGTCACAAATAACTTTATTTTCTTTTTATTTAAATTTATTCACACGTTTATTCCCTGAGTAACTTAGTTCTTTGGTTCAGGAGCGCAGTCCCTTTGGTGGGTGTGGGTCCATCCCAGATTAGTAATGTTGTGTTTGGCAATGACGGCGTCAGCATCTTCGATAGTTTTGCGAGATGGTCTTTGTTCTCTGGTCAAAACTCTAGCTTGTTCTAAAATAAAAAAAAATTTTTAATTCTTAGAAGTTAAGGTGCACTTTTGAGTTTATTTTCCGATTTTTGGCAATTTCATTTTTAGTGTTTTTAGGTGTTAGACGTTTTTATCTTAGATTTTTACTGTTTATGACAATCACTTTAAATCCCGATTTTTAAATTTCATATCTGTCATGTAATTTTGATCTCGATTTTTTGTTTGTTTGTCAGCTTTCATCCCGCAAAAAAATGGACACCGCTATTCCTAAAAATTGGGAAGGAAAGTACTACTTTAGTACATCGGGGACTAAAGTAAAAAATAAACAGTTTTTTTTTTAAATTTTTATTTAAAAGAATACAAAAATATTTCAATGGTTCAATGTTCATGTCTATTTTAAGCTTTAGCGACACAATTTAACGATTTATCAAAAAAAAATTAGCTGTCAACTAAGCTTTGTTTACGCCTTGAATTTGTTACACCACAAATACCTTGACAACCTTCGCACACTTTTCGAATGTAGTCTAAATTGTCTACCACTCGACTTAATTTTGACATTTTATTTTTAGTAAAGTGCCTTAATTTTCTCAATTTTTTTCCGTAATATTTTGTTGTAAATCCTAATACCGAAGTGCGAAAAATAATAAATAAACACGTTAAAAAAATTGTCTCAGATCACAGCAAATAATAATAATATAATAATTTAATAAAATAATTTGTGCTTTCCTATTCAACAGGAGAATATTTTCTTGATATAGCACAAAAAATATCTTATTTTAATGTGAAACAGAAATTGTTTTATTATAAATTAGAACTGAATTAATCTAAGGCACCGTTTTCTCTGGAAGCAAAATATTAATTATATGATGACAATTAAAATTTGTTTTGTTACAAAATGGAATATACTGAAACAAAACAATTAAAGAACAAAAATAGTCTCATTTCAAGATTAAACGTTGCTAACAAGAAAGTTTCACTGGCAAGTCCTCAGAGGTAAATGTAGCTCGGGGACGCGTTTCGGCCTCATTAGGCTTCATTCAGCCCGAGCATAACCATAAAATGGAAGGAGATGAAATGATGATGTGGGTATCTGAAAAAGAAATATGAAATATGGTGTTTACTGAGGAGAGACCAACTGTCAATTTGCAGCTTCGGTCAGGGTTGCCTCGGTTTTGAGGCTAATTTTGACGTCGCGACGGAGACAGATTTAATCTGCTCCCAGAAAACAGCCTTATGGTTATGCTCGGGCTGAATGAAGCCTAATGAGGCCGAAACGTGTCCCCGAGCTACCTTTACCTCTGAGGACTGGCCCGTGAAACTTTTTTTGTTAAGACCTTTTACCTCGTGAACTTCCTTCAAAATTAAACGTTGTGTTGAACTAAAAAGAAATATTTTAATTCAAAACAAATTGTTTTAATTTAAATCAATTTATTCAAGAAAAGAACGTGTTTGCATTGTAGACAAAAATTTTTACGATGAACCTGTGGACTAAAGTGTCTTTTCATCCCTCCGCTCGGACTACAAAGTTTTAGTTAGTTAGTCCCTTGGTGTATAATATACTACCTATTCATATTTGGATGCAAATGAAAAAACTGTACCCTATTATTTTCCAACAATCGACATTGAAATGTTCTCATAAATCGTCATTTAGTAATTAATATTTTGATGTCTAAAATGTACGATTGTTTAATAATAATTATTACATAGTCATAAAGAAAAATATAGGCGCCGCTTCCACTAGTGCGCATACTCAAATAGAGCGACAAAACCTTAGTATCAATTTTTTGAGACTTACATATTATGTCTACTATCAAAAGTTAGTTAGAGACGGTGTATAAAATATAACAATGTTCAGGATAAATTACAATGAAATTATACCACCATCGCAAATGACATGATTCAGAGGTTTGTAGGTACCTAGGTTTGTAGGTACCTTCTTTCAAAAAACATAAACATTAAAACATATACAAAAGAAGGGCCTTAAAGAGACAGTTTAAGTGCATCTTAATAATAAGAGTAAAAAGAAAATGACATTTTCTTACGACCACATATGAAAATTTTGTGTGTGTGTGCAGAAATTTTTCCTCACAGGAGCGGAAAAGTACTTTTCTACACATGTATTGAAACGTGTACGATGACGTTAACTGTCACCATACTTTTCAGCATGTGTTGCAAACTAATTTTCCACACTTGTGCTGAAAAATAGTTTTATTTAATTTGTGCAAAATTTAAAACCAATGTTTACAAAAATTAGTATAGTTCAACAGTTTTCATAGGAAAAATAGCATAAACAACTCGATAAACTTACGTGTTGTTTTACTTTGGCAGCACCTCGTTTACTACATTCACGCTCGTGTGAAATCTGTCACTTACTCTTATTATGTAAATAATATTCTGTCAAAAAATGGCGTGTTTCAATTTCTTTTCTTACCTTTTGGACCGCGCAAGATTTATTTTGACACCTTCACATTGAAAACTGACAGTTAATTCTTCAAAATTAACATACCGAATTCAAATTTAAAACTAGTTTATTTTCCATTAATAAAAGGAGGCAGTATGTATTCCGGTTCATATAGTAACCAAAGGCCGTTTCTTGAAAGATCACAGCTGATCTTACAAGATGAAGGTGTCAAAATAGTGCCTGGCACTATTATAGCCTAATTTTATTCCAATAATTCTCTAATATCACTTACCGATTCCAAGGTGTGGGAAACATACGCTGACAACTGAGAAGCTTGTGTAGTCAGTAGCAATGACTTGGTCAGGACTCATTCCTAAACAAAGACAATAGGCATTTTAATAAAATAAAACGAAATATAAGTGGATTTATGGAGCACCAAGATAACCCCTAGGCAGCGGCGTAGCGTGGGGGGGGGCGGGGGGTTCGTCGCCCCCCCCGCCTCGAGGGTAGTGGCGCCCCATAGGTGGGAGAGGCGCCCTTGTGCCGTATCGGCTCAGACATGATGACTTTTTTTTTTAGGTGCAAGATTTCGTCAGAGGCGCCCTGGTGACTTATCGGCCGCCCCCTGACATATGAAGACCTTTTTTTTTTTTTTTTGGAGACGGCGCGGTTCAAATTTCTACGGCGCGGTTCAAATTTCTACGGCGCGGTTCTTTTTTGTTGGTCGCAAGATTTGTGAGAGGCGCCTTTTTTTTGCCGTAAGATTTTTCATCAGGTGTCAGAGGCGCCCTTTTTAGCTGTCGCCCCCCCCGCCCTTTCGGGCACGCTACGCCGCTGCCCCTAGGCCCGTCGTAAGAGGCGACTAAAGGGGCCTCGACCCATGGATAAATGGGTAATCTGGTAACGGACGAGCATTGACCAGGATGTTAACAGAAAAAATAAATAAAAACTGGTAACCTTTGGAATTACACCAGATAGTATCTACGGTAAAAGGGATGGGTTAATCTAGTGATTTTTGAATGGATTCGGTGGCCTGGCCATTCAAGAAAACACCACATAGGACAGGGTATATGGAGTGCCCATTTGGAGCTAGCAGCTATTGCGGGCACATTATGGCTCTCTGTACCTTGTTGACTATGTCAAAAGGTTTATGACCCATCAGTGGTCTAAGGCTACAACCATAGCATTATGTAGTATATCATGATGACTAAGTTTCTGGCCTAAAATGTAATTTGAAGTCTACTGGGTTCTATATACTAGATAATATTTAAATTAGTATCTGAGTCGAACACAGTAGATGCCCAACGGGACCAGAATGGCGGCCTAGGTGCCAGGTTTGATCCTTTAAGGGTGCTAACCGCCACTACCGTACATCCTTTAAAGGTGCTAACTGCCACTACTGTACATTCATACATTCATTCAATAGGATTCAAGTTGGGTCGATGAAAAAAGAATGTGGTGGTTTGAAGCGTCACCTCAATGCCTTTACTACAGTAGTAAACTTACTTGGAATAGTTGGGAATGTTACATTAAATCTAGCAGTTCCTACTTCTTTCCTCCATACGGCGTATCCTTCGGCATCTACATATTCGTTACTAAAATTAACATAACAATTTAAGTCATTTGTACACAAATAACAAACATAAAGCAGAAAAATTAGATATTTGAAGAGACTGAAAACGATTGTAGAAGATCAAATGAAACGTCGCACTAGTGTTGTTCGTCAAAAAGAAAAGTTTTTCAAATTTTGTTAAGCAAAAATATTTGCAATTTTTCTTACAAACCCCTGGCAAATTAGTAATTGTGAAATGTTTTAGGAGAAAGGCAGTAGTTTCCTAATTAAAAAAGATTCCTTAATAGTGACGTAATGCCCAGATAAATTTTTGTTTATAAAATGAATCCGCTACAAACATATACATTTTATTTAAAAGAAGTTACGGTACCCACCCAAAGTTAAGTCAGCCAGTAAATATTAGCAAAACCAGAAAACTAGGAAACCGCATTTTAATTCAGATTTTGTGCACAAATTAGAATACGTGCCAAATGCCAAGCTTTAAAACTTACTCGATGGTTTGAGCGTGAACTACTTTGAAGGTTCCGTTGTTGCCAGATGAGTAGTTGGCTGTAGCACAGTTTCCAATTTCAAATGCTTGCATTGTCTTCTTGTATTCGTACCATTTACCGAAGTACTAAAAATAAAACTAAATGAGCACAATAACGAAAACCAAGACATTTTTGACTATAAGCCACTCACCTAAAAACCATGCATTTCTAAAAGGAAAAAAAAAATCAAAATATCTTATTCAAACATGGGTTTCTTAGTGTTATTAATTTGTTTTTCATCACTTTTCCGCATCGATTTATTTTGAAAAGTTCCACGTTTTCGCACACAATGCTTACACATTTTTTTTGCCCTTTTTATAGATATCTTTACAATTTTCAATAGTCAAATATTTTCTTATTTTTGCTATAAAATATAATCATTTCCCTGGTCTATAGGGAGGTACTTTAAACAAAAAACTAATGGTAAAAAGTGTTGAAAGAATTATAACAAATACCCCATAGAAATATCGATAGGTTCTTTAATTATTGTGATTTAAGTTCTTTTCTGTTTAACAATGAATCATAAAACATCAGTTTATGTTGTAAAACATCAGCGAAAAAAAATTGGCTTTTTACCCAACTGCAGCACGGCGAAAGGACGGGTAATGTTTTTCGATTGAGATATGTATGTAAGTAAATATGTATGTTTGTGTCACGCGAAAAAAGCTGTCGTTGAATTGGTACTGAACCCGGAGGTGCTATAAGCTATATTTTTTTAAACAGGAAGTAACATGGCAGTCTTCAGACGCCATTTTGTCACATGATGTAGATTTTAAGGCATACAAATTATCTAAATTTCAGGCGATTTTAATGAAATTCCTTTGATTACCCATTGCAAATGTCCTCTAATTTGCTGTAGTTACTTTGTAGTCCTCCCTTCTCCCTTTTCCCAGCCATCCCCCTCCTATCATTCCCCCCACCCTATTCATAAACTATATTCGCATAATTTAATCAAATATAGGGCGATCTCAAAAAATCTTTCTGCATACGCTTACAGATTTTTTTCCCAACATCATTTTACTAGTTTCCCTCTTCCTCACCCTCTCTTCTCCCATTCTCCTTATTAGTAATAGTTGTAGCTGTACCTTTCACAAATATAGAGCGATTTCAAAAATTGTTTCTGCACATGCATTACGTCTTTTTTTCCAACATCATTATACTAGTTTCCCCCTCCCTCTCCTTCCCCCTCTTTTCTCCCCATCCTCCTTATTAGTAATAGTTGTAGCTATACCTCTCATAAATATAGAGCGATTTCAAAAATTCTATCAGCACATGCTTTAAGATTTTTTTGACACGATTTTAATAGTTTCCTCTTCCCTCTCTCCTCCCCCACCCAGTGGCGTAGCGTAACGGGGAGCGGTGGGTTTGCCGCCCCCCCCCCCCCCGCCCCGAGGGTACTGGCGCCCCATGGGTGCCCGAAGCGCCCTAAGCTTTTATTAAGTAGCAGGGCCGGCAAAGAAAAATTTTTGATGGGCGCTCTTTTTAACTGTCGCCCCCCCCCCCCCCCCCCGCCCCTTTTGGCACGCTACGCCGCTGCCCCTACCTTCACTCAATGGAAGGTAACACTGTTCGCGTCTGTAGAAAATCTACACGTACTTTTTGGGTAAAGCTAAATAAATGGTACACGGTAAAAATTGTCTTAGATCAAAGCAAATTGCTTTAAAATAAAATAATTTGTTAACAAAAAAGTTTCACGGGCAAGTCCTCAGAGGTAAAGGTAGCTCGGGGACGCCTTTCGGCCTCATTAGGCTTTATTCAGCCCGAGCATAACCATAAAATGGAAGGAGATGAAATGATGATGTGGGTATCTGAAAAAGAAATATGAATTCATATTGGCAGTTGGGTACAAAATTACCCAATAAGGGAAGGTTTTTAAATTACGAATCGCAAAAATTTTGGATTTTTTACACCCCCTCCCCCCTTCTAACGCATATTTAAAAGAAAACATTAAAAAACATTAGGTGTAACGCAAAGCCAAACCCCCAAAGGGTTACGTAATTTAAGGATAGGCCCGAACCTGATTAATGAAAATACAAAACTGTATAATTTTGTAAGTGCGCTTTGGGCATCAGAACTAAAATTTGAAGCATGTCGTACATTACATTAGGTATACCTATCAATTTTGTATGCAACTGCGACTAGTAGTTACAAGTAAATTTAGCAGTTGGGTGTTTTTTTATAAAAAAAAATTGGTTTAAAAAAAGTCTTTAAATTTACTTCATTAGACAGGAAAGTTAAAATAAACTTACCTCGGATGGAGTGAAATTTCTCATTGGTTCAATAAATAAGCACTCAGCAGAAGCTGAAGCTACAAAGAGAGCGAACAAAGCAAAATATTTCATTTTTGTTGTTTTAATTAGTGTTTTATATTATTTGAGGTATCACTTGCTGCAACCAAACTACAAAGATGCAATAAAACTATCAATTTGCAATTTATATAGGCAAAAATATTTGATTATATCAGTTGATAAGTGCACTATTTTTAAATGTATTTTTTATTTCTGTTTTGCAATGCAACTTTAAATTGTGCAAATTCAGCTCTTACTGTCAAAAAAAATTCATTTAGTTTTATCATATACAGGGTGTTCAAAATCAAATAAACACTACACCCAGAGAAATACTTTAAAACTTTGCTATTCCAGCTAGTTATTAGGTGTCCATTAGATCTTGTACCCCCGTGAGGATGAGCTTTCGCGTTAACCACAGAAAAGTACGAGAGAAACAAAAACTTTTTTAACCAGTTATTTCATGTGACCAAGTATGACAAAAGATAGAAAAGAAAATTACCTTACACAGGTTACAAAGGTTAGGACCAGAAGGTCTGCTACGCAGGGTGACGTCAAACACTATTACAAATTTGTTAAATAAGTCTAGTTTTCTATTTATAGCAAGAAAAAGTTCAAAATAGTCCAAAAAATATACAATTAATTGTTTTATAAAAATTTAGGTTCAAGAAGTGAGCTACAGAGTGATATTGAAAATAGTAGTAAAATTTAGTAAAATTCACATTTTTAAAAAACAGCGTCAGGAGTTTCAGTTAGCAAAAAAAAATGGGAATACGTTAAAAAAATCATACCATTAACTGAATATATTACATGTAGATCCAGGAAGTGAGCTACAGGGTAATATCGACATTTTTAGTGAAATTTTGTAAAAATCATATTTTTAAAAAACAACTTTGTCATCATATAATTCTCATTGTATTATATTGAGCTTCAGGAAGCGAGCTAATATATTAAATACGTTAAAGCATCAGATCATTCACTGATTGTGTTACATGTAGGAACCGAATTAAGAAGTAAGCTACAGGGTGATGTCGAAATTAGCAGTGAAATTTTGTAAAAATCATATTTAAAAAAAAATCAAATTTGTCAGTAATTTTGGTTAGCAAGAAATATATTTCAAAATTAAAAAAAAAATACCTAGGTATATTTTAAAGCAACTTCATCCTCAACAGGTGTTTCATCTTTGACCAGCAAAGAGACCACACGCGGCCCGGAGCTCCATCGCCATCGAACTCGTCTTATGTGCCGAGTTTTGTTGGATAATGGGTGAGTTGAGCACTTTTTGTAGGGCATAGAATAGGGAAAATGGGATTATAAGGGTTCGGGATTTTTTGTGAATTTTAGCAATAAATAAATATGTTTAGTGAACAGTTGCGTTAATTAAATGGTTCGTTTCGGTTCGGTTGTTTCGGACTTGTTTTGCTGAGTAGCCAATTTCTTCGAGAGTTATTATATCCGGTTAAGCTTCGTCCAGACCTGAACATTTCGACGAACATTGAGCCGTGAAACGAGCCAAATGGCGAATCAAACACTGGGGTGCGTTTGAAAATTGTCACCCTAAGGGTAAAGGTTATACCTGGGCTAACCCAATATCGTTCGAAAATGATCACGGTCAAAACGATGACGTCATACACCCGCGTTCGATAATCAAAAAGGTTATGACCCGGGGTGCGCCTAATTCACCGCGCTCAGGAGCAAGGCGAGATTCACCCGCGATTGCGCACCAGCGCTTAGCTTAAAATGGTTATTGTTTTTTTTATTATTTTGTGTTATATTTCACACACGATTACTTCAGTAAGGCTATAACTGTTTAGAAAAGTAAAAATACTTCTTAAAAAAGTTAAAATTCTCAAACTAAATCAAATTAAAAAAAAATTAAAATGATGTGTTAACAATCACAATGCGTTCGAAAATTTATAACGCGGTATTTGCCCAGGATAATTTGGCTTTTTCGATGACGTCATCAATATCGCCTTACCCTACCATTACCCTGTCCTTTTATTTTCAAACGCACCCCTGTATTGGATGGGGTAAAATCCGCGAAACGTTAGGCAAATGGTTTGCGAAAACGGTCCCGTCCAATGTAGTATTTGGTTTGCCGTTCTATCCTTTCCGCGGCTTAATTTTCGTCGAAATGTTCAGGTCTGTACGAGCCTTTACTTCGAGAAAGAGGAAGATATTATTTTATAATAATAGTGTACTTATTACACACCAAGGGATACAAGTTGCACTTAAATGTAGAGAGTGCTACAATTTTTGTCGGGTTTCTTCTATGCATCCCTGATCTGTCACTTTTAATTCCAGATTTTTACTTAACATGCGGTAAACTAGTACTTTCCATAGATAAAACCCTGTGTGAAAACCTGGTTCGTCCACGCTTGCGCTATTGGGAAATCGATCGATGCGTAGCGAGTTCTGTCAAGCATTTAAGTGTGGGAATATAGGTTTCTGCAAGTGTTAGGAACTATTGTTTTTCTCCATGAAAACATAAGAAATAAAATGAAATTTATCGCGCTAAAAAGTTTGCCACAAACTAGGCCCGCGCTGAAAAATATCGCGCATAGAATTTTTTTTGTCAAATGCAAAAAATTTTCGATTTAGTGGAATTCTAACTATTTGATTCTTCTAATAAGGCCGTAAAATTCTGTATGGGTATAAACCTACAAAACTTTGTTATAGGTTAAAGTCTTAAAAATAATTATTTTGTGACTAATAAAGGAAGTTTATACCCTGTTTCCACCAATGCATGCCTACCCCGATTCAAAAAACGCATCAGGTGGCACTGCATTTAAAATCGGTGCAAATCTATGGGCCATCACGTGATGCGTTTTTTGAATCGGGGTGGACATGCATTGATGGAAACAGGGTATTAGCCCATCTATGTTTTAAAATTTAAACAAAAAAAATTAGGCCATGCGCATGGTTGAAATAGGTTTTTTATGCAAAACTTACAGCATTTGAGCGGCCCTGTACAAAAATTAAAAACAATTGAAGATATTTTTCAAACCAGGAGATGGGACAATTCGCCGCGGCCGATTCGCCGCAACCGATTCGCCGCGGGACAATTCGCCGCCGGCCGATTCGCCGCGGGGACTATTTGCCGCGAGATTTTTTGTTTTATGATATTACCATTCGCAATTGTTTAAACAGTTTTATTTAGCTTGACTTCATATAATATATTTGTTTATTTGTTTGATCATAACTTTTTCAAACTTTTCCAACTAGTTATTTGGTGGTTAGTATAATACAATTTAACATTTTTTTTATTAGAAAAATAAATAAAATGGCTAGTTTTCCTATTTATGAAACGATTTGCCAAAAACTTGAAATATCACGGCGCTTAGGGTAACTTAATACAATTTTTGACTTAAATTTAAAACAATGAAAATGGCGTATTTTCCCAATTATGAACCGATTTACTCAAACTCGGAACTTTGAGATCTTTCAGGTCGCTGATTATTATTTTTACCTAAAATTTAAAAAAATCAAAATGGCAGTTCCACAATGGCGCACTTTCTTGTTTATAAACAGATTTACCTCAAAATTGGGGGGGGGGGCTGAATTCTCTGGGGGGGGAAGTCTCATGATGGCGAATTTTATACTCTTTAATCTTTTTCTTCATGCAATATGTGAAAAGTATATAAAAAAATCTTAGGCTTGGGGGGCCTAGGCCCCGAGGAACCCGCCATTTTCAGGTTTTAAAATTTAAATCAAAAATTGTATTGAGTTACCTTAGGCGCCGCGATGCTTCAAGTTTAAGGCAAATCGGTTTATAAATAAGTAAGTGCGCCATTGTGGAACCGCCATTTTGATTTTTTAAAATTAATTTAAAAATAATAATTAGCGACCTGAAAGATCCCAAAGTACCGAAAAAAAAATCTCGCGACGAATTGTCCCCGCGGCGAATCGGCCGGAGGCGAATTGTCCCGCGGCGAATCGGCTGCGGCGAATCGGTCGCGGCGAATTGTCCCCTACCCTTCGAACCAAGTTGAACAGCAAGTCTACTGAGGAACGGATTATTGGAGAAACAGTAAGTGAAAATCATTTTTCTTCTTCAGAAAAAAAAGATAATAAACACATTATACTCAAAATATAATTATGATTAAAATATGTATGTTACATGCACATCTAAGGAAAACTTGGACACTTGAAAATATTTTTAAAATCCTTAGTTCTAACCCTTTGAAAGTGAAAACATTAAAACTTGTATTATAGTTATATAACTATAATTTATTTATTTTTTAATAAAATCATTGTTTTTAATAAAAAAAGCTAACATCCAAATTTATGATCCCTTGTATAAAAATAAAAATCAACTTAAAAATATTTAAAATACATTTTTGAGTTAAGGGGTTTAAGTACTACAAAAATACCAAAAAAAAACTATCTATGGTTTTCAAAAGAATAACCGATATTTATCGCTTCTTTAGATAGTACTTCACGTATGGAAATGCTGAATAAGCAAGTAAGTAGGTACTTAATATTTTAAATTTGATAAATACTTCAAAGGTGATTATTATCAAAGATTATTTTTTTTTCCTGAATCTGAAACTGGAAGTTAATATAAGTGATTTCTATATTTATTAGGAATTATTCTTAAATTAGGTTAAGCTCAAGGGTTTAGCCTTGCGTTACATTCAATGTTGAGAAATAATGGGTTCATGTTGAAAAATGTTTTAAACAATGCATGGAAAAATAGTGTTAAAAGAATTATTTTATAGTTAATACTATTTTTCAAAATGAACCCACCATATCACCATCTTGAAATTTGATGATGATCTTGCTAAAACATTAAGGAAAAAAATATATTTTTTTGAAAAAAGGAATAAATTATATTTTTGAAAATCTTTTAAAAACAGTTACTTTTTTCAATTTCAGTTTTGATTTCTGTAAGAAATAAATCATATTATACCTGATTCAAAAGCTACTTTCAAGAGCTTTCAAATAAACCTTATGTAGCTATTCTGGTGTAAGTAGTTTTCAAAATATCTTAATTTTTATTGAGTACATGTTTCAACCAAAAAGACAATTTATTGATTTTACAATTTAACAAAAAAGATCAAAATCAGTGAGGTGCTCTGTCAAACCTCCATTTCTTTTTGGTTGTTTGTTATCACGAATATTTATTCCTCCCTGGGACAAAAATACTTTTTTCTCTTAAGAGAAAAATATTTTTTCTTTAGAACAAACAAAAATTAGTTAAGAAAAAGCAAATTCAGAATAATATTTTGTGCCCGTCGGAAAAAATTAAAAATATTAAAAAAGTAAAACAACACAACACCGAACCGAAACTTTCCTAATAATTAAAATAATCAGTCAAATATTTATAAAATATAGTGGCTCAAGGAATCTGTAAATTTTAATTTTATATTAAAATTTACTAGTTTTAAAAAAGATAGATAAATAATTTTATTTAAATAAGTTTAAAAAATGGAATATTTATTAAAAACTACCTATATAATTACAATAACAAAAAATTTAAAAAATACTGTATTTCTTTTTTCTCTAAATTTTTGCAGACATCCTTTGTACTTTGGTATAGTATTACAAAATTTCAAAATTTATTTATTACCCCAGTCTATCCTATCCTTGTGCAAATAGATTTACAATGAAAATGACATTTTAAGTTTATTATTTAATTTTCACCTTTTTTACCTTCCTGGCCCACGTAGCAATGGCTAGATAAGGTATTATTTTCGACAAAAAATTTTTTCAGATAACGCCAAAAATGTGTTATTTTGATGTATTTTTACCTATCCTAGCAATATCGTCGTGAGATCTGTCTGTGTGTGTGTATATTATTTCTGTCCGTAACACGATAGCTCCTAAACCACTAGACCGATTTTCATAAAATGTTTAGGTAAAATAGTGTTCAACACCCTTACGAGCTGATTAGATTTTGGTCAAAAATCCATTAATGCTAATGACAGTTTTTTGACAATTAAAAACTTAAAAAATGCTTACTTTTCGCATCGTATCAATACACTATTTTCGGATTATAGTAGACTATATTTTGCTTAATAATTCGTGTTATAACCAAAAACTTCGTAGGAGCTTCAGTTTCTGAGATATTTACAAAAAACTGTTTCCAAGGCTAATATATTAGCATGGCTTCACTTGAAGTGTGATAATAGGCTAGCTATTTTATAGTGTTTTTGTATTCTTTTACAAATGGTAATATCAAAAATGAAATTTTTTTCGATATTAATAAATAATATTATTGCAATAATTTCGTACGGCCGTAAATATACAAATCTTTATAATTCCGAAATTCTTCAAAAAGAAGTTCGTTGGAGTCGAAATTATTACGCTGAGTCCGCCGGCACCCGGGCCGCATATTCATATCTATCACCTGGAATAGCGAATCGGGTGAGCCCGAACGTATGCCGGAACTAGGCTTTTATCTATCACTTGTTAAGCAACGCGCCTTCATAACTAGCACACGCAATAGCGAAAATAAGATGTTAGTTCACCTTTAGCTGTGTAGCCATGTGCTTTTGTCTTAATTTGCAAAAAAGATGAGCTTATTTTTACCCTCAACATATAGTTACCATCACATTGATGATTGTTAATTTAGAGTGAACTTGTCAACGGAAGAAGAAACGGAGGTAAGTTGTATTCACTGTTTAGGGTTCGGTTCGGTTCGAAACAATGGTTGGGTTCGGTTCGTATTATTTTTACCACCTCATCAAAATCAGCTTGGCAATATTTGCGTGATGAGAGACACACACAAAAATTGTAAAAATTGCATTTTTGATATCTAAGTAGGTATTTAAAAATTATTGAATGTACTAAAATATCGCGATTGCACATGCTGGTTATGAAGACGCGTGTCACCAACTAACATTTATAGTAGCGGCTACATGTTCTAAAGGCTTTGCTACTTTCTTATAGTAGAAATGTGGTGATCCCAACCAAAATTTGTTACTTTTTAGTTCTAACTACTATTTAGTATCAGGAAATTGTAGATGTTTCGTAAAAACGACCCTCTAAACTACTTCTTAGGATTGTTTCTTGATAGTCGATTCTCATAGTCTTCTCTACCACAACAGGACGTTGCTAAAGTTTTACTTTCTTTTTAGTCGTTATTTCGTAGTCGCCCCCACTTTTATATCCTACTTAATTACCACTAAAAAGTTAAGCTTCATTGGAGTCCCAAACAAGTGTATCCGACAACTACATTATAACTTTTTTTTACCACAAAAGTTTGTGTCATCCTGGTAACATTTGATGTAACAATGTAGACAAAATAACTTTTTGGATCAACTTTAAAGCCGCAACTACTTTGACTTTTTTTTAATGTCGATCTGTTAAAGTAATCTCTCCTTCCTGTTTCTACTTTGAAAACGTAGACTTTTTGAAGTCGCATCTTCGTCGCACACATTTTTAACCCTACTTTTTGTGGCTCCTTTTATAATATGGGAATATTAGGAATAGTTTTGCAAATATTTTTTTAACTACCTTGAGCAGTCCATTCTTTCGAGCTCATTGCTTGACCATTTTGCAAAACAATCAAAATGCAAAATATTGATATAAAGTATCGAGTACCGCACACGGATTTTAAGAATTTCCTGGTCCATGCTTAATCTCCATCCTTAATCTTTTACGCTACTTGTTGTTGGTATTCTATTCTTGTATTGTCTTTACGGTCGTTCGTGGCTTGTGCTGTGGCACCACCCTCTTGTGCCGCCACCCTCTTGTGCTAACGTGTCGTGTTTTACTGTGATTCATTTTATGTGTTGAGCTGGACTTTAACTTTATATATCTATCTTCCAAAGCAAAATATTTTATTCTTAGTTTATTGCTATAATGATAAAGTAAAACACAAACAAATAGGAACAAAATAGTAACAAAATGAGGAACATTAAAAAGAAACCGTAAAACAAATCGGTAAAAAAATGTACGTAACGCTGTCGCAACATCACCTTCGCCACTATATCTAACGTTTCAGCTATCATCTACCCCCTTATTAGGGACTTATTGCAGTAGTGCCAGGCACTAATTGTGCCGGGCACTATATTGACAGTTTCGCATTATAAGAACAGCCGTCTTCTTTCAAAATTAGGCCATTTTGTATTATAAGAGCCGGAATTAATAGTGACGCCACTATTAATGAAAAATAAACGACTGGATTTCTAAATTCGACTTTGGTATGTCAATTTAAAAGATCAACTGTCAGTTTTTAATGCGAAACGTCAATATAGTGCCCGGCACAATTTGTGCCAGGCTTTATTGCAATAGGTCCCTAATATCTAATTTATGCACGGCCCCTAAAATAACCTCTGGGAGATGCTGGACTTCATCTAGGAACTTTTGCGCTGTTTGCGGCTAATAAAAAAACAAGTTAGATATATCGTGGTTACATGCGGATTTCTAAGCGATCTAACAAGTCTCAGAGATTGTTTTTTTACTTATAGGGCTTATAATAATAAAAATTACTGAATATTGAGAATGCCAAAATTTCTAAAAACAATAAAAAATACTACATACGAATTGTGAGAGCAATGTGTAAATAAAAAAAGTAACGATAAGTTGATTTCATTGATGTGACTACGTTCTTTTAGTTCCTTGACCAACACTTCCTAGAAATTCTAGAATAGGGATCATGCTCTCGACTGCAACATACATTTTTAAAAAACACTTTTTATTGGCACTTCATTTATTGTTCTAATGGAATTTAATTTATCTTGTTTTTGTTTTAAAACCTACCACAAATTCACGCTCGTACAAAACCTATAGTGGTGCTGTTGTTGACAGAAACGGCAAATGACAAGTGGCGAAAGCTAGTTAATAATACTGTTACGGGTTCACAACGACAAATTAAAACTCGCAATTGTTGAAAACGATACGTCAATTTATTTCGACAAATTATGTACAAAAACACGCACTTAAACTTAGTAATAACTTGCTAATAATTCACTACTATAATCGGTCTATTAACTTCGTGTTAATCTCACGACCACGACAGCACGTTATCTGTGACTGACCCCTGGTGCGCGACCCCGGCCCTATATATAGGATCGTCCATCTCTCTCGAACTTTCCGGCAGCCTTCGACGTCCGGAAAGTTCCCGCACTACCGCGACCGCAAGCCACAGACAACGCAACTAAAACCTAGACTAAGAATACAACCTTAAGATAAATCGACCTAATACTACACTAAACCTAAATAAATTCCAATTATAAAATTTAAATAACTTAAATTTGTAACAATACGTTTCTGCAACGAAGGAGTAGAAATTCGAGTGTGTTATATAGAACTATAAAGGAAAGCCGACATAAAAGTCGTAAGTGACACGCTGCCGTAACTTAGGCTCACTTTCAAGTAACCCTTTCGACTATCAGGGAATATAGTTTGGGACGCCATGTTTTTATGTAAGAAAGAAAATGTAATATTTTTGTTGTCGTTTTATGAGCTCATATTAAAGAGCTATACTATTTTATAAACAAATTAGTTGAAGCTTACCAAAAATGCTCTTCTTAAGCACCATTTGTTGGAGTTAACTGTCGATTATGAAAACATAACCTCCAAAATCACAACACAAAAATTCCATCAGCTACCAGAAAACGGCTCAATTTTACGGGCGCACCGGTTTTTTGCAATATATATAATGCATGTTATACAAAAAACTTTGCGTCTCACTCGAATTTTGATCCTCTGCTCGTAAATTCTCACACTTTTGGATAACATAGTACATATTATAACCATAACCAAACAAAAAAACTTAGCGAGTCTGTTTACTGTTGTGTCCACCATATTGTGTAACAATTCTTCCAAAAAGAAACGATTATATTATTTGCAACTACATCGCAACTTTTATGCCATTACGGAAAAAAAACAGCCTCGACGACGTGGTAGATACCTGGCTACGACGTAGTAGTGTAGTTGTTACTACAGTGACTTTAAACACTTGGCCAAGTAGTTATAACCAGAAATTGGTTCCCCACTTAGGGAATTATAACGTCGCTGTATGGTATACTAAGACGTAGCAGGAATACGTTGCGGTTACTTTTAAGAAATTCTTTCTAGTTGGGGTTTCCAACTATATGAATATAACAAGTGATGGATAAGAGCTGAGCTCGGGCTCATTCGAATCGCTATTCCAGGTGATAGATATGAATATGCAGCCGGGCCGCGTATGATACGGTTTCATATTCACACTATACGTACCGGCAAACCACTGGCAGGCAACGACACATAAAATATTCTCCTCGAGAAAACTAGCCGGTCGGGACGGCGACAGTATGTGCGGTGTAACGTTAATACTTCCATTGCTTTTAATGTAAGAATATTTTACGTGTCTTCGACGGTACGGTGACGTGACGGTGGCGGTACGTATAGTGTGAATCGCGCCTTATAAGTATAAAAATTAGGAATTATCGATTTGGTATTGGTGTTATCAGTGGCGGCTCGTCCATAGGTTTGCAGGTTTGCGAAACCCCCAAAAAATTTAGGTAAAATAATAAAAGAATTATTAATTATATATTTTTTAATTCCCACCAAAATTATGTACATTTATACGCTACCGCACCTCTTATATCGCGCGCGCCGGCCGCCCACAGCGACCGCGACGGCTTTATCTTGCGGTTTGCAGCTCAAAGGCAACCCAATTCGCCTATACCAAATCGCGCGAGATTTTGTTTCTATGCGTGGATTTTAAAGGCGTCCCGTAAAGCTCAGTGAGGTTGCAGGTCGACTGCAAACCGATTGTTTATTTTGCATGCTAATTTCTTATTTTAATTTGTCGTGTAGTCCGTTTAAGTAAATCCCGATAGGTTGTATTGAATGTTAATTTTGTAATATATTCCTTTAGTATTCAAGCTTGATCCGTATATTTGTGTACCGCCGCCTACTTACCGCGGCTAATTGGCCGCCGGCCCAGCTCGTTCTAGCGCCGACCCGATGCGCCGCCGGCCGACCCAACTCGCCGCCGTGACAATTCGCCCCCGTGACAAATCGTCGCCGGCCGCTGTAGTTTCAGCTTCAGTTAGAAAATTTTGGCAAATATTTAGATTTCCGATAACAATGCAATTTAATATTTTTTATCACAAAAAAATTCAAAATGGAGGAGCAAAAGTCGTCGACTTTCTTATTTATTAACCGATATGCATTTATTTAAACTTGAGGTGTTTAAGGTCGATGATTTCTAGTTTTAAATTCAATTTCTAAATAATTAAGAGAGAGTTCAAAATGGCGGATAGGTATATATTTGGCACTTCCGAGGGGTGGCTCGGTATTTCTTTTTGGTGTACAGGGAAGGGGAAATACCAGGAAATACTTGGGAAGTACCGGGAAATATACTAGGAAATACTATTGAAAATATTAGGGGGGAAATACTAGGAAAAACCAGGAAATACAGTAGTTATTAGACCGTAGGTATTTCCTTTTGGTGTACAAAATTCGGCGATCGAGCCACCCCTCGGGCACTTCTGGCTTGTGTAAGTGGTTTATAAATCGAAAAATCCACGATTTAGGATCTGTCAATTTCAATTTTCAGGGTTCAAGTCAAAAATAATAATAAATTAAAATGCCCAAACTTTCATTCGAAAAATGAATAAACTCGATTATATAAAACATTTTTTTTTGTATTTTCGAGACATTATAAATTACAAATTTTAATTCTTAACTTAAGTAATAACTTATTTTTCATCGGCGCAGTTGCTTTGGGTGGTGGTAGTCCATCCAAGATTTTCCAATTCGAATTGTTCGAGAACGGCATCAGCAGCACGGATTACATCAGCGGATGGTTCTCTAGATCTGGTTAGGACACGGGCTTGTTCTGCAAAAAATAACAAGTATTCTAAATTTTAAAAAAGCAAAGATATTTCATATAGTAAGATTACTAGATATAATTTAATAAATTGGGTATGGTGATTGCAAAGTCAATTGAACAAAGTTAAAAACCGACCATCGGCATATCCTTTATAGCAAGTGACATGGGCGGCGGTAGATATACTCATTAAAATTATTTCATTTCATTATGGCGTAAACTAAAGAAATAAAAATAGATAATAAAACTTACTATTCCTACACCTACATGAACGACATTGATTTATTTTCTAACGCTGCATACTGCCGACTAAAGAGGTCCCGAAAGGTACACCCGAAAGCAACTAAAAGCGTATCTCAAAAAAATCTGCCAATCAGGTACCGCCCATCCACATGGGCTCGGTCGGTTGGAAAACAAATATTTTGTGGTCGGACCGAGAAGACCCGCGGTTCTTCTCTGTCGGTAGGGTTGAAATTATACCAGGATCATTTTAAATGAATTTTGATAATTTTTGAAGGGCAGAATCACGAAAAATTCCATGAAATGGATAGAACCCAGTATTAGGAGGTATTTCAATTGACTTTGCAAAGACTCTAACATTTAAGAGTTTTTTGTTTCAAGTTCCCTAATGTCTTACCATTTCAAATACTAATTAAAAGCATAAAAATCAAATTATTTCCTGGCTAAAAACGTATTAATATCTGAAACCTAAACTATTTTTGTAAAATAGAATATAATAAATTAAAAATATCTGAGAATAAGTTTTCCAACTCTTTAATAGTTCAAATATATGGTAGGTATTTATAAGACGACAGACAGAGAAGAGTGGAAGATATTGAGGTCTATATCCAAAGATGGATCGAAGAAGGCTTAATAGATAGATTTATAAGTTCCTAACCTAGATAAAGTTTAATTTAAAATTTTAACAATTCTATTATTTCAACAAAAACTTATTAAATTTTTCAATATTTTCCAACTTAGTCCTTTAAGTGTTTAAATAAAAAATTACTTTTGTACAACTTGTTTGACTTAAAAAGTATAGCCATCCTTTCTTTTTAATTTTAGTGAAGATGTCTTCGAGAAGATGTTTAAGTCCAAAACATGTACTTACTAGAAAAAATTAAAAAAATTGTAGAAAAGACAAGTTTTTTTTTATAAACATATTAGAGTTTTTTTTGCTACGCGTTTGCTACATACTTTAAATTTTTATGCCGTGAGAATGATTTGCTTTACAAGATATTTGTCAAACACTTACCAACTCCAAGACCTGGATGGCAGACATGCATAATAGAGAAACCGGTGTAGTCAGTGGCAAGAACTTGGTCGGGGCTGATTCCTGAAAAAAGAAATATATTAATTATTTAAAAAAACCATTATTTTTACCCGATTAGCCACGAAAACTTGTTTGATTTTTAATTTACGGGTACTAAGTTTTACGATTTTTTTGTTTTTTTTTGTAATTGGCTTTAAACTCCGTTGACAGACGCGACGCCGATGTCTTAATGGCGGAATAAACGCAACCAGCGTTGATCTGACCTAAAAGATGATGTGTGTCGTAGGTGATGTGATGGATTCTCTCTTTCAATCGACATTTTCATCGAACGATGATATAGTAGTTTTGCTCGCCTGCTGCTGTTTTAGTTTCTCTCTAGTATTTGGTCAGATGGCGCTTCTTACGGAGTACATGATTTAGTTTTCTCACTAGAAACGTAAGGTGAGAGACAAAACCATATGCTTTATTTAGCAAGGGTGTCACAATAATCAAGCAGTGTTATGAAGAATCCCATAAGGACGAAACAGTTAACTGTCAGCACTTATTTGGTGTCCATTAGATCTTGGAACCCCGTGAGATTAAGCTTTCGAGTTACAAGCAGAACAATACGAGAGAAACAGAAAACCCTTTGTTTTACTCGTTTAGCGAAGAAAACTTGTTTTATACATATATTTTCAACTTTTAAAAGTGTATCGGAGAACAGAATAGTTATAGTTAGGTGACAAAGCATGCATTTTACAGAAAGCAAAAATAAATCTTGTTTTGCTTTAGATTTATAAATTGCTATTTCATGCATCGTATGTCCATACGTGGCATTGCTTCAGTTAGATAAGCAGAAAAAGCGCAAAAATTTTTTCTAGTTTAACCAAAAAAATTAAAAACACAAATAATGGACTAAATGCCGTTTTGTTCTAATGCACTGTTACGAAAAGTGCTTCTGTTACAACCGATACGAGTTTAAATATTTTGGTAATACTTACTTGGGATAGTAGGGAATATTACATTGAATTTGGCAACTCCTGCCTGTCCTTGCCAGGTAGCAGATCCTACTGCATCAACGTATTCATTGCTAAAAATTATAATTAAAATTTAGTATATTTGTTTTTTGTATAAAGTTTGTCTTGCCTTTTGAAACTTTTGGAGTCGGTAAATTTTGTTTTACACTTTTGCAATAAAATGTTTACGGTCTGTCCTAGAAAAACGGCAAATATTCGCGAAGTGTACACCTAGGCCTTTACTGCCCTTAACGACGTGCCCGATCTTCGCGTCGTTGGTGTAACTGCCGCAGCGTTATAAAGTCCCACACATAGCATACATGCGGTAAAGTACATTTTCCCGCACGCATTTGCGTGCGGTAAGCACAACATTACTTTAAGTTGCTGTTAAAATAGCATTTGTCGCCTTCCTGATAAAATTCCCTGTCAAAAATGCCGCGTCAAATCTCGTAAAACAAAAAACCGTGAAAGTTATATCACGTAAGTATTTTCTTAGCAAATCCTGCGAACTTCCATAAGTCACATATGTATATTTAAACTGCTGAAAATGTATGAGAATACACCAGGAAAAGGGATTTTACGAGTTTTTGACAGCATATTATAAAATTCTTATAGAAAAATTTGCTGAAGTGAAAACTCTTTAAAAATCTCATAGAAAAAGTGATAAATTTGCTGGTCAAATCTTCCTAAAAATAGGAAGTCATAAAATCTTTGAGATTAGAAAAACTTGCTTGTAAAATCTAACTACTATTATGTCGGTTTAGAACGTTTTTCTACGTTGTCCGACGCCTATTCTCCACCTCCTTCGATCCTGACAGTCATCTTCTGTCAGATTTTTTTTACTCATTGATCTTTGGATTGACTGTTGCCATTCTAGTTTAGGACGCCCTCTTTTTCTGCGCCCTATTGGTTGCCATTCTAGGACCTGCTTTGGTAATCTTTCGTCGTTCATCCGTTGTACATGACCGTACCATATCAGTTGCCTTTTAGTGATGCCATCCGTTATGCTTCCCTCGATTCACATTCTTTCTTTTATGATCTCATTTCTTATGTGATCTATTCTAGATATTCTCATTGATCTTCTTATTGCATCCATTTCGACACTTTCCAATTTTGTTTTGTATTTTTCTATTACGCGACAAGTCTCTATTCCATACAACAGCGTGCTTTTCACCATTGTTTCATATATGTTAAATTTTACATTCTTTTTTATTTCTCTTCTCCATAAAATACTGTTAAGACATCCAATAACCTTTTTTGCTTTTGCTATTCTTTTTTCCAATTCTTTACAGTCTGTTCCTGTCTTATCAAAGGTGACACCCAAGTATACATACTCATTGCATGGAGATATTGTTTGTCCATTTTCTAGTACTAACTCACTGGATTCGTTTCCAATACATAAGTACTGTGTCTTGTCCACGTTCACTGTTAATCCCCACTTTTGGTATTCTTCTGTTAACTTTCTCATCATAAACTCCATGTCTTCTTTAACATTAGCCACAATTACTTGGTCGTCAGCAAACTGTAGTGTGTATATGGTAAATCGGTCGTTAAGTTGTATTCCCATGCCGTGCACTTTACGTTTCCAGTTTTTTAGAGCTACTGCGATACATAATTTAAAAAGAGTTGGAGAGATACAACATCCCTGTCTTAAGCCTTTTGTTACCAGGAATTCTTTTGAAAGTCGATTTCCAATTTTAATTTTAGATTTTGACCCTTTGTATAGTTCTTTTATCGCTTTTATGTATGTATGATTGATATTAGTTTGCTCTAAGACTGTCCATAATTTTTCTACTGGAACGGTATCATATGCTTTTTGTAGGTCCACAAAGGTAACATGAGTCTCTATATTTCCGGCGCTCCTTTTTTCAGTTACTTGTTTAAGACAAAAAAACATTATCACTACAAGATATGCCTGCGCGAAACCCACTTTGCTATTCTTCTTCTTCTTCATGAAAATCATTCTCTATTAGATCTCTAAGAATCCTACCGTACAATCTACTTAGAGTACTGGTTACTGAAATTCCTCTGTAATTGTTGCAATCCAGCTTGTTTCCTTTTTTATGTATTGAGGATATAAATGCAATTTTCCAATTATTAGGTACTGGATGTCCGTTTATGCATTGATTGATAATATATGTGAGATTTTCGAGTAGTTTATCTGATCCATTATTGAGCATTTCAGCATATATTCCCCCAGGTCCGCTAGCTTTTCCGGATTTAAGCGTTTTAATATTATTCTTTATCATTTCTTTTTCGATGATTACTTCCTCTCCATGTACTTCTATGTCTCTCCTCGGAGAGGCTCCCATATATTCGGGTCTCGTCTCCTGCAGCAGTAGTGTTCTGTCCATTGTTCTGGTTTGATTATCTGAATGTTTACTTTTTCTTTTGTTTGGTTTTTTACTGTAGAAATGAATCTCCATACTTCAGAACTCTGCCTACCTTCTACGTGTGTATTTATGTCGTGGCACTTTCGCTTGACCATTTCATTTTTTTCTGTGCGTATCAAATTTCTTAGCTGTCTTCTGGTTTCCCTGTAGATTTCTAGGTCTCTTTGCTCTTTATTACTGAGCCATTTCAAGTATGTGCGTTTTTTCTCTTTGACCATTTCTTGTATTTTGTCCGTCCACCACATCTTCCTGTTATTTCTATTATCTTGGTATCCAACAGCTTCGTTGCTTGCTTCCTTCAAGCCTTTAATTATGTTTGTATATATCTCTTCAAATGAGTGATTTGTGTTTATTAATTTTTCATCTAATCGGCTCTGATACAATCTTTGAGTACTTTCGATTTCAAGACTTCTAAAGTTGTATTTTTGATTGTCTTCAATGCATTCTAGGTTTTCATTTTCTCTAATACTTTCGTCCTTATTTGTTTTCCTTAAAGGGAATAATATTTTTGCTTTTACCAGATGGAGGTCAGATCCACAGGTAACACAACGAAGTGCTCGCACATCATACCACTTTAATTGTGAGTGTTGTCCACCTATAGCGTAATCAATGATTGATTTAAGATTTCTTGTTGGCTGAGTCCAGGTATATCGATGAATATCCTTATGTTTAAAAAAAAACGTTATTTATTTTTAGGTTGTGGGTTTCACACAATTGCATCAGTCTTAAGCCATTATCATTTGTTACTTCCTCTCCAAATGGTCCTATCACTTTGCTCTGGGTTTGCCTACCAGTTCGGCTATTAAAATCGCCAAGCATAATTATTTCTCTGGTATTACCGATTTTTGTGATAGTCTCATCAAGTTGGTCAAAGAACATTTGTTTTGTAGCTACTCTTTCGTCATCTGATGGTTCGTAGACTGCTATTATGCTTAAATTATGTCCAAGCATCTTCATGTTCACTCGAAGTATGTTATGTAAAATCTTACAAATACTAATCATTATTTTGCACTTTAATTCTTTTGAAATCTTTTAACTCTTACAACAAATTGAATTGAAACTGCTTAAAACTGGATACTTATATAATCTTTTAAAATCCTATAGAAAAACATGTTGCACAAAACTCGTCAAAACTGGTTGAATACTCATAAAATCTCGGCAAAACTTCTGCTTTTAAAGTAAAATCCCTGTACAATCTGGTAGAATCTTATAGGAATCCTGCTGATCAAACCTACTGAAATCTGCTTAAAATTTATGCCTCATGTAAACAAATAAAATCTTGTACAGTCTCTTTACGCTTAAAAATGTCTCCTCTTAAGATCTTTTGAATTTTTTTGAGTTTTAAACAGCCAGAATTAAGATTTATAAATCATTATCAGATCTCGTCAGTTTTCATATGGCATTTATTGTTGCCTGGTGAATAATAGTCGTCAAGTCAATTAAAATTCGTAAAATCTGGTGAAGATTTTATGAGTCTTTAATAGTTTTCAAACGGTTTTTTTGGCAAAGTTGGTTTAAAACTTTGAGAAAAAATTACCTCTCCCTCATTGACCAACCACTAAACCAAATCAAACCATACTTATTATATAATTCCTACTTACTCAATAGTTTGAGCGTGAACAACTTTAAAGGTACCGTCGGCATTGAGAGAGTAGTTGGCGGTAGCGCAGTTTCCAATTTCGAATTCCTGGACAGTTTTCTTGAATTCGTACCACTTGCCAAAGTACTAAAAACATATTTTATTAATTATTTTGTTGTAGCGTATGTTTGGGTTTTATTAATTTCTACTAGAGATAAAAAGAATTGGTAAACACAGGAAAAAAAAATACAGGAAAAAATACATTATTTTAAATATTTAATGATTAAAATGCAGTTATTTATCGAGTCCTATATAAGAAACTGCATCAAAAAATTAAATCAACAAGAGGATTTTTTAAATCTAAATATTTTATTAACTAAGGATACTAACTGCGTTTAGTTTTTTATTTCCATTTTTGGAGCTCGTATTAAATTTAAAAAAACTATTATAGGTTTTTGGAATAGTCGGCATAAAAAGATGTAAATTAAAAGAAAAGTAATCGAAAGAACATTAACAGCCCTTTTTAACAAGATGATAATTAGCCTATTCTTAATTACATTTACGGGGTTTGTTACCCATGAAATCAAAAAAATACGTGTTAATGGTAACTTTAAAAGAAGCGTAGCTATTTTTGATGGAGTTTTTAATTAAATGTTCGGTCTTCTGATTTTATTGTTAACCTGATTTTAAAAAAATTACTGCAATGATTATTCAAATAGATTTTCTTATGTTAAGAATCATTTTCAACAACCTGAAAGCTTTTTTGTTGCTGTTGCTGTGTAGTTTAGAAGATATAGGGCATAATCTAAAAACTTATTTTGCCCCTTTATATATTTATGTCAATTTTTTTTGTCATCCAAAGAATAAGCACGTGAAAGACGATGTGCGGGCCAAGTTTCATTACTGTAGCTTAAACCGTTCAGATTTGAAAAAATATTTTCACAGCCTAACTTTATTTATTGATTGAGACTATTTTGGGCCTACTAACAGGTCAGTCGTTGTTGGTGGGATAATTAGTAATCAATTAAAACAGTTGTTGTAAAATCTCTATGAAAAAGCCCACGCAGGATATAATTTTGACGCTATATGGCCCTGGACCATAAAGACTTTTGTTGAGTAGACTTTGAGTATTTTGTTGTTTCGTTTTTATCACCTCCGTGTATAGTTTTAGGCACGCCGCTAAATATTATTAGACACGTATTGGAATAAAACCTGTCCTTATTTTAAAACCGACCGTATTGTGACAGATTTACATATAAAAAGCAGCTGCTTTCTTTCAAAATACGGCCTTTGTGTAATTAAGAACCGGATTTATTAGTGTCTCTTTTAAGTAGATGAAAGTTAGCGACTTTATTTTTAAATCTGACTTTGGTATGTTAATTTTGAGAGGCCAGCTGTTAGTTTTCTTTGTAAATCAAAATAAAGCAGACTTTAAAATAAAGTCAGATTTAATCCAATAAGTCCCTAATAAGAAAAAGGTGAAACTTACTTGACTGGGTTGGAAGTTAGACACAGCATTTAAGTCTCTACAGGCAGCAGAAGCTGAAGCAACGCAGATAGCCAACAAAGCGAAGTATTTCATTTTGATTTTTTTTGTCTTGCACTGACTACAATGTGTCCACAAAAATTTTTTTCAGCGTACTTATAGTAAAAAATTCTGATTATCTCAACTGATTTATTCTGAAATTGCGGCTGTCTAAATAAAGATTTTTTTTAAAGTGATCAAGCATATTAGACAAAATCTCATGTCCATCGGACCAAATAGGGGAGAGAAGGGAAGTGTGAGCCTTTAGTCCATTTTGAACGTTTTTAAAACATACTTTGTAACTCTTTCTAGGTCTCCAATATCCCTGTACCTAAAAAGTACATGTTTGAAACCTATTAAAAAAGTGGGCCAGAACCATTCCTGGGGCTCACAAGAGGGCAAATGAAGTCGGCCCTAACAGAGTGGACCCAGAAAGAGATACAAAGGGAATGGACCAACACAGGAAACGCCAGACAGGCGAAGGAGGATGTGACAGGCTACAGCAAATCCCGTAGGGACTGGCTGCTCCGTAGAACACGAAGAGAGGTGGGAGCCATAGTGGGAGTCCTGACTGGACACTGCGTCCTACAAGGACACCTGGCAAAGATGAGAGTGAAGGAGGACGCGACATGCGAGCGATGTTGGGCCGAGGACGAGACCTCGGCGCATTTTCTCTCATCATGGGAAGCATACATGGAGGCCAGAAGAGAGGTATTCGAAGAGGAAGCCTTTGAGACGGAGGACCTTCTGAATCTGAGGTGGCCCGATATTCTGGCCTTTATACAGAACACGGGCAGATTCCTTAGCGAAAGAAGGACGCAGTAGGGGGGAAGCCCGGGGGTTGGCGAAAAGGGCGCTTCATGTGCCTAGTCGCCAGGCCCAGAGCCTACCCACACTACTACTACTACTACTACAATTAAAAAACAATTAAAAAAGACGTTTTCCTACGAGCGTGCGAAAAAGTAACTTTTCCGCACGATTTTTTGTTTGAAAAGATGTACTTTTCCGCACGATTTAACATTTTCGCACCATTTTCACTTTTCCGCAAGTCCTCCTACACGCAAGTTTCAGTTTCAAAAAGTGCTGCTCTACCGATGCTACCAGAAGCACCAAAGGAAGAATCCTGTAATGTGTTACAGCCTGTACAGACCAATATACCTTCCTCCATTCCCTATACTAGTAATTCTCAGCAGCAAACTGATCAAGGCATTTCTGTAGTGGGCCAACCAATCAAATTCAAATAAGAAACGACGTTTTTCAAGATGTTGCGGCATCTGCTTTATTGCAGCATGCAACAAACACAAAGTGCACTTTCAATTTCAATATTTACTATCGTTAACTTTTTCTTTATTGTCAATTAAATGTTCTTTACATAAAGATTCTTATTAATACATCATGATAAAAAAATCCTGTTTTATTATTTTGCCGTGCATAAAAGATCGTGTGAAAAAGTTAAAAAGTCGTGTTGAAAAATTACTTTTTCGCACAGTTTTTGTTTTGTTAAAAATGAAGATATTTCGGACTAATTAAATGATTTGTGTAAGTATTCTATCTTATGTATTATTTTATAGCATTATTATAAAAGCTTTGCGAATTAAAACATGTTTTTTTGATAAAGGAGATGGACAAAAACACTCGTAGGGAAAACATTGTACCTAGCTCTTGCGGTAACTATCTTTTTCACCCTTCACGGCTCAGCATCGTTCGTGGAACTGCCGTCGCGTGCGGAAAAGTACCACTTTCCGCACTTTTTAGGTAAATAACTATTTAAAAACTCACAAAACAAGACGTTTTTAATTTGTACTTTTAAGGTCTATCAGGGCCCCAACATTTTTGTACCTAAAAATTACGTTTTAAAACGTCCTAAAAAGAAATTTTTAAAAACACGCAAATCAGGACTTTTATAAAACGTACTTTTTATGTCCTTTAGGGCCCCAACCTTACCTAAAAAGTACGTTTTTAAAACGTCCCAAGAATGATGTTTTAGAAAAGTGCAATTATGGACGTCTTTAAAACGAACTTTTAAGGTCCCTCATATTTCTCTTACAAGCATTATAATTATTATCTACTACTACTCAAATTGGAGTGGAGTAAAGTTTTAATATGGCTCAATATCAAAGGGCCCAATACGTAATGGCCCATAGAAGAGGACCAGAGGCCTTGACTTTATAGGGTCTTTGGAACGTTCTTAAAACTTCCCCTGAACGTTTTTTAAACGTCCCCTGAAACGTTTTTAAACGTCCCCTGAAACGATTTTTACACGTTCCCTAAAATGATTTTTAGACATCCCTGGAACATTTTTTGTACGTCCTCGAAACGCTTTGGAACGTTTCCGAACGTCACTGGGACGTTTACTAAACGTCACTGGGACGTTTACTAAACGTCCCCAAATTTTGAAAAAAGTATAAATAATTTAATTTGACAAACGTCCGAAAAACATTTTTAAAACGTTTTAAAAACCTAAAAAAGACTCACAAAAATGTTCCAGGGATCTTCCAGGGACCTCTATCGGACCCAAAGGTATCTTTGCGTACGTTTTTAAAACGGCCCCTGGGTTCGAAATTGACGTTTTAAAAACGTTTTTGAAACGGAACTGTGTTAATAGGGAATTACTAAAATTTTAAATGAACCAATCAAATTTGCACAGGTGCCGAATCCTATACCATTATTTTTAAATGATATCGGCCGAGAATAGCAAACACAGGCTCTTCTCGGCTATCGGAATTTGTATGGTTCTTCTTTTGAAAAAATTCTTAATTTTCTAAACTTTTGCTGCTAAAACGTTATTGACAAGAAACCCTTTTATATGCAACAAAATATTTTTATTGTTGCTTAAGATTTATAACAATTATACAAGTAGTGAAACTGTAACAAATATCAGATCGCCCAGATAAATACGTGCCTCAAAATCGATTAGAAATTATTACAGAGACATATGGATGATATAACAATTATTACACTCAAAGTAAATACTTGAAAGAGGGATTGATCGATTATGATTATTTTCAGTTCAATAATAAGTATGATTTTTTGGTCTGAAAATTTGATTACACAATGATTAAACATTTTTTTTTAACACAAACAAGCACTTAAATCTATTTTTTGTTTAACACAATGGTTTCCAAACTGTAGTGCCCCCCTGGTGGCACAGAAAAATAAACAGGCGGCGCGGTTGTCCAGATGCAAGGTCTTTATACTTATACACAGGTTGCCTACAGAATTTGACCAGTCATGTTTATTTAACTGGACGAGTGTAGCTGTTACATAAAACCAATGGTTTAAGGCAACCAGTGACGTAGAATTTTTAATCAGGATTACAGTTGCTCAGTCAGGTTCAATTACCTTTGAAATTTCGTGGATAAACTGCGTTAAAACATACTTTTTAAGTCTTTCTAAGACCCCAATATTCCCGTGCCAAAAAAGTCCATGTTTACTAAAACGGACGTTTTAAATAAACCCGTAAGACAGGACGTTCTTTAAACTAGTGGTGCCCGCCAGAGTCTCGTTTTTGAGAGTCTCGCGAGCACCACAACTTTAAACGGCCTTTTAAGGTCCCTCAGGGCCTCAATAGTTTTGTATCTACCTAAAAAGTACCTTTTAAAAACGCCCAAATCAGCACGTTTACAAAACGTACTTTTTACGTCCCTTACAGCCCTAACCTATAAGTACCTAAAAAGTACATTTAAGTAAGGAGGTTTTTAAAACGTACGTCCCACTAGCATCATAATCATTATCTACATAGGCTGATCAGAAAAAAGTAAATTAAAAACTTTTTTACGGTACTCAAAATGGAGTTGAGTAAAATTTTAATAGGGCTCAATATCAAAGGGCTCAATATGAAAGGGCACAATACGTAAAGGCCCATAAAAGAGAACCAGATGCCTTGACATTATGGGGTCTCTGGAACGTTTTTCAAACATCCCCTGAAACGTTTTTCAAACGTTCCCTAAAACGTTTTTAGATATCCTTGAAACGCTTTTGAACGTTTATTATACGTCATCAAGTTGTGAAGAAGGTACAGAAAATTAAATTTGACAAATGTTCAAAAAACGTTTTGAAAACGTAAAAAAGACCCACAAAAACGTTCCAGTGACCTTCCGCAGGGACCTCTATCAAACTCTGAGGTACCTAGGCGTGCCTTTTTAAAGCGTCCCCTGGGTCCGAAATTGATATTTTAAAAACGTTTTTAAAGAGGACCTATGTTACTAGGGTATTAGCCTAAAATTTGAAATGAACCAATCAAAGTTGCACAGGTTCCGAATCCTATACCATTATATGTTTAAATGCTATCGGGGTCCAACCATACCATGAAAGCTAATTAATTTGTATGGTTCTTCTTTTGAAAGAGATTTAAATTTTCTAACTTTTGCTGCTAAATTGTTATTGACAAAAAACCCTTTTATATGCATCAAAATATTTTTATTTTTGCTTAAGATTTATAATGGTTATATAAGTAGAAAAACTGTAACAAATATCAGATCGCCCAGATAAACGTGCCTTAAAATCTATTAAAAATTATTACAGAGACATATGGATGATATAACAATTATTACATTAAAAGTAAATACTTGAAAAAGGGATTGAGCGTTTATGACTATTTTCAGTTCAATAATAAGTATGATTTTTGGTCTGAAAATTTGATTACACAATGATTATGCATTTGTTAAAATTTTTGAACAAAAACAAGCACTCATATCTATTTTTTGTTTAACACAGTGGTTCCCAAACTGTAGCGCCACGGATCACCTAATACCACGGATCACCTTTTTGTTAGGTGATCCGTGGTAGCGCCCCCCTGCTGGCACAGAATAATAAATGGGGGGCGCGGTTCGGTTAGTCCAGATGCAGCCTTATAGCGGGTCCACATTAAACCAAAAAACACTTTTGTCTTCTTCCAACGATCGACGATGAGCTGCTAAATTTTGATTTATCACAAAGGCCGTAACGCCGTGTAGATGAAACTAGTGGTTTTCATAAAAAAGGAGATACCTCGTTTTAGTTGCCTACCCGTCTTGCCCGCCCTACCCCTATGTCTTACTGTAGACAAATTCAATATTTCAAATAGATTGGGAACCACTGGTTTAAAATGTATCTTGCCGGTATAGAACACTTGAAATATAAACATAATCAAATAGGTAAACCCACTTCGAAACAAACGTATATAATATCTTAAATAAAATTCATTGAAACTTCAAAACATGATGGTTTAAATCTAACCATTAAAAAAATTTGATACCTATTTCTTTTTTGAAGTCTTCTTCAACTTCAAGTTTCTTCTTCTTTTATTTCTTAATTTGATAACCGTGACTCTTTCGCCGACATTAAGGCCGCCAAACGAAATGCCTAATTATTTCTAACCTATAATTTTTTGAAAATGTCCAGACTTCTACAGAACATTTCAAGAGTTTTCATTACAATGTTAAGGCTTTCTCGGAATACTTTCAGAATTTTTACAAACATTTTTCAAACTTTTCAGGCTTTTTCTGAATGATTTGAAACATTTTTCGACAATTTTCAAGGGCATTTCTTGACTTTTCCAGAATATTTCAATTTTTTTCCCATTCTCAGTACTTGTACGAAACGTTTCCAGACTTTTTAGCCTGACTTTTTCAAAAGAAATTCCCTAACATCTGTATTAACTAATTTTTTTGACTAGTCCAGACTTTTCCTGAAAATTTTCAGACTTTTCCACGACAGTTTCAGATTTTTTAGAACATTTCTATTATTTTTCTGAACATTTTCAGACTTCCTGTACATTTCCAAAATTTTCCAAACTGTTTCCAGTTTTTTTCCAAACATAAAAAAGAAAAAGAATGAAAAATTCGTACTGTGTACAATAAATCAAAATAATTTTTTTTTATTAACACACTATGTGCGTCCCTTAGGCTCCCGGGTGTTGAAAAGAGAAAGAAACATGTTGATTTATAAACCTTTTAAAAATATATAAAAAAAATTAGAATGATAAGTTATATTCATATCTAAACGAATGTTTTATTAACTACAGAAAATTGTGATTATAAATAGCACTTTAATATATTTAGTAAGTACTGATGTATTATACCCTTATTGTATTACATGACCACCAGTTGCGTAGCAACCGAGCCCCTTGGTCAATGTTCTAAACTATCATTTTTACAAAATATCTAGGCTATTTTTTAATTTATTTAATATTACTGGACCCCTTTAAGCCCTGGTTCTGTGTTCCCTGAACACACGGAACACCACTGGCTACGCCAATGGACTCCATCCCAGGAAGCAAGGTCACGTTTTTTAAATGTCAAAAAAAGGTCATTTTAATGACCATTGACGTCTCTAACCTGACGTGTAAATGACCTTTAAATGACGTTCAAAAGAGACACCCAAAATGACGTCATTTTTAGACGTTTTAAAGACGTCAGCAATATGACGTATTTGGGACCAAAACAGAACATCAGTGACCTATTTATGACTTTTTTTAAACTGTCTGTCTGAATATATGAAAGATTCCCAGATGAAAACACTGAAGGAAACTTAGACCTGGAAGTCCTGGAACAGGTACAGATCAAAATAAACCTAAACCTAGACTTACATCTCCACCTGAAGGCGAAAAGAGCCTCGAAGTTTGTCATGATTTAATATTTAATTTATTTTACATACATACCCCCACATCTCGTATAAATCCTGTCAAGTACTGACTGGGGCACCATCTATGTAAGTATGAGTATATTTCCCTTGGACAAAGTCTGCAGTGTGGGTAGTGACCAATAAATGACGTGTTTAAGACGTCAAAAACTCCACGGCGAAAAAACGTCAAATAACTGACGCCTTAAAGACAACATTTTTTAGTAAATGACCTGCAGGTCATCCAAATGACCACTTTTCGACGAAAAAAAGACGTCATTTGATGACTTCTTGCTACCTGGGATAGAACTCTATATTTGATGGACCGGCGGTTTTCTAGTGGAGGCGGGGTAATTGGGGTAATTACCCTACTATTTCTTGATTTTTTCGGAACATTTCCATTTTTTCCATTCTCAGTACTTGTACAGAAAGTGTTCAGATCTTTTCCCGACATTTTTTCTTGACATTTTCAAAAGAAATTCCCTAACATCTGTACTAACCAATTTTTTTGGTTACACCAGACTTTTCGTAAATAATTTCGGACTTTTCCAGGACATTTCTATTATTTTTCCAATCGCACGCAATCCCTCGCCGCATTCGCTTGTCGCACCCGAACGCAATCGTTTAAAAAAGAACAAATATATAATTTATAAAAGTCCTCCTATTCGCAATCGGATTACCCTGATCATCCGCAATCTGATCACCTGACGCTATCGCAATAAGCGCGGATTAGAGAGGGGGAGTAACTTGGTAATTACGAGATTAATTACCCCCCTAGAAAAAAAATATGCAGTTTTTGTTAATAATTAAACAGGAGAATTACCTCTCCCAAGAAAAAAAATAATTTAATAATGTTTTTGACAACTATTATCCCTTCTTAGATTTTGACCCAGATCCGCGCTTGTATCGCAATCCTCCGCAATCTTTCACAATGAAAAAAATTCACAATCGCGTCACATAGTTTATGTTGGTGGTTACTCCATCGATCACGGCTTTGCCCCCCCCCCCCCTCGACTTTTGTTCCGGAACTGTCGGTGATTAATATCGGTGTTCGGTTCGGATATTTTCGTCTTTATTTAGAAGAACCTAATTAAGCAGTAGCAGTAAATTATTTTATTATTTATCGGATTTCGGCTATCATCATGACTATTATAATATCAAAAATATTTCATGTAAAAAAAGCCAAGTTCGCGACTTCACTCCTTTTTTAAAGAATTTGGATAATATTTAAATTTTGAGGTAGTAAAATATGTGGAATATTGTTGAAAACTTTTGCAATGCCTTATTTAAAATTTTGAGGTTTTTTAATTTTTTCCTATGGTTTTGTCATAGTTCCTATCAGCCTTTCAAAGCTCAGCTCTCTAGCGTTTCTGGAAGTGGGCCATGTAACTTTTACATAACTTTACATTTATAGGGGAGGTAAGTAAATTAAAATTTTTGACGTTTTTAAATTTTTTCCTATAGTTTTATTATAGTGCCTATCGGCTTACCAAAGCTCAGCTCTCTAGCTTTTCTGGAAGTGGGCACATAAATTTACTTGTATAGGGGAGGGAAGTAGAAGTCATATTTTCTATCAGTATGCAAAATTTCAGCTTTGTAGCATGTCTGGAAGTACAGTAGAATTTTGATGATCTATACATGCATGAGTGAGTGAGTGAGTGGCAATTTCGTCTTTATTTGAAATTTCATAACTACTTTACTAGTTTATGAATTATCCGTGAAACTTGGAGCGGTTGTTAATTCTATGAAGATCTACGACTGTGCAAAGTTTGAGTTTCGTAGCTCATTCCGAAGTAAATTTTTAGACAGGTCAAATATGGGCTGATATGTTTCAAGAAAAGCTGGTACAGCAGTTGCGTCTTCAGACGGGATCCGATGCAGGGCTCGGTAAGACTAGTGTCCTGAATACTGTCAAATTATTTAGAGACACTAGGTGGGACTAGCTAGTAAATAGGCATGTCTATAACCGGTGGTTAAAATCGGGAAACCGGTTTTTTCCCATCAGTTAATCGCAAGCGCAGATTTGAGGGGGGGTTACGGGGTAATTACCCCCTCCCCCCTAGAAACAAAAATATGCACTTTTTTCCGAATATAATAAGGGAAAACAGGAGAATTACCCTCCCCTAGAAAAAAAATTT
Source organism: Aspidapion aeneum (assembly GCA_963576565.1). NCBI lineage: Eukaryota > Metazoa > Arthropoda > Insecta > Coleoptera > Brentidae > Aspidapion > Aspidapion aeneum. The sequence goes on from OY755040.1 coordinate 114,926,997, forward strand.
TATGATAAAAAAAATGTTCGTCGATCATTACCCCCCCCTAGATTTTGACCCAGATCCGCGCTTGGTTAACCGGTTATTATCAGTTATTTTTTGGCTTCGGTTATAACCGTTTTTTACACTTTATACCCAAAAACCGTTAAACAAAAAACGGTAATTTAGCCATATAAATAATATAATTATTTAATAAAAACTCGAAAACAGAACTCAGAAAATTGCTTTTATTAACACTTTGATGTTATTCATCATTATAAATTCATTATTCTGATATTATTTAAAAAAATAAATGGATCCATGACGAATCGGATACCTTGGTCGTTACAGACAGACATACAGACATACAGACAGACAGGCAGACAGACAGACAGACAGACAGACAGACGGCACAACAAAATTTTCAAAATCATCTGAAACGCAAAGATAAATAAAATTTTTTAAAATCGGGGCAACTTTTTTTTCTTGAAAAAATTAGGATCACCATAGTTCACACTAATGGATCCATGACGAATCGGATACCTTTCTAGCTAGCTCATTACACGGTTTTTTGTAAATATCCCGGACACTAAAGCTCCTACGGAGTTTTTGGTTATAACACAAATTATTGAGCAAAATGTGTTCTACTATATTCCGAAAACCGAATATTGATGCGATGCTACGTTAAAAAGTTAGCATTTTAATAATTTTGTGATTTTCAAATTCATTAACATGATTGGATTTTAGCCAAAATCTAACCAGCTCGTTAGAGTGTCGAGCACTTTTTTTCCTGAAAATTTTGTGAAAATCGGTTTAGCGGTTTAGGAGCTATCGCATACGAGACAGACCTCACGACGACATTGCTAAAGTAGGTCAAGATACACCCAAATAACAAATTTTTGGCGTTACCTGAAAAAAAAAATTTCTCGAAACTTATAACTTCTCTAGCCGTTGCTGCGCGGGCTAGGAAGCTAAAAGTAAAGGTAGGAGTTACGTAGGAACTGTTTTGTGAACAACTTTGTTTTAAAATCTAATGCGTGACATACCAAGAAATACATATTTAAAATCTATAAGTAAATAGAGACAAAAATAACAATCTTAGACGAGACTCTATAGAAATGTACAAAACGTTGTCCAAACTTTTTGTATATTTCTATATATATATATATATATATATATATATATACAATAATAAAAAATACATATTGTAGATATTACAATGCAAACAGAAAACCGACATCCGAGGCCGAGCATTCCAAGCAAGCGGCTGCAAGCGTTCAAACAAACAACATTGCCAGATTGTCAAGTCCTAGATATTGCTAAAGTAGGTCAAAATACACCCAAATAACACATTTTTGGCGTTATCTGAAAAAATTTGTTTTCTCGAAACTAGTAACTTCCCTATCCATTGCTGCGCGGACTAGGAAGGTAAAAGTAAGGGTAGGAGTTACGTAGGAACTGTTCTGTGTACAACTTTGTTTTAAAAATCTAATGCGTTACATACCAAGAAATACATATTTAAAATCTATAAGTAAATAAAAATAAAGACAAAAATAACAATCGTAGACGAGAACTCTATAGAAATATACAAAAAGTTGTCCAAACTTTTTGTATATTTCTATATATATATAAAAAAATAAAAAAATACATATTATAGATACTACAATGCAAACCGACAGCCGAGGCCGAGCATTCCAAGCAAGCGGCTGCAAGCGTTTAAACAAACAACATTGCCAGATTGTCAAGTCCTAGATATTGCTAAAATAGGTCAAAATACACCCAAATAACACATTTCTGGCGTTATCTGAAAAAATTTGTTTTCTCGAAACTAATAACTTCCCTATCCGTTGCTGCGCGGGCTAGGAAGGTAAAAGTAAGGGTAGGAGTTACGTAGGAACTGTTCTGTGTACAACTTTGTTTTAAAAATCTAATTCGTTACATTCAAAGAAATACATATTTAAAATCTAAAAGTAAATAAAAATAGAGACAAAATGAACAATCTTAGACGAGAACTCTATAGAAATATACAAAAAGTTTAGACAAAATCAACAAAAATAAAAAAAGACATATTGTAGATACTACAATTCAAACCGACAACTGACAGCCGAGTCCGAGCATTCCGAGCAAGCGGCTGCAAGCATTCAAACAAACAACATTGCCAGATTGTTAAGTCCTAGATATTGCTAAAGTAGGTCAAAATACATCCAAATAACACATTTTTGGCGTTATCTCAAAAAAAATTAAAATTCTCGAAACTAATAACTTCTCTAGCCGTTGCTGCGCGGGCTAGGAAGGTAAAAGTAAAGGTAGAAGTTACGTAGGAACTGTTCTGTGTACAACATTAGACACTTATTGGAATAAAACCTGACCTTATTTAAACCCTATGGTGACAGATTTGCATAAAAAAAGCAGCTGTTTTGCTTCAAAATTCGGCCTTTGTGTATTTAAAAACCGGATTTATTAGTGTCGGTATTTACTAAGTAAAAGTTAGCGTCTTCATTATTAAATTTGGATTTGGTATGTCAATTTTGAGAGGTCAGCTGTTAGTTTTCTGTGTAAATGTCAAAATAAAGTCGACTAAAATAAAGTTAGGTTTTATTCCAATAAGTCCCTATTGTTTTAAAAATCTAATGCGCTACATTCAAAGAAATACATATTTAAAATCTAAAAGTAAATAAAAATAGAGACAAAAATAACAATCTTAGACGAGACCTCTATAGAAATATACAAAAAGTTTAGACAAAAACAACAAAAATAAAAAAATACATACTGTAGATCCTACAATGCAAACCGACAACCGACAGCCGAGGCCGAGGATTCCGAGCAAGCGGCTGCAAGCGTTCAAACAAACAACATTGCCAGATTGTCAAGTCCTACTTTTTCTTATTGTTATCTTCTACAAATACAATTTTAATCGAGGGGTGTCTCGATCGCCGATTTTTGTACACCAAAAGGAAATACCTAAGGTAAGGTATTTCCCAGTATTTCCTCAAATTTCAATGGTATTTCCTAGTATTTCCCAAGCAATGGTATTTCCTAGTATTTCCCCCCCTAGTATTTTCAATAGTATTTCCTAGTATATTTCACGGTACTTCCCAAGTATTTCCTGGTATTATCCCCTAACCTGTACACCAAAAGGAAATACCAAGCCACCCCTCGATTTTAATGCGTTAGTTACTTAAGTTATCATAGTTACTCCCTGATTTTGCATTACCGACTTTCGAGTGATTACTGAATACCAAAATAATAAAATAAAAGAAAGTAATCATTAAATTTTCGGATCGGTATTCGTGACTCTGTTGCTTGGCGAGTAATAAGTACTTAAGTAACGAATAGTTACTTTTTCAACACCTCTATAGCTCACACTACTTCTAGTATACGTGACCTAAAATTCTTAAAATAATTTAAAAATTTCATTCCATTTATTTTAATTACCACGAACTTGGCTTTTTAGGTGAGACATCTATATAACTAAAAGGGTGCATTGAAAATGTGATTCCTAAATTCAGCGATGTTGAAAAGAGGTCCGTTTGAATGGGAAAGTGGAGCAATTTCAGTAGTAATTAGACCCAAATTTTAATAGCCATATAAAATTTAAATGATAATTCCAAGTACTCGCCCAGGACTGATAAAAATTATAAATGTCATTGGTTTTATTATTAATTACGGAGAGGAGTATCATTTAAAAAATATATTATGTGTTTTACGATCGATGTTAAATTGATGATGTGTACAGTGTTATTATTTAAAATCGCGATTTGAACTGGTTACATTTTTAGGTAAAGTAGGTATATAGGGGAAAGGGGGGCAAAATGGTAAACTTAATTTTAAAGACTTATTTCTCCAATTAAATGATCACCATTGCGTTCGTTATTTGGAATTAAGTTGACTAGATATATTATCATTATGTTTTAATTTTCAGTTTAAGCGATGAACCTTTATTCTAATTTTTGTATAAAAGTTGTCTGCCCCATTTTACCCCACATACGGGATAAAATTAGGTACCTATATGTGGAAAAACAAGCGGGCGGTTGTGTAATTTAGAATACACATTTTTGTTAGACAATTTATATTTATTAAAATACTAACCAAGATTAAAATACTTATTTAAAAATAAAAAGTTGAAATAAAAAATACATTTACAATAATTAAATTTCATCGACTTCTATACCTTACGGGTAGACGCGGCATGGGCCTAAATTGCTATTATATCAAGCTATTACCTCAGCTAACTACATTTAGGAATTGTTTAAACACTTTTAATTAGCTTGACTACATATAATAATTTTGTTATTTGTGTGATCTTAACTTTTTTCAAACTTTTCCAACTAGGTATTTAGTGGTCAGTATACAATTAAATTTTTTTTTTAATAGGAAAATAAATAAAATGGCTGATATTCCCATTTATGAACCGATATGCATCAAACTCAAAACTTTGCGATCTTTCAGGTCGCTGATTATTATTTTTAACTTAAACTAACAAAATCAAAATGGCGGATCAAAAATGGCGGACTTTCCCATCTATGAACCAATAAGCATCAAATTCGAAACTTTGGTATGTTTCAGGTCGCTGATTATGAATTCAAATTGGCGGATTTTTCCACTTATGAACCAATTTGCATCAAACTCGGAACTTTGCGATCTTTAAGGTTGCTGGTTGTTATTTTGAACTTAAACTAAAAAAAAATCCAAATGGGGGATCAAAAATAACGGAGTTTTCCATTTATGAACCAATATTTATCAAATTTGGAACTTTGGGGTGTTTTAGGTCGCCTATTATGATTTCTAACTTAAACGTAAAAAAAAAAATCACAATGGTGGATTCAAAATGGCGGAGTTTCTTATTTATGAACCGATATGCATCAAATTCGGAACTTTATGGTGTTTCAGGTCGCTGATTATAAATAAAAACTTAATTTTAAAACAAAATCAAAATAGCGGATCCACAATGGCACACTTTCTTATTTATAAACCAACTTAACTCAAACTTGAAACATCGCGGCGCTTAAAGTAACAATACAACTTAAATTTAAAATCATGAGAATAACGGATCGAAAATGGCGCATTTTCCCATTTATGAACCGATATGCATTTAATTCGGAACTTTGGGTTGTTTCAGGTCGCTGATTATCAGTTCTAACTTAAACTCGAAAAAAATCAAAATGGCGGATCCACATTGGCAAGGTTTCATTCTTGTGCAGTTAAGGTAAACCTGCAGTACGCTCTTTTACCTCAACATTTCGCTTTGCCCCAGTTTTCCCTATCTAAAAGATTATTAACAATTTCAAAAGAGAAATTATAATCAGCGACCTGAAACACGCTAAAGTTCTGAATTTAATGCATATCGGTTCATAAATGAGAAAATCTGCCATTTTCGCTCCGCCATTTTCAAAAAAATTGTTTTAAGTTACCTTAAGCGCCGCGATGTTTCAAGTTTGAGTCAAATGAGTATATAAATAACAAAGTGCGACATTATGGATTCGCTATTTTGATTTTTTTTAAATTTAAGTTAAAAATATTAATCAGCGACCTGAAAGATCTCAAAGTTCAGAGTTTGATGCAAATCGGTTCATAAATGGAAGAATCCGGCATTTTTGATCCGCCATTTTCATGTTTGATTTTCGCTTGTGGCGAAAATCAATTACTTGAGCCGCCTCGGCCGTAACATTATTTTTATTATTATTTTTATTCCGTCCCTAGCACCCCTAGTGTATCGCGCTCGAATTTTGACGCATACTCGGGAACGCTTCGACGTAGAAGGATCAAACATGGCGTACTGATTAAGAACTTACGGGAGACCAAAAGTGTCAATTTTGGGTCAAATCGGAAAATTTCAAGTAGGGGAAATAGGGGAAAAACCGTCAAAAAGTGACTTTTTTTGATGTACCTCCGTTGGCACACGATAAGTGTCCAGGGGATTACTCTAGAAACTTTTGCACAAGTATACTTTAATGTGTGCTCAAGAAGCCTATTGTTTTTCAGCCAGATCGAAAAGAGACAAGTGCCCCATTTTGGGGCTCATCTGAATCCCTGCAGTGACGCATTTTCACTATACAATAAAATTGGTCAGAATTTCACTGTTTATTTGCCGTTTTTTAAAATATATCTGGTCATTACTCCAAAAGTGCCTAACCCATTTTAACCAAATTTTGAACATTTGCGGACCAAAGGGAGTGTTCGGTAACCTTATAGTTGGTTTTTAAAATTAGTTTTTGGTTTTTGAGTTTTGAGGATTTTTCAAAAACTATGCAAGGTTTTTGCAGTCAAAAATACTGAATCGAGAAATTTTTTTGCCCTTACACTTTTTAACAGTTCGCGAACTGCTATCTTTTTAAGAAAATACTAAAATATTTTTTAAAAAAAGTTCGACTTTTCTGTTGTACCGTTTTTGAGTTTGAAAAATAAATATTAAAAAACACGCAAAAATCTCAACGGAAATAACACGCATTTTTACAAAAATCGCGATATCTTTAAAACAGTGGGTCCGAATTGGACAAAAATTACACTACTCACTTCGCCGGACCTTTCTGCATAAAACTTTATTTATAGTTGTAACCTTAATGTAGAGGGCGCTGGTGTAGGGCACTTAACATTTATCAAAACGGTCCAAAATTAATAAAAATCTTATATAACTAAAGGAATTTGCAAATATTTTTAGAAATATAATTGCAATAATAATAGGATTAATTTCATGTTAAAGAAGAGACAAAAATCTATAAAATGACATATGTCATTTTTAAGTTATGACCAATTTTTAGTTTCTAGGTTTATTTTTTGATCAAATACCGCGAAAAATATTTGTAAAACGTCAACGAAATAGAATATTATACACAAATTGGTTGATATTAAAACTTTTTTTGATGTATTGTCTGTAGCATGAGAGGAGCCGGAGCTACAATTCGTTTAATTATAAAATAAACTATCTCGGACCGATAGTTTTTGATATTTATCCCAAAATATTTAAAAAGCTCAATAAATTTCATGTATTTTTATTTAAAAAAATTACGATATCTTCAAAACCATACGTCAGATTTTGACGGAAGTTACACCATTCGCTTACTCGAACCTTTTTACATAGTAATCAGTCAACAGTTTTATCATTTTCATAGAGCGCGCTTAACAAAGTAACCAAAATTAAAAATGTCGGTCGGTCATAGATGTTAAGAAATTCGCAAATACCACATTTAACTATAGTATAGTATACTTTCATTTTAAAGAGCAGAATAAAATTTGCAAAATAGCAGATGTCATTTTTAAGTCAGTGTCTATTTTTAAGTTCCTAGGTTAATTCTTTGGATTATATATGTTATACTTTAAAGTTTACTTTTAACTTTTTAAAAAAACTTTATTTTGATTAAATACAATATAGGACTTAAACGTTATAATTGAACGTGTACTTAAGAACGATTCTAAAGAGAATGACTTAACATTACAATGATTTGAGTTTATATAATGAAAAGGTGCTGATTAAGCAATGGAATAATTTCTTAATATTCTAGATTTAAACTTCTTAGAACTAAAGTGCAATTCGGCACGAATGCACGTGTTGTTTATTCCATGAGAGACGCAAGTCAGCAGAATGGTCTTCTTATCTTGAAAGGTTCTGAGAAATAAAGTGCTGATTCGGCTTGAATGCACGTGTTGTTTATTTCATGGGAAACGCAAGTCAGCAGAATAAGCTTCTTATCTGGAAGGTTCTCGGGTTTCATAGAAGGTTCTGGTTTCTTCTAAGTGTAGGCAGGATATTTTCATATAACAGCTCCCCGCTTTTTGAAAAAGTTGGCGTTATACGGCAACTTTTATTAAGATGATTGATTGATTATTAATTTTGCATTGGGTTCGATTTCTTCTTCGATTTGATCTTCGATGTGTATGCTAGGTCTTCTTCTTGGTAAGATATTCGATAAATTCCTAATTCTTTGTAGATTAGGTTTTGGAAATAGTGGAAAGTCATTACCATTATCATTATCGTTATTGGTATTATTACCATTTCTTGTTCTTCGGTGTCTTCGACATTTGTTAATAATGTAAAGAATTACTAGTAGTACTATCAATGTTATTGTAATAATAGTAAACCAATCAATGTGTTTTTGAATGAATGGTTGATTGATCATTTTATCTAATTCTTCCGAATATTGGTTAAGATTATGTTGTGCAATATTCAGATCTTCGACGTTTAATTTGTTTAACTTTAGTGGTTTTAGGCCTTGAATTTTGGGGATTTCAGGCATATCTTTACAACAAGTATATGGAATATTGATTATTGGTGAATTTATTTCTTGGAATGTACTTTCTTGAAGTATGGTTTCAGAATGAATTCTCGTACTTCCAATAAAAGCATTGCATGTTGATTTGAAACGAATTATACCATTGGTTTCAATTAATTTCGTAATGATTTCTTGATTCTTACATTTAATATTGGTAGGTACTGGTTCTGATGTAGTAACTAGCCATTGATTTTCTTCTAGTGGTTGAACATTGTAGCCTTGTGCATAAAAAACGGTTGTTTGACATGTTTTCGGCAGCTGAGTTTGTTGCTTCAATAGTTGAGCTTCACAAATAGCATCACAGTCGATGGGATACGGAAGTACTTTGGAACAGAGCTTCGTTCTTCTTTCGATGATCTTGCAGTGGTCCACGTTGTGGAAGGTGACGAAAAACATTGAATCATCGTCACGCGCAATAAATTTATTTATTGTTGATATAGTATGGTGAAGACCTGTTCGATTATCTAATATTGGTATTGGGTAAAGTCTGTATAAAGTATAAGTCGAAGGGTCTATAAGAGGTATTTTAAGAACAAATATTGATATTGATATTGGTAAAGGCAAATTATTTTTTTGTAATGAATGAGAAATCTTTTTCAATGAATCTAACAAATCCGATGGTTTTTATTATTGAACCATGCAATATTTTTAAACGTGCAAAAGTTACTGCGTTTAACGCGTCATTTAATGAATCTTTAATAAATGTGTAACTTTCCATAAGCGATTCGCATAAATCTAATGCTTTTATTTGTGCTTCTGCATAGGCAGCGTTATCAGAAATCGAAGTAACTAAATATTGAATTAATTTAATATCATGATTAAACATTTCTTCATCAATTTGTAATTTTTGTAAAGTCGTATTAAAACTTTTAATAACAGAGGTTGTTACTGAAATTTGTTTTTGCAATAATCTTTCAATATTTTTCTCATCAGTCGATACTTTATTAATACAATCATTAAAGTATTCTCCGTCTGATTCATCTAAATTTCCTGTAATAGATTTCCAAATAGTTCCGATGACATTAAATATTCCATGTTTTTGCCTATATGATTTTTCTTTTGTATCCGAGATAAGTTATTCCTATTTAATATTAACGTAATTAGAAATTTGTTTTAAACGGCTAACATGCGTTTTAATTTGCGATTTGAAATTTGATTATTATTGATTGAAAAGTGATCCATAAAGGTATCTAAAATTTTGTCATTATGCTCAATTGCTTTTTTAAAGGGTAAAAGATCTTTGTAAACAACAAGTGTCCATTCATTATTAGAAATTCTGATAAGGGATTCTTCATGATAAAATAGTCCTAGTGTATTATTTATTGGTAATATTGAATATTGACTGGAAACGATTGAGATTATTCCCATTAATCTAAAATAAAAGATTTTTATTTTATTCAAAGCACGGTTTTAACCTATCAAAATTAACTTTGGTTGGAGTGTTAACTTTGTCAAGTTCTACAACTGTGCAAAGTTTAAATTTTGTTGATCATGCCGAATTAGAATTATAGATAGGTGAAGTATGGGCTGAAATGTTTCAAGAAAAGATGGTTTGCGCTAACTTGGCGGGGCACTGTGTGTCCCCAAGTATTGCAAAACATTACAAAATATACACAACTTGGTAAAATATGTAACTTTTTGAGAACATGAGTCTGTAGCATGAGCAAAGCGAGAGTTACACATTTTAGGATGAAAAATGCAATTATTAATAACTGTGTATGAGTTCGATATTAACCTTAAATTAATACTAGTAAATTAAATTTGCGAAGCAACTTATTGACAAAAGTAACGAAGCAAATTTTATTATCACAAATTTATGAACCAATAATAATTCTCCAAATTCTTTATTTGAATCTTGTAGACAATGATTTTGTTTCCAATCCGACAAATGTTATTGTACGATACCAATAGAAGTACTCTTAAACATATTTTTATAAATAATTAAACACAAAATCTCGCCGCAGGCGAGAGGCTTAGCGAAAATCAATGCTGCAACAGTTTTAAAAGTGTTGGATGTAAAAAATTTGCGAAGCAAATTTGTTTATAAATTAATTTGCGAAGATACGGATGTTTTCGCGTAGCGAAAATCATCCGTATGTTTATTGATTTTCGCTTGTGGCGAAAATCAATAACTTGAGCCGCCTCTGCCGTAACATTATTTTTATTTTTATTTTTAGCTCACACATATACTATACTATAGTAGTGTGAGCTATGGTGATCCTAATTTTTTCGAGAAAAAAAAAGTTGCTCCGATTTCAAAAATTTTTATATATCTTTGCGTTTCAGATGATTTTGAAACTTTTTTGTTGCGCCGTCTGTCTGTCTGTCTGTCTGTATGTCTGTCTGTGTGTCTGTATGTCTGTCTGTAACGACCAACGCGCATAACTCAAAAACCGCTTGGCCGATTTTAATGAAATTTGGTACCTAGGCTGGGTCTTGGGTCGAGATGGTCCCATTTAAAAATGAACAAAATCCACCAAACACAAACCAAATAAAAGGATGGGGGTAGATTTCAAAAATTAGAGTTTATGTGAAAATATGGCGTGTGTGATATTAAACGAAAGGTAATTGAGTCTGCAGTTAAACAAAATACATTTTAATTTATTTAAAAAAAAGGGTGGGGGTATATTTTAAAAATTAGAGTTTAAGTGAAAATATGGCGTGTGTGATATCAAACGAAAGGTAATTGAGTCCGGACTTTAACAAAATACATTTTAGTTTTTTTTTTAAGGGTGGGGGTAGATTTCAAAAATTTGAGTTTAAGTCAAAACATGGCTTGTGTGGTATCAAACAAAAGGTAATTTAGTCTGGAGTTGAATAAAATATATTTTAGTTTTTATTTATATTAGCTCACACGTACACTATAACTATAGTACCTAGTGTGAGCTTAGGGGCCCATATATTGGCAGAGTATTTTTTATTCCGTCCCTAGCACTCCTAGTGTATCGCGCTCGAATTTTGACGCTTACTCGGGAGCGCTTCGATGTAGAAGGATGAACTTTGGCGCACTGATTAAGAACTTACGGGAGACCAAAAATGTCAATTTTGGGTCAAATCGGAAAATTTCAAGTAGGGGAAATAGGGGAAAAACCGTCAAAAAGTTACTTTTTTTGATGTACCTCCGTTGGCACACCATAAGTGTCCAGGGGATTATTCTAGAAACTTGAGATTTTGCACAGGTATACTCTTATGTGTGGTCAGGAAGCCTATTGTTTTTCATGCGGAAAAAAAGTCACTTTTTGACGGGTTTTCCCCTATTTCCCCTACTTGAAATTTTCCGATTTGACCCAAAATTAACATTTTTGGTCTCCCGTAAGTTCTTAATAAGTGCGCCAAATTTCATCCTTCTACGTCGAAGCGTTCCCGAGTAAGCGTCAAAATTCGAGCGCGATACACTAGGGGTGCTAGGGACGGAATAAAAAAAAAATAATGTTACGGCCGAGGCGGCTCAAGTAATTGATTTTCGCCACAAGCGCCACTGTTTTGTGTTTAATTATTTATAAAAAATATGTTTAACAGTGTTTCCATTGATATCGTACAATAACGTTTGGGGGATTGGAAACAAAATCATTGTCTACAAGTTTCAAACCAAGAATTTGGAAAATTATTATTGGTTCATAAATTTGTGTTAATAAAATTTGCTTCGCAAAGTTACTTTTGTCAATAAGTTGCTTTGCAAATTTAATTTACCAGTATTAATTTAAGTTAATATCGAACTCATACACAGTTATTAAAAAGTGCATTTTTCACCCCTTAAATGTGTAACTCTCGCTTTGCTCATGCGACAGACTCACGGAGTTACCGAAGGCTATACGAGCTCTTTAGGTACTACTAAGGCAAATATTTTAGTGGACGACTACATGTTTACGCACGAATTTCATATAGTAGGTCAAGATTTCTCGAAAGAGATTTTATTTCAAAATATCATTGCCATCTAGACTATCATGATTGGACAATGACCTTAACAACACTTGACGGCGACATCATCTTGCCAATATATAATAGTCCAGAAGATAACGTTATCACTATACCACCTAGATGTGAAGTAATACGAAAATTAAATTCTCTTGCACGCTTACAACAGGATTCAGTAGTTCAAAATGGAGAAATAGCATCAGGAGTTTTTGTTGCCGGAGCGATAGTATCATGCCAAAGTCCATACGTAAAAATCTTAAATACAAATTTTGAAAGTATCAAAATAAAAAATCCAAAAATTTCCTGCACTAATTTAAATAACTATAGCATATGCACTATAAGCGCAGAAACGCACATGGCCGGCCCATGTGGTAATAATAGTAAACAAAATAGAAATACGATATTGTTACAGGAATTGAACAGAAGCGCAATACCAGATTTTGCAAAACAAGACGTAATTAACTTGTGTGAAGAATACTCTGACATTTTTGCACTGGACAATGATCCTTTGACAACAAATAATTTTTATCAACAAAAATTACTATTGACAGATAATACGCCAGTTTACGTAAAGAACTAAAGAACACCTTACTCACAGATCAATGAAGTAAATGCACAAGTAGAAAAAATGCTAAAGGATAATATAATTGAACCATCGCAGTCAGAATTTAATAGTCCAATATTAGTCGTACCGAAAAAGTCAATTAATGGAGAGAAAAAATGGAGGCTAGTTCAAGATTTCAGACTTATTAATAAAAAACTTTGTGCTGATAAATTTCCGATAACAAGACTAGATCAAATTGTGGATCAATTGGGAAGAGCAAAATGGTTCTCCACATTGGATTTAAATGCCGGGTTTCACCAAATTCCATTGGAGGAAAGTTCTAGGGACATTACTTCTTTCAGCACAAGCTCAGGATCTTACCGTTACACTAGACTTCCATTTGGGTTAAAAATTTCTCCTAATAGCTTTCAAAGGATGACCATAGCTTTTGCCGGGATAACCCCCGAGAAAGCATTTCTATACATGGACGATTTAATTGTGTATGGCTGTTCAGAAGGCCATATGCTAGAGAATCTGAAAAGCGTATTTGAAATTTGCAGAAAATATCAACTAAAGTTAAATCCAAGAAAATGTGTGCTATTCCAAAACAATGTCACATACCTCGGTCATAAAATTACGTTAGAGGGAGTCTTGCCTGATGAATCCAAATATACGGTAATTAGAAATTATCCTACACCTAAGTCAGCTGATGAAGTAAAACGATTCGTCGCATTTTGTAATTACTATAGACGCTTTATAAGGAATTTCGCTGAATTGGCCAGACCTTTTTATAAATTAATGAAGAAAGGCGCTACATTTACATGGGATACAGAGTGTTCAAAATCTTTCGAAATGTTTAAAAGGGAACTACTTAATCCAAAAATTTTGAACTACCCTCAATTTGACAGGCCCTTTGTCCTTACCACAGACGCCAGCATTGGATCGTGTGGAGCAGTTTTAAGCCAAGATTTTAATGGAGAAGACTTGCCTATTTGTTTCGGTTCGAAAAATTTTACAAAAGGCGAAAAAAATAAATCAGTTATTGAGAAAGAATTAGCCGCTATACACTGGGCAATAAATTATTTTCGACCTTATTTGTACGGTACAAAATTTTTGGTGCGAAGTGACCATCGTCCTCTGGTATATCTTTTCTCTCTGAAAAATCCATCGTCAAAATTGTCAAGAATGAGATTAGATCTCGCCGATTACGATTTCTCAATTGAGTTTATCCCTGGTCATTTGAACAGCGTCTCAGATGCATTATCTAGGATTTCTATTGATGATTTGAGAAATATTAACGAAAAATCGTCTCAAATTTTAGCTGTCACAAGGTCAATGACAAGAAATCAGCGTTTACCGGAGAGTAACAAAAATTATCAACAAGTTCAACCACCTTCAATGACGTCAAAAATATTGCAAACCAATAATAATTACGATTTATTTACAGTTCCTACATTAAAGTTTATAATTGAGCCAAATTATCTATGGATAATTATGGAAAGGTTTGAAAAAAAGAAATTAAGTTTAAAAAATAAGATAATTTTCACTAATGGCAATTTTTCTCTCGGGAAAGTGTTGTCTCAGCTGAACAAAATGGCTAGTGAAAATAAATGAGAAAAATTGAAGTTAAAAATTAATGATAAAATATTTAAAACGTGCACGTTAAATGATCTTATAATAATAGGACAAGATTTATTAGAAAACGTAATTATTTATTTATACGAGGATTCCAAAATAATCGACAATGACCAAGAAAAATTAAGATTAATTCAGCAATTTCATGATAATCCATTGATTGGAGGACACTGTGGACAAAAGAGACTTTTGAAAAAACTTAGGTCAAAGTACCGTTGGAAAAACATGTCGCGTGATATTGCAAATTACATTAAAAGTTGCAAAAAATGCCAATTAAACAAAAGTAAAATTAAACACACGGAACCAATGGTGATTACGCCAACACCGCAAAACCTTTCGATATTGTTTGCATAGATACCGTTGGCCCATTTTTAAAGTCAAATAATAAAATGGTTTATGCCGTCACCATACAGTGTGAACTAAGCAAATATGTGCTTATTGCACCGGTGCCAAATAAAGAGGCTGTGACAATAGCAAAAGCGATAATGGACAACTTTATCTTAATTTATGGCCCCATGAAAGAAATTAGAAGCGACATGGGAACAGAATACAGAAACGAGGTTCTAGGGCAGTTGTCAAATTTGAGAGGATCGGAGGTTGCGAGAGAAACCACAGAGTTTTAAATAAATATCTAAGATCTTACATTAACGATGCGCAAACTGATTAGGATCAGTGGTTTAAATTTTACGCGTTTTGTTATAATACAACTCCTGGAGTTTATCACGATTACACTCCTTTTGAGCTTGTCTTTGGAAGAAAATCAGAACTTCCAGACGATGTCACAAAAAAAATTGATCCTTTGTATAACATTGACGCATACTACCTAGAAATTAGGCAAAGATTGCAAATAACACATCAAAGGGCTAAAGATTTTTTAATGAAAGTTACAGAAAATCGTAAACTTAGGTATGATGTAACTTCTCAAAATCTTAACTTGAATCCAGGCGACTTAGTAATGATAGCGAACGAAAATCGTACTAAATTTGACCCTTGGTTTAAAGGCCCTTTCACAGTAATAAGTACTAATAGTGTAAACTGTACTGTTAAAAGTGAAAATGGTAAAGAACTCACGGTGCATAAAAACCTCGTTATTAAATATAATATTAAATTTTTTTTTTAAATCTGTTTAAAATATTTTAAAATTTTTTTATGTACTTAATATGTACTTATTTTTAAATGTTTTTATGTTATTATTTATATTTTATTCATATTCGCGCGAATATCTTTTATATAGGGTAGTGATGTCATATAGTCATTCTTATATCTTATTTTATTTTAAAACTATATTTTAATTCTTATGTTATAAATTAAATTATTTTAGTTTTACGTTATTGTAGTATACCTTTCCAGAATCGGTAAAGTTATAGTTTGATTGAATGTCATTCATTCTGCAGATGAATTCCATTCGTTCGAAAGGGGAAGATGTGGTACAATAACCTTAGGTTTGTTACTATGTTAAAAGTGCTTACGTATTTGGGTTACTTGTATTGATTGTTTAATATCGTTTGCTAATTATTATAATAAATCATAATTGGAAAGTCAATCGTTGCGTTCACATATACACAAACGTCATAAATGTCCAGCATTTTCTACTACAGCATGCGAGAAGCTGGGATTGTAAAAATTTTTTGCTGATTTTTGGATTTCAGGGTGCTTTTGATAAAGCTTTATAAATCCAAGCTTACCCCTTCGAAATGCTGCCGATGTTAAATTACAACCAGTAAAAGCATGCAGGAACAGTATTCCTTTTAGTTCTAGCTGCTGCATCTTCCCTAATTACATCTACATTGCACGAATTTTTTAAAGAGTTTTGAATTGCAGTGCTCACAATCAGCACATCAGCATCGTCTGATGCTTGCAGCATTGTGATTCCACATTCCTGAAGTTTGGAGCTTAGTAATTTTATAAGACGATCTTTGTTGTTGGTATTTGAAAGGAATTCCTGACTTACATTTATTTGATTATGGAAAGTAAAATACATATCTACTGATTTTTTCATACAATAGCGTCTTTTTTCTTCTGCAGCCTTGTTACTCATTTCTGTTATCTTATATCCATAAAAAACCACAGTACAAAACTTGCCTGCATAGTGGGTCTTGATGAATTTGACGTATCCATTACAAATTTCAGTAACTGAGGATTCTCTTTGCCACACAACTTAGTACTAGATATATGTCTATTCTGGTTCAAAAATGTGGTGGAATGACGTCATTTCCGAAAATTCCTATTGTTCTATTGTTCTTTTGTATGCAGGTGTCTTTTTAACAATGGGCGAAGGGTCATTGAAAATTACAATATCTTCAAAACTATGCCTCAGATTTTGACGTAAGTTATACCATTCGCTTACTCGGACCTTCTTACATAATAATCAGTCAACAGTTTTATCATTTTCATAGAGCGCGCTTAACAAAGTAACCAGAAATAAAAATTATCTTGTAGATATTAAGAAATTCGCAAATGCCACATTAAACTATAGTATAGTAATACTTTCATTTTAAAGAGCAGAGTATATAATTTGCAAAAAAAACCAGATGTCATTTTTAAGACAGTGTCTAATTTTAAGTTCCTAGGTTAATTCTTTGGACTATATATTATGCAAAATGTTTGGCAAAAACTAATGTTAGGTAGTATTTTACATGACAAATGCAACGGATAAAAGTGACCTTGATAATTTTTAAAGCAATAAATTAGCATGACCGGAGTGGGAGCTACATATTTTAGCGGTAAACAGGCACTTTTATTATATTATCTTAAAATTAAATTAAATTATTCGATAAATTATTATTAAAGTGCAGTGATAATCACAGTTAGCAGTTGTAAGGGGCTGACAAAGGCGAATAATGAGTTATTAAATAAATTAAACTTAGTTTTGACTAATTTATAACGTACTTTAACTTTATATATGGTAAAAAATTTTTTAAATGGCACATGGTTTATTTTTAAATCAGTGTCCAATTTCAAGCTTCCAGGCTAATTTTTGGATAACTCTAAAAAGAAACAAAAATTTTTCGTGGTTAAAGTATATACAAAAAGGTTTTGTTTCTCTTGTATTTTTTCGTGGGCAAAGTTTCTTTGATATTTGGTAGATGTCGCTATATGTTTTTAAAGAATTAGGTATCGCAGGCATTATTTTTCATTTCTCTTACCAATATCGTAAGATGAGATTTATATACTTTCTCTCTAGCGAAACAGTTAATAGGTGTTCATTAGGTCTTGGATCCCGTGAGTGTACAGTTTTGGAGCTGCCCACGGAAAAAATACAAGAGAAACAAAACCTTTTTATACATGCTTATCCACGAATATTTTTGTTCTTTTTGGTCACGGATTCTTTTTAGTCACGGATGCTAAACTGTAACGTTTTAAATATATTTCGCAAAACAATAATAATGGGATATTACCACCTTCAAATGCACTGCATAAAAGTGAATTTGATTTTTTTCTTAAAGAAATAGGGTTTTAGCATGAGCGAGGCCCAAAGGAATGTTAGGTAACTTTCCAATTGAATTTTTTAAATTATGAGTTTTGACGATTTTTCAAAAACTATGTAGATTTTTGCAGCCACAATATTAAATCGAAATTTTTGCCCTTTCACTTTTTTGCAGTTCCTAAGTCGCTATCTTTTTAAGAAGAGACCCCTGTTCAACGATGTATTGGTCGATGAGATTAGCAAAAGCAAGTAGCTCTTCAGTGGCGTCCGTAAATTGGGATTATTTCGAAAAAACATTTTAGGTTTTATAAAATTTACTCAAAAATACTTTTTTTATTGTAGAAAATATAATTTTCTTTTAAAAGCTTTAATATAATGTGGGGTTTATTTCACAGGTAAGCCTACAGGGGCGTACTTATAAAAATAAATTTTCAACAATAACCAAAATAATCAATTTTTATTACATATTTTGTCTATTAAAAAAAACTACTTTTTACCTTATTATATCCTACCCCTTTATTTTGAAGAAAATTTTACAAAAATGTTTTTTGGTAATTTTTGAGAGTGACCCACCCACATCGAAGCCACGTTAAAAACACACACTTTTTTAAGTTTAAGAGGTCGCTTTTTAACGTTATTTTCAAAACCACGTTATTTCGGTGTGATTTTAACGTGGTTTTAAAAATAACGTTAAAAAGCGACCTATTAAACTTAAAAAAGTATGTGTATTAACGTTGTTTCGATTTGTGCTATGTGGGCAAATATACGAACATGAAAATCCTTTACGTTTTAAATATATTTCCAAAATATTTAAGAAAACTTTTCCAAACTAATAAAAACATTTCATTTTAAAATGTATATTGGAGAACTTATTAAATTATTTTTCCATGGGTATAGTTTCTTTTGTATTCGGAAGATTTCGCCACTTGTATATAAAACATACAGTATTGCAGGCATTATTTTTAATTTTTCTTACCAATATCGTAAGATTAGATTTATATACCGGCTCTCTAACTTTACAAAGGTGTTACATTGACCATGCAGTATTCTGAAGACTCCTTTAACCACGAAATAGTTAACTGTCAACACTTAATAGGTGGCCATTAGATCTTGGACCTCCGTGGGTGTACAGCTTTCGAGTTGCGCACGGAAAACCACAAGAGGAACAAAACCTTTCTACACCCGATTATCTATGAAAAAATTTTGTTTTCTTTATTCACGGGTACTAAACTTTACATTTTAAATGTATTTCGCATAACATTTAAGAAAACTTTTCCAAACTAGTAAAAACCTTTAATTTTAAATTGTATAGTGGAGAACTTGGGTATACTTTTATCTCAATTATTATATAGATTTCTCTTAGTTTCTGTCAGTTTGTCAAATCTCAGCTCTTTAGTGTTTCTGGAAGTGGGTAATGTTACTTTTACATAATTTTACATGTATAGGGGAGGGTAATAAATTATAATTTCTGGTTTTTTAATTTTTTCTCATAGTTTTGTCATAGTTCCTATCAGTCTGCAAGGGCTCTGGAATGAAATAGCGATGTATAAAATAGCGAGTATTATAATAGCAGTATCGAAATGGCGACAATCAAAATAGCGATGTAATGAAAGGGCGACTATCAAAATAGCGATGTAACAAAATAGCGATGTAACAAAATAGCGATTGTAACGAAATAGCGATGTAACAAAATAGCGACTATCAAAATAGCGATGTAACAAAATAGCGACTATCAAAATAGCGAAGTAACAAAATAGCTACTATCAAAATAGCATATATTTCGGTTCCGTTTTGGCATATAGCTCGACTAAAGGGTTTCTTTCTAAGACATTTTTTCACACCTACACACAAAAAACAAAGACACACATAAATTTACATATCAATGTTAAAAGACCACCCACAGTGCTCGCCTCTGTACACAAAAGATAATGGCCTTCGCAACTATACGACATCATATCAAAGCCAAAAAGACCACCCACGCTATTCGGCTATTGTCAAAAAGACAAAAGCTCCCATAACCATAGAAATTGTAATATCAAAGTCAAAAAGAGACACACTCCGTCTATGCTCTAAAAAGCTCTTGCACTATTAAGCTATTGTCAAAAAACAAAAGCTGCCATAACTGCAAATTGTAATATTAAGGTCAAAACAGTGCATTGATTTTGGCTCAAAGTCAAGGTCAAAGTCAAGGTCAAAGTCAAGGTCAAACTCAAGGTCAAGGTCAAGGTCAAACTCAAGGTCAAAGTCAAGGTCAAAGTCAAGGTCAAACTCAAGGTCAAAGTCAACGTCAAACTCAAGGTCAAAGTCAAGGTCAAAGTAAAGGTCAAAGTCAAGGTCAAAAAAACACTCAGACTATTGGGGTATGCTCTAAAAAGGACCCGCACAATAAAGCTATTGTTAAAAAGACAATGACCCTTCTTCTTCTTCTAAAAAGACACCTGCATACAAAAGAACAATAGAACAATAGGAATTCTCGGAAATGACGTCATTCCACCACATTTTTGGTCCAGAATAGACATATATCTACTACTAAGTTGTGTGGCAAAGAGGATCCTCAGTTACTGAAATTTGTAACGGACGGTGGTTTTTTATGGATATAAGATAACAGAAATGAGTACCAAGGCTGCAGAAGAAAAAAGACGCTATTGTATGAAAAAATCAGTAGACATGTAGTTTACTTTCCATAATCAAATAAATGTAAGTCAGGAATTCCTTTCAAATACCAACAACAAAGATTGTCTTATAAAATTACTAAGCTCCAAACTTCAGGAATGTGGAATCACAATGCTGCAAGCATCAGATGATGCTGATGTGCTGATTGTGAGCACTGCAATTCAAAACTCTTTAAAAAATTCATGCAATGTGGATGTAATTAGGGAAGATGCAGCAGCTAGAACTAAAAGGAATACTGTTCCTGCATGCTTTTACTGGTTGCAATTTAACATCGGCAGCATTTCGAAGGGGTAAGCTTGGATTTATAAAGCTTTAACAAAAGCACCCTGAAATCCAAAAATCAGAAAAAAATTTTTACAATCCCAGCTTCTCGCATGCTGAAGTAGAAAATGCTGGACATTTATGATGTTTGTGTATATTTGAACACAACGATTGACTTTCCAATTATGATTTATTATAATAATTAGCAAACGAGATTAAACAATCAATACAAGTAACCCAAATACGTAAGCACTTTTAACATAGTAACAAACCTAAGGTTATTGTACCACATCTTCCCCTTTCGAAAGAATCCCAAGTAACATTATTACCACTCAAGGTTTTATTAATTTGGTTCCAAGGTTATTTAGAGGGTGCTGTTATGGCTTTTAGGATCAATTTGGCTACAAAAAGGTAATTTATATTGCCAATTACCTAAAGAGGTGTTATACAACCAAAAAGTGTTCTTCTATTCCTTTTACTTACTTTTGGTTTTATTGATTTCTGATTTATAAAGATGGTCTTATAAAACCCTTTTACCTAAAGTTTTTAAAAAGAAATAAATATAAACTTTGATCTTTTAGTTTTTTTCATTACTTTAGGTCATAACAAAAGTGTTTTATAATAGAGCTAAAAGGTTACCTTACATTCTTTTGTTTTTGTAGTTACCAGTAGTTTAATAGTAAATATGATTATATAGGCGGCCATATAGAACCTAGTTTCCTTAAGGTTTTTAAGTGTGGTAAATATAAACTTTAAACTTTTGGTTTTTGCCATTACTTTTAGGCATTTTAAACAGGTTTTAAAAGGAAGGCTTAAAGGTAAACTTAATTCTTTTGTATTTATGGTTACCCATACTATTTAAATAGGCGGTCATATAAAACTTTGTTTCCTTAAGGGTTCTAACAGAAGTAAATAAATACTTTCGTATTTTAGTTTTTACTAGTACTAGTACGGATTGGTACCTACCTATTGCAAGATTGATTATTTATTATCCTCCTGGGTAGGGCACACAAGCCTAGATAAGGCCTGTTTAAACGGCCAATATAAGAGGTTTCCCTCCAACCTGCAGGCACAACGGATATCATTGCACTGGCCCTCCTGATTGTGTGCAAATTGCACGATAAAAAACATTTAAATTTAACACAACACTTTAAAAAACAAATACAAAAAATTTAAGTGAGGTTATGTTCACTATGTTTACCTTCTCTTTTTTATTGGTTTCATAAGCGCACTCAAAAATCCTTGTTGCGATAGAGTAACAAATAAAACCAAGTGACCACTATAAAACGATAATGGCGTATATAGAATTATTTTAAAAATATTGTAAACAGAAAATATTTATCCAGTCGTTTTAGCAGTGTTTTTTAACAATAATTTTACTTTAATTTTGATTTATGTAAACCAAACAGACTTTTTTATAGTGTAAATTATTTTTTTTTATTTTAAATATTTGTTATTCAGTTATCAAAAAACTATTAAAAAGCATTTGTGAGCTGGCGCGCTTGTTTTGAGAGCTTTTCAGATACGATTTTATCAGAAAAATAAGTCTGGCAGGCAATTTGATGATCCACAAAACGACAAACTCCTCATATATAGGTATATTTTTATGTGATACAATAATTTTGGGACTCTGACATTTTTGGCAATTTTATGACCTAAATTATTTTATATAGCCATTGTGAATCTAAAATATCGCTAAAGCTTTTATAGGAAAAATTCTTTACTCTAAAGGTATTATGGTATTCAACAAAATTGCCAGGATACCAAATTACCAAATCTAGTTTTATAACAGGATAGAGGACGTTTCTGAGTTGCTTTTAGAACCTGGCATAATAGCTTTAGGCTCTAAAAGGTTCTATACTAGTGGAACCGCTAGAGGGCGAAGCTAGCGTTTATTTCTTATGGTTTTATATGAGTTTAATACATAGGTTGCCACCACCAATTGGGGAGTCCCATTTAGGAGGTCTAAGGGGTATATAAGGGTAATGGGAACGTGCTAGCGACCAAACATTGAAACTAATGGTTTTAAGGAAAGGCGCTGGCAACCTTTTAGCTTCTGCTATAAATAAAGAAATGTTACTTGGGATGGAATTCATCTGCAGAATGAATGACATTCAATCAAACTATAACTTTACCGATTCTGGAAAGGTATACTACAATAACGTAAAACTAAAATGATTTAATTTATAACATAAGAATTAAAATATAGTTTTAAAATAAAATAAGATATAAGAATGACTATATGACATCACTACCCTATATAAAAGATATTTGCGCGAATATAAATAAAATATAAATAATAACATAAAAACATTTAAAAATAAGTACATATTAAGTACATAAGAAAATTTTAAAATATTTTAAACAGATTAAAAAAAAAATTTAATATTATATTTAATAACGAGGTTTTTATGCACCGTGAGTTCTTTACCGTTTTCACTTTTATCAGTACAGTTTACACTATTAGTACTTATTACTGTGAAAGGACCTTTAAACCAAGGGTCAAATTTAGTACGATTTTCGTTCGTTATCATTACTAAGTCGCCTGGATTCAAGTTAAGATTTTGAGAAGTTACATCATACCTAAGTTTACGATTTTCTTTAACTTTCATTAAAAAATCTCTAGCCCTTTGATGTGATATTTGCAATCTTTGCCTAATTTCTAGGTAGTATGCGTCAATGTTATACAAAGGATCAATTTTTTTTGTGACATCGTCTGGAAGTTCTGGTTTTCTTCCAAAGACAAGCACAAAAGGAGTGTAATCGTGATAAACTCCAGGAGTTGTATTATAACAAAACGCGTAAAATTTAACCCACTGATCCCAATCAGTTTGCGCATCGTTAATGTAAGATCTTAGATATTCATTTAAAACTCTGTGGTTTCTCTCGCAACCTCCGATCCTCTCAAATTTGACAAATGCCCTAGAACCTCGTTTCTGTATTCTGTTCCCATGTCGCTTCTAATTTCTTTCATGGGGCCATAAATTAAGATAAAGTTGTCCATTATCGCTTTTGCTATTGTCACAGCCTCTTTATTTGGCACCGGTGCAATAATTACATATTTGCTTAGTTCACACTGCATGGTGACGGCATAAACCATGTTATTATTTGACTTTAAAAATGGGCCAACGGTATCTATGCAAACAATATCGAAAGGTTTTTGCGGTGTTGGCGTAATCACCATTGATTCCGTGTGTTTAATTTTACTTTTGTTTAATTGGCATTTTTTGCAACGGTACTTTGACCTAAGTTTTTTCAAAAGTCCCTTTTGTCCACAGTGTCCTCCAATCAATGGATTATCATGAAATTGCTGAATTATTCTTAATTTTTCTTGGTCATTGTCGATTATTTTGGAATCCTCGTATAAAGAAATAATTACGTTTTCTAATAAATCTTGTCCTATTAATTTAAGATCATTTAACGTGCACGTTTTCAATATTTCATCATTAATTTTTAACTTCAATTTTTCTAATTTATTTTCACTAGCCATTTTGTTCAGCTGAGACAACACTTTCCCGAGAGAAAAATTGCCATTAGTAAAAATTATCTTGTTTTTTAAACTTAATTTCTTTTTTCCAAACTTTTCCATAATTATCCATAGATAATTTGGCTTAATTATAAACTTTAATGTAGGAACTGTAAATAAATCGTAATTATCATTGGTTTGCAATATTTTTGACGTCATTGAAGGTGGTTGAACTTGTTCATAATTTTTGTTACTCTCCGGTAACGCTGATTTCTTGTCATTGACCTTGTGACAGCTAAAATTTGAGACGATTTTTCGTTAATATTTCTCAAATCATCAATAGAAATCCTAGATAATGCATCTGAGATGCTGTTCAAATGACCAGGGATAAACACAATTGAGAAATCGTAATCGGCGAGATTGAGATTTTTCATAGAGAAAAGATATACCAGAGGACGATGGTCACTTCGCACCAAAAATTTTGTACCGTACATATAAGGTCGAAAATAATTTATTGCCCATTGTATAGCGGCTAATTCTTTCTCAATAACTGATTTATATTATTCGAAGCGAAACAAATAGGCAAGTCTTCTCCATCAAAATCTTGGCTTAAAACTGCTCCACACGATCCCATGCTGGCGTCTGTGGTAAGGACAAAGGGCAAGTCAAATTGAGGGTATTTCAAAATTTTTGGATTAAGTAGTTCCCTTTTAAACATCTCGAAAGATTTTGAACACTCTGTATCCCATGTAAATGTAGCGCCTTTCTTCATTAATTTATAAAAAGGTCTGGCCAATTCAGCGAAATTCCTTATAAACCGTCTATAGTAATTACAAAATGCGACGAATCGTTTTACTTCATCAGCTGACTTAGGTGTAGGATAATTTCTAATTACCGTATATTTAGATTCATCAGGCAAGACTACTTCTGACGTAATTTTATGACCGAGGTATGTGACATTGTTTTGGAATAGCACACATTTTCTTGGATTTAACTTTAGTTGATATTTTCTGCAAATTTCAAATACGCTTTTCAGATTCTCTAGCATATGGCTTTCTCGGGGGTTATCCCGGCAAAAGCTATGGTCATCCTTTGAAAGCTATTAGGAGAAATTTTTAACCCAAATGGAAGTCTAGTGTAACGGTGAGATCCTGAGCTTGTGCTGAAAGAAGTAATGTCCCTAGAACTTTCCTCCAATGGAATTTGGTGAAACCCGGCTTTTAAATCCAATGTGGAGAACCATTTTGCTCTTCCCAATTGATCCACAATTTGATCTAGTCTTGTTATCGGAAATTTATCAGCACAAAGTTTTTTATTAATAAGTCTGAAATCTTGAACTAGCCTCCATTTTTTCTCCCCATTAATTGACTTTTTCGGTACGAGTAATATTGGACTATTAAATTCTGACTGCGATGGTTCAATTATATTATCCTTTAGCATTTTTTCTACTTGTGCATTTACTTCATTGATCTGTGAGTAAGGTATTCTATAGTTCTTTACGTAAACTGGCGTATTATCTATCAATCGTAATTTTTGTTGATAAAAATTATTTGTTGTCAAAGGATCATTGTCCAGTGCAAAAATGTCAGACTATTCTTCACACAAGTTAATTACGTCTTGTTTTGCAAAATCTGGTATTGCGCTTGTGTTCAATTCCTGTAACAATATCGTATTTCTATTTTGTTTACTATTATTACCGCATGGGCCGGCTATGTGCGTTTCTGCGCTTATAGTGCATATGCTATAGTTATTTAAATTAGTGCAGGAAATTTTTGGATTTTTTATTTTGATATTTTCAAAATTTGTATTTAAGATTTTTACGTATGGACTTTGGCATGATACTATCGCTCCGGCAACAAAAACTCCTGATGCTATTTCTCCATTTTGAACTACTGAATCCTGTTGTAAGCGTGCAAGGGAATTTAATTTTCGTATTACTTCACATCTAGGTGGTATATTGATAACGTCATCTTCTGGACTATTATATATTGACAAGATGATGTCGCCGTCAAATGTTGGTAAGGTCATTGTCCAATCATGATAGTCTAGATGGCAATGATATTTTGAAATAAAATCTCTTCCGAGAATCCCGTCGGCAGGTATCGGGAAATCTTGACCTACTATATGAAATTCGTGCATAAACATGTAGTCGTCCACTAAAATATTTGCCTTAGTAGTACCTAAAGAGTTCGTATAGCCTTCGGTAACTCCCTTGATTCTGGAGATGTTAGATTTGTTGACAATTTGTTGCGGTTCTAATTTGTTTCTCTTGAATAATGAAATGTCTGCTCCTGTGTCAACTAATAAAGTGACATCTTGCATTTCTGTCATATCGGTCTGAACTATTACAAAATTTGAAAGCGTTAGGTCCATATTAAAAATTTTTAGGAGTGCCCCAAAGGACCTTGTTGAGGCTCCTGTTGGTTTCCCTGGCCTTGCTTAACATCGTAGGCACTTACGTATCTACTAGACCTA
This sequence comes from Aspidapion aeneum, assembly GCA_963576565.1. NCBI lineage: Eukaryota > Metazoa > Arthropoda > Insecta > Coleoptera > Brentidae > Aspidapion > Aspidapion aeneum. The sequence continues at coordinate 114,953,630 of OY755040.1, forward strand.
CCTCTGTGTGAAAAATTTGCACTTTGTTGAAAGCTTCTTTGCTGATTATTTGGTTCAAATCTGGGTTGATATCTGTTTTGGCGGTAAAATTTTTTATCATTCGAATATGTTGAAAAATTTCTTGTAGAATTCGAATAAGAATTATTAGGACCGCGGAAATTCCTTCTTACTCGAAAATAATTTCTAGTGCGGTGTGCACCTCGATGATGAGTAAACAACACGTTTGCGCTGGAGGCATTTTCTGCACTGATGTTGACGTATTTTGTAAGAACATCCTGAACAGTCTGAAAGCTAGATGCTTCCATAATTATTTTAGCTTTCTCCGAGCTAGAATTTTTAATTATAGATTTGACAGTTGTATTTTTAGTATAATTCTCTACAGCTTCTTCTGGTACTCCTTCGCTAATATAAGCCCTTTTCAATTTTCTTGTTAAGCTCTCAAGTTCTGTTAAGTAGCTCGAGTCATTATGACGCTGTCTGAGATTAATAATTTTGGAAGAAACGGATTCGGAGCTGTCAAATTTGATGCCATTTTTCAGTTGTGTACAAATTTCTTCTAATGTATTAGTGTCACCTATCAAATCTCTAGCCGTTCCCGTCAGTCTGGTTTTGACATAAGCAACCGCAGTTCCCTCATGCGTATCGACATTTGCCTTTAACAAGGTCAACGCATCCAAGAATGAGGTTAACTTATCAACAGAACCGTCGAACTCGTTCGGCAGGATTTTGCTAGCGAAACCAATAAATTCTGAAGTAGAGAGAGGCATGATGGATGCAGATTTTAACAAAACAAAACACTGGTAGGGATTTTATAATCAACTTGTAAAACCTGGTATGACCTAACAACTCTATCTCGTATGGTATTAAATAAGGGTTTAATATAATTGCTATATTTTTGATCGGCAAGATCCTTATAAATGCTTTTAACCGTTAAAATAAATTCGTTAAATAAAATTAGTAAATTATCCCTTACTTGATTCCTGATAGTTTGCGACTTAGGAATTGCTTTTTTCAAAACTCTCTTGGACTCTTTAATTACTTTATCTTTTATATTAGACAACTTGGCTAAAATTTCCTCCCACGTAACCTTAACTTCTAGTTTAGCTGAATTCATTAACTATTAAAATATAAAATAAAACATAACTGACCTATCTAAGCTATATCTACCAATTTAAAAAAAAACAAAGCAATTTAAAAATTAAATTTAAAGTCTGTTTATTATCTTTTTTTTCGTTGAATTAAAAACATTTTCGCGGTAATTTGGCGTCACCTTTCATATCATTTATCAAAATCATTTCGTCAGCAAAACAGGATACCAGTCAGGAATCAAGCAGGCAGAGTAAGTAGTTAGTAACAACATAAATAACTTACAGTTTTTCGGCAGATTTTTTTGTATAGGTAATTTACTTATCAGCCGTTTATCCATATCCATATCAACAGTCGTCAGAAGGTTCGGTCTGGGGTGGTTTTAAATAAATGCTTCTGCTAATGTCTCTTTTTAGCCCCCTTCGATAGGCTTTTCTCACTTTTAGTGCCGTAATAATTATTAAACACAATGTCGAAATGTACATTAGAACTTTAATTTCAGTAGAGGCTTTTATATTTTGCTCATTAACGATAACGTTTGAGGTAACCACTCCCGTACTGGACACGTCACTTTCTTTTGAGACACTTTTCCCCATTTTACATTGGGTGTTTTCGTTTCAGTTTTAAAGGTAACTTTTTCGCGTGATTTTTTTAAAACTACGTAGCTACTAATTTTTTACTATTTAGAAATGTTCGCCTAGAGCTATACACGATACCAATTTTGAACCCGGAATATTTGGCAGGGTCGCCATATGACGTTTGTGTATATGTGAACGCAACGATTGACTTTCCAATTATGATTTATTATAATAATTAGCAAACGATATCAAACAATCAATACAAGTAACCCAAATACGTAAGCACTTTTAACATAGTAACAAACCTAAGGTTATTGTACCACAATGTTAAAATGGTATAACTCTCCAACAAATGAAAATTCCCTAAATGCGTACCGACTTCGGTTATTTTTAAAATCGGTAGCAAGTATTAAATGTGATCTTTCATCACTTCCCCCAAGTGAAGGAGCAACAAAACAACATTCGTATAGAACATATCATCAAGTACAGCTTTGGTTAGGAAATTAGCTAGCTCCAGAACTATGGGGTTGGAAATTTAAAGTAAACTGTCTAGTTCCAGTCTTCACCCAAGATCCTGTGGCACCAAAAGAAATTTTAGATGATTTATTGTAGATGCACAACTGACTGCAGTAGCATCAAATGTAGCTGCATAAAGATGTCGTAATAGTGTCCCATTTATGCCACAATTGTCAGGAAAATTGTGTTAATGGTGTGTCCGTTTCAATTAATCACAATGAAGACGACGAAGACATAGAATGCCTTCCGACATTGCTTAAAACTAACAACGAATATGAAACTATTGACTGAGAGGAAATTCCGGAAGTGGAAGCTGGCCTTTCGCAACCCAAGAAAGCAAGACAAACAAAATAATGGTCTTATATTTCCACATCTGATAAACTCTACTTAAAAAATGTTACTACGTACATTAATGGATCTGTTATTTAGATTAAATTTAGTAAGATAATTGTATATTAACAATTTATGTGGTATGTATACCTGAGTATTTTATAAGCTTATTGGGTAAAATAGTAAGTAGATATAAGACGAACGGTCTAAATGCACTTTTCCTTTATACATATGTGTACTTAGTTGTATAGTTTATTAGCTTATTTGTAAATTTGTAAATAATGTAAATTGTATTGTAATTTTAATAAAAACACAAATCATCATCACCATCACTTTCTGTGTCTGAAGATGTAAAGGTTTTGGATGCTCCATATTCAATATAAATGTAAATTTATACGCATGTACAATCCAATATATACGAACTTAATTTTAGAAGTCTAATTTCTTAAATCAACACAAGTTTTTTATAAAACTTTGTCCTGAATAAATAGTCCAAGTATAAAAGCCTAGTGACCTATCCAATTTTTAAGGTGGTTCAATAATGTCAATCCTTAATAATAATATCTACTTCTTATTTTTTAAGTACCTCCACCAGGGTACCATCAAAAATCTGTAGTTTGTCCGAGGGCTTATGATGATGATAAAGAAAGATGATGCTAAAAGCAACTACACTTTTTTTTGTGGAAAATCACAAACATGAACTTTGAACTAAAACGCCTGTAAGTTTTAATTTATGAGCACAAATTAGTAAATAAATAAATATGTTTTTAAATTGAATGCTTTATATTGTAATTTTTACCGAATATCTTTTAGAATTTAAAACAAATGTGTTAGATTAACAAATTTGAGAAAAAAGTTTTTTTCAAAAATCACCGATTTTCGTCGTCTTTATCTCAGAATCTGTGATGACTAAAGGTAATGTTAGAATAACTGTTTTGTGGGAAATTTAGTCCTCTTTAATTTTTAGTAGAACATTTTTTTTGTACAACACACCGTAATTGAGTTATAGGCAAAAATCTGAAAAATTGCACTTTTCACCCCCCAACGCCACTGAAGCGGAATGGCTAGGAGTGGGGACTTTTAGTATGTGAACGTCCTGACTACCCTTAACATATTTCCAGAGAGAAAAATTCTCCCCCCCTCCATGCACTCTACAACCCATTCGTTGACTGGACTATTTAGAGAGTTCAAAATGGCGGATAGGTATTATATTTGGCACTTCTGGGTTGTGTAAGTGGTTTATAAATGGAAAAATCCATGATTTTGGATCTGTCAATTTCAATTTGCTAAGGTTCAAGTCAAAAATAATAATCAGCAACCTTTAACATTCCCATATTTAATACATGTCTGTTAGTAAAAGAAAAGTACGCCATAATGGATTGCCATTTTGACTTTTTGCAAATTTAATTCAAAACTCAAACTCAAAACTCAATAACCTGCGCTCAGACATCCCGAAGTTCCCAATTAAATCCATATCGGTTCATAAAAAAAATCGCCATTTTGGATTAGCCATTTTGATTTTTTTTTAAGTTTAATTTTAAAATCATAATCAGCGACCTTAAGCACTGCAAACTTTAAAAATTATACATATCGGTTCATAAATGACGTAACCTCCAAAATAAAAAAACAAACTATATGCAAAATGCCTAAACTTTCATTCGAAAAATGAATAAGCTTGATTATATAAAACATTTTTTTTTGTATTTTCGAGACATTATACATTACAAATTTTAATTCTTAACTTAAGTAATAACTTATTTTTCATCGGCGCAGTTGCTTTGGGTGGTGGTAGTCCATCCAAGATTTTCCAATTCGAATTGTTCGAGAACGGCATCAGCAGCACGGATTACATCAGCGGATGGTTCTCTAGATCTGGTTAGGACACGGGCTTGTCCTGCAAAAAATAACAAGTATTCTAAATTTTAAAAAAGCAAAGATATTTCATATAGTAAGATTACTAGATATAATTTAATAAATTGGTTTGGTGATTGCAAAGTCAATTGAACAAAGTTAAAAACCGACCATCGGCATATCCTTTATAGCAAGTGACATGGGCGGCGGTAGATATAATCATTAAAATTATTTCATTTCATTATGGCGTAAACTAAAGAAAGAAAAATATATAATAAAACTTACTATTCCTACACCTACATGAACGACATTGATTTATTTTCTAACGCTGCATACTGCCGACTAAAGAGGTCCCGAAAGGCACACCCGAAAGCAACTAAAAGCGTATCTCAAAAATCCACATGGGCTCGGTCGGTTGGAAAACAAATATTTTGTGGTCGGACCAAGAAGACCCGCGGTTCTCCTCTGTCGGTAGGGCTGAAATTATACCAGGCTCATTTTAAATGAATTTTAATAAATTTTCAAGGGCAGAATCACGAAAAATTCCATGAAATGGATAGAACCCAGTATTAGGAGGTATTTCAATTGACTTTGCAAAGACTCTAACATTTAAAAGTATTTTGTTTCAAGTTCCTTAATGTCTTACCATTTCAAATACTAATTAAAAGCATAAAAATCAAATTATTTCCAGGCTAAAAACGTATTAATATCTGAAACCTAAACTATTTTTGTAAAATAGAATATAATAAATTAAAAATATGTGAGAATAAGTTTTCCAACTCTTCAATAGTTCAAATATATGGTAGGTATTTATAAGACGACAGACAGAGAAGAGTGGATGATATTGAGGCCTATATCCAAAGATGGATCGAAGATGGCTAATAGATAGATTTATAAGTTCCTAACCTAGATAAAGTTTAATTTAAAATTTTAACAATTCTATTATTTCAACAAAAACTTATTAAATTTTTCAATATTTTCCAACTTAGTCCTTTAAGTTTACTTTTGTACAACTTGTTTGACTTAAAAAGTATAGCCATCCTTTCTTTTTAATTTTAGTGAAGATGTCTTCGAAAAGATGTTTAAGTCCAAAACATGTACTTACTAGAAAAAATTTAAAAAATTGTAGAAAAGACAAGTTTTTTTATAAACATATTAGAGTTTTTTTTTGCTACGCGTTTGCTACATACTTTAAAGTTTTATGCCGTGAGAATGATTTGCTTTACAAGATATTTGTCAAACACTTACCAACTCCAAGACCTGGATGGCAGACATATATAATAGAGAAACCGGTGTAGTCAGTGGCAAGAACTTGGTCGGGGATGATTCCTGAAAAAAGAAATATATTAATTATTAAAAAAAAACAATATTTTTACCCGATTAGCCACGAAAACTTGTTTGATTTTTAATTTACGGGTACTAAGTTTTACCATTTTTTTGTTTTTAATTGTAATTGGCTTTAAACTCCGTTGACAGACGCGACGCCGATGTCTTAATGGCGGAATAAACGCAATCAGCGTTGATCTGACCTAAAAGATGATGTGTGTCGTAAGTGATGTGATGGATTCTCTCTTTCAATCGACATTTTCATCGAACGATGATATAGTAGTTTTGCTCGCCTGCTGCTGTTTAGTTTCTCTCTAGTATTTGGTCAGATGGCGCTTCTTACGGAGTACATGATTTTGTTTTCTCACTAGAAACGTAAGGTCAGAGACAAAACCATATGCTTTATTTAGCAAGGGTGTCACAATAATCAAGCAGTGTTCTGAAGAATCCCATAAGGACAAAACAGTTAACTGTCAGCACTTATTTGGTGTCCATTAGATCTTGGAACCCCGTCAGATTAAGCTTTCGAGCTACAAACAGAAAAATATGAGAGAAACAGAAAACCCTTTGTTTTACTCGTTTAGCGAAGAAAACTTGTTTTATACATATATTTTCAACTTTTAAAAGTGTATCGGAGAACAGAATAGTTATAGTTAGGTCACAAAGCATGCATTTTACAGAACGTAAAAATAAATCTTGTTTTGCTTTAGATTTATAAATTGCTATTTCATGCATCGTATGTCCATACGTGACATTGCTTCAGTTAGATAAGCAGAAAAAGCGCAATTTTTTTTTCTAGTTTAACCAAAAAAATTAAAAACACAAATAATGGACTAAATGCCGTTTTGTTCTAATGCACTGTTACAACCCACACGAGTTTAAATATCTTGGTAATACTTACTTGGGATAGTAGGGAATCTTACATTGAATTTGGCAACTCCTGCCTGTCCTTGCCAGGTAGCTGATCCTACTGCATCGACGTATTCATTGCTAAAAATTATAATTAAAATTTAGTATATTGCTTTTGTGTATCATGGGTGCACCAAGGGGGGTGGGGGCGGGTGCCGAGCCCCCCCCCAAGCCTTAAATTTTTGTACAAATTTTCTACATATTTCAGAAATAGCATAAAATTCGACATCATGAGGCTTCGGCACAATCCCAAGAGGCCTCGGCCCCCCCCAAGACATATTCCTGGGTGCGCCACTGTTTGTATAAAGTTTGTCTTGCCTTTTTAAACTTTTGGAGTCGGCAAAATTTTTTTTACACTTTTGCAGTAAAATGTCGACGGTCTGTCCTAGAAAAACGGCAAATATTCGTGAAGTATAAACCTATAGGCCTTTACCGCCCTTAACGACGTGCCCGATCTTCGCGACGTTGGTGTAACTGCCGCCGCGTGTTATAAAGTACCACTGTCCGCTCTTGTTGTGTAAATAACAATTATCTACATACATGCGGTAAAGTACATTTTCCTGCACGCATTTTTGTGCGGTAAGCGCAATATTACTTTAATTTTCACAAGTTGCTGTTAAAATAGCATTTGTCGCCTTTCTTGATAAAATTCCCTGTCAAAAATGCCGCGTCAAATCTCGTAAAACATAAACCCGTGAAAGTTCATTATATCTCGTAAGATTTTCTGCGGATTCTTCAGGAAAAATTGGTTTTATGATCCGTGTCAAACTCTTAGGAGATCCTGCGAACTTTCATAAGTCACGTATGTATATTTAAACTGCTGAAAATGTATGAGATTACACCAGGAATAGGGGTTTCATAATTCGCAAAAGACACTTACGAGATCTTATGAACTTTTACGAGTTTTTGGCAGCATATTATAAAATTGTTATAGAAAAATTTGCTGAAGTGGAAACTCTTTAAAAATCTCATAGAAAAAGTAATAAATTTGCTGGTCAAATCTTCCTAAAAATAGGACCTCATAAAATCTTTTAGGTACCTATAGAAAAACTTGCTTGTAAAATCTTACAAATACTAATTATTTTGCACTTTAATTCTTTTGAAATCGTTTTAACACAAAAAAAATTGAATTGAAACTGCTTAAAACTAATATATGTTGCAAAAAACTCGTCAAAACTGGTCAGCATTCAACTGGTTGAATACTCATAAAATCTCGGCAAAACTATTGCCTGTTTTTGGTGAAATCTTTTAAAGTAAAATCCCTGTACAATCTCGTAAAATCTTACTGAAATCTGCGTAAAATTTATGCCTCATGTAAACAAATAAAATCTTTTGTGTGCATTTTGTGTCCTATTATAGAATCAGGTAGGTATTCGTGGGTAGAGGACAGACCAAAAAGAAACTAAGGTACCTTTGGCAACGTTTCGGATTTAATTAATAAAATAAAAAGGATTAATTAAATCCGAAACGTTGCCAAAGGTACCTTAGTTTCTTTTTGGTCTGTCCTCTACCCACGAATACCTACCAAATAAAATCTTGTACATTCTCTTCGCGCCTAAAAATATCTCCTCTTAAGATCTTTTGAATTTTTTTGAGTTTTAAACAGCCAGAATTAAGATTTATAAATCATTATCAGATCTCGTCAGTTTTCATATGGCATATATTGTTGCCTGGTCAATAATAGTCGTCAAGTCAATTAAAATTCGTAAAATCTGGTCAAGATTTTATGAGTCTTTAATAGTTTTCAAACGGTTTTTTTGGCAAGGTTGGCTTAAATCACTTGTCCCCGAATCGAACTCAGTTTAATTAGTGCTACAGAGTTAAAATATATTTTGAAAGGTGAAACTTTGAGAAAAAATTACCTCTCCCTCATTGACCAACCACCAAACCAAATCAAACCATACTTATTATAAAATTCCTACTTACTCAATAGTTTGAGCGTGAACAACTTTAAAGGTACCATCAGCATTGAGAGAGTAGTTGGCGGTAGCGCAGTTTCCAATTTCGAATTCCTGGACAGTTTTCTTGAATTCGTACCACTTTCCAAAGTACTAAAAACATATTTTATTAGTTCTTTTGTTCTAGCGTATGTTTCTGTTTTATTAACTTCTACTAGGTTTAAAAAGAATTGTTAAATACAGGAAAAAAATACATTGTTTTAAATATTTAATGATTAAAACGCAGTTACTTTTCGATTCTTATATAAGAAACTGCAGCAAAAAATTAGATCAACAAGAGGATTTTTTAAATCTAAAACTTTTATTATATTAACTAAGGATACTTTCAACTGCGTTTAGTTTTTTATTTCCATTTTTGGAGCTTGTATTATATTTAAAAAAAAACTATTATAGGTTTTTGGAATAGTCGGCATAAAAAGAGGTAAATTAATAGAAAAGTAATTAACGTAAGAACATTAACAGCCCTTTTTAACAAGATGATAATTAGCCTATTCTTAATTACATTTAAGGGGTTTCTTACCAATGAAATTAAAAAATACGTGTTATTGGAACCTTTAACAGAAGCATAAGCATTTCTGATGGAGTTTTTAATTAAATGTGTGGTCTTCTGATTTTATTGTTAACCTGATTTAAAAAAAAATTACTGCAATAATTATTCAAATAGATTTTCTTATGTTAAGAACAACCTGTGTCAGTATTCGTGAAATCTCCTTGGGGAGTACTCCCTCAACCAATTCATTTCAACTGAAAAAACCCTTGTTGCTGTTGTTTTGTTATAAAAGCAGCTTCGAATTTTTTTTATATAGTAGACCTGTGGGTAATTGTATGACCTACCAAATCCATAAGATATAGTTGTTGAGGTGCAATAGTTTAGAAGATATAGGGCATAATCTAAAAACATATTTTGCCTCTTTATATATTTATGTAATTTTTTTTGTCAGCCAAAGAATAAGCACGTGAAGGACGATTTGCGGGCCAAGTTTCATTACTGTAGCTTAAACCGTTCAGACTGGAAAAAATATTTTAACAGCCTAACCTTACTTTTTGACTGAGACTGTTTTGCGTCTGTTGACAGGTCAGGCAGTGTTGGTGGGATCATTAGTAATCAATTAAAACAGTTGTAAAATCTTTATGAAAAAGCCCACGCAGGATATAATTTTGACGCTATATTGCCCTGGACCATATAGACTTTTGTTGAATAGACCTTGAGTATTCTTTTGTTTCGTTTTTATCACCTCGGTGTATAGTTTCAGGCACGCGGCTAAATATTATTAGACACGTATTGGAATAAAACCTGTCCTTATTTTAGAACCGACCGTATTGTGACAGATTTACATATAAAAAGCAGCTGCTTTCTTTCAAAAATTCGGCCGTTGTGTAATTAAGAACCGGATTTATTAGTGTCTGTTTTAAGTAAATGAAAGTTAGCGACTTTATTTTTAAATCTGACTGGTATGTTAATTTTGAGAAGCCAGCTGTCAGTTTTCTTTGTAAATCTGTCAGAATAAAGCCGATAAAACTCACTTGACTGGGTTGGAAGTTAGACACAGCATTTAAGTCTCTACAGGCAGCGGAAGCTGAAGCAACGCAGATAGCCAACAAAGCGAAGTATTTCATTTTGATTTTTTTTTGTCTTGCATTGACTACAATGCGTCCACTCATTTTTTTTTCAGCGTACTTATAGTAAAAAATTCTGATTATCTCAACTGATTGAAATTGCGGCTGTCTAAATAAAGATTTTTTTTAAGTGATCAAACATATTAGACAAAATCTCATGTCCTTTGCGGACCAAGTAGGGGAGAGTGGGAAGTCGGACCCTTTAGTCCATTTTGGACGTTTTTTTAACATACTTTGTAAGTCTTTCTAGTTCTCCAATATCCCCGTACCTAAAAAGTACATGTTTAAAACCTATTAATAAAGACGTTTTCCTACGAGCGTGCGAGAAAGTAACATTTCCGCACGATTTTTTGTTTGGAAAGATTTACTTTTCCGCACGATTTTACATTTTCGCACCATTCTCACATTTCCGCATGTCCAAAATGCAAGAATCCTCCTGTTCACAATCGTTTCCAAATGAAAACCCGTCCTCCCACATAGCACAATCACGTGTTTAACACGTAAAAAAGGCTTGAGAAAAAAAAAACCTTGATCGTAAAAGCTGCTAGAAAAAAAACGTTTATTTCATATATGAAAACAAGCCTAATAGGTCATTCATTAACGTTATATAAAATAACGTTGCTAAAAACTGCGTTGTAATAACGGCATTAAAAATTAAATTATCAATTACGTTAGTTTCAAGTGATTTTTACGTTGCAATCACATTAGATTCACGCCTTTTCTACACGAATTTTAAAACGCGACTTGCATGGCTTTTCTACTGAATAGTTTTGAGATTTTACTAGCAGCAGCGCCACCTATTGTCGGGATTTTTCACTTTGAGGAAATCTCTCAGGCAGTGCTTTGGCCTCTAAACTACAAAAACCTTTAAGGAACTGATCCCTGATCCTTCACGATCATGACGCATCTGTTATTAAGCTGATAAAGATACATTCATATTCTGTGAAAGTGTTTACTGTTAAAAAATCTTGTTTAGCTTTTAAAAAAACATAATGTCTATAGATACATATATAGATATTTTGTCTTGCCTTGAGCGCCATCTTTAAAATTGTCTTGAAGTGTTGTAGTCTTAAACTAGTGAACTTTTATAACTTCTTTTCGCGTCTCTTTTAAGTTAAAAAAATGTTATTAAAAAAACGTGATCAAAAAAGAAGCAGAAAGTTAGTAGGTTTGAGAAGTCTTAATCTAGTGGCGTTTTAGAACATGTTGTGGAGGGCTTTTCAAGTGTGAATTTGGAATGAATGAAAATAACGAGGGGAAAAACACGTTAAATACACAGCACCAGAAACTTCAACAAAAAGTACATTTTTATAGCTTGATTTCTCCTTGTTTTTAAGTTATCTTTAAGCATTTAGATTTAACAAAATAAATATTACATGGTATGAGGTTGTTTTCAAGTAAAAAAAAACTTTGTTATTTTTGTTCACGTTAATTTAAAGTTGATGTGATTTTTGTGCTATGTGGGCTCCTACACGCAAGTTTCAGTTTCATAAAGTGCTGCTATACCGATGCTACCAGAAGCACCGAAGGAAGAATCCTGTAATGTGTTACAGCCTGTACAGACAAGATGTTGCGGCATCTGCTATATTGCAGCATGCAACAAACACAAAGTGCACTTTCAATTTCAATATTTACTATCGTTACATTTCTCTGTATTTACAATTAAATGTTCTTTACATAAAGATTCTTATTAATACATGATGATAAAAAAATCCTGTTTTATTATTTTGTCGTGCATAAAAGATCGTGTGAAAAAGTTAAAAAGTCGTGCGAAAAAGTACTGTTGTTGTACGGTAAAACTAGTGTTGAAAAATTACTTTTCTGCGCGATTTTTGTTTTGTTAAAAATGAAGATATTTAGGACTAATGAAATGATTTATGTAACTATTCTATCTTATGTATTATTTTATAGCATTATTATATAATCTTTGCGAATTAAAACATGTTTTTTTGATAAAGAAGATGGACAAAAACGTTCGTAGGAAAAACATTGTACCTCGCTCTTGCGATAACTATCTTTTCCACCCTTGACGGCTCAACATCGTTCGTGCAACTGCCGTCGCGTGCGGAAAAGTACGACTTTCCGCACTTGTTAGGTATATAACTATTTAAAAACTCACAAAACAAGACGTTTTTAAATCGTACTTCTAAGGTCTATCAGGGCCCCAACATTTTTGTACCTAAAACTTACGTTATAAAACGTCCTAAGAAGAAAGAAAAGAAATTTTTAAAAACACGCAAATCAGGACTTTTAGAAAACGTACTTTTTATGTCCCTTAGGGCCCCAACCTTACCTAAAAAGTACGTTTTTAAAACGTCTCAAGAATGATGTTTTAGAAAAGTGCAATTAAGGACGTTTTTAAAACGTATTTTAAGGTCCCTCACAATTCTCTCACTAGCATCATATTATTATCTATCTTTAAGCAAAAAAGACCTGATTGGTTGCTTTCAAATACATATGCATATTATTTCCTTATAGTACTTATTATTGCAATACCTACGGTACCTTACGATGCAGAATATTTGAAATAGCAATATCATTGGACACTAAGTCTATCCTTTTTGCGATCATTAAGTTAAAATGTCCTAATTGTTTATACTTTACACATATTATTTTACTCGTGAATTCGTCATGTCAAATCATCGGCTCACAGTTGACAAAAATTCTATTTATGTAAATTTGGTATCTGTGCATTTTTCGTACCTTTATTTCTGAATGTTTGCATCAAACTCCAACCATTGTGTAAATAGGTAACAGGGAGTATTGGAATATTACGTATATGAGGCTGATTAGAAAAATGTAAATTTCAAACTTGTTTACTCAAATTGGAGTGGAGTAAAGTTTTAATAGGGCTCAATATCAAAGGGCCCAAGACGTAAAGGCCCATAGAAGGGGACCAGACGCCTTGACTTTAAACGGTCTCTGTAACGTTCTTAAAACTTCCCCTGAATGTTTTTTAAACGTCCCCTGAAACGTTTTTTACACGTTCCCTAAAATATTTTTTAGACATCCCTGGAACATTTTTTGTACGTCCTCGAAACGCTTTGGAACGTTTCCGAACGCCACTGGGACGTTTATTAAACGTCCCCAAATTTTGAAGAAAGTATAAATAATTTAATTTGAAAAACGTTCGAAAAACATTTTTTCTATAAGCGTGTGGAAAGTGCCACTTTTCCGCACTAGTGCGGAAAAATATTTTTTCCGCACTAGTGCGGAAAAGTAAATTTGTTACGATTTTGAGGTGTTCTATAACATTTAGACCGTTCAAAATACATTTGTATCTTTCCTAGCACACGAAATATCCTAAAAATATTCAAATTGACTAAAATTCTGCTATATTTTCAATATTTTCGATAAAATAAAGTTTTCAGTAAAATAGGTTCAAATTATAAGTTTTAAACCTCCCCGGTATAAATATCGTCATTGTCAATGTCAAACAACAATGAACACTAGTGGTTTTAGATTTGGCATCTTAAATCACCATAGCAACAAAGTACAAACAAACTGTCAAAACAAAGCCAATTTTGCAGATACAAGCGTCTTTTGAATTTTTCAAACAAAAAAATCAGATTTTCAATGGATTCTTCGGACGAAGATCTACCCCAGTCAGTTCTAGAAGCCGCTAGAATGTGAATAATAATAATTGATTTGATTAAAACGTTTTGAATATAAATAATTTTCTGATTAATTTTTAGTTTTTTCCTCACGCTTATAGAAAAAATAGTGTACCTAACTCGTGCGTAAAGTGTCTTTTCCGCACTTGATTGCTGGCCAAACTCCGCTATCGCGTCGTTTGGCCATCTGCAATCGCATGCGGAAAAGAGGCACTTTCCGCACTAGTTAGGTAAACTACTATTTAAAAACCTAAAAAAGACCCACAAAAATGTTCCAGGGATCTTCCAGGGACCTCTATCGGACCCAAAGGTATCTTTGCGTACGTTTTTAAAACGTCCCCTGGTTTTAAAAACGTTCTTGAAACGGACCTGTGTTACTAGGGTATTACTAAAATTTGAAATGAACCAATCAAATTTGCACAGGTGCCGAATCCTATACCATTATTTTTAAATGCTATCGGCCGAGAATAGCAAACACAGGCTCTTCTCGGCTATCGGGGTCCAACCATGAAAGATCATTAATTTGTATGGTTCTTCTTTTGAAAAAATTTTTAATTTTCTAAACTTTTGCTGCTAAAATGTTATTGACAACAAAATATTTTTATTATTGCTTAAGATTTATAATGGTTATACAAGTAGTAAAACTGTAACAATCAGATCGCTCAGATAAATATCTGCCTTAAAATCGATTAGAAATTATTACAGAGACATATGGATGATATAACAATTATTACATTAAAAGTAAATACTTGAAAGAGGGATTAATCGATTATGATTATTTTCAGTTCAATAATAAGTATGATTTTTTGGTCTAAAAATTTGATTACGCAATGATTATACATTTTTTTTTTTTAACAAAAACAAGCACTTAAATCTATTTTTTGTTTAAGACAATGGTTTCCAAACTGTAGTGCCCCCCTGGTCGCACCGAAAAATAAACAGGCGGCGCGGGTGTCCAGATGCAAGGTCTTTATACTTTTAAACAGGTTGCCTACAGAATTTGACCAGTCATGTTTATTTAACTGGAAGACTGTAGCTGTTACATAAAACAAATGGTTTAAGGCAACCAGTGACGTAGAATTTTTAATCAGGATTACAGCTAGATAAACTGCGTTAAAACATACTTTTTACGTCTTTCTAAAACCCCAATATTCCCGTGCCTAAAAAGTCCATGTTTAAAACCTACTAAAACGGACGTTTTAAAAACCCGCAAGACAGGATGTTCTTTAATCTAGTGGTGCCCGCGAAAGTCTCGTTTTAGAGAGTCTCGCGGGCACTACTATTTTAAACGTCCTTTTAAGGTCCCTCAGGCTCTCAATAGTTTTGTATCTACCTAAAAAGTACCTTTTAAAACGTCCCAAAATGGAAGATTTTAAAACGCGTAAATCAGCACGTTTACAAAACGTACTTTTTACGTCCCTTACGGTCCTAACCTATAAGTACCTAAAAATTACATTTAAGTAAGGAGGTTTTTAAAACGTACTTTTGAGGTCCCTCACATTTCTCCCACTAGCATCATAATCATTATCTACATACAACTACTACAAGTAAATTTAAAACTTTTTTACTGTACTCAAAATGGAGTGGAGTAAAGTTTGAATAGGGCTCAATATGAAAGGGCACAATACGTAAAGGACCATAAAAGAGAACCAGATGCCTTGACATTATGGGGTCTCTGGAACATTTTTCAAACGTTTTTAGACATCCTTGAAACGCTTTTGAACGTTTCGAAAAATCCCTGGAACGTTTATTACACGTCATCAAATTGTGAAGAAGGTATAAATTAAATTTGAGAAACGTCCGAAAAACGTTTTACAAACGTAAAAAAGACCCACAAAAACGTTCCAGTGACCTTCCAGGGACCTCTTTCAGACTCTGAGGTACCTAGGCGTGCATTTTTAAAACGTCCCCTGGGTCCGAAATGGACATTATAAAAACGTTTTTAAAGCGGACCAATGTTACTAGGGTATTGGCCTAAAATTTGAAATGAACCAATCAAATTTGCACAGGTGCTGAATCCTATACCATTATATGTTTAAATGCTATCGGGGTCCAACCATAACATGAAAGCTAATTAATTTGTATGGTTCTTCTTTTGAAACAGATTTTAATTTTCTAACTTTTGCTGCTAAATTGTTATTGACAAAAAACCCTTTTATATGCAACAAAATATTTTTATTTTTGCTTAAGATTTATAATGGTTATACAAGTAGAAAAACTGTAACAAATATCAGATCGCCCAGATAAACGTGCCTTAAAATCGATTAAAAATTATTACAGAGACATATGGATGATATAACAATTATTACATTAAAAGTAAATACTTGAAAAAGGGATTGATCGATTATGATTATTTTCAGTTCAATAATAAGTATATGAACCTTTGAAATTCCCTAGATAAACTGCGTTAAAACATACTATTTACGTATTTCTAAAACCCTTTAATCTAGTGGTGCCCGCGAGAGTCTCGTTTTAGAGAGTCACGCGGGCACTACTACTTTAAACGTCCTTTTAAGGTCCCTCAGGCTCTCAATAGTTTTGTATCTACCTAAAAAGTACCTTTTAAAACGTCCCAAATTGGAAGATTTAAAAACGCGCAAATCAGCACGTTTACAAAACGTACTTTTTACGTCCCTTACGGCCCTAACCTATAAGTACCTAAAAATTACATTTAAGTAAGGAGGTTTTTAAAACGTACTTTTGAGGTCCCTCACATTTCTCCTACTAGCATCATAATCATTATCTACATACAACTACCACAAGTAAATTTAAAACATTTTTACGGTACTTAAAATGGAGTGAAGTAAAGTTTGAATAGGGCTCAATATCAAAGGGCTCAATATGAAAGGGCACAATACGTAAAGGACCATAAAAGAGAACCAGATGCCTTGACATTATGGGGTCTCTTGAACTTTTTTCAAACGTTTTCTGGAACGTTTTTTAAACGTTCCCTAAAACGTTTTTAGACATCCTTAAAACGCTTTTGAACGTTTCCAAACATCACTGGAACGTTTATTACACGTCATCAAATTGTGAAGAGGGTATAAATTAAATTTGAGAAATGTCCGAAAAACGTTTTAAAAACGTAAAAAAGACCCACAAAAACGTTCCAGTGACCTTCCAGGGACCTCTTTCAGACTCTGAGGTACCTAGGCGTGCATTTTTAAAACGTCCCCTGGGTCCGAAATGGACATTATAAAAACGTTTTTAAAGCGGACCTATGTTACTAGGGTATTGGCCTAAAATTTGAAATGAACCAATCAAATTTGCACAGGTGCCGAATGCTATACCATTATATTTTTAAATGCTATTGGGGTCCAACCGTAACGTGAAAGCTAATTAATTTGTATGGTTCTTCTTTTGAAAGAGATTTTAATTTTCTTATATTTGCTGCTAAATTGTTATTGACAAAAAACCCTTTTATATGCAACAAAATATTTTTATTTTTGCTTAAGATTTATAATGGTTATACAAGTAGAAAAACTGTAACAAATATCGGATCGCCCAGATAAAAGTGCCTTAAAATCGATTAAAAATTATTACAGAGACATATGGATGATATAACAATTATTACATTAAAAGTAAATACTTGAAAAAGGGATTGATCGATTATGATTATTTTCAGTTCAATAATAAGTATGATTTTTGGTCTGAAAATTTGATTACACAATGTTTATGCATTTGTTAAAATTTTTGAACAAAAACAAGCACTCATATCTATTTTTTGTTTAACACAGTGGTTCCCAAACTGTAACGTCCCCCTGCTGGCACAGAATAACAAATGGGAGGCGCGGGAGTCCAGATGCAGCCTTATAGCGGGTCCACACCAAACCAACAAAACACTTTCGTCTTCTTCCAACGATCGACGATGAGCTGTTAAATTTTGATTTATCACAAAGGCCGTAACGCCGTGTAGATGAAACTAGTGGTTTTCATAAAAAAGGAGATACCTCGTTTTAGTTGCCTACCCGTCTTGCCCGCCCTACCCCTATGTCTTATTGTAGTAAAAATATAGTTTTTTTTTCAACGTTCGTGACAAATTCAATATTTCAAATAGATTGGGAACCACTGGTTTAAAATGTATCTTGCCGTTATAGAACACTTGAAATATAAACATAATAAAATAGGTAAAAACTTCTTCAAAACAAGACGGCGACGACGGTGTAAATCTAATCATTAAAAAAATTTGATACATATTTCTTTTTTGAAATCTTCTTTAACTTCGAGTTTCTTCTTGTTTTCTTAATTTGATAACCGTGACTCTTTCGCCGACAATAAGGCTGCCAAACGAAATGCTTTATTGCGAAGAAACGGATTATCTCTTATTTCTAACCTATAATTTATTTGACTTCAGGCTTTTTTTGAAAATGTCTGGACTTCTGGAGAACATTCCGAAACTTTTCATCACAATGTTCAGGCTTTCTCGATATACTTTCAGAATTTTTACAAACATTTTCAAACTTTTCAGGCTTTTTCTGAATGATTTGAAACATTTTTCGACCATTTTCAAGGGCATTTCTTGACTTTTCCAGAATATTTCCATTTTTTCCATTCTCAGTACTTGTTTTTTAGCGACATTTCCTGACTTTTTCAAAAAAAGTCCCTAACATCTGAACTAACTAATTTTTTTGGCTAATCCAAACTTTTCCTGAAATTTTTCAGACTTCCACGACAGTACCAGACTTTTTTAGAACATCTCTATTATTTTCCTGAACATTTTCAGACTTCCTATACATTTCCAGAATTTTCCAAACTGGTTCCAGTTTTTTTCCAAACATAAACAAGAAAAAGAATGAAAAATTCGAACTGTGTACAATAAATCAAAATAATTTTTTTTTATCAACACATTTTGTGCGTCCCTTAAGCTCCCGGGTATTACTTTTTGACTTGTTCCTTTCTACTGTATTGTGGTGCTCGGAATGAAATAAATATCTATATATCTATCTATCTATTGAAAAGAGAAAGAAACATGTTGATTTATAAACATATACAAACAAAATGTGAATGATAAGTTATACCCTTATTGTATTACATGACCACCAGTTGCGTAGCAACCGAGCCCCTTGGCCAATGTTCGAAACTATAATTTTTACAAAATATCTAGGCTATTTTTTAATTTATTTAATATTACTGGACCCCTTTAAGCCCTGGTTCTGTGTTCCCGGAACACACGGAACACCACTGGCTACGCCAATGGAATCCATAGAACTTTATATTTGGTACACCGGCGGTTTTGTACTGGAGGCGGGGTAATTGGGGTAATTACCCCACTATTTCTTGATTTTTCCTAAACATTTTCATTTTTTTCCATTCCCAGTACTCGTACAGAACGTTTCCAGACTTTTTCCCGACACTGACGTTTTCAAAAGAAATTTCCTAACATCAGTACTAAACAAATTTTTTGGCTACTGACTTTTCCTGAAAATTGTTCGGACTTTTCCAGAAGAGTACCAGACCTTTTTAGAAGATTTCTATTATTTTCCTGAACATTTTCAGACTACAATTGTGGTGAGAGGCGAAAAAAATATGTTGATTTATACTCTTAAAAATGTACAAAATAATCAGAATGATAAGTTATTTTCATATCTAAAGACGTTTTATTATCTACAGAAAATTGTAATTATATATAGCACTTTAATATTTTTAGTACTATACTATATTATACCCTTATTGAATTACATGACCACCAGTTGCATAGTAACCGAGCCCCTTGGTCAATGTTGTAAACTATAATTTTATAATTATGTAATTATAACTTATTTAATATTACTGGACGCCTTTAAGGCCCGGGCCTGTGTTTCCGGAACACACGGAACACCACTGGGTACGTCAATGGACTCCATAAAAACTTTATATTTTGTACACCGGTGGTTCTGTGGGGGAGGCGGGGTAGTTGGGGTTTTTACCCCATCATTTCTTTACTTTTCCAGAACATTTCCATTTTTCTCCATTCCAAGTACTGGTACAGAACGTTTCCAGACTTTTACCCCTAACATCTATACTACACTAAGAGAAGAATTTTGTAACAATAACAAACATTTTGTAACTGTTACCAAATGCGTTGCCCATATTTGGCTTATTAGATATTTGTTTGCAGGTAACAATTCAGAAATTTCAACAATTGAAAAAATATTTGTTAATAAAAACAAAATCGTCTGGTAATATTTAAAATACTCTGCCAATGTATGGGCCCATAAGCTCACACTAGGTACTATAGTTATAGTGTACGTGTGAGCTAATATAACTAAAAAATATATTTTATTCCACTCCACACAAAATTACCTTTTGTTTAATACCACACAAGCCATGTTGTGACTTAAACTCAAATTTTTGAAATCTACCCCCATCCTTAAAAAAAACAAAAACTAAAATGTATTTTGTTAAACTCCGGACTCAATTACCTTTCGTTTGATATCACACACGCCATATTTTCATTTAAAATATAATTTTTTAAATATACCCCCACCCTTTTTTTAAAATAAATTAAAATGTATTTTGTTTAACTGCAGACTCAATTACCTTTCGTTTGATATCACACACGCCATATTTTCACACAAGCTCTAATTTTTGAAATCATTATTTGGTTTGTGTTCATTGGATTTTGTTCATTTTTAAATGGGACTATCTCGACCCAAGACCCAGCCTAGGTACCAAATTTCATTAAAATCGGCCAAGCGGTTTTTGAGTTGAGACAGACAGACAGACAGACAGACAGACAGACAGACAGACAGACAGACAGACAGACAGACAGACAGACAGACAGACAGACAGACAGACAGACAGACAGACAGACAGACAGACAGACAGACAGACAGACAGACAGACAGACAGACAGACAGACAGACAGACAGACAGACAGACAGACAGACAGACAGACAGACAGACAGACAGACAGACAGACAGACAGACAGACAGACAGACAGACAGACAGACAGACAGACAGACAGACAGACAGACAGACAGACAGACAGACAGACAGACAGACAGACAGACAGACAGACAGACAGACAGACAGACAGACAGACAGACAGACAGACAGACAGACAGACAGACAGACAGACAGACAGACAGACAGACAGACAGACAGACAGACAGACAGACAGACAGACAGACAGACAGACAGACAGACAGACAGACAGACAGACAGACAGACAGACAGACAGACAGACAGACAGACAGACAGACAGACAGACAGACAGACAGACAGACAGACAGACAGACAGACAGACAGACAGACAGACAGACAGACAGACAGACAGACAGACAGACAGACAGACAGACAGACAGACAGACAGACAGACAGACAGACAGACAGACAGACAGACAGACAGACAGACAGACAGACAGACAGACAGACAGACAGACAGACAGACAGACAGACAGACAGACAGACAGACAGACAGACAGACAGACAGACAGACAGACAGACAGACAGACAGACAGACAGACAGACAGACAGACAGACAGACAGACAGACAGACAGACAGACAGACAGACAGACAGACAGACAGACAGACAGACAGACAGACAGACAGACAGACAGACAGACAGACAGACAGACAGACAGACAGACAGACAGACAGACAGACAGACAGACAGACAGACAGACAGACAGACAGACAGACAGACAGACAGACAGACAGACAGACAGACAGACAGACAGACAGACAGACAGACAGACAGACAGACAGACAGACAGACAGACAGACAGACAGACAGACAGACAGACAGACAGACAGACAGACAGACAGACAGACAGACAGACAGACAGACAGACAGACAGACAGACAGACAGACAGACAGACAGACAGACAGACAGACAGACAGACAGACAGACAGACAGACAGACAGACAGACAGACAGACAGACAGACAGACAGACAGACAGACAGACAGACAGACAGACAGACAGACAGACAGACAGACAGACAGACAGACAGACAGACAGACAGACAGACAGACAGACAGACAGACAGACAGACAGACAGACAGACAGACAGACAGACAGACAGACAGACAGACAGACAGACAGACAGACAGACAGACAGACAGACAGACAGACAGACAGACAGACAGACAGACAGACAGACAGACAGACAGACAGACAGACAGACAGACAGACAGACAGACAGACAGACAGACAGACAGACAGACAGACAGACAGACAGACAGACAGACAGACAGACAGACAGACAGACAGACAGACAGACAGACAGACAGACAGACAGACAGACAGACAGACAGACAGACAGACAGACAGACAGACAGACAGACAGACAGACAGACAGACAGACAGACAGACAGACAGACAGACAGACAGACAGACAGACAGACAGACAGACAGACAGACAGACAGACAGACAGACAGACAGACAGACAGACAGACAGACAGACAGACAGACAGACAGACAGACAGACAGACAGACAGACAGACAGACAGACAGACAGACAGACAGACAGACAGACAGACAGACAGACAGACAGACAGACAGACAGACAGACAGACAGACAGACAGACAGACAGACAGACAGACAGACAGACAGACAGACAGACAGACAGATAGACAGACAGACAGACAGACAGACAGACAGACAGACAGACGGCGCAACAAAAAAGTTTCAAAATCATCTGAAACGCAAAGATATATAAAAAATTTTGAAATCGGAGCAACTTTTTTTTCTCGAAAAAATTAGGATCACCATAGCTCACACTACTATAGTATAGTATATGTGTGAGCTAAAAAAGCTACATCAAGTACTAATATATTGTTGGTATTTAAAAATACTCTGCCAATTTATGGGCACTTAAGCTCACACTAGATACTATATTTATAGTGTACGCGTGAGCTTATATAACTAAAAACTGAAATATATTTTATTCAACTCTAGACTCAATTACCTGTCGTTTGATACCACACAAGCCATGTTATTAATTAAACTCAAATTTGTGAAATCTACCCCCCCCTTTAAAAAAAAAACTGAAATGTATTTTGTTTAACTCCAGACTCAATTACCTTTCGTTTGATATCACACACGCCATATTTTCACATAAATTCTAATTTTTGAAATTATATATATATTTTAAAAATTAGAGTTTAAGTGAAAATATGGCGTGTGTGATATCAAACGAAAGGTAATTGAGTCCGGAGTTTAACAAAATACATTTTAGTTTTTGTTTTTAGCTCACACATATACTATACTATAGTAGTGTAAGCTATGGTGATCCTAATTTTTTCGAGAAAAAAAAAGTTGCTCCGATTTCAAAAATTTTTATATATCTTTGCGTTTCAGATGATTTTGAAACTTTTTTGTTGCGCCGTCTGTCTGTCTATCTGTCTGTATGTCTGTCTGTCTGTCTGTCTGTCTGTCTGTCTGTATGTCTGTAACGACCAACGCGCATAACTCAAAAACCGCTTGGCCGATTTTAATGAAATTTGGTACCTAGGCTGGGTCTTGTGTCGAGATGGTCCCATTTAAAAATGAACAAAATCCACCGAACACAAACCAAATAAAAGGGTGGGGGTAGATTTCAAAAATTAGAGTTTATGTGAAAATATGGCGTGTGTGATATCAAACGAAAGGTAATTGAGTTTGGAGTTAAACAAAATACATTTTAATTTATTTTAAAAAAAGGGTGGGGGTATATTTCAAAAATTAGAGTTTAAGTGAAAATATGGCGTGTGTGATATCAAACGAAAGGTAATTGGAGGAGTAAATAACATTTTAGTTTTTGCTTTTTTTAAGGGTGGGGGTAGATTTTAAAAATTTGAGTTTAAATCAAAACATGGCTTGTGTGGTATCAAACAAAAGGTAATTTAGTCTGGAGTTGAATAAAATATATTTCAGTTTTTAGTTATATTCGCTCACACGTAAACTATAACTATAGTACCTAGTGTGAGCTTAGGGGCCCATATATTGGCAGAGTATTTTAAGGGTGGGGGTAGATTTCAAAAATTTGAGTTTAAGTCAAAACATGGCTTGTGTGGTATCAAACAAAAGGTAATTTAGTCCGGAGTTGAATAAAATATATTTCAGTTTTTAGTTATATTAGCTCACACGTACACTATAACTATAGTACCTAGTGTGAGCTTAGGGGCCCATATATTGGCAGAGTATTTTTGAAGGATTCTTAAATATCTTTACAAAGGTGTACAAATTTTGAAAATCTATCAATTTGTTTTTGACATATTCACTTATTTTTTCAAAGGGGGTGTGTACTACAAAAACTATAAGATAGCCAAAATGTGTCCTCATTAATAAATTAATTGACATGTTTTTACTTTTTCTCAAAAAAAAAAAATCATTTTCGAGAAATCTTGGTTGGGAAGTTTTAAAATGAACACATTGTATATTTCTATAGGGTTAATGGAAATAAGGACACCACTTTTGATCACACACCTGTATTTCTTCGTCTTCCTCAGGCTACACACCTTAGCCTTAGGAAGACGAAAATGGATCATCAAAAAGAAATAAAGTTGAGTGATCAAAATTGGTGTCTTTTTTCCCACTAACCCTATAGAAATGAATAAGGTATAGAATAATAAGAGAATTTTAATAATAATAAAAAGCAAGTTGTTTTGATGAAAAATATTTATTTGTATTTTATTATAAAAGTGGAGTCAAATTTTTTTATGGTGGGGTAATCTTTGTTCCATGTGAGATGCACACAAAATTTTGTCAAATCTGGCATAAACTGATTTTACCTCACTATAAGTTCAGGGACTTCACCATTATGAAAGGCCGCATGGGTAGCCCGTGTTTTTTTAAAATGTTTCTCCTTTGTTCAATTACTTCCTCCACCTTCAAATTTTATATATTTGTAAATTTAATACAGAACCAGAGGCGTATATAAGGGGGGCCTGGGCCCCCCTTTAAAGTTAAGTTTTTTTAGATATTTTCCACATATTTTATGAATATAAAGATAAAATAGCCTAAAATACTGCCTCATGAGGTCTCGCCCCCCCCTTCCCCCCGAAACCGTCTCGCCCCCCCCCTTCCCCCCGAAACCCTCTCGCCCCCCCCCCCTTGAATTTTTTTCTATATACGCCACTGTGCAGTGCACTTACTATGTTATTGTGGATGACCAAAGCCAGATTGTTTCCATCTTTATGCGGAAATCTGAAACAAAAAAAAAGAGTATGAATTTTATATTAAAAACAAATAAAGCCTATTTACTGTTTGTTTATAAAGCAATCAGTTTCCACAGAACAAAAAGTTTATACAATGAATACGTTTTTTTTCTTGAAGCTATATTTCTACCTTTAAAGCGTTATTTCTGATGACTTTTTGTTCACTTCGACTCTTGCAACCAAAACACCATTATGATGCCATAAAAATACCCGCGTATTTAGGTCTGTATTAGCACAAAATCACAAAAACTAAATCTTGTTTGGTCAATGTTCTTCCCAAAACATGGCGTCCCCTTGATTTTTGGGCACAGTGTCTGCAGAGACATTTCTCTATGAGTGTCTGCGATGGTCTGTAATACAATGCTACGTCATGATACAACAAGACGCCAGCGCCACCCACGTGGCAAAGTCGCCTTTGCTCATGCATTAGTCCGCAGTGAGAATCTGTGATGTGTGTATCTCCACGGAACAGATTTTGACCTATTTTTTTTGGCTCTGTAACGAAATAGCGCGTATCAAAATAGCGCCTATCAAAACAGCGCTTTTCAAAACAGCGCGTTTTCAGAATAGCGCGCCCTATAGGATCCCGGGAAAAAAGTCTGGAAAGTTTTTTTTTAAATATGTTAGAAAGAGACTCGAACTATTTTGTAACAGCGACGTTTGTAATGGCGATCTTTCAAAACGCGGTATTTTTAGACGCGCTATTTTAAGCCGCGCTATTTTGAACACACGCTATTTTAAACACGCGCTATTTTGATACGCGCTATTTTGAATACTCGCTATTTTGATACGCGCTATTTTTAACATGCGCCATTTTGATACGCGCTGTTTTGATACGCGCTATTTTGATACGCGTTATTTTGAACACGCGCCATTATGATACGCGCTATTTTGATCACGCGCCGTTGTGATACGCGCTATTTTGATTTAGTTTTTTTATTATTATCAATAAAAATAATCTAAGAATTTCCTGTTATTTTATGTTGCATATATATATATACAGTTCCTAATTATTCAACCATGCCCAACTTGCCCCATCGTATGGCCCAACTTACTCCGTGGGTAGGGTTAGTTGGGCCGCTTGCAAGGGTGCTAGAAAAAAGTGTTTTTTAAGTTTGAATGCATAGTTTTAAAAACCGCCTTAAACATATTATAATTGTAAAACTGTAAGTAATATAGCAATGCTTTTATTTACATTTATATCAAAAGTGGCTCAACTAGCCCCGCTCTCCCCTACAAAATGTCAACCGAAACGTCACGATCTCGCGCGACAAGGCCCGAGCCGAGACTGGTGTTCTGTGGCCGAGACGGTACAAAGTTATATTGCTCGATAATATCGCTTGTTAATAATATCGCTTGTTAATAATAACCAAATTTGTTTGAACTTTACGAAGTAATTAATAGAAACCAATTCAGACCGTTATAATAACAAAATCACGCCATAACATTATACAAAAAAATGTTTGTTGTAATAAACACAGAGAAATATTTGCCAATATTAAGAGTTTATTTATATTTAGGAAATTTTAAGTATTAATAACTAAGGCGTTCTGTTACCTTAAAAGAAAGAGTGTTTTGGTTATGGTTAATATAAGGCAATTAATATTTACAAAAACATCAAATTATTAAAGAAACAAATGATATATTATTTATAACTAAACACTTTAAAAAAGGTTTGTTACCAATAATTAATGATATTTGCTTTTAATATTTTTTAATGAGCACAACAAAAATCAGGTTTACCAAATATTTGTTAATAATAAAATCGTTTTTTTTCAGTGTAACAAATTTTTTTGGCTACTCCAAACTTTTCCTGAAAATTTTCAGACTTTTCCAGGACAGTACCAGACATTTTTATTATTTTTATTTTACTGCACTGTTTTTTTTTCCCAAAAAGTCAAATTTCTTATCTCCACTTCCAACACGGCTGGTTTTTTTTTTGTTTTTATCATATTTTAATGTCCATCAACGTCAAAATACACTTTTCTTATAAAGCTTTTAGAACGATATTACAGCATTTTTAAATTTAATCTTCTAAATAAACAGCCAACTCCAGAAAAATAATACTCTTAAAAAAAAAATCAACAATCAATCAAATCCATCGCAATCACCCGCAATCCCTTGCCGCACTTGATCGTCGCACCCAGCGGCAAACGTTTAAAACAAAAATTCAAATCAATTTATACAAATCCTCCAGTTCGGAATCACACACCTTAATCTATCGCAATCCTCCGCAATTTTTCACAATGAAAAAAAGAAATGTTGGTGGTTACTCCATTAATCACAGCTTTGCCAACCACCCCTCTCACGACTATTGTTCCAGATGAATTTTGTGGTGTAGAAGAACCTATCTACACAGCAAAAAAATATTAAACAGTAGCAGTCATTTATTTCATTATTTTTTGGATTTCGGCTATTATCATGACTATTCTAATCATATGGAATAAAAGAATTGAGATAAAAGTAAAGCCAAGTATTCCAATACATATTTTAAAATGAAAGGTTCTTACTAGTTTGGAAATAGTCTAAGAGCCCAGTAGGATTTTGGGCATGAATTATATACTCATATATTTTAATCGATTCGTCATAAGACCATGTCCCAAAAAAATGGAGATACCTGCGAAAATCCTGCATAAACAACCCGCCATCTTTGTTTTAAGATGGCGAAAAGGAGTTTAAATCAAATGTACGTAACTTTTTTATTATGACATCGATTTTACCCAAACAAATTGTGATTAGCTTCTACTATAATGGCCTCTCTAAATCACAATCAATATTTTGTTTTTTATTTGTCTCTATACTATAAATTCTGTAAGTTCCTCTAATACGCTATTTTTTTTTAGGTTTTTTGATTTTTTAAAGAAAACTACTGGATTTACAAAAAAACATACAAATATAAAATATGCAGATTGTGAAGATGTATTCATTGTGGGTCTAATATTTGCTGTAGATTAAGTGGTTCTCGAGTTACACTTAAAAAACCACTAAATTGGCCTATACCTACCCCCAGGTACAAAATTTTCATATTTTCACCATAGTCATGAAAGTTACTAAAGAACTACACAGATCGAAAAAGGATGTCAAGCTTAATAAGAAACGGCTATTAGTTTCAAACAGAAACTGATACTGAGGTAGATATGGCGGCTTAAACATGGCCGAAGCGTAATTTACAATTTTATTTTTGAGGGTAATTTTTTTATGTAAAACGAACCCCTATGGGTCAAGGTGTACCCCAGCTAAAAGGCAATTTAATTATCTTCAAAAAAGGATAGCACACTTTTTGTCGTAAAGTTAATAGTTTTCCTGAAAAAAACAAAAAATATGCGGCATACATAATTGGATGTTTTCGTTCCATAGAAGTACGACAGTGGCATGGGTCCATTAAGGGAAAAAACAATTTATGCACAGATAAGCGAACCCCAGTTACATATTTAAACTTAGCGTCAAAAATCTTACAAAACACATATTTGATACTTTTCTCTTAAATTGACAGGTGGTCACGTGATTTTGGCAACTTCTTAACGGTTTGTGCTAGAGACTTGGTTTTTTTTTGCTTTGTAGACAAAAATGTCCGATCAAAATTAATCACCACGGGCATGTTTTTAAATTTGTAAAAATATATACAGGGTGTCCCAAAAATCCGGGTCTGCCCAAATATCTGCTGAACTATTGCAGATAACTGAACCATATTTGGTAGTGATCGATGACATCGAGAGATTTATTTTGTGCATACATTAACAAAAAAGTTTAAAAAATACATTAAGAAAAAAGTTATATTTATATTTTAGCTATTTATTCGATTTTTATTTTCTAAAAAACACCCTGTATTTCGAAAACGGAGCAATTTCGGACTAAAGTAGGAGGTTTTTATTATACTGACCTTTCATAGACACAGACTGTATAAGTAATTTTTTCCATATTTCCGTGCTTTTCCATGTTTTTCCCGGGTATGCTGTAATTGACAGAGGCAAACAACCAAAAACCTTAAACTACATGGCAATACCAACATAAAAATATGTGTCAAAAATTCCCACGTATGGGGGATGGCGGGTATAGCTATATTTAAAAATTTGTAAAAAATGGTAAAATAATAAGTTTGACAGTCGATAGAATTTGACACGTTTTTTATCATAGGCAAGGGACAGTTGGCGTACATGGGTTTTCAAAGACCTTTCAAACAAGATATCTCTCAATAGGGTTTTTATTTAAAAACAACAAACTTGTAAATTTTGACAAAAACTGAAAAAATTAGTTTTGACAGTCGATAGATTTTGATAGATTTCATTGTGTAGACAATTAACGGCTATATCAAAATATGTATTTAATTGTCAAATACCTTTAAAACGAGGTATCAATCAATAAGGATGTATAATTAAAATTTTTAAGTAGATCGCCCCTTTGTCGCCCCCTAATGCAGGTGCAGCACAACCGCCTCTTCATAAAATAGATCTATTGATGTTAACGATTACTGCCAAATATGGTTCAGTTATCTTCAATAGTTCAGAAGATGTTTGAGTGGACTCAGAGTTTTGGGACACCCTGTATATATATATATATATATATATATATATATATTTATCTTGTTTTCGCTCACTCTTGCAGCATCTCCTTCTTACTCTCTTGGCTAATTTTAGTGCCAGGAAGAGCAGAAATAATAGGGACCTATTGCATTAAAGCCAGGCAACAATTGTGCCGGGCACTATTCTGACATTTTCGCATTAAAAAAACAGCTGTCTTCTTTCAAAATTAGGCCTTTGTGTATTATAAGAGCCAACATTAATAGTGCCGCCACTATTAATGGAAAATAAACGACTGGATTTATAAATTCGACTTTGGTATGTCAATTTTAAAAGATCAACTGTCAGCTTTCAATGCGAATCTGTCAGAATAGTGCCCGGCACAATTAGTGCCTGGCACTATTGCAATAAGTCCCTAATATAAAAAACAAGGGATTTTTATCTTAGTAACCAGCTCAGGAAAGGAAAGACCTCGGTCAAGACTGCATTCCCGGCCGTTTTAACAAACAGTAAAAATAAAGAGCCCTCAAAAAGTTGGCGGCAAATCCAGTTGAAAAGGGTACACTAGAAGATTGGATTTTCAATAAACCAAAACATATTAACAAGACTTATTTTATAATAATTTTTAATGGGTTCAAAAAAACGTCATATAGAAATAGCGGTATATGATACCGGTAACAGCGTTAGTATAAGTTTGTGTTTGCCTCTCTGAATGGGTACATGAAAAAAAACCTTTTAAACTGATGCAACTCGTAAACGAAATGATCGCTGGATGTTTCGTTTTATCCATTTATCAGGGAAAATACTACGAATTTACATTTTTAGGTGAAATAAAGCAAATATTTACCTGTAGATAAGCAGGTACTAAAACTAAAAGAAAAGTTTAGGCCTATTAAATATAGTATGTATTCCAGATACATTTACCTACTTATTTTATGGAGATTTATGTAAGAAATACAACTTTGGATAAATGTAAAGAAAAGCAAAAACTAAAAATTCTTTATTGTTATATATTTATTTATTGCTCGACATTACAAAAACCCCTGTAAATATTTTGAACTCCTATAGAGCATTTTAACCAAAATTGAATTTCTTACACAGTTTTCGAAATCGAACTTTATCTGGGACACCCTGTATATTATCTCAGTGTTAAAAATTCATGGATAACGAAGTTACAAATAGTGCCAATTGAAATGGAGATGAAAAGTGACAATCAGGGATAAAAAGTGGCAGATCGGGCCTAAAAAGAAGTACGAAAAGTAGCGTATAAAGCATATTTTTTTCTTGGCGAATTGTAGAGGGTGACACCAGTTTTAAATAAGTTTCACTTCAGAAATACTACCGCAAGAACAAAGGGAACTATACCAATATCAACATTTTTATCAGAAAATTTCAAAAAATTAATTTGGAAAAGTATAAAATTTTAATTATGCAACAGTTAAAATATCGAAATGCGGATTCGACTAGTTATAAAATTTTGGGCGCCAGGCGGCACCGTATTCAAAATTTTTAAAAATATGTTTTGTCGTCAAAATTGGATAATTTTGTCTACAATTCAAAAAAAGAACCAAGTCTCTAGCTCAAACCATTAAGAAGTTGTCAAAATCACGTGACCACCTGTCAATTTAAGAGAAAAGTATCAAATATGTTTTTTGTAAGATTTTTGACGCTGAGTTTAAATATGTAACTGGGATTCGCTTATCTGTGCATAAATTGTTTTTTCCCTTAATGGACCCATGCCATTATCGTACTTCTATGGAACGAAAACATCGAATTATGTATGCGGCATATTTTTCTTCAGGAAAACTATTAACTTTACGACAAAAAGTGTACTATCCTTTTTTAAAGATAATTAAATTGTCTTTTAGCTGAGGTACATTTTAACCCCGTGGGGGTTCGTTTTACATAAAAAAATACCCTCAAAATTAAAATTGTAAAATACGGTTCGGCCATGTTTAAGCCTCCATATCTACCTCAGCATCAGTTTCTGTTTGAAACTAATAGCCGTTTCTTATTAAGCTTGACATCCTTTTTCGATCTGTATAGTTCTTTAGTAACTTTCATGACTTTGGTGAAAATATGAAAATTTTGTACCTGGGGGTAGGTATAGTCCAATTTAGTGGTTTTTTTAAGTGTAACTCGAGAACCACTTAATCTACAGCAAATATTAGACCCACAATCTTGACAATCTGCATATTTTATATTTTTTATGTTTTTTTTGTAAATCCAGTAGTTTTCTTTAAAAAATCAAAAAACCTAAAAAAAAAATAGCGTATTTGAGGAACTTACAGAATTTATAGTATAGAGACAAAAAAAAACAAAGTATTGATAGTGATTTTGAGAGGCCATTATAGTAGAAGCTAATCACAATTTGTTTGGGTAAAATCGATGTCATAATAAAAAAGTTACGTAGATTTGATTCAAACTCCTTTTCGCCATCTATAAACAAAGATGGCGGGTTATTTATGCAGGAGTTTCGCAGGTATCTCCATTTTTTTTTGTGACGGTCGTATGACGAATCGATGAAAATATATGAGTATCGGTTTGCAATTCAAGCCCAAAATCCTACTGGGCTCTTATACTAAAACGTTTTCGTAAACTTTGCTATGACAGCCAAACTTCTTTATGTTCAATTTAGCACTGTGCCTAAGAGTCATTTGCAGCCGTAATAGCCAAGTTTAGAAAAACGTTTCCAAACTAGTAAGAATCTTTCATTTCAAAATTTGGATTGGAGAACTTGGCTTTAGTTTTATCTCAATTTTTTTTAAGGAATATCATTTTCGCGTACTTGGCTTTTTGTTAAATAAAATGTTTTTGATATGATTTCACTCCTTTTTTAAAGGATTTGGTTAATATTTAAGTTTTGAAGAGGTAAAATAGGCGGAAATTGTTCAAAACTTTTGCAATTCTTTATATAAAATTTTGAGGTATTTTTTCCCATGGTTTTAGCATAGTTCCTATCAGCCTTCCAAAGCTCAGCTCTGTAGCGTTTGTGGAAGTTGGCGATGTTACTTTTACATAACTTAACATTTATAGGGGAGGAAAGTAAATTACAATTTTGATGTGTTTAAATTTTTTCCTATAGTTTTTTTATAGTTCCTATCGGCCTACCAAAGCTCAGCTCTCTAGCTTTTCTGGAAGTGGGCACATAAATTTACGTGTATAGGAGACGGAAATAAATTATAATTATGAGATTTTTTGATTTTTATCAAGGGTTTGGTTATATTTTCTATCAGTATGCCAAATTTTAGCTTTGTAGCATGTTTGGAAGTACAGTAGAATTTTTATAATCTATACATGAATGAGTGAGAGAGTGGCAATTTCGACTTTTTTTGAAATTTCGTAACTACTTTGCTACTTAATGAGAGTCCGTGAAACCACAAAGTAAAGGCTATATACTTTGTGGTGAAACTTAGAGAGTTTGTTAATCCTATGAAGATCTACGACTGCACAACGTTTGAGTTTCGTAGCTCATTCCGAAATAGATTTTTAGATAAGTCAATAATGGGCTGAAATGTTTCAAGAACGGATGATACAGCAGTTGCGCGAATTTGGCCGGGCACTACCGTGCCCTCAGATTACAAATAGCTCAAACAGCTATTCAAAATATAACTTGCTTTTAATTCACACGATATTTAGTTAAAACCTCAACCACATTTATTACCTAAAATATACCTACTTCGCTTCTTTTATTACCACTTTTAATTTTTTTAATTGCTATCATAAATTTCGACCTGTTTCTCACCCTACTTTCCGGGCCAATCCTTTGTGCCGATAAAAATCGGGATTGGAATAAACAAACCGTAAAACATTGGTTATCACCGTCGACAGCATGAAAGTTTTCGGTAGTTACTGAAGGGTTACAAATGGCGGAACCACAAATATAAGTGAAATTTTAAAAACAAACCGCTATGTGAAGAAAGTGGCGGGTCACTTATTGTTTCCTACTCTTTGCGTCTGAAGACGGGATCCGATTCAAGGCTCGGTAAGACTAGTGTCCTGAATACTGTCAAATTATTTAGGGACACTAGGTGGGACTAGCTAGTAAATAGGCATGTCTATAACCGGTGGTTAAAATCGGGAAACCGGTTTTTTCCCATCAGTTAATCGCAAGCGCAGATTTGAGGGAGGTTACGGGGTAATTACCTCCCCCCCCCTAGAAACAAAAATATGCACTTTTTCCTAATAAAATAAGGGAAAACAGGAGAATTACCCCCCCTAGAAAAAAAATTATATGATAAAAAAAATGTTCGTCGATCATTACCCCCCCCCCTAAATTTTAACCCAGATCCGCGCTTGGTTAACCGGTTATTATAAGTTATTTTTTGGCTTCGGTTATAACCGGTTTTTACACTTTATACCCAAAAACCGTTAAACAAAAAACGGTAATTTAGCCATATAAATAACCTAATTATTTAATAAAAACTCGAAAACAGAACTCGGAAAATTGCTTTTATTAACACTTTGATGTTATTCGTCATTATAAATTCATTATTCTGATATTATTTAAAAAAATAAATGGATCCATGACGAATCGGATACCTTGGTCGTTACAGACAGACAGACATACAGACAGACAGGCAGACAGACAGACGGCACTACTAAATTTTCAAAATCATCTGAAACGCAAAGACAAATAAAAATTTTTAAAATCGGGGCAACTTTTTTTTTCTTGAAAAAATTAGGATCACCATAGTTCACACTAATGGATCCATGACGAATCGGATACCTTTCTAGCTAGCTCATTACACGGTTTTTTGTAAATATCTCGGACACTAAAGCTCCTACGGAGTTTTTGGTTATAACACAAATTATTGAGCAAAATGTGTTCTACTATATTCCGAAAACCGCATATTGATGCGATGCTTCGTTAAAAAGTTAGCATTTTAATAATTTTGTGATTTTCAAATTCATTAACATGAATGGATTTTAGCCAAAATCCAATCAGCTCGTTAGAGTGTCGAACACTTTTTTTCCTGAAAATTTTATGAAAATCGGTTTAGCGGTTTTGGAGCTATCGCATACGAGACAGACATCACGACGACATTGCTAAAGTAGGTCAAAATACACCCCAATAACAAATTTTTGGCGTTATCTGAAAAAAAAAATTTTCTCGAAACTAATAACTTCTCTAGCCGTTGCTGCGCGGGCTAGGAAGGTAAAAGTAAAGGTAGGAGTTACGTAGGAACTGTTCTGTGTACAACTTTGTTTTAAAATCTAATGCGTTAAATACCAAGAAATACATATTTAAAATCTATAAGTAAATAAAAATAGAGACAAAAATAACAATCTTAGACGAGAACTCTATAGAAATATACAAAACGTTGTCCAAACTTTTTGTATATTTCTATATATATATATATATATACAATAATAAAAAAATACATATTGTAGATACTACAAGGCAAACAGAAAACCGACAGCCGAGGCCGAGCATTCCAAGCAAGCGGCTGCAAGCGTTCAAACAAACAACATTGCCAGATTGTCAAGTCCTAGATATTGCTAAAGTAGGTCAAAATACACCCAAATAACACATTTTTGGCGTTATCTGAAAAAAAATTCTCGAAACTAATAAATTCTCTAGCCGTTGCTGCGAGGGCTGGGAAGGTAAAAGTAAGGGTAGGAGTTACGTAAGAACTGTTCTGTGTACAACTTTGTTTTAAAAATCTAATTCGTTACATTCAAAGAAATACCTATTTAAAATCTAAAAGTAAATAAAAATAGGGACAAAATTAACAATCTTAGACGAGAACTCTATAGAAATATACAAAAAGTTTAGACAAAAACAACAAAAATATAAAAAGACATATTGTAGACACTACAATGCAAACCGACAACCGACAGCCGAGGCCGAGCATTCCGAGCAAGCGGCTGCAAGCGTTCAAACAAACAACATTGCCAGATTGTTAGGTCGTAGATATTGCTAAAGTAGGTCAAAATACACCCAAATAACACATTTTTGGCTTTATCTCAAAAAAAAATTAAATTCTCAAAACTAATAACTTCTCTAGCCGTTGCTGCGCGGGCTAGGAAGGTAAAAGTAAAGGTAGAAGTTACGTAGGAACTCTTCTGTGTACAACTTTGTTTACATATTTAAAATCTAAAAGTAAATAAAAATAGAGACAAAAATAACAATCTTAGACGAGAACTCTATAGAAATATACAAAAATTTTAGACAAAAACAACAAACATAAATAAATACATATTGTAGATCCTACAATGCAAACCGACAACCAACAGCCGAGGCCGAGGATTCCGAGCAAGCGACTGCTAGCGTTCAAACAAACAACATTGCCAGATTGTCAAGTCCTACTTTTTCTTATTGTTGCCTTCTACAAATACAATTTTAATCGAGGGGTGGCTCGATCGCCGATTTTTGTACACCAAAAGGAAATACCTAAGGTAAGGTATTTCCCAGTATTTCCTCAAATTTCAATGGTATTTCCTAGAATTTCCCAAGCAATGGCATTTCCTAGTATTTCCCCCCCTAGTATTTTCAATAGTATTTCCTAGTATATTTCACGGTACTTCCCAAGTATTTCCTGGTATTTCCCCTAACCTGTACACCAAAAGGAAATACCAAAGAAATTCAAGGAACCCTGTTTTTGGGAAATACCGAGCCACCCCTCGATTTTAATGCGTTAGTTACTTAAGTTATCATAGTTACTCCCTGATTTTGCATTACCGACTTTCGAGTGATTACTGAATACTAAAATAATCGAAGGAATCAAAGTAATCAAAGTAAAGAAATTAATCATTAAATTTTCGGATCGGTATTCTTTACTCTGTTGTTTGGCGAGTAATAAGTACTTAAGTAACGAATAGTTACTTTTTCAACACCTCTATAGCTCACACTACTTCTAGTATACTTGTGACCTAAAATAGTTAAAATAATTTAAAAAGTTCATTCCACTTATTTTAATTACCACGAACTTGGCTTTTTAGGTGAGACATCTATATAACTAAAAGGGGTGCATTGAAAATGTGATTCCTAAATTCAGCGATGTTGAAAAGAGGTCCGTTTGAATGGGAAAGTGGAGCAATTTCAGTAGTAATTAGACCCAAATTTTAATGGCCATATAAAATTTAAATGGTAATTCCAAGTACTCGCCCAGGACTGATAAAAATTATAAATGTCATTGGTTTTATTATTAATTACGGAGTGGAGTATCATTTAAAAAATATATTATGTGTTTTATGATCGATGTTAAATTGATGATGTGTACAGCGTTATTATTTAAAATGGCGATTTGAACTGGTTACATTTTTAGGTAAAGTAGGTATATAGGGAAAAGGGGGGCAAAATGGAAAACTTAATTTTAAAGACTTATTTCTCCAATTAAATGATCACCATTGCGTTCGTTATTTGGAATTAATTTGACTAGATATATTATCATAATGTTTTAATTTTCAGTTTAAGCGATTTAGATCTCTGTCACACTTTTATTCTAATTTTTGTATAAAAGTTGTCTTTGCCCCATTTTGCCCCACATGCGGGATAAAATAAGGTACCTATATGTGGAAAAACAAGCGGGCGGTTGTGTAATTTAGAATCCATATTTTTGTTAGAAAATTTTTATTTATTAAAATACTAACCAAGATTAAAATATTTATTTAAAAAATAAAAAGTTGAAATAAAAAATACATTTACAATAATTAAATTTCATCGACTTCTATACCTTACGGGTAGACGCGGCATGGGCCTAAATTGCTATTATATCATGCTTTTACCTCAGCTAACTACATTTAGCAATTGTTTAAACACTTTTATTTAGCTTGACTACATATAAAAAAATTTTTACTTGTTTGATCTTAACTTTTTTCAAAATTTTCCAACTAGGTATTTAGTGGTTAGTATACAATTCCACATTTTTTTTTAATAGGAAAATAAATAAAATGGCTGATTTTCCCATTTATGAACCGATATACATCAAACTCAAAACTTTGCGATCTTTCAGGTCGCTGATTATTATTTTTAACTTAAACTAACAAAATTAAAATGGCGGATCAAAAATGGCGGAATTTCTTATCTATGAACCAATAAGCATCAAATTCGGAACTTTGGGATGTTTCAGGTAGCTGATTATGAATTCAAATAGGCGGATTTTCCCACTTATAAACCGATTTGCTTCAAACTCGGAACTTTGTGATCTTTCAGGTCGCTGGTTGTTATTTTGAACTTAGACTAAAAAAAATCAAAATGGGGGATCAAAAATAACGGAGTTTTCCATTTATGAAACAATATTTATCAAATTTGGAACTTTGGGGTGTTTTAGGTCGCTTATTATGATTTCTAACTTAAACGTAAAAAAAATCAAAATGGTGGATTCAAAATGGCGGAGTTTCTTATTTATGGACCGATATGCATCAAATTCGGAACTTTATGGTGTTTCAGGTCGCCGATTATAAATAACAACTTAATTAAAAAAAAAATCAAAATGGCGGATCCACAATGGCTCACTTTCTTAACCAACTTAACTCAAACTTGAAACATCGCGGCGCTTAAAGTAACAATACAACTTAAATTTAAAATCATGAAAATGGCGGATCGAAAATGGCGCATTTCCCCATTTATGAACCGATATGCATCAAATTCGGAACTTTGGGTTGTTTCAGGTCGCTGATTATCAGTTCTAACTTAAACTTGAAAAAAATCAAAATGGCGGATCCACAATGGCAAGGTTTCATTCTTGTGCAGTTAAGGTAAACCTGCAGTACGCTCTTTAACCTTAACATTTC
This sequence comes from Aspidapion aeneum, assembly GCA_963576565.1. Lineage (NCBI taxonomy): Eukaryota > Metazoa > Arthropoda > Insecta > Coleoptera > Brentidae > Aspidapion > Aspidapion aeneum. The sequence continues at coordinate 114,991,799 of OY755040.1, forward strand.
GCTTTGCCCCAGTTTTCCCTATCTAAAAAATTATTAACAATTTTAAAAGAGAAATTATAATCAGCGACCTGAAACACGCTAAAGTTCTGAATTTAATGTATATCGGTTCATAAATGAGAAAATCTGCCATTTTCAAAAAAATTGTATTAAGTTACCTTAAGCGCGGCGATGTTTCAAGTTTGAGTCAAAAGGGTATATAAATAACAAAGTGCGCCATTATGGATTCGTTATTTTGATTTTTTTAAAATTTAAGTTAAAAATATTAATCAGCGACCTGAAAGATCTCAAAGTTCAGAGTTTGATGCAAATCGGTTCGTAAATGGAAGAATCCGGCATTTTTGATCCGCCATTTTCATGTTTTTAAATTTGAGTCAAAAGTTCTATTGAGTTACCTTAAGCGCCGCGATGTTTCAAGGATTGGATTTTTATACGGTTTTGTGACAGTCCAATGTCCTGATGGAACAGATCTAATATCTGCACTAACCAATAAAAAATGTGTGGGGTGCTGCTTTACTTTTTTTAACCTCTATCAGTAAAAATGTTTTCCTTTATTTTTCTCATTAGGTAGCTCTGTATACCAAGCAGGCTATTGAAAAACCGGCAAAAAACTGGGTCAAATTCAATGTGTAGGTATAGTAGTTAAGGTCCTTTTCTTTGTCTTCAAGCATTATTATTGTAAATAAAAAGAAAAGATTTACAGCGTGGTCGCCCTTTAAGGTGAATATATTAAAATAATAGAAACATTAAGCAAAACCAAACGTTAAAATTAAAATTGATATATTTTTGGTTTGCTTCGATTAAAAATTGTAGAATGTAGGATAACAAAAAAATATCTCATTTTATTTATTAAGATCTTTGGTACAGTCATTTATCTTCATTCAGGTACATTAATTTATGATTTGCTTTGCCACTTGCGAGGTAAACATGAAGCTTATCAATATGTCAGCTGGTTTGCTGGACACATCTAACATTCCAGAATGTAGCTGGACACTGTTAAACATTTCGACTGTAGATTCGGAGGTCCACACTGGCTATTTTACTGCAATAATTTAACCTGGGGCTAGGCAGTTGCGGCTAGGCCTTGTTTTACAATCCAACCTTATATCAGCACTTCAAAGGAGACTTTAAACCTGTTGGTCTAAAATTAAAAGAAGCCAATCATGGGGCCCTGGGGCAAACAATTTTTTGGGGGCCCTCATAAGTCAATAGGAATATAAAACGCTTGTTAGAAAAATTTGTCTTTTGCCATAATAACAAAATAAATATCTTTTTCTTGCTTTTCAATTTGCAAAATCATGCAATTCATCATTTACAGTGGGGGATCCAGGATGTCTAAAGGGGAAGAACCAAGAACGCAGTAAAAACAAAAAAAAAATTGTTGTTTTTACAAATCTAGAACCTGAAAATAAGAACTAGATGAAAACAAAATGCGCCTCAGGCGAACATTTAAAAAAACGTTGAGTAATTTTTCTGAAAAAAAAAATGTTTAGTTTATTAACAAATTTTTCGTTACATTTAAGTTAATAATTTATTGCCGCTTAAAAACGTTGTTTTTACTAGAGCCACTTTACGCTTGGGCTCCGGGCACTGTCCCGGTTTGCCCAACGATACCTACGCCACTGAAGCCAATGAAATTCACACAGCTGCTGAATTCTATACTAATACCGCTATGATTACAGTTTATTTCATTTTATTTTAAATTTTACAATTTAGACATTTTCCATGGGCGCACCCAGGAGTCGGGTTGCTCGGGGTCCACGCGCCTTCTCAAGCCCTTGATTTTTTTAGATATTTTCCACGTATTTTATGAATGAAAAGATAAAATAGCATGAAATACGACATCTTGTTGTCTTGCAACCCCCCCCCCCCCCCCAACGCAAGGCCTCTGCCCCACCCCCCAAAATATATCTCAGGGTGCGCCTTGTTTGAATATAATACAAAATATATTTATACCTAATACAAAAAGAAAAAAGTTAAGCCCGAGCGCTTTTTACAATTTTGTACAAAAAATTATAATTGATAGGAAATAAGTAGGTTTTACCCACATAGCACAAAAATCACATCAATATTAAATTAACGTGAACAAAAATAACAAAGTTTTTTTTTACTTGAAAACACCCTCATAGCATGTAATATTTATTTTTTTAAATCTACATGCTTAAAGATAACTTAAAAACAAGGAGAAAATATAACGTGTTTTCACTCTCGTTATTTTCATGTACCAAATTCACACTTGAAAAGTCCTCCACAACATGTTCTAAAACGGCACTAGATTAAGACTTCTAAAGCCTACTAACTTTCTGCGTCTTTTTTGGTCACTTTTTTTAATAACATTTTTTTAACTATCTAGTTTAAGACTACAACACTTCAAGACAATTTTAAAGATGGCGCTCAAAGCAAGACAAAATATCTATATATCTATCTATATACATTATGTTTTTTTTAAAAGCTAAACAAGATTTTTTAGCAGTAAACACTTTCACAGAGTATTAATGTGTCTTTATCAGGTTAAATGACTGATGCGTCGTGATCTTAAAGGATCAGGGATCAGTTTCATAACAGGTTTTTGGAGTTTAGAGGCCAAAGCACTGCCTGATAGATTTCGTCAAAGTGAAAAATGTCGACAATAGGTGGCGCTGCTGCTAGTAAAATCTCAAAAATATTCGGTAGAAAAGCCATGCAAGTCGCGTTTTAAAATTCGTGTAGAAAAGGCGTGAATCTAATGTGATTTTAACGTTGATAAAAATCACTTGAAACTAACGTAAAAACAGTGCTGTTTTAATTTGATAATGGCGTTATTACTAACGCAGTTTTTACCAACGTTATTGTTTATAACGTTATTGAATGACCTATTAAGCTTGTTTTCATATATGAAATAAACGTTTTTTTCTAGCAGCTTTTAAACTCAACGTTTTTTTTTCTCAAGCCTTTTTTACGTGTTAAACACGTGATTGTGCTATGTGGGTAGGTATTATAATATATAAGGAATAATTTACTTAATAGATTCTTACTAAGTTATATAAGTTATTACATAAATAAATATTAGAAAATGATATTAATTTAATTTGATTATTCAGAATTACAAATAATCTAGAGTTTTAGTTGATTTTGAATCGGATTTTTTTAATAATAAATATAAAATTATCTTTTAGATTTTCAATATGAAATCTTAGATATAAGCAATAGAAATTTATAATATTAATGTGAAAATGTTACCGGGTATCAGGGCGTTTATCTCGCTTCTCACATATTTTCGTTATTTTGAAAGTCATCTTACTGAGAAAATCTCGATAAGGACTGTCTAAGGAATTAACATATAAACTTGAAATTTGGCACAAAAATATGCTAAAGTATGGCTGCGAGGCAAGTTACAATTGTGTTAAGCTACGTTTACATTTGGAGAGTTTACTGGCGGAAAGTACTGGCAGCCACTAAACTTGCCTTATGTAAGCTACAAGAAAGTTCACTTGCTACTCTCCCGCAAGTACAGCTACGTTTACATTTAGAGAGTTTACTGGCGGAAAGTACTGGCAGCCACTAAACTTGCCATGTATAAACTACAAGAAAGTGTACTTGCTAATCTCCCGCAAGTACTTTCCAAAAGTTGACAGGCCGGCTATTTTAGTGGCTGCCAGTACGTTCCGCCAGTACTATCCAAATGTAAACACATGTCAGCAAGCGTTCTGTGAGAAAGTTTCCACGTTTTTTACAAGGAATGAGTGGGAATTTTGTCGAATATTAGTGGGATGGAAATTAGATAATTTCCTTGTTAAACATGTATCAAAAATATGAAATTTTGTGGAATATCAAGTTCATCATCAACCTAAGTGGGATGCAAATCAGATTATTTCAATGACTTACAACTCAATGGATAATTTCCTTTTTAAACATATATCAAAAATATGAAATTTTGTGGAATATCAAAAGTTCATCATCAACCTCCGATAAAAAAACTGAAATAGTAAATTTCGCTAGTCTGTATAAATACTGCAAGGAAGCAAAACTATCACCAGTGGCCAGATAGCGTAATGTGACTTCCAATTTATTTTGGGAGAAATAAGATTACTCATACACGTTTCCGATTTGGTCATTTTATGTTAACCTAGTCTTAAGAGTTCTTTAAGTTTTTGGTATGATAATCTCATGAAATTCCTATAAAAATCGGGATCTTCAGTTGATATCTCCTTTAAGAGTCGTTCTGATGCAAGTACTTCTGCGTCTGATCCAATCTCTAACCCAAACTCGTTTTTTCCTAGTTTTCTTGCGTTCTAACTTATTTATTAAATTATTGGCAATTTCACACGTAACAAATTTAACAGCAGTACGCACTACCGCCATTTTATTTTTAGCTGCTTGGCAAGTAAACTTGAAAACTTGTGAACACAAAAGTTTAGTGGCTGCCAGTACTTTCCGCCAGTAAATTCTCCAACAAAGCAAGTTTAGTGCCTGAAAGTACTTTCCGCGAGTAAACTCTCTAAATGTAAACATAACTTTAGGTCCGAAAAAGGCATATAATACAGTGAAACCTCTCCTTGCGGACACCTCTATTAAGTGGACACTCCCTTTAGGTGGACATATTTGTTGGAACCAAGCTTTTCCCATTTCTTTACAGGTAAAATTGACTCCTATAAACGGACACTCTAATAGCCGGACGTGGACAATTTTTTTTGTTTAAAAAATTCTGAAACCTCTCTTAACCGGACGCGAACCTCTGAAAATGAAACGGAGCACTGCACGACCTGGGCATAAATATTATGTAGTATGTTGGCAACAACGCATCCTGCAGCCGAGGAATTACCTCTTTCCGTTTTAATGTGGAGACAATACTTCTGCCGTATTTACCAAGGCATCGTTTTAGACTATATTGTGTATCCATTTGGATACGCAGGCCTTCAGATTGGATACCCAGTAAACAGGAAATTGATACCTACTTTTGGGCCTTGGCCTTTTATAAAATATAATTAAAGTATGATACCTAAAATACAGGGTGTAATTTAAATGATGAACCAATCTTTAAGAGATGGTGCGGAAGGTCCAAAGCAGACAAAAAGTTCAAATAACTTTTGGCCAAGCTATAGCATTTTTTCAGTTTGGAAAGTAAGGAAAATCGATGAATTTTTACAATATCAAATTGAACCACGTTGCTTTTTTCCAAGAAAATATAGATAGGTTAAGGATACAGTGTGGCCAAATATTCTTTGGAATAGGTATAGATTTCTCAATTCTTTTAAGAATTAATATTTTTATGAGCTATTAAATTTACACAAAAGAAATTGAAATAGATTTTTGTACATGTCTAAAGGCCCCTTGAAACAAATATAAAATAATAGTATTAGCACTATATTTTAACGATTTTTTTAAATTTGTTCAAGAAAAGAGCAGATTTTTAGATGAAGATTTTCTGTTATAATTTTTAAGGAAGTTATAACAAAAAATAAAATAGTAACTGTTAAGTTTGGCACCCTTTATCTAAAAAACAAAGAAGTTTGATGCAAAATATAATAAGAAAAAATCCTTCTTTTGATCTTTTCTACCACCTATTATTACACCCTGATATTATGGCAAAAAAAACAAACAAATATACAGTATAGATATTTATTGTGTCAAAAAATAATAATTATATAAAGTAAGTAACTTTATGTTAAATATTTGTTTGTAGCGGCGTAGCGTGGGGGGGCGCGGGGGGTTCGTCGCCCCCCCCCCCCTCCGCCCCGAGTGTAGTGGCGCCCCATTGGTGGCCGAAGCGCCCTCAGCTTGATTAAGTCGGGTCGGCAACGGCCGATTGAGTGGGCGTCAAAGGAAACTAACGACATGAAGACCTTTTTTTTTTTTTTGGTCGCAAGATTGGTGAGAGGCGCCCTTGTGACCTGTCGGCCGCCCCCTCACACATGATGACCTTTTTTGTTCGCAAGATTTTTTTTCAGTTTTCAGAGGCGCCCTTTTTAGCTGTCGCCCCCCCCCCCCCCCCGCCCTTTCGGGCACGCTACGCCGCTGTTTGTTTGTTATGGTAAGCATATTAAGATATTTGAAAGTATCAAATTGGTCTGAAAAAAAAACAATTTATAAAAGTGAGCGATTTTCAAATGGTGGGCAAAAAAAACGATTGTTTTGCAGGTTGTAACGATTGTCTTCTAAATCCTGTCTGTATTAATTTCCTCATAAATTAATTTTTGCCAAACCGATTTTAATAAAATATAAAGTGGAACAGATTGATTGCTTTTAAAAGATCACTATTAAAATTTGCCGTCATTGTAAAATCCAAAATGGCGGACATAAAAACTTTTTAAAAAGGCTGTTGATTCTTATATTTTTCAAAAATTTTTTGATTTTTTTTGGAAACATAGAAAAGTTTTACAGATTGTACGATTGCCTTGCCATTTCTATGTGCATTAATTTCCTCATAAATTCATTATTACTAAACCGACAATAAAATAAAAAGCATCATGGCGAAATTCTTCGCCATCTCTAAATGTAATATGGCTTACTAAATCGAATTTGACCCTTCATTAAGGATAGTTGTTTCTTATGTTACGACAAATTTTTCGACCCTTTTTTGAATTTATTTATAAGATCTAGATCCACCACTTACAACGAAATACTCATCGTAAAAAAATAAATCCTCGCAACATACAAAGAAGTGAGCCTTCAAAGAAGGACAAATTTGACTTTTTTTCCATCATCTTGGATTTAAAAATATCGGAAAATTTCAATAGTTTTGTTCAAAGAGCAAGATTTCTTTTTTTAAAATTAAAATCGGTTCAGTGAATTTATAAGTAAATTATTGGAGACAGAAGTTAAAGCAGCAGTTGGAATAACAATAATTATTTATAGATTAGATTTATAGATTTTATAGAATAAAAGATTAATGAATTTATGAGGAAATTAATGTATACAGAATTGATAAGGATGAATTTTTCGGGGAACCACTAAACCGAATTTAATGATTCGTAACTAGTTGCATAAGGGTGGCGGAAACACAGCGTTTTTACGAATTCTAAAAATCATCCGGTATTCAAGAATAAATAAGCCTCTTTGAAAAGGGCAAGATTGACTCTGTCAGCCACCTTAAATTTTATAATATCAAAAAAATCTTTCTGCTTAAAAGCGTAATCAATTTTCTGCAAAGTTATGTCTGTTCCATTTTAACATTGCTAGTTTAGTTCAAAAGTTATAACAAGAAACATTTTAGTAGTAGATATGAGTACCGCGTTTAATTAGAATTTTTTTTTTATTTTGATTATATTTAGAAACACACCCTATAATACTCCAAAAACTCTTTCAAGAATAATTTTTAACTAGTTTTGGGTTAAATCAGGGGGGGGGGGCATACAAAATGCCTGCGTGCCTTTTAAGGAATTTGGATACGCAGTAAAAAATCACTAAAAGATGCTCTGGTATTTCAAGATATTTGCTCATCAGTCAACTAGTACAATGAATAGAGGAGTTTTACCCTACAAAAGGTCCGGTAGTTCTGAATTTTGGATATGTTATTAAGGTCAAAAGGGTAGTTAAACGTCTGAGTTTTCGTCACCTCCACCCCTGTGCTTCCTCCGCCATCTTGAAAAAAACCATCAAAAATTTGCACTTTTTGTAGTTTTTTGCCTGTACCTTCGTTCCAGTACACTAAATCGCAAAAAGAGTTATATGAAATTTTTTAGAGGATATAATTATCTACTCTATTGGGTGGTACTACGGTTATCTGCGAGCAGTAGTAACGGAGCTAAGTAATTTTCAAAAATGACTAAAATCACGTGCTTTGGCAAATTTTCAGATTTTTTCTACTTTAGACGTCATAAGCTCCGAAATACTTTGTTCTAGGGTGAAAGTTCTAAGAACATATCTTGTAGAGAATTTTATCAGCTACAAAATCCATTCTTTAAATGTATTTTTAAATATTGTAATGGAGTGAGAGTAACTTTTAACTTAAAGTAAGTAAATTAGAAAATAATAATTTTTTAAATTTAGTGCTTTAAACGGCAGGTTTTTATTTATTTTTATTTTTTTGTGTAAATTTAGTGACGTGCAAAAAGGTAAGAGAGCTTAGGGGTCAAACACCTCCTTAAACTAACCACCTCTTCAAAACCCCCCCCCCAGACCCCCAAAAATCTAACATATTTAGGTTTTCTCAAATTTTCTCAAAAAATACGCTTCTAAGAGAAAAATGTGTAATATACTTTATTGTAGACAGTGAAATTTTCTTTTGAAAAGGGTACAACTCGATGGGGGTCAACTATTTATAAACTCTTCAGCGGCGTCCGTTAATTGAGGTAATTTATAAAAGTAAAAAAATATCCATGTTTTTTCCATGATTTATTCGATTTTTTTTTAAAACCAAGGTTTGTAGAACAAAATGTGTTATACATTATTGTAGCAAATAAAGTTTCCTTTAAAATTCTGTACAAGAAAGTCGGATTGGTTTCATGGTTATAAATTCAGAGGCGCTTGTAAATTTAACCAATTTTAAAAAATCACAAATTAAAATATTTTTGTTACAAGTTTTATTTAATTTTTTCAAAAACTAAGCCTAATTTAAAAAACGCTATGATGTTCTTTATTGACAGTAATATTCTCTTTTCAACGGTGTATAACTCGATGGGGTTTGACTTACAACGAACCCACCAGCTACGTCCGTAAATGGGGGACATTTAATTAATTTTTTTTAAAATTATGTTTTGCACAGGTTTTATTTGATTTGCTGAAAACCATGTCCTTTATCAAAAAAATTGCTTTTTACTTCATTGTAGATAATAAAATTTCCTTTTAAACGTTGTATAACATGGTAAAAAATATTTCATACTTACCGCTCCAGTGGTGTGCATAATTTAAAACAATTTTTTTTAAATCACCAAAAAAAATAATTCTGTTACATATTTTATTCGATTTTCTTAAAAACTAAGCCCTTTATCAAAAAATGTATTTTATTCTTTATTGTAAACAATAAAATTTACTTTTAAATGGTATATCACAAAGTTGGATTGGTTTCATGGTAATAACTTCACAGGCGCCCGTAAATTAAACCAATTTAAAAAAAATTGTTATTAAAAAAAAATTGTTTTAAATTAAGCACACCACTGGAGCGGTAAATATGAAATATTTTTTACCATTTTACACAACATTTAAAAGGAAATTTTATTATCTACAATGAAGTGAAAAACAATTTTTTTGATAAAGGGTATAGTTTTCAGAAAATTAAATAAAACCTGTGCAAAACATAATTTTTAAAAAAATTAATTAAATGGCTCCCAGTTACGGACGTCGCTGGCGGGTTCGTCGTAAGTCAAACTCCATCGGGTTATACACCGTAGAGAAGAGAATTTTACTATCAATAAAGTGCATCATAGCATTTTTTTAAATTAGGCTTAGTTTTTGAAAAAATTAGATAAAACTTGTAACAAAAATATTTTAATTTGTGATTTTTTAAAATTGGTCAAATTTACGGGCGCCTCTGAATTTATAACCATGAAACCAATGCGACTTTCTTGTACAGCATTTTAAAGGAAATTTTATTTGCTACAATAATGTATAACATATTTTGTACTATAAACCTTGGTTTAAAAAAATTCGAATAAATCATGGAAAAAACATGGATATTTTTTTACTTTTTTAAATTACCTCAAATAACGGACGCCGCTGAAGAGTTTATAAATAGTTGACCTCCATCGAGTTGTACCTTTTTCAAAAGGAAATTTCATTGTCTACAATAAAGTATATTACACATTTTTCTCTTAGAAGCGTATTTTTTTAGAAAATTTGAGAAAACCTAAATATGTTAGATTTTAAGGGGTCTGGGGGGGTTTTTGAAGAGGTGGTTAGTTTAAGGAGGTGTTTGACCCCTAAGCTCTCTTACCTTCTTGTGCGTCACTAAATTTACACAAAAAAATTTTAAAAAACGATTATTTTCTAACTTACTTACTTTAAGTTAAAAGTTACTCCCACTCCATTACAATATTTAAAAATACATACAAAGAATGGATATTGTAGCTGATAAAATTCTCTACAAGATATGTTGTTAGAACTTTTACCCTAGAACAAAGTATTTCGGAGCTTATGCCGTCTAAAGTAGAAGCACCTGATTTTAGCCATTTTTGGAATTTTTTTTTTTTTTTTTACGGGTATATTACCTAGCTCCGTTACTACTGCTCGCAGAACAACCATAGTACCACACAATTGTAGATAATTGTATTTCAAAATTTCATATAACTCTTTTTGCGATTTAGTGTACTGGAACGAAATTAAAGGCAAAAAACTAAAAAAAGTGCCAATTTTTGATGGTTTTTTCAAGATGGCGGAGGGAGCACAGGGGTGGGGGTGACCAAAACTCAGATTTTTAACTACCCTCCTGAGTTTAATAACATATCCAAAATTCAGAACTACCGGACCTTTTGTAGGGTAACCACCCTATTTTGGCCTCTATTCATTGAACTAAACGTTTCTCTTGCTACAATGTCTTTATTAATAGTCACATAATCGTTAAAATCGAAGTCACACATTTTTCTCTTAGCTTGTTCTTCTACTAAATCACGCATATCATTATCGAATTCATACTCGTGATCATATTCTGGGTCTTGTGCATGTCTTTGTAACCATTCGTGTCGTTGCCGTATCGTCTAGTGTGAAAACGCCCACTGTCTGCTTATATAAAGTTCGTTTTAAAAGCAAAATACATATTCTAGATTATTAAAATTAGGTTCGCTATATCCGGAAGTTCGCTATAAGCGGGATCGTTATAACCAGTAAGACAATGCGGGATCGTTATAACCAGTAAGACAATACATGAGTATTTATGGATGACTTTTCGTATAAAAAAAGGTTCGTATTAACCAGAAGTTCGGTATAAACGGGTTCGTTATAAGCGGACTTCACTGTATATATATATATATATATATATATTCATTCGGTGGGACTGCTGCTGCTTTAATAATAAATATATATTAACATTTTGCAGTTCTCTCTCTTAAACGGACACCTCCAATAAGCGGACAAAATCGACGAAACCCGGAGTGTCCGCGTATGGGAGGAAATCTGTACCCCATTTTGTGGCTTTTCTGAAGCGGGGCACCATTTTCAACAATGTTTCAAGTCATTACTTTATTACTTTAAAACTAATAAATCGATTTCAACCAAATTTTAAACAATTATTGTAGGTCAATATTTTTGCTTGGTACTTAAATATCTTATAGTTTTTTAAGATTAGCCATTATTAGTTAACGAGTTATTAGTTTATGCCTATACCTATGTATGTATGTATGTATGTATACCTATAGTCACTCAATAATTTATTCGTGTTGAAGTTTAACTATATTTTAAAAAAATATAGTCAACAGATTTCGTTTTCTTGTAGGTGGCGATGAAAAACTCAAAGATATACACCCTCAATAAAGCTATATTTGTTAAACAAATATAGGTAGATCAAAAAGAAAAGGTTTTACCAATTTATTCATTCAACGAGTGAAACGACATCAAACCAAGGAAACTAAGTCCATGGCGGAACGAAAACGTCCACCGGTCTATAAGGAAGAAAGACATTTCGTCACAGTTCAACTAGACTATGCTATCACAAAAAATATAGGCTATACCACAAAAAATATCGTCTCCACGACGCGGCGTCGCAGTCGAAGTCGGTTCGAAACCGAAAACAATGAACTTTCCGCAGGTTAACTACTGTTACCCTCCAAGTTAAATTGGGCTAACTCTAGAGTTAACACATTTATTTCTAAAATATTTTACTTTTTTATTCGTATAGCAGCAGTTCAGAAACTTTTAAACAGTGATAAACCAAAAATTTTAAAACAGTATTTAGTAAATTTTCTAGGTACGGGTAGACCTCGACAGATGTCTATCAGGGGAAATGAATCGACCCCTGCCCTCCGTAGACTCCAGGTTCTCTCCGACCCGGAGAGTTAGCACCTGTATAGCGTCCCTTTCCCAGGGTTACGGGAGAAGACCACATCGATATGAAAGGCGGAGAGAATGGACCTCGGTACGGTGATCATAGCGTACAACCCTTTCTTTTAGGGATAGTATAAAAGACCACAGCTGTTGCCTTACAGTATGGCGTTGGCTCGTCAAAGGCTAGAGGAGAAAAACATTGATTAAAAATCCTGGCCCTCTAAGTAGGGGGTTGAGGCATTACACTGGTTCTCTAATACTTGTAAAACAAAGCAATTACCAAAAAGCCTAAACAAAGCCTCGGAGCAATGCATGGAAACTCTCGAAGACGAAAAAAGCAAAGACAAAGGACCATGAATATAGCTACATGGAACGTACAGGGAGTGAATCAAAAGTTGGACATTATTGCAACTGAAGTGCAGAATTGTAAGATCGATATTATTGCACTCACAGAGACAAAAAAGAAAGGAACATGTACGAATAGTGTCGGTAATTTTGTCCATATATTCACTGGAGTCCCAAAAGAAAGCAGAGCAGCCAGAGGGGTATCCTTGTTAATAAAGAAAAATCTAAAGAATAAAATTACAGACTACGATTGCATTAGTGAAAACATACTTCGAGTGAACATGAAGATGCTTGGGCATAATATAAGCATAATAGCAGTCTACGCACCATCAGATGACGAAAGAGTAGCTACAAAACAAATGTTCTTTGACCAACTGGATGAGACTATCACCAAAATCGGTAATACCAGAGAAATAATTATGCTTGGCGATTTTAATAGCCGAACTGGTAGACAAACCCAGAGCAAAGTGAGAGGACCATTTGGAGAGGAAGTAACAAATAATAATCGCTTAAGACTGATGCAATTGTGTGAAACCCACAACCTAAAAATAAATAATGGTTTTTTTAAACATAAGGATATTCATCGATATACCTGGATTCAGCCAACAAGAAATCTTAAATCAATCATTGATTATGCTATAGGTGGACAACACTCGCAATTAAAGTGGTATGATGTTCGAGCACTTCGTGGTGTTACCTGTGGATCTGACCACCATCTGGTAAAAGCAAAAATATTATTCCCTTTAAGAAAAACAAATAAGGACGAAAGTATTAGAGAAAATGAAAACCTAGAGTGCATCGAAGACAATCAAAAATACAACTTTAGAAGTCTAGAAATCGAAAGTACTCAAAGATTGTATCAGAACCGATTAGATCAAAAATTAATTTACACAAATCACTCATTTGAAGAGATATATACAAACATAATAAAAAGCTTGAAGGAAGCAAGCAACGAAGCTGTTGGATACCAAGATAATAGAAATAACAGGAAGATGTGGTGGACGGAGAAAATACAGAAATTGGTCAAAAAGAAAAAACGCACATACTTGAAATGGCTCAGTACTAAAGAGCAAAGAGACCTAGATATATACAGGGAAACTAGAAGACAGCTAAGAAGTTTGATACGCACCGAAAAAATGAAATGTTTGAGCGCAAATGCCACGATATAAAAACACACGTAGGAGGTAGGCAGAGCTCTGAAGTATGGAAATTCATTTCTACAGTAAAAACCCAACAAAAAAAAAAGTAAACATCCAGATCATCAAACCAGAACAATGGACAGAACACTACAAGGGACTGCTGCAGAAGACGAGACCCGAATATCTAACAGCCTCTCCGAGGAGAGACATAGAAGTACATGGAGAGGAAGTAATCATCGAAAAAGAAATGATAAAGAATAGTATAAAAAAGCTTAAATCCGGAAAAGCTAGCGGACCTAGGGGGAATATATGCTGAAATGCTCAAATATGGATCCGAGAAACTACTCGAAAATCTCACATATATTATCAATCAATGCATAAACGGACATCCAGTAGCTATTGATTGGAAAATTGCATTCATATCCTCAATCCATAAAAAAGGAAACAAGCTTGATTGTAACAATTACAGAGGAATTTCAGTCACCAGCACTCTAGGTACGGTAGGATTCTTAGAGATCTAATAGAGAATGATTTTCATGAACAAGAAGAAGAAGAGCAAAGTGGGTTTCGTGCAGGCAGATCTTGTAGTGATAATGTTTTTTGTCTTAAACAGGTAATTGAGAAAAGAAGCGCCAGAAATATAGAGACTCATGTTACCTTTGTGGACCTACAAAAATCATATGATACCGTTACAGTAGAAAAATTATGGACGGTGTTGGAACAAACTAATATCAATCATACATAAATAAAAGCGATAAAAGAACTATACAAAGGGTCAAAATCTAAAATTAAAATTGTAAATCGACTTTCAAAAGAATTCCTGGTAACAAAAGGCTTAAGACAGGGATGTTGTATCTCTCCAAGTCCTTTTAAAATATATATCGCAGTGGCTCTAAAAAACTGGAAACGTTAAGTGCACGGCATGGGAATACAACTTAACGACCGATTTACTATATACATACTACAGTTTGCTGACGACCAAGTAATTGTAGCTAATGATAAAGAAGACATGGAGTATATGATGAGAAAGTTAACGGAAGAATACCAAAAGTGGGGACTAACAGTGAACGTGGACAAGACGCAGTTCTTATGTATTGGAAACGAATCCAGTGAGTTAGAACTAGACAATGGACAAACAATATCTCCATGCAATGAGTATGTATATTTTATGGAGCAGAGAGATAAGAAAGAATGTAAAATTTAACATATATGAAACAATGGTAAAAAGCACGCTGTTGTATGGAATAGAGACTTGTCGCGTAACAGAAAAATACAAAACAAAAATGGAAAGTGTCGAAATGGATGCAATAAGAAGATCAATGAGAATATCTAGATTAGATCACATAAGAAATGAGATCATAAAAGAAAGAATGGGAATCGAGGGAAGCATAACGGATGACATCACTAAAAGGCAATTGATATGGTACGGCCATGTACAACGGATGAACTACGAAAGATTACCAAAACAGGTCCTAGAGTGGCAACCAGTAGGGCGCAGAAAAAGAGGACGTCCTAAACTAGAATGGCAACAGTTAATCCAAAGATCAATGAGTCAAAAGAATCTGACAGAAGATGATTGTCAGGATCGAAGGAGGTGGAGAATAGGCGTCGGACAACGTAGAAAAACGTTCTAATAAAATACATTTTTAAACAATGTTTCCTACAAACATGAGTTCGCGAGTACTACAGGTATACAGCAGTGATCTTTAATAATAAATTTTTAAAATCCATCAGCAAAGTCTTTTATTTATTTATTTGCTTTGATTAATTATTTTGTCTGACACCAAAAGTGCCATAGTAACTCCGTTTTTATTACGTAAAAGTTTTTACTAACCGTACCGAACCATGTAGTTACTCTTCCTTCGCACACCATGTGTCTTTGTTTAAAATCCTGCGAATAGTTATTTCAGATATTCTCATCGAGAGATGAGCTATATACTTAAAATTAAGTAAGGGTCTCATTACCTGAGGTAAATATTTATTACCGATATACATCGATTTATTATTTGCTAAATTTATTGTAGTTTGATTTCGGGAAGTTTGACCTGTTAACTCCTAGCTTTTTAGAAAACACCTACTATCTGAAAACTTTTCATCGACTCTTCAAAAATGAACATTAAAGCTGCTCTTTTATGCACAGAAGTAATATTACTACTGTGCATAATGGCAATGTTTTTGCTTCTGCTACAGTCGACCTCTTTAGTGAAATTACTTCTATAAATACAGTACAAAAATCACAACAGGGTAGTGTGTGGAGATCTAAAATGGTTGGGCCCTCTCTTGGGTCATTATTCTAGATTTACTAGGATTAGCATAAATCGAGAATAACATTAGACAAAAAGAGACTGCCCATCAAAAGAAACTCTAACACATAAAATCACTACTTTACAAAAAACTTGGACGATTTATTAAATAATATCTAAAGTCGTTAAACGAAGCAGAAGATTGTTTCAAATATTTGTGTTAAATATTTTCGGCTCTGTCAGAGGCAAAATTAATGAGAGAAATCTGTGTACAGAATTTGAAAATATAATTAGGAGATTAGAAGAAAGAGGCTTTTAAAAAAGTTTTAAAATATTTTCTGTGGAATTATAAAGACAAAAACTATGTTGAGATCGTTAAACATATACTCGAAAAAAGCCGAATTCTTGGTTGCAAATTGAGCAAAAGAATTTACTTTTACATACCCTTGGTCTATTTCTGGGTCTATTTCCTTCAGAAAATATTGAACAATAAAATCGATGCGGCTGACAGATTTGGACCAATAGAAAACTATTAATATAGTATGCCTTTACTCTTCCATAAAAAGTCCAATTTAAGGAATCCCACTCAGAATGCGTTAGGTAGATATTGTTTTGAATGAACAAAACATCTCAGTGAAACCATGTAAAGATTTGTAGGAATTTAAATATAAAAACAAATCAACACTATTTTCTTCATAGCAAATTATGATAATTTTTACCGGAAAAAAATATCGACAATTTGCTATGGACTCGGGATATTACCTATGTAAATATCTTGGTTACGTGGCTGTATAACAAGGTAAAAGATTTCATCAAAATAATTCGAACATGGATTCAAAATACTACACGAGAGATGGGGTACAAAAATTAGGGTCGATTAATATTTGACAATAAGCGGAGATCTTCGTTTAGCTGAATATAATAGAAACAACCGTTTTTGAGAAAAGAAAACATCTTTTTTTAGAAGCGTTTATGATAAAAATACTTAACTAATTTTTCATAGTTTCTACATGTACATTTTATATACTTTTGTAATAAACCAGCTTGAAAATAAAAGAAATAATGATTTTCTATATTTGAGAATTTTACTGTTTTGAACATTGCGGTTTTAAATAATAACCCTACGCCATACGGGATGAAAAAAAAATAAAAGCAGATTTTAAATCAGCTACCCAATAGCTTAAAATCTTAATCAACTTTCATGCCGGTTCCACACTGTCGTCCGAGTGCTCTCGCTATGTCTTCCCGACAAATACCGACTTTCGCTAATTTACATGTAGAGTGTCAGTTGCAGATATGAACTCCCGAGAACTCCATCATCACAACACAACGAGAGCTGACCGGAATATGCGCAAGAGTGTACGTTGTCGTGCGCATATTCCGGTCAGCTCTCGTTGTGTTCTTTGACTCGTGTACCGAAAACTGACTCTATATGGAGACCCAGCGAACCGAACCGAACCGAACCCCGTCCCGAGGGCACTGGCGCCCCATGGGTGGCCAAGCGCCCTAAGCTTTATTAAGTAGCAGGGCCGGCAACGGCAAATTGAGAGGGCGGCAAAGAAAACTAAAGACCTGATGACCTGTTTGTTTTTTTTTTTTTGGCGCAAGATTTTTGAGGGGCGTCCTTTTTGGCTGTCGGCCCCCCCCCTGCCCCTTCAGGCACGCTACGTCGCTGGCGAGAGGTCCCATGTACACTCTCCGTCGCCGTCGCCTGTCTCGCTGTGCCTTGGTAAGAGTGTGGAACCGGCATCAAATTATTATAATATGATATTATCATATCAAATCTAATAAGCTTGTGTAACTTTCCCTCTAAACAAATTATTAATTAACATGACCATAAGAGTTGAGCTATAACTCTCTATTATAGGTGGAAGCAAAAATCTCAACCTTATAATTTTTATTATAAAGCCAAAAGAGTGCGCCCTTCAATTTAAGAATATGACCAGGTGTGTTCTTCTTTATTGTATAGTTTTTATTTGGGACACCATACAGCGTGGATTCACGATTTTCAAACGGGAAATACTACGCCTTGCTTTAATAAAAAAACAGATAAAAGAAAAGTTCGGAAAATATTACCTAATACAATTGTATAGCTCGCTATGGGATTAAATGCCCAATGAACATTTTCTGAAACTATATAACGGGGAGAGTTTAGTGGCATAATGGCAAGGAATTAAATAAGAAAAATAAGATAAGAAAAAGATTTTACCTCAGGCTGGATTTGAACCAGCGACCTTCCGCTAACCAGGGTGATGCTCTTCCAACTATGCTACCGAGGCACTGATTAAAAATTTGCCTATTCGAAAACACAAGACGCTAGCCCTACCAAGTCCACTTTGGCTCTCTGACTTCCGCATGCGCAGATCTACCAATATTATTGACCTCATGTATTACAATAGATACACAGGGTGATTTTGACTCGATTCTGACCACATGAAAATAGAAAGTTTCAAAAACCTAACCTAACGAAACCTAATTTTTCCATAATTCTTCCCGAATCCTAGAAGATGTGAATCTGAACCGAACCAAACCGAACCGAACCGAACCTAACTAAACCGAACCAAACCAAACCTAACCTAACCAAACTAAACTCCAACACTGCTAACTAGGTTTAGTTGGGTATGGTTAGGTTTGGATAGGTTCGGTTCGGTTCGGTTCGGATTCACATCCTCTAGCAAGGCATCTTTTTAGACTTTACTGTGTATCTATTTGGATACGCAGGCCTTCGTATTGGATACCCAGTAAATAGGAAATGGATACCCACTTTTTGGCCTTATATAATTAAAATATGATGCATATAATATAGGGTGTAATTTAAATGATGAACCAATCATGGTGCGGAAGGTCCAAAGTAGACAGAAAGTTCAAATAACCTTTGGCCAAGTTATAGCATTTCAGGGGCGGCGAGTGCATAAGGGCTGCGGAGCTGCAGAACCCCCAAAATTTTCACATTATTTGACTATTTTTCAGCCGCTGCTATTTTTCTAATATAATTATTTTATTTCTAAAATTATTGGAATAGCAGTATATTTTCGGTCCGGTTTTGGTATAGTAGGCCCTCAAATCGCGTACGTGTGTTGAGTATGACGCCGCGCGCCGTCGCCGAAAGCCAACGATTATAAGTGTGTTTATAATCGTTGGCCGAAGGCCGCATTTTACAGTCGGTCAAATGAAGTTATTGGCATTGTTGCGCTGCTAAATTGCAACACAACGTAGCTGGGCGGCTAACGAGATCTATGCTCGGCTAGGAACCCCTTCCTTCGCCCCGCACCGCACTTGCTCACGGGTTTAGATAGCGAAATCTAGGCAAAAATAGAGCTGCAAAACTTGCAGTTCCAGTACAATTCCGGGCGGGCGGGCTCAGCGTTGCGTGTTTGCAGGCGCATTTATTTATTTAGAAGACGCCAAA
The DNA here is from genome assembly GCA_963576565.1 of Aspidapion aeneum. Lineage (NCBI taxonomy): Eukaryota > Metazoa > Arthropoda > Insecta > Coleoptera > Brentidae > Aspidapion > Aspidapion aeneum. The sequence continues at coordinate 115,010,824 of OY755040.1, forward strand.
CGCATGAGCGGGAGGTTATGGTGACGTAAGACAAAAAACGACCAGCGCGCTTACAGTCCCGCCGCTCTACCCCTCAAATCATCAACATTTTCTGGTCCCACGACCCAGATAGTTTTTAAAATTTGTTTGCTAAAAATATTAAAGATTTTTTCGCCTCGCCATTTTGACTCGTTTGTTGCCGTGTCCAGTTTAGAAAGGAGGTTCCGTCCCCCCTTGCGTGGCTTAACGGTTGCTCCACCCACATTTCATTGCAGCCGAAATTGGCACTTGGTACGTCGTTTGTTTTGATTCAAAAATCGAAATTTGTTTAAATAATAGTTATTTGTTTAAATAATATGTTATAGTTATTCAAAACAACAAAAGTGCTTGTGAGTTAAATGCTTTATTCTTATTTAACAGGTAAACAAACACATCTAGTAGATTTAGTATTTACCTGTAAATAATAAGAGAAACAGTAGTAGGTACAAGTTGTTTTGTGTGCATTTATTTTGGGAGAAAAATTGCGACCTAGGATAACAGCTGTTGATAAGTTTTTGCATTTATTCGAGAAATCGATAATAAAATATATGCGTGTTGGACTCTTTTGGACTGATTAAAGTCAATAGGGGTCAAGTGTTAGTTTTATTCCTTTTAAATATTTTTTATTTTTTTAATTAACAATATGTCGTTAAAAAAGCTTGCGAATCAACGCAAAGTTTCAATATCTCGTATTACGGAAACGTATAACTTGGGAACAAAAGCTAAATCAGATAGTTCTTCCTTGCCAATTTTTAAGGCGTTTTACGAATCGTTAGATGATCACTATGAACAATTTAAAAACATTCATAATGACATCATAGGTCTCTTGAAAGACGACGACGATGATGAATTCGAAGTACAGGACAAAATTAGGAAAGATACGGATCTATTCTACCACCAAGCTAAAGTTCTTTTTTCGAGTTTATGTTCCGATTCAGTTCATTCAAATTTTACCCCCGCAACTTCACACTATTCACGTAGCGATGATCTGGGCCCTTTAAAGGTACCTTGCTTTAATGGAAACGTAAAAAAGTGGCCAACCTTTTACGATGTTTATTCTTGTTTGGTTCACGAAAACTCGAATTATTCCGATATAAGGAAATTTCAACATTTGCTAACCTTCCTTGAGGGCGAACCACTTAATATTTTAAGTTATATAAAATTAACGGCAAGTTATTACGCAATCGCCTGGAAGGTATTAACAGATCGCTATCAAAATAAAAGACTTTTAGCCAGTACCTACTGGAACTCAATCTACTATGCAAATTCTTTAAAGGGAAACCAGTCAGCAAAGGATCTTAGAGTCTTGGTAGACACCTTTTCCGAGAATATCGCGGCGCTCGAAAATCTTGAATTTCCAGTAACGTCGTGGTGTTTTTGTTTATTTTCAATTTTATTATCAAAAATCGATCAAACCACAAGAACCGCTTTCGAATTAAAGTATAGTACTACCGAGATTCCAACATATCAAAATCTAATTCAGTTTCTTATTAACCAATGCCGTGCTCTTGAAACAGTACAGCTATCTCCCCAAAATACGCAAATGCAACCTTCGACTTCAAAACAGCAAAAACCAAATTATTCGAATTCTAGTAACCAAAAATATAATTCTTATTCAAATAATCAGTACAAATCAAGCCCTCCATCAAATTTTTTAGCGCATACGCACTCACAAGTGTCAAATAAACAATCCAATATTCAATTTCGACAAAACCAACAACCCTATAAGTGCAAATTATGCAATAATTCTTTTCATCCACTCTCGCAGTGTGGTGTTTTTATTTCCAAATCTCCTTCAGATCGTTTTACTTATGTAAAACAACAATCGTTATGTATCAACTGTTTACGTTCAAATCATCAAGTAATGGACTGCAGTAGTACCTACAACTGCAGGGTATGTCGACATAGGCACCATAGTCTTATTCATCTATCGCAAACGACAGATTCAATCCGTCAGAATTCAAGTCAATCCTTTGTTAATTCAAGCCAAAATTCAAATCAAAATTCGAACTTAAATCAAAGTTTTAATTCAAAGCAAGTGGCCGTGCATAGCACAGGCACAAACTTATCGTATCAGAATTCAAATTCAAGTCTTAGCCAACAGAACCCTAGTTTTGTTCAACCCAGTTCAAATTCAATTCAAATCAATTCGAATCCAAATACATCTACAAATGAATACTCTTCGTTATCCACCTTGACGCCCCGGACGACAGTGCTTCTAGCGACTATAAAATTAGAGGTATTGGATAGTCGGGGTAACTACCAACCTGTCCGAGCACTTCTGGACAGCGGTAGCCAAGCTAACCTGATAAGTGAAGCTTGTCTTAACAGGTTAGGCTTGCCAAGAAACAAAATTTCGATCCCTGTTCTGGGACTAAATCAATCTTCATCGGCCACTAACGGCATTTCTACTTGCACTATTCGAGCCCTAGGCCAACAAGAGCCTACCTTTTCTATTCAAGTCTTCGTTTTACCGAAACTCTGTTCGAATATGCCCTCAATACAGGTAGATTCATCCAATTGAAGTCATATTTCAAATCTAAAGCTTGCAGATAACCAATTTTACAACCCTGGTCCAATTGACTTACTCTTAGGCGCACAACTTTACACAGAAATCGTCCAATCAGGACGAATTCCAGGACCTCACGGCCTACCCTCCGCTTTTGAGACAGTTTTTGGGTGGGTCTTGATGGGCCAAACTCAAAACATAAATATTTCACCTCAAGTCAATTCTTACTTTACTTCCTGTGAGCAGTCTCTCGACTTTAATATTCGCAGATTTTGGGAACTAGAATCAATTAAGTCAAAAACGTTTCTTTCACCCGAAGAAAAAAGATGTGAAGAGATTTTCCAAAAAACTACCACTAGAGATATTTCGGGCCGATTTACTGTAAATTTGCCGTTTCGTCACATTGACCCTCCTGACCTAGGAGACACATATTCAGTGGCCTATCGTCAATTTTTGTCTCTTGAATCTCGCTTAATAAAAAATTCAAATTTTTATAGTATGTACTCGGATTTTATGAGAGAATATCTCAAAAACGGGCACATGTCTTTAATTCCAAGATCCGAACCTAGACCTCAGTTATGTTCTTATTTACCACATCACGGAGTCCTTCGTCTTGACAAATCAACGACTAAACTCCGGGTGGTTTTTAACCCCTCGATTAAGGGTTCGAAAGGCCTAAGCATGAACGAAACTCTTTTAATAGGACCAAAATTACAAGCCGATATTTCCGAAATTCTATTAAAATTCAGATTTTATTCTATCGTATTTTTGACTGATATAAAACAGCACTTTTTACAAATTCAAATTAATCCAATTCATCGGGACTACCAAAGGCTACTTTGGCGATTTGATCCCAATGAACCCCTGCAGGAATACAGGCTTAATACAGTGACGTTTGGTGTTAGTTCAAGTCCCTATTTAGCTATTAGAACTCTTAGAGAACTAGCCATCCTGGAGGCTAAGAATTATCCTGAAGCATCCCAGGTCCTTTTGAATAACATTTTCATGGACGATATTTGCTGTGGAGCTAACTCTCTAGAAGGTGCTTTATCGCTTCAAAGGAATCTCATAGCGTTGCTTAAATTGGGAAAATTTGAATTAAGAAAATGGGCATCAAATAATCCGAAACTTCTTTCACATTTGTCGCCCGCTGATTGTCAGATCCCTGTTACCTTTGAAGACAATTCTTCAACATCGATTAAGGTGTTGGGCCTTCAGTGGCACCCTTCTACAGATACTTTTACCTATTCTTGTACCCCTTGTGAAAAACCTTGCACCAAAAGGAATATTTTATCGGCTATCGCTAAAATTTGGAATCCTATAGGTTTCTTATCGCCTGTTTCATTTTTAGCCAAAGTGATTATGCAAAAACTTTGGTTATACAAAACTGATTGGGATGAAATACCCCCCGATCCAATCAAAACTCTTTGGAATCAATTCAATAATCAATTAACCACTCTTTCGAATCTTTGTATACCTAGACATATTTTTTCGAATAATATTCAACGATGTCAATTGCTAGGTTTTTGCGATGCATCCGAGCTAGGATACGCTTCTTGCGTATACGTTCGCGTCGAATTACCAAATAAGATTATCAAAACTGCTCTAGTCATGGGCAAGTTAAGGGTTGCTCCCTTACACACTATTTCAATCCCACGTTTGGAACTACTTGGAGCTACTCTATTAGCTGATTTACTCGAACTAGTTATTCGCAACTATTCATCATTACTCGTAATCGATGAAATTCTTGCGTTCTCGGACTCACAGGTCACGCTTCATTGGGTCACATCTTCACCTCACAAGTAGAAGACCTTTGTGGCAAACCGCGTAAGTCGTATTCAAGAAACAATCCCCGAAGTCCCATGGTATCACATTACTTCACTCGAGAACCCTGCCGACTGCGCTAGCAGAGGGTTGTCGCCCAATAACCTAATAAATCACCCTCTTTGGTTTCACGGCCCTCCATGGATTACCTTGCCCACTACGGAGTGGCAAATTCAAAGGTTTATAAATGAACGTTCTTTGGGAGTTCCAGACGAGGTTCTCAAAGAAGAAAAACCGGAAAATTCAGTGGTGCTGACGGCAGAAATTCAAAATCAAAACTTTTTTGATAGATTAATCGATAAAATATCCAATTTAAATACCATTCAAAAAATCATTTGTCATTTTCTAAGACTTATTCGCAATCGAAAAACCTCAGTTGACCCTTTATCCGGCGTTTTTTCCGCTTTTGAACTACACAAGGCTCTACTTGTTTTAGTTAAAAGGGTCCAAGAAGAGTGTTTTTCGGATATCATTAAAAAAATTCAAAATATTCAGCTATTACCTAAGCCGTTTCGCAAACTCGCGCCCTTTTAGGACGAATTGGGTTTCCTTAGAGTGGGCGGACGCTTACGGCATTCTCAACTCTCCTTTGAGGCAAAATATCCCTTATTATTGCCGAAATCTCATAGATTAACCCAATTGATCATTATTCAAACTCATAACGAAAATTTACATCCCGGAATAAACACAGTCCAATACTTAATTCGTCAAAAGTTTTGGATTATGTCATCACGTCGAGCTATTCAGAGGGTTTTATTGCAATGTATTCCCTGCTTTCGCTTAAAACCAAAACCGTATACTCCGTACATGTCGGATTTACCTTCTTTTAGAACGTCACAATTAAAATGTTTTTCACACGTTTGCTTAGACTATGCAGGCCCAATCAAAACCTTTGTAGGTCAGAGACGTCGTGGAGCACAAGTTGGTAAATCATATATCGCAGTCTTTGTCGATACTTCTGTCAAGGCAATCCATATCGAGCTTGTTTCGGATTTTACCACAGAGGCGTGCATCGCTGCTTTACGACGCTTTGTCGCTAGACGTGGCACTTGTGTCCAAATCACAAGTGATAGAGGCTCAAACTTTGTTGGGGCTATTAAGGAGCTCCATAATCTTTCGAAATTAGCTTCTGAGAGCTTAAAAATCAAATGGTGTCTTAATAGTCCGGGAGCCCCCCACCTAAATGGTCTAGCAGAAGCAGGAGTCAAATCTATAAAAACACATTTGTATCGGGTCATCGGTGACCAGATACTAACCTTCGAAGAGCTCTATACTCTCCTCGCCCAAATAGAGGCATTACTCAATTCTCGACCCCTTTGTGAGCAAAGCTCTGACCCAAAGGATCTTACGTCTTTGACTCCGGGTCATTTCCTCACAATGGAACCCCTTAATTCGTGTCCTGATCCTGACCTTTCTACCCTTAAAGTTAATACCCTTAAGCGTTGGCAACTTATCCAACGAATTCATGCCGATTTCTGGAAGCGTTGGAAACTCGAGTACTTAAATACTTTACAACAGCGTTCTAAGTGGTCGGACCCTTCGGTTGAAATCAAGCTAGATACGCTTGTATTAATTAAGGATGAAACTAGGCCGCCATTACACTGGTTGCTGGGTAGAATAGTATCTGTACATCCTGGTCGGGATACTCACATTCGAGTTGCTACTGTTAAAACACAACACGGACTTTTCACTCGTCCCGTGGTCAAGTTGTGCCCACTACCTTTAGATGCGCACTAAACTCCCAAGCAACTTCTTTTTGTTTCGTGTGTCGTTATCTAGAATATATATATATATATATATATATATATATATATATATATATATATATATATATATATATATATATTTTTTTTGCATTTTTTTTCCTTTTAATCTATAAACCTAAAACGGATTTTAATAACCTACCCTTTAAGGTTTTGAATTAACTTATATTTTTTTTATATAGTTATTTGTTTATTCAATTAATCTCAATGTAAAACTTCGTTTTAAGTGGGCGGAAAATGTTCGTGCAACTTTAATTTTAAATTCAAATTTTGCGCCAAATTCCCGTATTCGGAAAACCCACACAATTTCAATTTGATTGGCACAAGCAAAACGCCAGCGCCATCTACGAAAAATGAATCTGCGCAAAAAGGCGTAACCAAAAAAAGGATTCGTCTGTCGTATTCTATCGAGATCACCACGCAGCATGGTGATAAATTCTATTAACCAAAAAATCCAATAACATTCTTAGAAAATCAAACTAAACCATTACACAAACAAGTGATTCTAGTGTAGATCGACTGCAACGACTGGGCCTGCGAGAGGAGCTCCTCTGGACGACGGAAACAGCTAAAAGGGTGAGTGCCAATCCTCTATATTGTCTTTGTGTGGCTCGGAAAAATTAATATTTTTACATCGTCCTTTTAAGGAGTTTTGCACCCAGATTTTATAAAACGACCAGCGCGCTTACAGTCCCGCCGCTCTACCCCTCAAATCATCAACATAGGTTAAGGCAGAGTCCCTGTATGTTAAGGATAGTGTAGTCAAATAATCTTTGGAATAGGTATTATCCTTCGAACATTGTAGTTCAATGTTCTAAGGTATTATCAATTCTTTTAAGAATTATTATTTTCATGAGCTATTAAACTTGCACAAAAGAAATTGAAATAGATTTTTATACAGGGCTAAAGACCACTTAATAAAATCATAAAATAGTAATATTGGCACTACATTTTAAAAATTCTTAAAATCTGTTGAAGAAAAAAGCAGATTTGGGTAATAATTTTTATTACCCCTATTATCATGCATAATTTCAGAAAATCTCGATATCGAATCTGTGATATCGAATCTGTCGTAATTTTTAAGGAACTTATAACAAAAAATAAAAGAAAAACTATTAAGTTTGGCACCCTTTACCAAAAAATTTTATTAAAACTATTAAAGTTCGCTATTATTATTTTCTGATATTAGGGCAAAAGAAAAAAAAAAGAAACAAATATACATATTACATACATATTTATTGTGTGAAAAAATACTAATTATATAAAGTAGGTAACTTTGTGTTAAATGTTTGTATCTAATACAAGAATAGGTAAGAATTTTTTAATATTTAAAAGTATCAAATTTGTCTAAAAAAAAAATATTTATAAAAATGAGCGCTTTTCGAACATACCGGGTGGGGAAAAAAAGCGGCCAAAATGTTTTTCGTTATAAGTATAGCACCGATTTTTCCAAAGCAAACAGTAGTTTGCACAAAGTTGATCGGACATTTCGTCGTTGATCTTACAAACTGACGTAACTCATTTATTAATTTTACAAGAGCATCTCGAATAACGTCTATTTGTGAGAGCGAAAATATGAATGTTTTGAGATGTGACAAAGGGATAACATCGTACTGCTTTAAAACCTATAGCATTTAAGTTACGACACTTTGTGAGATGAAAGAACGACACAAATAAGGTAGCATTATGGTATTATCTCAAAACTGCATTTTTTTGAGATACGTCAGTTTGTAAGATCAACGACGATTTGTGTAAAAGTATATTTTTGTCCACCATCTTAAAATCCAAGATGACAGATAGAATCAAACTTGACCCTTAAGTGAGGCTCGTTTATTCTTGTGTTACCGAAATTTTGGAGATTTGTTTTTTTGTAGAAATGCTCCAAGCTTTGTTACGCACAATGAGATATGAACCGTTTATATCGGTTTAGGTCCATAAAAATTAATTTTTGCTTCAACTATATTGTTTTACAATTTAACACTTCTAAATCCTGTCTGCATTAGTTTCCTCATAAATAATTTTCCGAACCGATTTTTATAAAAACAGATTGATTGCTTGTAAGAGATCACATAAAAAACTATACTTTAAAAAACTTGTTTATTACTATTCCGAAATTCTTTTGAATATTTTTGGAAGAACAGAAAAATTTTACAGATTGCTTTGCCTTTTCTATGTGCATTAATTTTTTCATAAATTCATTACTACTAAACCGAGAATAAAAGAATAAGCATCATGGCGAGTATCAAGTTCATTAAAGATCACTATTTATCCATCTCTAAATATAATATGGCTTACTAAATCGAATTTGACCCTCCATAAAGGACAGTTTTTTCTTATGTTGCGAGAAATTTTTCGAATCTTTTTTGAATTTATTTAAAAGACCTAGGTCCACCATGCACAACGAGCTACTAATCATAAAAAAAAAATTAGGATCACCATAGCTCACACTACTATAGTATAGTAGTGTGAGCTAATATATCCTCGCAACGTACAAAGAAGCGATCCTTCATAGAAGGACAAATTTGACTTTTTTTCCAACACCTTGAATTTAAGAATGTCGGAAAATTTCAATAGTTTTGTTCAAAAAGCAATCGAGTATTAGCACAATTATTTGTTTTTCATTGAAATCGGTTCAGTGAATTTATAGGGAAATTATTGCAGACAGAAATTAAAACAATAGTTGCTACAACAATTATTATTTAAAGAAATACTAAACCGATTTTATAGAATCTCTTCAGAATTTATGAGGAAATGAATGTATACAGAATTGATAAGGATTAATTTTTCGGGAACCACTATGATTCGTAAATAGTTACAATTAAGGTTTCGGGAACCACCAAACCGATTTTAATGATTCGTACCTAGTTGCATGAGGGTGACGAAAACAGGGCGTTTTTACAAATTCCAAAAAATATCCGAAAAATAAGAATAAATAAGCCTCTTTGAAAAAGACAAGATTGATTCTGTCAGCCACCTTAGATTTTATAATATGAAAAAAATCCTCCAAAGTATAATCAATTTTTTGCAAAGTTCTGTCTGTTCCAAAAACATTGGTAGTATAGTTCGAAAGTTATAACAGAAAATACATGAGGTAAATAATATTGGTAGATCTGCGCATGCGGAAGTCAGGGAGCCAAAGTGGACTTGGTAGGGCTGGCGTCTTGTTTCGGAAACCGTTTTGTCATTTATACCTAGGGCGCTAAAACTAACCTTTGTGATTTTCTGAAACTTCTAGTATATGACTTTTTATAATTGGTATAAAGGTTTCATAGTAGTTTCATTAGAAATCTTAAATGGAGAAAACATGAAAATTTATAAAATTGGAGTCAAAAATAATGAAAACCTTACAGAAATTTGATATACAAGCTTCACAAATACGTCTTAAAATTATTTCAGTCATCACGTAACAAAAATTTAGGAATCGATCCATCAACAAAATTTTTATAAATTTGTGTTTGAAATTCTACTTATATCCACTTTTTAATAAAACTTTTAAAATTCGCCAAAACAGATAGGATGTTTCATTTTTTCACCTTCCTCTTCAAAACTAATTAACAAAATTTATCAAGAACAGCTTTATTATCCGTTTAAATCATTTCTCAAAAAAAAAATCGTTAAGGAACTTAGTAAACGAAAAAATAAACAAACTAAAACATTAAAAAAACAATTGTACAGTTACTGCCCAAAATTTAATTAAATTTTTGTTATTAATCAATTTTAAAAGAATGAAAGTGATTTTTAATGATTTTTGGATATTCATAAACTAAAAGATCACTTTTATCTGGTTGACTATTTTACATAAAAGATAATTTTTAATAATATGTGTTATTAAACACTTATTGGAATAAAACCTGACCTTATTTTAAAATCGACCCTATGGTGACAGATTTACATATAAAAAGCAGCTGCACTCCTTCAAAATTCGGCTTTTGTGTATTTAAAAACCGGATTTATTAGTGTCGGTATTTATTAAATGAAAGTTAGCGTCTTTATTAAATTTCGCTTTGGTATGTCAATGTTGAGAGGTCAGCTGTTAGTTTTCTGTGTAAATGTGTCAAAATAAAGTCAGGTTTTATTCCAATAAGTCCCTATTGTGTGTGTGTGTGTATGGCTGTCCATAACACGATAGCTCTTAAACCGCTGAATCGATTCTCATTAAATTTTCAGGTAAAATATTGTTCGACGCTGTAGCTGATTAGAGTTTGGTTAAAATCCATTAATGCTAATTTCAAAAATGCTAACTTTTTAACGGAGCATCACATCAATAAGCGGTTTTTGGAATATATTAGGAAGATCACATTTTTCTCAATAATTTGTGTTATAACCAAAAACTTCTTAGGAGCTTGCGTTTCTGAGATATTTATAGGCTAGCTAGCTAGGAAGGTATCAGATCCGCTATGGGTCCATTTATTTTATTTGATACATTTCAGGCGTGGATCTACGGGGGAAAGAAAAGAGAAAATCCCCCCACAAGTCCCAAAATATATTTAGTTTGACACACAGAATACACCTTCTGGTTAGGCTCTAGCACAATTCGCCGCCACTGACTCGCCGTGGCCGATTCGCCGCCCGGCCAGCTCGCCGCCAGGCCAACTCGCCCCGCACGCCGCTGTAGGTTTTGTTTGCAAGTTTGTTTATTAAACGGTTTATTTTTGCGTTTGTTTAAAGACAGAGCGACAAAGTTTTTTTAACTACTTACTTTTCCGATAAGCTACAGATCTTATATTTCACAGTGTATCAAGCGCGAATTTGAGAGGGGTAAGGTAATAACTAACCCCCACCCAGAAAAAAATATATGCTCTTTTAGTTAATAAATAAAGGGCTTAACGGATAATTGCCCCCCCCCCCTAGAAAAAAATTAATAAATGCAAATTTTTTTTTGTCGACCTTCACCCTAGATTTATGCCCAGATCGGCGCTTGGTGAAGCCATCCATAGCGATGCAAAAAAACTACACCCTGAGTTAAGATTCGGAAAAAAGTTATTTAGCGAATTTTTGGGTAGGGAATACCATAAGGCCAAAATGGCCAAACCTTGAATATTCACAAGATAACATAACACTCTAAGTTAAAATTCGGAAATACGTCATTTAGCGAAATTTCATAGTTTAAAACGACAAAAACCCACTTCTTACCTGTTTCGCTGCGCACGACGGAATGACAAAGGCGAGAGGTCACGATGTATTCCCCTACTTTCCCACTACCAGTCCGAATACGGGTCTAAAACAGCGAAAAATATATCAAGACACCAACAAAAATATATTTTTCTCTCTTTTACTCCTCTCTTACACACATAAAGTACATCAAGCAGTCTACGAATCATATAGCTTTTAAGCTCCGTATGGTGTCCTTAGATAAGCACCAAGGTAATCACTAGACCTGTCGTAAGAGGCGACTAAAGGAGCCTCAACCCTTGGTTAAATAGGTAGTCTGGTAACGGACGAGCTTTGACCAGTATGTTCAAAAAACTGTTAACCTTAAGGATCACAACAATGAACTTGTAGATCACACCAGATAATATGTATGGTATAAGGGGTGGGTTAATCTGGTGATTCTCTGCATGGATTCGGTGACCTGGCCATTCAGGAAATTACCACATGGGACAGTATATGGAGTGCCTACTTGGCTAGCAGCCAGCGCGGGCACATTGTGGCTCCCTGTACCCTGTTGATTATGTCAAAAGGTTTATGGCCCACCACTGGTCTAAGGCTACAACCATGGCATTATGTGGTATATCTCTAGGTCTAAAATATAATTTTAAGTCTACTAGGTTCTATATATCTATATAACTAGATAGTATTTAAATTATTATCTGAGTCGAACACAGTAGGTATGTGGTGCATAACGGGCCCAGAAAGGCATGCCTAGGTGTCATTTTGGACCCTTAAAGGGTGCTAATCGCCACTACCGTACATTCGTACGTTCACATTCATTTATATCTTTAATCCATGCTCTATTTTTTACCTTCCTAGCCCGCGCAGCAATGGCAAGGGAAGGTAATATTTTCGACGAAATTTTTTTTTTCAGATAATTCCGAAAATGTCATATTTGGGTGTATTTTTACTTATCTTAGCAATATCGTCGTGATGTCTGTCTGTATGTGTATATGTCTGTCCGTAAGACGATAGCTCCCAACAAGGGCGGATTCAGTGGTGCTTCTCGAAGGGGCACTTTAGGTGACATTCTCTGTTGGTAAAAAACGGTACTAGTGCCCCCAACAGCCATCCGCCCTGTTTCTTTTAATACTCGATTTATGTATTATTTTCTACACCAGGCGAAACATTTTGTAAGTTTAGGCTACAAATTCAGGATAATTTATTAATGAAAGTGGTTGTAATTTCGATGATAACAATAGACACTTTCATGCGCTGCAAGCAAAAATTTTTAATTTTTATTAGCAAAAACCATACATTTTACTTATTTTTTGCATATTTAAAAAAATCTCGGGGCGGGGGGGGGGCAAGTGCCCCTAGTGCCCCCCTGTATCCGCCACTGGCTTCCAAACCGCTAAACTGATTTTTACAAAATTTGCCGGTAAAATAGTGCTCGACACTGCAACGAGCTGGTTAATTTTTGGTCAAAATGCTAATGACAGTTTTTTAACAATTAAAAAATTTCACCGCTTCAATATGCAGTTTTCGGAATATAGTAGGCCAAGTTCTTCTCAATAATTTATGTTAAAACCAAAAACTTCGTAGGTGCGTTCTTTTCTGAGATATTTACAAAAAACTGTTTGCAAGGCTGATATATCAAGGAGTTCACTTGAAGTGTGCCAATAGGCTAGCTAGGAAGGTATTAGATCCGTCATGGATCCATTTATTTTGCGTACAGACTCCACGCTTTTACTGCCTTCTGCTGCATTGGATCCAATTCACTGCGTTTTAATTTTCTTAAAATCGAAAAAGGAAAACCTCCAACAAACAATTTAATTAACGATATTAAAATGAATAAATCACAAACTCCAAAACTCTTGCACAACAGCCGCAATAAATATATCCCCGAATCTTAGAAATTCAATTGTCCGACAAACTTTGGAACAAAATAACACGAAGGGGTAAATCCGCGGGAGGTCCTATTGAAATTTTGCCTCTCCACCGAGTAAGGGAGTATTTAATATCTATTCAAGGATATATTTGAAGAGGGGTAATAAGAGGTAGCACTGAATCATTTCCGAGATTTAATAATTCGACGAGGTAAAAGGTCGGTCGAGAGAAATAGGCCAGTCATTTTAGGAATTCACCTTGAAAAAAATAGGTGCAAGCTGGATTGTTGTGTAATTATTCCTTAACATCTGGGCAACATCTCCACATATTCTCCGCCAAAATCCTCCTTGAGCTTCGGTAGATATAAGCCCCAAATATTCTAAAAATCAGTTTTTTCCGATTTTCTCGAAAAATAAGAACTTTTTAAAAAAAGTCGAGAGAGAATACTACTAACTATGTCGGTTTAGAATGTTTTTCTACGTTGTCCGACGCCTATTCTCCACCTCCTTCGATCCTGACAATCATCTTCTGTCAGATTTTTTTGACTCATTGATCTTTGGATTGACTGTTGCCATTCTAGTTTAGGACGCCCTCTTTTTCTGCGCCCTATTGGTGGCCACTCTAGGAGGTCCTAGCAGGTGCTTTGGTAATCTTTCGTCGTTCATCCGTTGTACATGGCCGTACCATATCAGTGGCCCTTTAGTGATGTCATCCGTTATGTTTCCCTAGATTCCCATTCTTTCTTTTATGATCTTATTTCTTATGTGATCTATTCTAGATATTCTCATTGATCTTCTAATTGCATCCATTTCGACACTTTCCATTTTTGTTTTGTATTTTTCTGTTGTTCTGTTGTTGTTCTGTGTTGTTCTGTTGTTTCATATATGTTAAATTTTACATTCTTTTTTATCTCTCTGCTCCATAAAATACTATTAAGACATCCAATAACCTTTTTTGCTTTAATTATAATTTTTTCCAATTCTTTAAAGTCTATTCCTGTCTTATCACCGGTGATACTCAAGTATACATACTCATTACATGGAGATATTGTTTGTCTATTTTCTAGCACTAACTCACTGGATTCGTTTCCAATACACAAGTACTGTGTCTTGTCCACGTTCACTGTTAATCCCCACTTTTGGTATTCTTCTGTTAACTTTCTCATCATATACTCCATGTCTTCTTTATATAGCCAACTGTAGTGTGTATATGGTAAATCGGTCGTTAAGTTGTATTCCCATGCTGTGTACTTTACGTTTCCAGTTTTTTAGAGCTACTGCGATATATATTTTAAAAAGAGTTGGAGAGATACAACATCTCTGTCTTAAGCCTTTTGTTACCAGGAATTCTTTTGAAAGTCGATTTCCAATTTTAATTTTAGATTTTGACAGTTTGATGATGATTGATATTAGTTTGCTCTAACACTGTCAATAATTTTTCTACTGGAACGGTATCAAATGTTTTTTGTAGGTCCACAAAGGTAACATGAGTCTCTATATTTCTGGCGCTCCTTTTCTCAATTACTTGTTTAAGACAAAAAACATTATCACTACAAGATCTGCCTGCACGAAACCCACTTGAACAAATAAATACGCAAAATCATTCGACCTATGCTATAAAATTAAGAAAAAAACTAACCTAACATTTAAAAAAATATATTTAAAAAAATATATATTTTTTTTATTTAATTTTTTTTCCACTCTGTAGGTAACTTGTTTTAAAATGTTAATACTTTATAATATTAAGCTTGATCCCCACTTGTACCAAACACCATTTACTAAAATTTTGTTTTTGTTTTCTTAAAGTTACACGTTAAGTAAAGCTTAAAATAGTTCATACCAGCCGGACCACCAATGGGATTTTGAAAATTTAATTTTTATAAAATTAGGAACTGTACTAGTAGTAGAGTAAATTTGTAGGGCATTTCAATAAAAAGCTGCAAAAAGGGTATATTTTTTATATTTGGCATGGTAGTAGCTAACATCAAAAGCTAACTTTTCAATCGAGGATCCCCTGATTTCCGGCATCGGAATCCAAGATGGCGGCTGCCAAAATTAAGAAAAAAAATGAATTCCCTGTTTTAAGACAAATTAAATTAATTTTGATAAACTTACTTTAAGTGGGACCTACTTAATTCAAAAATGTAAAAAAAATTACACCTGTCGCTTTAAAACAAAATGGCGGCTATATTTTTAAAAAATCGTTTTTCTTCTATATTTTCTATATTTTTTGCGCGATATTTATTTTTAATACCTCATATTAAAGCCACTGACCAGCTCTTTAAACCCAATGAAAAAAAGTTATTAGTTTCTCAGCCGACACAAAGATGGCGTATATTATGTCAAAAATAAAAGAGACCTTTATAACCTGTAGACCAAACTAAATACAAAAAAAAAATTTTTTTTGATTTTATCAATAGTAAGCCAAGTTTTGTAAAAATTTAAAAAAATTTACAATTTGACATTAAACACTTTAAGATGGCGGCCGAAGTTTAGATAAAAAAGTTATTTTTTTGTTCTTGTTTGACAGAACTAGTATTGTGTGAAACCACCAGAAACAACTACTCCGAGGGAAAATACCCCTACCGGCATTGAATTATACTGATGGTTTGAGGCTTTCGTTGGGAACTTGTTAAAACTGTTTGGTTGGAATGGATTGGCATGGAACATTTGTTCCTGACTATCAGGACGTGTTCCAGACGGGGATCACTCGTATCCTCGTGATCGACGTTGGAGAAAGTGAAAACCAAACAGTTAGAACTAGTATTGCCGTGTAATATATCGATTTATACTAAATAGCGGTCGCCGATTTTAAATATTTCATCATAAATGACACATGGCTATTATTAATCAAGATGGCGGCGTTCAAATTATAAAAACAACATTATCTTCTTGGTTTGGTAATTTTTTTTAACAAGATATTTAGGTTTATATTATTCTTAATTAGTTTTAAGTCATAATGTACAAAAATAATATAATTTATTTATTTTTTAAAGATGGCGGTCGAAAAAGTAACAAAAAAAACATTTTTGTTTATTTTTTCGAAATTTAACAAAAAAAACTGGAAAAAACAAGACATCTCGGTAAACAAAACACAGATATTTTAAAAATGTCAAAAAAGTTGACATATGTCACGTACCGGGTGATTTGATTGAATTGACCAAATTTTACTTAATAGCTATCTCCGTTAATATTAATCTAAGAGTAACGTTTAAATAAGCAAAGTTAAATAATTTTTTCTAAATCATCAGAATCTGATATAAAAAATTACATATGTCATACACTTGTCAAACTTTTGACATATGGTTTATTTTTTAAATAAAACACCCTGTATATAATTTTTTTAGTTGATAAGACTCATTTTTCTGATTTCAAAAATATATAATATGTTGACATTTAGACCAGCCGTTATTGAAATATTTGCATTTTAATAACCTAAATAAACAATAAGGATGTTGCCATTTTGTTAATGAATATAATTTTTAAAATGCAAATATTTCAACAACGGCTGCACTAAATGTCAACATATTATATATTTTTTAAATCAGAAAAAGGGGCCCTATGAATTAAAAACATTATATACAGGGTGTTTTATTTAAAAAAATAAACCATATGTCAATAGTTTGACAAGTGTATGACATATGTCATTTTTGACATCAGATTCTGCTGATTTAGAAAAAAATATTTAACTTTGCTAATTTAAACGTTACTCTTAGATCAATATTAACGGAGATAGCAATTAAGTAAAATATGTCAATTTATTCAAATCACGCGGCACGTGACATATGTCAACTTTTTTGACATATTTAAAACATCTGTATTTTGTATAACGAGATGTCTTGATTTTCTGAGTTTTTTTTTTGTTAAATTTCGAAAAAATAAACAAAAATGTTTTTTTTTAACTTTTTCGGCCGCCATCTTTAAAAAATCAATAAATTCAATTTTTTTGTACATTACAATTTAAAACTAATTAAGATTAATACAAAACTACATATCTTAGTAAAAAAATTTACTAAACCAAAAAGATACTGTTGTATTTATATTTTGACCGCCGCCATCATTTATTATGAAATATTTACAATCGGCGACCCCCATTTAGTATAAATCAATATATTACACGGAAATACTAGTTGTGTCAAACAAGAAAAAAAAAATACTTTTTTATTTGAACTTCGGCCGCCATCTTGAAAAGTTAAATGTCAAATTGTAACTTTTTATACATTTTTACAAAATCTGGCTTACTACTGATAAAATCGAAAAAAATGTTTTGTAAAAATTTAATTTGGTCTGCAGGTTATCAAGGTGTCTTTTATTTTTGACAAATTAAGCGCCATCTTTGTGTCGGCTGGGAAACTTATCATTTCATTTAAGCACGTTTAAAGACCTGGTCAGTAGCTTTAATATGAGGTATTAAAAATAAATATCGCACAAAAAAAGAAAATATCGAAGAAAAACAATTTTTTTTAAATATAGCCGCCATTTTGTTTTACAGTGACAGGTGTAATTTTTTTTAACATTTTTAAATTGAGTATGTCCTACGTAAAGTAAATTTATCAAAACTAATTTAATTTCTCTTGAAACAAGGAAATCATTTTTTTTCTTAACTTTGGCAGCCGCCATCTTGGATTCTGAGGCCGGAAAATCGGGGAACCTCGAATGAAAATTTAGCTTTTGGTGTTAGGTACTACTATGCCAAATATAAAAAATATACCCTTTTTGCAGCTTTATTTTACAAATTTACTCTACTATAGAAACAAAAACATAATATTAAAAATATTCAACTTCTGGTTAAAAGCAGTGTTAAAATACGCGCAAATGCGCACACTTTTATTTTATTTGAAATTCCAGCTTCACAGATATGAAAGTATTTTTGTAAAATTATTGAAAAAATAGTGTTTAACTAAACCTAATTGTGATAAAGGGGTTTAAACAAAATAACTACTTACATAACGTTTTAAAAGATACTTGTATTAATATGCAATTTGCAGATTTTTATTTCATGATTTTTTGCCAAGGCTGTCAAAAACCAGGCTATGTGTATATGAATAAATTATATTTTTTGTAGATATCTTAGAAACTAAAACTTGTAGTATACATATATATTTGGGGAAAAATCATGATACAACGACTATGCGATAAAACTTGGTTACTTTGCGCCCCCTGGTCCTACTTTGCTCCATTGCGAAAAAAAGTTCTTAGATATTCCACATTAAATATCTGCGCATGCACCACAACGCCACCACGCGTGAATTATCCGTTGCGAATTTGACTTTTCAAAGACGCAGTAGCCGCTGTTTTCCGCTTGGTCGTCTTGAGTTAATACCAGAGTGAAGTGCAGCTTCAAATACCTTTAAAATTTGACCTCGAAAAATTTGGTGTCTAGTGCAATTATCGATTTCTATGCAATAAAAACTTAAAAAACCAATATTTTAAAAATTTTTATTTACCATTTTAAATGTTTTGGGAAAAGCTAACTAAATATTGGGTGTAGTTTGCGCCAACATATAAAACACCAATGTTTTTTTTCATATTTTAAAAAGTGGGGCAAAGTAACCTCGGACAATGGGAAACTTTGCTCCACTTTTCAAGCTAAAAAATATTTATAATACTAAGTATTTTGTAATAAAAATGTCCTTTGTTATTACCTATATACCATGTGTTTTACATTAAAATCAAAAAAAACATTTTTTATGGTATAGTTTTTGGTTATTTCTTTGAATTTTTCGAATTAACTCAAAAAAAGTGGAGCAAAGTAACCTCGTTTTGAGGTACCTTTGTTTATTACTTCAAACCCTTAAACAACTACCCTAAGGTAACATTTATTTTGTTTAAACCTCTTTGTCACATCAAAGTTTAGTGAAACAATATTTTTTCTATTAATAGCAGTTTGGCTGGAGTTTCAAATATAATAAAAGTGTGCACTTGTTTACATATTTTAAAGCTGTTTCTACCCAGAAATTGAACTCTATATACGGTTTTTTTCTCGTACAGTGCTTAATGCTATACAAATATTTTTTTCGAAGTCCCATTGGCGGTTCGGATATTTTTGACCATTGACCTTAACCCTTACTTAAAGTAGTTTAAAGCAAAAAACAAATTTAAGTACATAGAGTTTTGTACAACTGGAGATAAAGCTTAATTAAAGCAATAATATTTTAGAACAGGTTAACTACAGGGTGCGAAAAAAATTTAATAAAAAAAAAGTTTTTTTAAAGTATATTTTTCAAAATGTTAGGTTGGGTTTTTTCTTAATTTTACATTAAATACCGAATGATTTTGCGCATTTTTTTTATTAACTTTTTTAAAAAATTAGTTTTCGAAAAATTCACAGAAAACTGATTTTTAGGACATTTGGGGCCTTATACTTGGCGAAGCTCAGGGGGGATTTTGGCGAATAATATGTGCGGATAATGCTAAGGAATAATTATACAAAAAGTCAGCTTGCACCTATTTATTTCCAACTTTCAGGGTTTTTTCACCTAATATGACTGGGTTAAAAATAAAAAAACCGAGTCTTAATAAATAATGAACAAACGAAAATTTCATTTGGGAAAAGGCAGGCACTCTAAACCAAAAATTTTAAGACTATACTGAAAAACCAACTATATACTTCTCCAAGGCATACCTAAATGTGCAGAACTTTAATTAGTTTTGGAGAAAAGACCTAAAATATTCTAAAAAGCGAAAAAAAATCGGCAAAATTCGGACCAATTTTACCGTAACCCATTACATAATATTATAATAAGTTAGTCCTAAACAGGAAAGGAAGCCTTTTATAACATAACCACAGAAGCAGGTGATGCCCATGCTGCCTGCAGGTATTAATTTAATGGCTCTAGCCAAAAAAACAAAAACTTTATTTTGCAGACATGATGAAATGTAATCGGTATTATCCCAAGACTAAAATACACTTTTGCGCAAGTGTGATAATAATAGTGACGTATATAAGGGGGGGTTTGCCCCCCCCCCGAAGCAAAGGTTTTTTGGATATTTTTCACATATTTCATGAATACAAACATAAAATAGCATAAAATACGGACTCATGGGGCCTCCCCCCCCCCCCCCCTCCGAAACTGTTCGGGCCAACCCCCGAAACATTTTTCTATATACGCCACTGGATAATAATACGTTTTTTACGAGTGTGTTAAAAAAATAGAAGATTCATCCATCTATCATCATTAATCCAGTCCATAAGTCAGTGGCGTATATAGAAAAAAGTTTCGGGGTGGGCCCGAGACAGTTGTGGGGGGCCCGAGACCTCATGAGGCTGTATTTTATGCTATTTATGTTTGTATTCATGAAATATATGGAAAATATCCAAAAAAATCTTAGCTTCGGGGGGGGGGGGCCACAGGCCCCCCTATATATACGCCACTGCCATAAGTATAACGGATTATGGCTTCTTCTGTTATGGCAAATAACAAAAACTACTTAACCCTGCTTTCAACTAAGCACAAAATCGTAAAAAACGTAAAAAAAATGTAGAAAAAAAATTATGTTTAAATTAAGTCAAGTTTTGAAATTTAAAAAACCTGTAGAAAATCCTAATTCATATTTTATGTCAAAGCATTATCAAAAATATATTTACTAATAACATTAAGAAACCAACATTTAAAAAACTATCATTTTATTAACAGTAAAAATAATACCATCAATTTATGGTTATTTTATGATCTCATTTCTAACGTTGAATTTAAGAAAGAAGCTCCTAAATATTTTGTTTTATTAACAAACATTTAAAAAAAACTATAGAAGGTTCTGCCTTTGTTGCACTAGCAGAGTTGGTAATAGAGACGATTTGTGTTATTTTGGTTCAAATATTTGCCTTTTGAACCAACAAACGTGGCAAATTAAAAGCACAAAAATATTAATAGTGAAAGTGAATATAGATTTGGGTAGAAATATACTCAAGTTTTGTGGGATAGATGGTATATTTAAAGAACAAGGAGTAGGTATGCAGTGAGTTAAATGAAGCACTACAATATAAGTTAAGGAAAGTAAACATATCGCAGACCTACGTTAAACGTGATCAGACAGGGAATGAGACAATTCGCGGCGGCCGATTAGCCGATTATTAGTCGCCGGACCTTAACTGGCCGCCAATTCATGATGCCGCCGGGGCAACTTGCAGCCACGCCGGGACAATTTGCCCCCGTGACAACTCGCCGTTGCCACAGCGGCGTAGCGTGTCTGAAGGGGGGGGGGGGTCGACAGATAAAAAGGGCGCCCATCAAAAATCTTGCGAAAAAAAAAATTAAAATAAAAAGGTCATCATGTTTTTAGTTTCTACTGTTGCGACCAAAAAAAAAACAAAAGGTCATCATCTCTTTAGTTTCCTTGCGACAGCTGCCGGCCCTGCTACTTAATAAAGCTTAGGACGCTTACGACACCCATGGGGCACCAGTAGCCTCCGGGCGGGGGGGATGGGCGACAAACCCCCCGCGGCCCTTCCCACGCTACGCCACTGCGTTGACATGGTTTAAGTTTATCTCGCACAGTAGGTAAATATGACGGCGGCGGAATCGACGGCGCACAGAGAGTTGACCCGGCGGTGAGTAGGGCCTGATGCGGCGAATCGGCGGCGGTGAATTTTCTTAGACGGCATTCTTTAATTACTTACAAAATGATTGTTTACATAGAATTTAAAATTTAATTTTTAGAAGTTACAATAGCCATATTTTCTTTACTGGGTGTCGAATTCATGAAAACCTCTATGGACTCTTGCAGCTCTGCGTTTCCAAAGTAGAAGACATTTATTTACGTTATTTAAGTTTCCTTAAATTTGGAGATAATTAAAAAATATGTGATTTTTGCAGTGTTAAAAAAAAAATTTCAATGTGAGAAAAACATTTTTTTTCATTGTTAAAAAGACAGTATTTTTTCACGCTCGAAAAACATTTAAAAAAACATTTGTTTTTTTTTTGTAACGTTAGAAAACGGGTTAATAAAAAATTAAGGGCTCTTACTAGTTTGGAAATGTTTTTTTTAAACTTGGCTATTACGGCTGCAAATTGACTATTAGGCACAAATTAATCATTAACAAGTTTGGCTGTAATAGCAAAGTTTAATTCTGAGGGCACGGGGCGGTAGTGCTCGGCCAAGTTCGCGCAACTGCTGTACCATCTTTTCTTGAAACATTTCAGTCCATATTTGACCTATCTAAAAATCTACTTCGAAATTAGCTACGAAACTCAAACTTTGCACAGTCGTAGATCTTCATAGAGTTAACAACCTATGCAAGTTTCATGGACTTCCATAAAGCAGTAAAGTAGTTACGAAATTTCAAAAAACGTCGAAATTCCCACTCAGTCACTCACTCATGTATAGATGATCAAAATTCTACTGTATCTACCTTCTATGTAACAAAAAAAATGTCAATAATATTGTAGCTACAATAAAATGAGCATGGGTATTATTTTAACTTTTTGCGACCGGAAATACTAATAATCTTGGTATATCTCAAAAACTACGCAATTTATCAAAAAATATGATATAACAAAATTTGTTTGCTTTTCAAAAAGTAGTAAAACAAGCTATAAAAAATTAAAATACGACCACTGGGTAGGGAGATACGCTTAAACAAAAAATCTTTTAATTTGGCGGCCATTTTCAAAGATGGCGGTGAAACGACCATGAGTTCGATCACGTGACCAAACTTTTTTATACTCCTATGGGTGCTTAACAAAGCCCCGCAGTCAAACTGAGCGCACATATTAGGCCACACGTGACAGGAGCCAGCGCCTAGACTAACTAGAAAAAAGGCAAAAAATTGATAAAATTTCGAGAAGAGGATCAGCTAGGATTTATATGAAGTCAGGAAAGAGTCCGTATTCAAAATGTGTAATTATATTTTGGAACCATTTTTATGTAACCTATACTTCATTCAGGCACACTGTGTTGGCTATACTTTCATTTCAATTCTTTTTCCGGAATGCCGTACTTACCTGTACTTGGCTTTTTTTTACATGAAATATTTTTGGTATGAAACTTACTTTTTAAAATATTTCGGCAGGAAACGTTATTTAATTTTTACTCGTAGCGTCTTCAATATACCTACTTGTGTTGAACGCGAAGTAAATAAAAACATCTGCAGGCGGGCACTGCCAAATTTAACTTCAAGGCCAAGGTCAACTAATTCGTATTATGGGCCCTCATGTTTTGCTTTTGTTTTATTTTGCCCAATAAAGCAACAATGACAATGAAATAACTTTAGTCCAGGGTTGGATGGGCTCAAGCAAACCGGCCCTGGCAATTTTTTTTTATTCGGCCCTCGCTTCGGCACAACAATTTTACGGCAAAGAAAACGAAGCAATATTGTGTTATTTTTGTTTTTGATATTATGGAGGTTTTGTTATTAAATAACATGCTAATTTTAATAATAATTTTCAGAAAAAAAATTCATATAAACATATATAGGTACTAACTTGTGAGATACAAGGGGTTTAAAGACTTTCAGATAATCTCCTTTTTTATTAATATCGTTGATACTGCTCTAGATATTTTTGTAAAGTTTTATATTCTGTATGCCTATATTAAACACTAAGTACCTATTAACATAATTAATATCTTATTTTTTCACAAAATAAAAACTCAAAGAAAAAATAAAAACGTACAAAATTTCAAAACAGCACTTTTGCACCCGTTAGTTAAAAGGCTGCAAGTAATTTTTTTTCGAATTTAGGTTTTCGGTATCGACAGATTTTTCATCATGTCCTATGTAATAAAATTAAAAAAAAAACTTAAAAAAAAAACAAATAGCAGCAACTGTAGTACTGCCTTATGAACAATTAAAACTTTGAAGTCGTTTTTTTCCGAACCACACTTTCGTCACATGCGCCCTTTTAACTACCGGGGGCAGAGCAGGGATGCTAATTTTTCATATGGTAACGACTTTTTTAGTAATGAACTTGATGCTGGAATTTTTTCTATGATCTCCTTATTTTGAATTGGACTCAATGCCGATTTTTCAATCGGTTAATCGATTTCTTAGATTTTTTATGCATTTTAGCACCAAAAATTATCTTTTGCAATTAATATATCTCATTGGCAAGGCTGTACCGAAGGGGGAGATCAGGGGTATCAATCCCCACCAAAATAGTCAACAAAGTGTGTTAAAAGAGATTTCACAACAGCAACACAAATAAGAAAAAAATTGGAAAATATTTTTATTAAATTTTTTTAATCTCCCGATTTTTTGTTCTGGATATTGGTATTGTAAAAAGATATTAATAAGTTAGTGCCATTATCACATTATCTCCTTGATACATTATACTTATTTTAATATTAAAGTAACTGTATCAATCAAATGAGTAACGCAGGCCTGGAGTTACTACATACAGATTTTTAAAATTTAAATGTTTATTTTTTTAATTAGTTTGTTTGTCAAATATACAAAAATAAATATTAATAATTTGGAATTGGTATATCGGGCCTGCCAACCGGCTCTAAATTGTACCGGCCGACCGGGCATTTGCCCGGTTGCCCGCCTCTCCCATCCAACCCTGCTTTATTCTCAGTAAATGAATAAGGTAGTTAGCAAAAGCACCGACCGAGGGTGTTCAGAGGCTCGACCGTTTGATTTGAGGCCCGGAAGCGCTCGGCACTGTTTCCTCTTTTTTGGAATGGGTTGCATTAATGTGACCAGTTTTTTAGTGACCAGTTTTAATTAGACTATGCTTATGACTCTTCACAGAAAAAAAAGAAGTTCTTCAGTTAAGAAAAGTAGTTTTCTTGAAAAAATTATCTTGACCCAAAAGCAAAAATCTCCGAACAAAATGTTTTCTTTTCATCTAAGCAAACTGCTTGTTTTGGGAAAAAAAATAATTGTCTTGGTAAATTGTTTTTGTTTAAAACAAACTGCCTTTAGCGAAGAAAATGTGGTTTTGAAGCAAGATATAAAATGTCTTACCAATATCTTCTTAACACAAATAAAGCTGTACTTTGCCTAAAGATTTTTAATTTTTTAACTCACAATATCCGGCATCTCAAAACGAAAATGGCGATTTATTCCATAATACTAGAAAACACAAAATAAGATGGTTGCCGCTTCCATTCAAAACAAATTAATTTTCTTGGATAAAGCCAACTTTTATTTTCAACGGAAACCAGCAGTTCAAGAGAATAGTTTTTTTTTGTTAAGAAAATATTGTCTTCGTGCATAGGAAAGCAGATTTTTTCTTGGATCAAAAAAATATGCATTGACTGAGGCATTTTTTTCTGTTTTGTTAAATGTGCGATGTTTTTTATTAGTCTGTTTTAGTCACTTTTTTAGTTTAAGTTTTTTGTTTTAGTCATTTTTAAAATTTTTACTTTTTGTCCTTCTTGTATTTGGCCGGGTTTTTGCGTAGTGATTTTTATCTAATTAAATCAGTTGCCAGTTGAAGGTTCTAGTTTTAAGTCTGCTTTGTCAATAGTATTGTATTTTTTCTTGACAATAAAGTACTTTTGAAATTAAATTGAATTGAAGACAATTCACCGCCGCCGATAAAGCTGCATATAAACCTACTCACCGGGCCAACACTCCGCGCGCCGTTCTTTCCGCCGCCGCCGCCATGTTTACCTACTATGCGACTTACACTAAAACCACGGCAACGGCGAATTGTCCCGGCATCGCTGCGAGTTGATTCGATACCTATTTGTTGTTTATTTTAACCAAAATAACACATAGCGTCTTCATTACCGACTCCTATCAACT
This sequence comes from Aspidapion aeneum, assembly GCA_963576565.1. NCBI lineage: Eukaryota > Metazoa > Arthropoda > Insecta > Coleoptera > Brentidae > Aspidapion > Aspidapion aeneum. Next base: position 115,036,612 of record OY755040.1, read on the forward strand.
CGCAGCGAAACGCAATTAAAAATGGCTATGGCCGGTTCTGGTAGTGGAACTAAGACAGCGCCCTCTATAGTTTTATTTTTTTTTTATGTTAAAAACCAAAACATTTTTTAGCTTCATATATCCTAAAATCAAAACTAGAAATGAGATCTAGGAATAACATTATAACAATAACCATATAAAGATGAAACTATTTTTAATGTTAATAAAATTATGGTTCTTTAAATATTGGTCTTTTAAAGTTATTATTAAATATATTTTTGGTAATACTTTTACATGATATTTTAGCTAGCATTTTCTAATGTTTTTTTTTTAATTTCAAAAGTTGACTTTATTTTATATTTGTGGAAGAAATATATATTTTTAACCATTTATTTTCCGTTTTTGTGCTTAGTGGGACGCCAACTAAGCGAAAAACTTTTCATAGTAAATTCGCATTTTCCATAATCCAATGTAAGGCTTGTTATACATGGGTAAAAAGCTCTTTTTATGCTCTATTTAATGACGTATAAATCCAATGTGGCGGCCATAAGAAATAACAAAGATGGCTATGGATACAAAAAAACTAGAAGGCTTCGAAAAAATTAGTTAACCTCATTCAATTGGCCGTCGTCGCTAATATCAAACCACTAAATGGTATAAAATTTGTTTTCAAGATGGCGGAGATATTTCAATTTTTCAAAAAACACAACTTTTAGTTTTTGCTCGATATTTTGAGAACCCCTGCAGATATTTTTAATTTCAATACATTATCTGATTGTGCTTGGAGCAGCGCAACTTTATTATTTAACCAAAATTGTATCTCTTACCGTTTCCGAAATTCCCATGTAGTTACATATTTGAGAACACTTAAATTTTGATTTATTTGTCAATTTAAAAACGGGTCTTAAATAAAAATATTTAACTAGAAAAATAATAAAATAAACAGTATATATAGGCACAAGAACAAATAAGAGTTTGTCTAAATTACGAGTTTTTGTGGAGGATCGTGATTCTTTCGTTTTGACAGCCGTGTAAGTACATACTTGTAAGTATATTAAATTAGGATAAAAGCTTGGGTACAAAATATGTCACGGTAATATGGAGCACTTTACTTCCTGCCTTCTGCATAAGAAAGAAGCAGTTGGCAGAACAGGGTACCAAGTATTTTTAACGAAGCCCAACAGCTTTTGGGAACACGGTTATTAGATAACATTAGGTTGGTAATATTTTATTTTATAGGTTTAAAGAAAATCATTGTAACAGCCTTACAAGCCTTTAGAGCACCAATTCTTCGTCGCCTTCCAAGACCGTACTAGCTTATTTATTATGGTCCTGACCACTTTCAACGCCAGGATTGTATCAGCAGGGTTTGCACAAGCTGCGACGGTTCCAGGGTCCTTCGGGACCGTTCCCTTAAGAGTGAAAGATCCAGGGATGACAAACGCTGTCCAGAAAAAAATTACAATAATAATTACTTTGGATTCAGATTTACGCAGGTCGACAATACAGGTATAATTTATTTACTTTTAGTTGCATAACCGGCCCTGCACTCCACCCTGCTCTTTTTTGTAGAAATTACACTTAATTACGCCTTGTTGACTCGGCCATCACCCTTTCGTAGCCCTCCGGATTCCTTGGCCTGTGCCACTTGAGCTGCTTAATTTTCAAAACCCCAAAACCAAATGTCATGAATTCCAGCATGGAGCCGTTCTATTGGTCAACTATGGCAAACCCCGAAATGGCTTCGATTTCTGCTGGGTCAGCGTTAACCTAGTTTTTGGCCTAGGAACCCAGGGCAACGAACCTACTTAGATGTTTGTGTATTTGTTTAGACTAAATTGCGTTTACCAAAACTTCCACATGCAATTTATAACTTTGAACGAATATCTCATGCCTTTTTGGGATAATCTCACAATATAAAACCTATAAAATATGCTTTGTTCGAGGTGTATAATATGAAACTAAGCAACTCGCTAGACAGTGTCTGTTTATCCGGAAGTTCGTCAAAAATAGCCATAGGTTGTCCACATATTTGCGGGCGTAAAAACCTTCCGGGCGCAAAAGTGACGCTTTAAGACAGTTTTTTTAAACCGACAAAGGACTGTTCCTATAGAAAAAATATTTTTCTACAAGCGTGTAGAAAATCTTATTTTCGAAACTATTTTTAGTGCAAAAATGACAAATTTGAAAAAAACCTACAGATTTAAGGTTTCTATTAGTAAGATTGCCCGTTAAATGGCTAGGTTGCTAATGTTGCTAAAAAACTTTTTTTTTGTAATATGTTTTAGTTTAGTTTTCTTATAATTTTATTTTTTGTTATCCTACAACTTGCACAAACCTATTTTTCCGCACTTACCAAAAAAAGCTTTAACTTCGCCCTACCTATGAACCTATGACATCACACTCAGTTTGGAAAGGGATCCCCAATTCATCAATTTGAATTAAATAGGGAAGGAAATAGCCCATTTAAAAGCCCAATTAAAATGTAGATTAAATTTAATTTTAGAGATAATGATAACAGAAAGCATTTAAAGCATAAAAAAAACCTATTTTTTGGGACGACCCTATTGTATTGTCTAAATGTTAAACAATAAAAATTGGAGATACCTAGATAATTAAGACCCAAATAAATAACAACAGTTAACTAATAATTATTTTAATCGAAATAATTAAAAAATGTTATGATCAATAAAGAAATCTAAACGGATGGGTGTGTAATGAAAATCGTAATTTATTTATTTATTTCAAGTTTCTTTATTAAAAATACAATTATCATACAAAGTAAAGAAAAATTAAAATAGATAAATAAACAAAATGACCTGAAGTACTTGTAGTTGGTTAGGCAAAAAAACATTTGAGTGACTAAGTTTTGATGTCATATTATAGAGTTTTTATGAGTCACTGTCGGTTTTATAATCTAAATCGGTAATTTGTACACAATTAGTCATTTGGATACGCTCAGTAACTTGGACACATTGGTAGCACTTAATATATATATATATATATATATATATATATATATATATATATATATATATATATATTTTTTTTTTTTTTTTGTTTTTAAGGTGTTTTATGGTATACCATAAAATACCGTTATGTCAAAATTCCAATTATCAAATATTAGCGATTTAAAGTTTTTTTTGTTGGTTCATAGATAAAAGTATTATAAGAATCGGATACACGATGCCACCGAATTTCGATGATTTTGTAGCAAACCTATTGCATACTTTGCTAAAAATAAAAAGTTTCTTAAATTGTTGATTTAAGTTATAATTTTTATATTTCTTATGGATGTATCGGAGGCAAGTGTGCGTAATATATTCATTTTATAAAAAGTGCCCTCACCCTTAACAACACGGTAACAAAGAGTTTACATAAATTTACATAAATTACATTTTTCAATTATAAGTTCAAAAAATAATTAAAGTTTTGTTGACTTTAGAGTCCGCCCAAGCACAAGTTCTTATTTTGTCTAAGAAAGCATATGTATTTTTGTATATGAATTTGTAAAACTTGGTTCGTTCCGTAACGTTCCGGTTGAGATTTTGACGACTTTTTTTCTTTGCCCCTAATAATGGAATTTTTTTTTAATTTCTTAGTTAAGTACATAAAATGAGCTATTTTGACAAAAACTCTTTGTTTCTTTATTACTTAGGGTATAGAGTTCGCGCAGCGAGAGTTGAAGCCACCCAAGTCACGGCTGAGGAGGATCTACTGGCCTCGCCTGTAGCTTGTGATTGGCTGTTTCGGAAATTCATAGGCTTAGTGTTTTATACCGCTATAAATTATTATGTGTAATTTATTCCGCACGACGCTGTCCGACCGCAAGTAGGCGTCTACCAAAAAAAAATTGATGACGTGCGTGGCATCAACTTTCGCTGCGTCTACTCTACCAGCCCATTCATGCAAAAATAAGTTATTGCTCAACATGACATAATTTTGTCCAGCTTTCAGTATAAAATCCCGCTAAAAGGTGTTTAGCTATATTAAGGTAAAAAACAAGGCGCTTTTGATTTTTAAAATTATATTTTACTTTCAATAACTTTGCAGGTTCATTAGTTTCAGCTTTTAGATTAAAATCAACCCCGGCAAATATTTAAACTTCGACGGCACGTGTATTCGTCCCATATTTTTAAAAAAGTAAGAGGCTCAAGTAGCTAAAGCTGGTCCTATTGGCATTGCTCAAAACCTATGCATTAGAAAAAGGGTGACTTTATCAATAATATTTGGGTCATATTTTCCGTTTTGTTTGCTATCCATAAAGCAAACAGCAGAATTTCAAGTTGTTGGTTTTATAATACGTAGGGGTTGTTATATTACGTACTTAGGCAATCAAGTATAAATGTTACCAAGGTTGGTACTGACCTGGTAAATATAGAGCAATTTAATCTCAAAACCTTGTATTAGATTGTATTTTTTATCATACCTGTTTTATTTTTAAAGTTTGGTGCTCTTCTAAAGCCAGCAGAGCAATATGTTTTTTTAAAATTGGTACCTAAAGCGGTTCTAACACAGTGAATGTTAAAAAATTAAACATTTATTTTATTATTATTAACGATTAATGTGTATCTTTCTCATCTTTTATGTGTCTGCTGCTCGACTAAAGCTAGCAGAGCAGCATAAATTTTTTTAAATAAATATGTTACCAAAGTTGGTACTGAAAAAAAAATCTCAAAACCACGTAGATTGTTTTTTATTATCCCTGTTTGATTTTTAAAGTTTGCTGCTTTGCAAAAGCCTGCAGAGCAACACGTTGAATGTCGCTCTTTTAGATGAAATATTAATACTAAAGGGTTATATTGATCAAGATATTATTTATTAGTTTATCTAAAGTAAGGTTCCACATTCCATTGCCCAAGCAAATATCCAAGAGATGGATTATTATAGACTATTCTAGTAGGACTACTGGTTATTTCCGACAATTCCAGAGAAAATTGTCTATAAAAACTATTTTTTTATCTTCTCGGTGTCTTGCTAAGTTAAAATAACTTCGCTTTCTAAGTGTATTTAGATTTTAATGTATCGTATTTTGCTACGTATTTTTCTTTGGCTTCTAAACGGCTCATGCCCTTTTTCAAATTCCAAGCATCCCATTTGGCACTTTCCTGCGCTCCCTTAGGTTTCGCTAAAAATAAACAGAAAATATATTTTTATTTTAAATGCTGCTTAAAAATACAGAATACTCTTTTCTATCGCCGCGAATATCAAAAACTGCTAAATAGAATTTAAATAAATTTTTTAACACAGTGTGTTTAGGATCTAAAAGGATTTATTTTAAACTGTCGTAACGAAATTCGTCTTTAAATAGCCTGACCAAAATCAACTGTCAAACGTGAAATTTAGTACTCGTGAATTTAAAAATCAAACAAGGCTCGTGGCTAATCGGGTAAAAAGGAGTTTTTTTTTTCTCTCATATTTTTCCGTGGGTAGCTTGAAAGCTTAACCTCACGTGGGCCCAAGATCTAATGGACAACTAATAAGTGTTGACAGTTAACTGTTTCGTCCTTATGGGACCCCTCTGAACACTTGGTCAAGGTGACACCCTTGCAAAGTTAATTAGACGGTTTTGTCTCTAATACTATGTAAATGGTGAGAAAACTATCGCATTAGCAACGAAACTTGTTTGATTAATTCACGGGAACTAAATTTCACGTTTGTTAGTATTATTTGGCTTAAAATATCCACTGATTGACGCTTACTTGTCTGATGGCGGGTAAAAACGCAATCAGCGTTGATCTGACCTGAAAAGCAGAAGGGCTGTCGTGGGTCACGGATGGTTTGTTTCTTTATATTTGTAATCGATCTTTTCATTGATATATATATATATATATATATATATATATATATATATATATATAGCAGTGCATTTTCGCCTGCTCTTGTTCTAGTTTTGCACGTATCTCGGTAGATGGCGCTTCTTGCGATAATTTTCTCACTATTTACATAGTATTAGAGACAAAACCGTCTAATTAACTTAAGTCCCATAAGGGTGAAACAGTTAACTGTCAACACTTATTAGGTTTCCATTAGATCTTGGACCCCGTAAGGTTAAGCTTTCAAGCTACCCACGTAAAAATATGAGAGAAACAAAGCCTCCTTTTTACCCGATTACCCACGAAACTTGTTTGAAAATTAGCTGTCTTTAGTCACCCAATCTTAGGGTATTATTTTTTTAGGTAGGTAGGTAAGTACTTACGGATGTTAATATCTCCAACAGTTGCCTGTTTGTATAGGGAATAAATATCCAGCATTTCGGAATCTGTGGGCTTTTTCGTCCATTTTCTTACTGCATCAGCTGCAAATTTGAATTTCTAAAAGAAAATATTACGCACAGGGTCTTTAATACATTAATTTTTTGTTCAATTTTAGGATTATCAGGAACGCCAGCCACTGACTTCGTTCCTCCAAGCTCTTTAAAGAGGGGATAATGGATTACTTAGGTCCAACCTACCGTTAATAAAAACCCAAACTTTGAGAAGACAAGTCGGTAGTCACATTCTAAGTTTTGTTGAACTTAAACTAAAACCTCTAAATTAATTATCACTAAAGAAACATGTAATTTTTCTATTTGAATATTATTTTGCAGCTTGTTATTATGGTAAGTTAAAGTTTTTATTTTAATATTTTTGGTCTTGTTTCTTTTATAGGTCATAAGAAAAGTCTTGTAACAATTTGTAAATTGCAACAGAGTTTTACTTTGTAGTCATTAAAGTTTGTAACATTTTAAAACTCTTTTATAATTATTTTTTACCCACAAGAGATTTACTACGGTACTCTCGTTTAAGAAAACATTCAAAATTTACGTAACGGAAACATTCAGGATTTTCAGCAATCCCTTCCTTCTTCGTAACGTGTTTGCAAAAAAAACACATTAAAAAAATTAGGTGTAACGCAAGGCTAAACCCCCCTTTCTCCTTGAACTTTAAGTAATTTAAGAATGGATGGATGGAACATTTAACTCAAAATACTATTTCTTACCTCGTCCATTTTGATTTATATATCAAAAAAGCCACTGCCTGGAAAGAGTCAAAGGAAACTGACTCAAAGATGTAACGTACCTTAAAATTTATACGAGTTGAGCTCTGGGTGTAGTTCATCAAATATTTATAGACAATTTGACATAATTATACACAGCTTGGCGGACAAATTGACCAACTGTAATAAAAAGTTTGCTACGTCGTGTAGGGTACATTTTAAATTACAAAGAAACTTCAACCCTTTTTCTAACTTTTTTCAAATTAATTCTTACCCACGGGCAAAATAAACTTCAAAGCTATAATTTATATAATAAAGAATTATGTGCGTTTTTTGCATTATCGATATACCGGACACAGAAAAAAATAAATTGTTAAATTTACATTTTTGAAATTGTTAAGTTAAGTAAATAAATTTGGATCGTTGGAACAAAGTTGATATTGGTAGTTTAACGCTTTGGTTTTGTTATTGTTCATGTTTTTAAATTAACAATGTCATTTTTTAATACGCATGAATTTAAAAATTCATATTTTTAAAATAACAATACAAATATTCCATTAGATGTGGCTTTTATCAGAGAAAATGTTGTTGGTGTAATGATCGATTTACTTCAGGCATGTGATCATATGTGAGAGAGTCAAATTGAAAGTCACGTGACTAAAAGAGAGGGTAGGTTAGGCGTCTCGCGTAAAGTTAGATCGAAGGCAAAGTGGGAATTCGAGAGCTCTAAATTAAAGTTGCACACAGAAACACAGAAAAAAACAGATTTGTAGAATCCTTTGCAAAATTGCTTATTGTATGTAAATTATATTTAAAAAAATTACGGCCACACTATATTTATTTATTTTTTTATAAAATTACATAGCATTGTCAGAATACATTTTTAATTTTATTTCTTTGAAATGCAGATAAAATTACATTAATTTAATTTATTAATTATTGCAAACTATAAACCACTACACACTGCCTTATAAACTAAATATACCAAAAATTAAAACGAACTTGCATTAGCACATACTTTTTGGGCGAAACTTGTGAAAAAATATTTATTTTTTGTAATGTCATAAGTTTTGTGTAAAATTTATATATTTATTTGGTTGTATTTTGTAATTTGATTTTTACAAAATATTTGTGAAATTACCTACATATTATAGAAAGCCTTAATATTCAGAGAGTTTTTGTGATTTTATTCGTTTTTAGGAAATAGAGATCGTAATACTTCTAAGAAGTTAGGAAAATCAAATTTTGTAGCTTGTACTTTGGTAGGTATATATAGTTAACGACCTTAATGTTGATGCCTTAAAGCGAAGTCGGTTGTTCTTCCGCCAAATCTGGTGTAAAATGTCACATCCGGTGTTCCCCTATTCTTTTAACTTTTAGTTTCCAGGTCACCGGGATTTGCTGCGATCAGGGTAAACCCTTATGTTTCTATTTCTATCCAATCACCTGCTAAATTAGTTTTTCTTTTTCTAAGCACGCTACCCTATGGCCAGTATAGCTTTTTTCCATGTGGTATACCTGTAAATGCCGCAGACCCGTAGAAATAAAAATTAAGAGGCTCTTGCAAAAAAAATCAACAGATGCTGCAGGTGATGCACAACTTATTTTTGAAAATTTTAAAAATATTTGGATATTTACGTGGCTTACCCGGTCAAACGGATATTTCGGACGAATTTAAGTTTGTCGAGCGGCTTGATGGAACGAAGCTATTGGCATAGTTGGCGCCACACTACTATATTTGACACTTATTTTACTTTACCAGTTCTACATCTAGGGAATTAGGTATGTTTGTTAATGGGCAAAACTGCTATTTGGTATTTTATATTAATTAAAGGTAACTGTGCATAAAGATAAAAAAAATCATTATAATTTGTTTTGATCAGTGGTGTTACACTGGAGGAGGGGGAATCTCCAATCAGACCCGTCCCCGGATGGCGGTTAGGGGGTTATTTTTGCGCACCAAAATGGGTAAAAATTACATTATACATTAATCATGTAAGCTTAGGTGCCCATAAATTGGCAGAGTATTTTTTGGCATTAATTTTCTCAATTTAATTACGAAAAACCGTTGTGTAGTGTAGTAACCCACCCTATTGTGGATTTTTTTGACGAAAAATCTCTAGCCCCCTCTGCTGAAACTCATTTTATGGATATAAAGTAGTAAATCTGAAGGATAGAGAATTTCTGTCTGGAAATGACATTTTACGATCTATTTTGGCAATCCTTAACATATTTATAAATCCGCCTATAATCTCCATTCGCTGCTATGATAAAATAGCCATTATCTTCCTGTTTATTTCCTTCTCATGTGCTTTTGCGAAGGTAATAAATAAAATAAATGTTGGCCTGGAGAGCGCATTAGGTCAAACCCACTTCTCCATAATTTGGAAGCAAAGCAAATTCTCTAATGTTTCTAAGAGCATTATCTTTTTAGAAAAAATATTTTACCAGTGGCGTATTTTAAAAAAAAGTTTTACGAGGTAACTTTTTTCTGTCCAAATTTTCAAGATTTTTAACTCCACCTTTGAAATTTTTGTAGTGATTCCAAGCCCTTGAGGGGGGGGGCGGTATTACTATTTACCGTACTTACTGCACAGTGTATCACATTTTCCACATTTATGGAGACACCATATTTAACACCGATTACACTATTACACCGTTGCAATTTTCTGAATATGTTACTAAATAAGTATAGTTATTTGATCTTCCCAGTCCTCGGATATCAATTTTTTATTATGCACTTTTGGGGAGCTTAAGTGGTGCTTTTCTAATAGAAACAACTACTTGAAAATTGTTAATTCTCTCCCAAGAGACATGAAAATTTACATTTTAGAATCTCAGAGGCTCTTACTTTAACTCACGGTGTGTTTTCAGAGTAAGATATAAGAAACTCGTTAGCAAAAATTAAATCGTATTTCAATGAAAAAATCTTTCTGGTATAATTTTGGATCGAAGAAGACTTGTAGTGGAAATGAGGCCGCATGAAGTTTTTGGAAATGGTCTATAGTAAGTATTCTGTATAATCTAGAAAATAAAATCATTCTTGCAGACAACCTTATCTAGTAAATAAAAAATATTAATCTTTGTAAAAAATGATTCAGGAACAGAAAACCATTTGCAGCAAAACTGTATTTTTTTATTTTTCCATCAATTTATTTGTTTGCTCAAATTCCTAAAAAAAATATGTTGAAATATTCTTATTCGCAATAATTTACTATATAGTTCGGCATTCGAATCTTTACAAATTTTAAATCTTGAGTATTGTGACAATAAGTAGAAGTTTTTTAATTGTTTAATAAGTGAAATGTTATCTTGTCTTATTGCCATTAGATACTATGTCAATAGTTTAATAAATATTTTTAGGAATTGAAGAAACCAATTTAATAAAGTAAACCTTTTTCAACATAATATAAAAAATATAATTTTTTACACTTTCCCCCGTACAGAATCCTGTTTTAGTAAGCTGTACTTCATTCTCTCTTGCTATTTTCAACTGATAATATTGCTAACTTTACAACAGATCATTCAAAAATTCCATTTACAGTTTGCACCTTTGCCTTTCTAGTTTGACCATCTTTGCTAGTTTTTGTTTCCAGTACTCTTCCTTTGGGCCAATTACATTGGGGTAAATCCTTATCGGATATAATGACAATACCACCCTCTTTTATTGGTGATGTTTGTTTATGCCATTTCGGTCGCAATATAAAATTTGGTAAGTATTCTGAAACAAATCCTTTCCAGCATTTATTTGCAAACTGTTTTCTGTATAGGTTTGGTTAAGGGTTTTCTCATCACGACTTATTTCAGTCATAGGCTTGTCTCCGCTCGATGACCCCAACAAGAAATGATTTTTTTCTTGTTTAAACAGTCTTTTGTAGCAATAAAGTTCGTCACTCTGTCACAATAAATATGGCTGATCGGCCTCTTCTATTAATAAATTTATAAAAACAAATTTTACAACTGTCAGCGCACAATTTGTAAGCCACTTCTACATAAATTGCCCCTATTGGTAAGCAAGTAAATAGATCTCCCCAGCGGTTCTCTAAACTTCTTCCAATTTTAACAGTAATAGGTCCAATATAATCAATGAGTAAAAGGAGCTTTAGATACAGCAAGCCGACAATCAGGTAGAGGAGACATTTCTGGAGCTATATATATTTGACAATCTCGTTTTACTTTGTATAAAGCTCTTCTTAGTTTTGATATTATAGTATTTTTGTCTTTCATTAACAACAGTTTCGTGATTTCTATGGTTGTAATGTTCATGGTAGTCTTTTATTATTAGATTTCTTAAATAAGATTCACGGGGAAAAATTATAGGTTGTCTCGACTCGAAATTTAAAATCTTTGCTTGGTCTAATCTGTTTCGAACTCGTAATAGTCCATCTTTATCTACGCATGGAGAAATTTTGTATAGATTACTTGATTTCTTAACTGCTACCTTTATCTTTTTATTATTATCTTTGGAGAACTGCTTGATTTCCTCTCGAAAAATTCTTGTTGTATTTGACGGTTTCCTATTAATAGATAACATAATGTAACAGAATGTAAGGGCGTAAGCCATTGTTGTGTGTCAGGCGAAAATCTTTCAATTTTAATAAAGCAATGCTTTTTGACTATTTTAATAATAAACAAACATTCGGCATTTTAAATTATTTTATTTTCTAGAATAGAATTTCTAGAATTCTTTAGAATGGTAAAATGGTCCAAGAATGTGGCAATCTACAAATACCAGCCAAGACGTTGAGACTTTGAGAGTATTGCATTCTTGTCGCGTTGTAAAAATACAATTTTTCTCTAGATCATTATAATTTATAAATGTGGATTTTTTTCAGTCAATTTTTTCCAAACAATTTCAATTCCAACATTTGTTTACAAAATTTTATTCTACTCTCAGGGTCTTGATTTAACAATTCTTGATTGTTTTGGTATCTGTAAGCTTTAAACTTATGCTTTTTTTAAATTTTAAATACACTGGTTTGCCTGATTTCTTGATTGGCAGCCAGTTGTCTTGTAGTGTAATTAATGTTATTTTCCACTGCAGCCATATTAACTTTTACACTTTTTGTAACGACAATTTTTATTAAAATATTTCATGTAAAATAAAGCCAAATGCGCGAAAATGGCATTCCGTAAAAAGAATTGAGATGGATAGTTTTTTTTTTAACTTGGCTATTTATGCGCGGGCGGTATAGATTCTGTTTTGGTAGGCAATAGGTATTTGAATATAAAAAATGACTACTTACTATCTGACGTTGAGTGATAGATCTCAAGCTTCTAGACCAACTGGTACCGGTCTGTCTTCGTGTTACATGTTAACATCTGGGAATATTACAGGGACACTTATACAGCATCTCCCTTTCTTTTTTTTTCTTGAAAGCATGCAATTATTAAACACATACAATTTGAACAATTATATACATAGAACTTCTTACAAACTAAATACTCGAGGCTAGTACGTGCAGCTAAGTACGGTTTCTAACAGTACAACAACTGAAGCGGCGTGGCGGCTTTATTATCCTTCCATACCTACTTCTAACCTCCTGTGGTTCTATAGAATGCGATGTACTCGGCTCATGTTCTTGCCGTTCCTGTTCCTCGAATTAACCATTTTCTCCACTGTTTCCATTAAATTCAACCAAACCAAAATCATCTTCATCACTATCTTCTTGGCTGTTGTTGACTTCAATAACTTGAAACTCTACATTATTTGGAGAATTTAGGTTTTGTTCCTGTCGATGAGTGTCCATCCTTGAATTGTTATTAGAGTCAGAACTTGGCAACATCACTTCATCTGGAAGATCTATCATAATTTCGGATTTTTTTCACAAATCTTTTTCAAAACTTTTCGGTTTCTTCTGTTTGCCTTGTTTTGCGAAACTATGATATAGGACCTTGGTTCATCCGTTTCATGTGCGACTATACCATATTGTTTCAGATCCGTAATCCAGACTGACTCGCCAATGTCTAATGGAGTGTTTTGTCTCACTCTATGTCTTCTATTGAAATTTTCTTCCTGTTTCTTTAACTCCTTCTCTCTTTTTTCTTTAAAATCGCTCAAAAAATGCTATGAAGGAACTAGAAACTTTCTATGTAATGGAAGATTTCCTCGAAGTTTTCTTCCCATCAGTAGCTCAGCAGGACTATATCCAAACCCTAGCTTTGATGTTCTGTAAGCCAATAATGCTAAATTAGGGTCTAAACTATTTCCTACTAGTTTCTTTGCTACGTTAACTGCTGACTCTGCTTGTCCATTTGATTGAGGGTATCTGGGGCTACTGGTGATGTAAAACCATAATCTTTGGCAAAACACTTAAATTCGTATGAATTATAGCAACCTCCATTGTCAGATCTTACAACTTCAGCTATACCAAAACGTGTCATACTAGTCTTGAGTTTGTGAAAGACTTCTTTTGAGGTAGGTGAAGCCAACGTGTACAACTCAATATATCTTGAAAAATAATCTTCAATAACTAGGTATGTCTTGCCTGCAAGTTGAAATAGATCTGTCCCAATCATTTGCCAAGGATAATTTGGTACAGGTGTCGAAATAAGTGGTTTTATAACTGGAGCTTTCTTCTTAATGCATACTGTACAAGTTTCAACCATATGAGCTATATGTTTGCTAATACCAGGCCACCATACAGTATCATTAGCTCTTCTTCGACATTTTACTATACCAATGTGTCCGGTTGTGGCCAATTAATATGCGTTGGGTGACATTTGTGGCAAACTAAATACGTTGCCGCCATTTTGTGACACTGTAAATTGAATAATAACGCTGTGCCAATTTGTGACACTGAAAAAAATTACTGAGTAATTAAACAAATATCTGGAAGCAGAACTGTATTTTCCAGCTAGGTAAAACATTGATATGCCCGGTGACTTTTATACAGTGGAGAAGGGGGGGTTCAGAAATAAGAAAATTTTAAGCGCCACAGTGTTTTAATATCAATGTTTTACAAAGAAGATCTTAATTAAAATACAGTTCAACCCAAACGTTGTAGCCAAACAATGAAATTCTACCTACTTCCGAGGCTTCCAGAGTATTTGTGTAATTAAGAATAACCAAAAAAATTGACTAATAAACAAAACAAAATTCTAAAAGATTCCTAAATTAATCAAAATGACACAAATAGAAAGCTCCTTATAGGTAGATGCACATTTCCAACAGGTCACAGTGTACCTACATTCGAGTCAGTAGTGTGAGACTCCATTATATAAATGACTGTAAAAAAACACTTCCAAAATTATTCTGTCATAGGGAAGATCTGGACCAAATATCTGCTGTCATCGTTCTACGTTGGGTAGAATGAGACAGACAGCAACCCAGTCCGAGATCTACCCCATGAGGTAAAACAATGGAAAGAAACCGCTAAAAAATATAGCCTCATCTCTCTTTTGTCCCTGCAAAGTTGGTTCATAGGATTGTACAAATAACACAAAGATTTAGTTCATCTTGTATATTTTGATTGTGAAAACCTGAGAAAAAAAAACATCAAACTAGTCAGGGCCAAAATAGCAAGGCGCTCAAAATTTCACAGGAGAAATTGTCTGAAATAAATGAAATGAAGCAAAACAAGTCGATTTAGTAAATATGCCGCAAAACTAGGGTTATGACGTCATACCTTATCTTGCGTTTACAAGAATTTCAAAAGTTGTACTTAATAAAAAAAATTATATGGAAAATTGTAGGAAAAAAAAATTATATCTAAAATATCCTTGCTCCTACCTTGGTCCTGTTCTTATCTAATAGTTGTTGAAGTAATATTTTGTAAACCTGGTGTTGTTTCCAGACAGTCCTGCTACTCCGGGTCTCATTCTGCCGCGCCTCCCCTCGTGCTTGCTTAGCACATGGTGCTAGGGCAGCACATGGTGGTCAAAATGTTCTGGGTTCTTGCCCGAGCGTAAAACCCTTTCCCAGGGTTACAGTGCTACACCCGGCTTCACACAGGGCGCTCTTATTTCCCGTAGAAATGGCGTAGGCCACCTTAAATCCCTCTCAAAGGGTGTGAGCGTCACTTAAGATTCGCCCAAACAACGACGGCTCACAATTATACCGTCTTTGGTATAATCTGCATCTACTGCAGTGCCAATAACCACAAAGACAATGGCGACACCAATAGACGGCCACCAGCCCAGCCAAAATTCTTTAGGAAAGAGCCAAGATACTTTGTCGAGAACACAAAAAAAATTAAGTTGCCGGAAACCGTTCGTAGATCTGGTGGGGACAGTACACACAGTACCAACCAAATTTTCCCGGTTAAATTCAAATAAGAATGCAAACGCATTTATAAAAAAATGCTCTCGCCGAAAAATCACTAACTCCGGTTTGCGAGACTGACTCCGGTTTGCGAGACTGGCGATAAAAACCCGCGGTTTTCAAACTAACCAATGATGAATTACATTAATACTGCCGTACCGGTCTACAGGGGCAGCACCGACCAAGGGGATATCGAAAATACGTAAAACGCACATTGAGGTGTTGTCGGATTTATTTACACGGTTGAAATTTTTATAACAAGGACATCGAGACACCCTCCATGCATAGACCGAGCATTTGCCTACCGGACCCCTGCCATCATAGCAAGTAGGAGGAAAATAACCAGCAGGACTGTAAGAAGCTCAGCATTGAAAGCATCAACTGTAAAATCAATTACTGGAGATCAGAGCATGCAGCAAACCCAGGAATATTTGAACACTCAACCATATGAGTAAAGCTATACTAAGAATTTAGTTGTATTTTAGTTACAGTTTTAGTCACAAGTTTCCTTTGCTCTTTATATATGTTTTCTCTAAGATTCATATGGTTTGACGCCATTTTTGTAAAACATTTCTACATTAATAAAGTTGCTTCTGAACTTGAACCTAAAATACACATTGAACTACTGCTCAAACCCGGCCTAAGAGTGTTCAGATGTTAAGTTTGCTCCCCACTAGCTAGCCCTACACAACCCTTCAATCCGACTGAGTTAGTTATTAACTTTATTTAACTATGATTATATATAAATTTATATAATATAAAAATACGATTTTGTTTATTCTTTTAGTCCTGGTTTTTATTCCTCGTTTATCTCCCATTTACAAAAGTGCATAACTCGTATTTATTTTATCTTCTCCTTATCAAATTAATAAAGATATCAAAGTGGGCCAATATCCTCCAAAATAAACATAAGCGAATGGAATGTTCATCTAAATGTTTTCTTCCTGTTACTGAAATCATTTGTGATGCGGCAACGGCGCCACTCCCCAGCAGAAGCTGTTTATTTTCATAAAGGTCAAAGAAAATTATGAA
This sequence comes from Aspidapion aeneum, assembly GCA_963576565.1. NCBI lineage: Eukaryota > Metazoa > Arthropoda > Insecta > Coleoptera > Brentidae > Aspidapion > Aspidapion aeneum. The sequence continues at coordinate 115,052,864 of OY755040.1, forward strand.
ATTTTACAGATAAACAAAACAATCAAAAGTTTTAATGTGATTTTTCCCGAAACCTCTGATCTCAAATTCCGATTAGAATGCCCAAATAATACGATGTGATGTCCACAGTAATTCGATGGAATGCCTCCTTTAACTTTCAGGTAACTTTCTGGACACTATATAACCTCCAAATCTAGCTCTATAAAATACCCTTAATTTGTGTACAGAAAGACGAGTCGAAGAGCCTTGATTATTTACCTAAATAAACAAATATGTAACGTTGCCTTAAACGTAAAAATGACACGTTACACGGTATGCAATTTTCCCATAATGTCTTTTCTGAGTTTATTTGGCACGTAAGCTCTGTTTGCCTTCATCACCAAACCATCCAGAACAACTAATTCACCGCGATATTGATAAAATATATTGTCTTGCGCTGGTAAATCTGGTTGCGATCTATTTTGAATGTATTGGATCAGCCTTCTTGACTGAGCGTCTTCACTCTGGACCTTTTGAATTTCTGCAAACTGATAGTCCAAAATCGGTAAATTCAGATTTATATGGGTCGCAAAAGTTTCCACATCATTAATGAGAAGTGCGTCTATGCCAAGGTCATCAGATTTGATAGGATGTCTTGACAGTAAATCTGGCATGTTTAACTTTTCTCCTGGAATGTATTCAACATTATACGAAAACTGCATGAGGCGCATTCGGAATCTTTGAATTCTAGCTGGAAGATCAGACAGACATTTCGAGCCAAGCAATTGTACAAGTATGATGATGATATGATCTGTCAGAATGGTAAAACTTTGTCCAAATAAATATTGCTTAAACTTTTCGCAAGCTCATGTCACACCTAACGCTTCTCTTTCAACCTGTGCGTACCTTTTCTCGGTATCTGACATTATTCTAGATGCGTAGAAAACAGGTCTCCATTGCATGGTATCAGCTTTTTGTTCCAAAACGGCACCTAACCCATATGAGGACGTATCTGCTGCTATCCTTGTCGGCTTACCAGGTGATAAGTGCGCTAGTATAGGTGCTGAAGTTAATGCTTTTTTTATGTTGTCAAATGCCTCCTTATGCACTTCTGTCCAACAAAATTCAGCATCTTTTAATAGTAGTTGATGCAATGGGTTTGCTAAATCTGACATTCTTGGTAAAAATTTAGCACGTATTTGCAAACAACCTAAAATTTTTCGTACACCACTAACATCAGTTGGTGCAGGCATTTCCATTCCTTATTGCCTTAAGCTTTTCAGGATCTATTGAAATTCCGTCTTTGGATACCACATGTCCTAAAAAAATCAATTTTTTGACTCCAAAAAGGCATTTTCCCTTGTTAAGTTTAAGGCCTCTTTCTGAAAACCTTTTTAAAACTTTGTGGAGTCGCTCTTGTTGATCCAAAAATCAGTGTGTCGTCTGATACATTCACTACTCCTTGTAAACCATCCAAAATGTCAAACATCTCTCTTTGAATTCGTTCTGAAGCGGAAGTTATACCCATTGGAAGTGTCTTGTATGCAAATCTACCAAATGGTGTAATAAAAGTGGTGAGCAATTGTGACTCTTCATCTTGCGGTATATGATAAAAACCAGATGTCGCATCTAGCTTTGAAAAGTATTGTGCATTGGAATCTATCTGAGCTAGAGTTTCTGTTAGTTCTGGCAGAACTATATGCTCTATTACAACACTCTTATTTATAACTGTGTAGTCAACACAAATTCGGACCTTATTATCTTTCTTGGGTACCACTACCATTGGTGCACACCATTTTGTCGGTTTAGTGACCTTAAAGATAATGTCATCGGATTCAAGAATATTTAGAGTTTCTTTTACTGCATTTCTTGGGTTGATAGGAACTCGTCTCTCTCATCAAATAACGACGGATACTTTTTCGGGACGTCTACAGATCCAGCCCAACTTAACATTCCAAGGGCTTCTACTGTCTCTGCCTAGTAAATTGCAGTGCAAATTCTTGGCTACATAAAAGACCGTATTTGTAATCCTGTTACGCCATTCAACTTTCGCATTGAACGTACCATAGACAACTATTTGATCCCCTGATGCAGAAAGTAAGGGTTTCTCAGGTTTATCTAGGGACCTTATGCCCATTGACTGAATATCATGTACCCTTATCACATTGACATCTGCGCCAGTGTCAATTTTGAAGTTGACTTCTTCCGAGTTCACTAAAACTGTTGTCTTCCATGGGGAAGTGTCCTTATTTACAGCACCTAAGAAATAAGAATCAAACCGATTTTCATCATTTTCGTCATTTTCATGCTTACCTATTGCTACTTCGTCTACTTTTTTGCATGTAAATCGAGAGTTCTTGAATTTTGCTGATTCACATCTGACAGTCCAAAGGATCTACAAGCGCTCTCTTTAGCAGGACAACTTGAATATTGGTGACGGGGGCTCAAACCACATCTGGGGCAAGAATCATTTTCTTTACTTTGTGGGTTATTTTGTTGATTTTGTTTATTCCTTTTCTTTGGTTTTCCAGCTTTTTATTTGACACTATTCACTTCTATTGATGCACTTTCACTAGAAGTTGTAGGTCTAATAACCTCTTGTTGTTTGTTTAATGATTCGGATAACCGTACACGATTTATTATGTTCGTAAGCGAATCCCTAGGTCGGCTTTGTAATTGCTCTGAGAGATGACTATCAGCTAAATTAGCTATAATTACTAATTTTATCATCTCGGGTTCTAAAACACACCATTCGCACGTTTGCGCTAAAGTTGTCACGTTATTTATAAACGTATCACAGGGTTCGTCATTGCCCTGGGTCCGCTTTAAAAATTTAACCCTTTCATAGAGAAGATTTTTCTCTACTTTAAAATGTTCATTAAATTTTTCAATAACTTTATCTATATTTTTGCTATCTACTTCATTTAAATGAAACGATTTCAAAATTTTCTCAGCTTTCACACCCAAAAAACTTATCAAATAATCTACTTGCTGCTCTGACGAACAGTGATTGAGTGATGTACGTTTGTATCTATTAAATACCGATTTCCAGTCATCCCAATCTTCTGCTTGGTACGAAAATTCAGTAGGTTGCACCACAACCACTGGTTGTTCTACCGTAACCGTTGTTTGTGTATTTGCTGCTGGGCAAAAACAAAATTTAAACGCGTTTTTGCATCGATCTGTTGCTGTAAGAGCTGCAATAGCATTGTTGTTGTTGTAAAAACTGAGAATTGCTTAAATTTACGTTACTGGCCTGAGTTTCGGTGAGTGGTGTTCCATTTAAACCTGTGGTACTCTGGTTTGCTGAAGTTCCTTGGTCTCCATTACCAACTCCAGTCGTTGTGTCCAGATTCTTCATGTCGTTGAGTGATAGATCTCAAGCTTCTAGACCAACTGGTACCGGTCTGTCTTCCTGTTACATGTTAACATCTGGGAATATTACAGGGACACTTATACAACAGATTCAACTTCTGGATAGGCCGGCATGACACATGGATGTTTGTGAAAAATGTACAATATATAAAATATTTTTTTTTAACCAAAAATCATAAGGATGTCGAGGACTGGGTATTTTAGCCTAGTAACGTTTGATATATTTTTGAAATTAAAAAAACGTTTTGATAATTTGTTTTAAAATTTTTTACTCTTGATATTTTGTTTTTCAACACTTTCTCTGTTTGATATTTTGTTTTTAGATATTGTGTTTTCAATTTATTTTTTTTTATATTTATTTTGCGACCCTGCAAGTCGTGGCTTGGGGGAAAACTTAACCAGTACAATATCTATATTCCCTATTCTCGATTAGATTTATATAAAGGCGTGTAGCCATTAGGCCAAGTGCAAAAGGGCTCAATTTGAATAATGAATTCAAAACACATTCTGTGGGCCACCTTTTCTTTTGGAGGGACATTGCCTCACGTAATTTTAATATAAACTGTAGTTCTGAAAAAAGTCTTACAGAGAGTGCTTCGGTGTTCAAATGTACCTACTTTAGCGTAGGAAACGTCATTAACTCGTTAATATTGATCACAAATTAAAGTTTGGAAGGGCAAGCTTGTAGGATTTTTCCTAAATCTAATATCAAAAATGCCATATTGGTCAGTTTTTCGTTACATCAGGCCATTTAAACCTGCTTCGGACTCGTCTGAAATATAAGGATTGAAGACAGGCACATTAGAAATGATGCTCTCTCTCTTTTCTTTGTCTGTGTTTATCATACGCTGCACTGAAAAAATTGTATGTAGAACACACATCTCTAGTATACAGCACCTAAGATAAAAATATACCATAAAATTACATTAAATTTACATTTGTCTGAGAAAATTCAAAAACCAGTGAATAACCCAAACCTATAAAATTTTTGTCAAAATAAATTGAGTTTCACAACCAATCTTAACACGTGACCAAATGCCGGGAAAGCTCCGTAGATATACAAATATTTTTTAAATTTCCAAAAAAAAATTGTGCAACATCTGCAGCATCTTTTGATTTTTAGCCTTTAGAGCCTCTTAATTTTTATTACTACGGGACTGCGGATGGTTGTAGGTATACTACATGGAAAACAGCTATACTGACCACAGGGTCTGCTTAGAAAAAGAAAAACTAGTTTAGCAGATGATTGGATAGGAAAAGAAACATAAGGGTTTACCCTTATCGCAGCAAATCCCGGTGATCTGTGAGCTTAAAGTTAAAAGAAGAGGAGTAACACTGGATGTGAAATTTTACACCAGATTTGGCGGAAGAACAAACGACTTCGTTTTAAAGCATCGACATTAAGGTCATTAACTATATATACCTACCAAAGTACAAGCTACAAAATGTGATTTTCCTAACTTCTTAGAAGTATCACAATCTCTATTTCCTAAAAATGAATACATCACAAAAACTTTGTGAATATTAAGGCTTTCTATAATATGTAGGTAATTTCACAAATATTTTGTGAAAATCAAATTACAAAATAGAAATAAATAAATATATAAATTTCACATAAAACTTGTGATATTAGAAAAAATAAATATTTTTTCACAAGTTTCGCAAAAAAATAAGTGCTAATGCAAGTTCGTTTTAATTTTAGGTGTATTTAGTTTATTAGGCATTCTGAAGTGGTTTGTAGCTTGTGACTATCAATTAAATTAATGTAATTTTATCAGCATTTTAATGAATTAAAATTAAAAATGTATTATGATAATCCTATGTAATTATCTAATCCTTGCTGTGTGCAACCTTAATTTCGTGCTCTCGAATTCATTCATTTCTCATGCTAATCTTTATCTTTAAAATATAATGTGTTTGGATAATGATTAGTAGTAAAAGTTATAAAGTCGCTCGCTTGTCGGATACTGTCCCCATATTTTTCTTAACATTTCGGATTTATTAATGTTTTTTTTTAAATATCAATGTCATTTCGCGGTTGTATTATAAAAAACAACAGAAAACATCATTTCTTTAAAACTTAAACATGTGTTTCTTTGGAGTGTTTATTCTACGAAATGAGAAAACCTGCCAAAAATATCAAGTTATTTGTATGTGAAAATAGAAATATATTTTTCCCCAGGGTTTTTAATCACCTATTTCCTTAGTCAGTAATTAGAATAATTCTGTGTTTTTACTTTCTTTTCTAGAGATGACGCCATCTAAAACTTTGGTGGTCCAAGATTTGGGGCTTATTGCGTATGGCAAATTTTGAAACAAAACCTAATTTTGGGTGTCACAGACTAAAAAAAATATTTATTGAAAGAACACGAAACATTTTAGGTCTGAAACCACTTACAGTCGCCAAATAATTGGTAGAAAGAAACAAAAAAAAAATCAAACTTGAAAATGTTCCGGCAGTAACGTGTTACTAGAGAGTAAAGCTAGTAACTGAAAGTTACCTCTTATAAAAATTTAAAGGGATGTATTTTTCCATATTCCAATTATGCAGGGGCGTGTAAGCAAGGGAAGAAATCAGACAATGAAAATAAATTGTTAATAGTTCACTGTTAAAACTTGACATAATTAGCGCCAGTCCTTTAGGAGTGGTAAGACTGTATCAAAAGCAATATATTATGCGCGTACCTATGTACTATAAAAGCGGCATCTTATCTTATATTCCTATATAATAGAAGGGCGTATTAGAAACGACAACTATATAAGCAGTTGTCTTTGACGTATGCATAGGAAACAAATAATAATTAATTAAATGTCGATTGATTTGACACGAGAGCAGCGTCGCTTTTTCGACAACCGCTGGCTCCTCGCGCTCTACACGGCAGAAACAACTGCTTCTTTAATTATAAGAAACATAGCGAGAATTGAGTTCGCGCCCTTTAGCCTTGAAATAAGCAGTCTGTTAAATTACTTACATACGCGTTTCACAGTGCGGTTTCGGTAAATGATATTGCAACGGCCGTTAAAACTATACAGTTGTGTGATTGTATAGTGTGTTTTTTTATTAACAAAAAGTTTTCTTTAGAAAGTTTTAATCAAAAGATGATTAGGTTTCATAAATAACGGTATGCTATAACAAGAAACTAAAGTTTACAGAAAACTAAAAACGATAGAAAAATACAAATAAGCAAGATTAAAAAAAATTGCTGCCCTTGTCTTAAATTTCACCACACGCCTCTGCAATTATGGATATCTTTTTTTTGTATGAGGATGTTTTTGCTCTACATATGACTTTAAAAGATACGTGACAATTTCGAAGTTTGAAGGGAGCCTTGCTTTTCGTCTTAGTGGCTTATATTGAATAATATTGTAAAAAGTTGCGAGTGGGCAAGCGTAAAGCACTATCAAAATATTTTTTGATATGTTGTTGGCAAATTCTACATCCTCGAAACATCTTTTCAACGTACGGTGTATATCAAATTTATCTTTGGATGACTGAAAGAAAATAGTTTTCATTTAGTTGACTGTAAAAGAAATTCCTTAGTTTTTTTTGTCATACCCACGCAACTCTGACAAAGCTTCGTCATTTATCTGATTTAAAAAAAATTAAAAGCATCAAAATCCACGAAGGAACCAAGCCAATCCTTATAAAAAGAGGTATCAGACAGGGTTAAACAATATACCCCAGTGCCGTATATAAGGGGGGGCCTGGGGGGCCCGGCCCCCCCCCGAAGCTAAGGTTTTTTTAGATATTTTTCACATATTGCATAAATACAAACATAAAATAGCATAAAATACGGACTCATGGGGTCTCGCCCCCCCCCCCAAAACTGTCCCCCCCCGAATTGTTTTTCTATATACGCACTGATATACCCTAAACTATTTAACCAGGACATAGAAGATGTTTTTAAAAACTTAGATTGGGAAGAAATAGGCATTAAATTAAGCGGGCAATACTTCTTCAACCACCCCAAGGTATGCTGGTGATATCGCCTTTATAACAGACAAGAAAGAAGAATTGATAAAAATGCTGGAAGAACTGTATACAGCAGCCAAAAATAAAGGCATGAGTACGAACTACTCTAAACCTAAAATCATAACAAACAAAGATCAGAATAAATCAAAATAAAGTAGAGGAATCCATATACCTGGGTCAAATTATTAAACTAAAAAAAAAACAAACAGCTAAAATCAAGAGACGAAAAAGATTGGCTTGGACAGCATTCGGTAAACTAAGCTACATATTAAAAAATATAAAATATCCTCAGTACCTCAAAACCTCCTGTACATCCCTTATGGATCCCAGACCTGGAGACATACAAAATCAAACATGAATAAGGTAACAAAAGCCCAAAGATCAATGGAAAGACAAATGTTATATGTAAAGCTAACATACAGAAAAATGAATAATTGGATGAGAAATAAAACAAAAATAAGGATGTCAGTGTAGGAGTAGCAAAATTAAAATGGAAATTGGCCGGTCATAATATCAGACAGAAAGACAATCGATGGAACAAATGTATTGTAAACTGAAGAGTTTGGGAAATTAAAACAAGTAGGGGAAGATCCCAAATGAGATGGGCGGACAATTTCAAGAAACACGCAGCAACTAGATGGATGAACACGGCGACAGTGGAAGATATTGAAGAAGGCTAAATAGATAGGTAGAAAAAGCTTTTTTAGAGATCAATCGATCTTGCCCATGATGACTTTTATTTAATTGAAATCGGTTTACCTAGTATTTTATAATTTATGATTAAATCAATGCAGACAGAATTAGCAAGTCAATTGTATAATCTATTAAACAATGTATGAAACAAGAACTATTTACTCGGGAACCGCTAATCCGATTTTAATAAAACATAAATTGTTGCATATGGCGGAAAAAGAGCTTTTTTACTAATGTAGAAACAAATTTTAAAAAATGTTTGATACATAAATATAAACGAGCCCCTTCGAAGGGTCACGTTTGATTTTGTCGGTTATCTTAGATTTTAAGATATCGGACAAACATTTTTTTAGAAACAAAAAAAATAAAAGTATGATGAAGTTCTAAATCGCTTAAACTGAAAACTAAAACATAAAGATAATATATCTAGCCAACTTAATGCTAAATGACGAACCCAATTGTGATTTAATAAAAGAAATAAGCGTATTAAATTTGTTATCCCACATCCCCTCTTTCCCCTATTTATCTTTGCTATGCTGTGATTTTTAATATTTTCCAGAACTGCTCAATCTTCTTATCCCAACACTTTCTCACCCCTCTTAATAAATTAATGTATCTCTTTTCAAAGGCAAGTCGCGCGTGCTAAAATGACAAGTTGGCTAACAAAAACACCAAAAAGATTTCTCCCTAGAGCACAATGACTGACATGACGTGCCGACATGGCACACTCGAATGGTTTTTCTTGAGTTTCTTGTACATTCTTAGAAATAACTTTTTGTAAAACTCCACTTATTGTGCATCAAAATTAGAGGAGACCTTGGCAAGTTGATCCTAGACATATACGGTTAAGTTGAGGCGTTGACACATTAAAAAATATTCTACAGTGAATATCGCTTATAACGATATCGGATGTTACGACATATCGGTTATAGCGACGACATATTAAGGTCCCGACCGAGTTTTATATATAACCCATTTTGTTACCGTTTTTCTTTACAACGACGCTCGGTTATCAAGACCGAAATTCTCGCGGAGGGACATGTCATGACGACCCTAAAATGTGACTTGAGAAGGCGCTCTCAAGCACTGTGGGAACACGGACGTAATGAGGAAGGCCAAGCTACTTATCGGGGAGGTGAGCGTCTCCAGTGTATGAATTCTTGAACGAGTGAGAAGGAGTACTTCCTCAAAATCGGGTGAAAGTCAAACTGCGCATGCGATTTAACTTGATTTCCGCATCTCTATTGGTCCTCGCTCGAATTTCGAGGAGTATTCGCTCGGGGAGATTTCAAGAATAATGACACAGAGCGTGGTCTTTTCTCACACTCGGGGGAAAAATATGAGACTCACGACAGGGCTCTTGACAGGACACTGTCGCCTTAATAAACAACTTAGCATTCTGGGAATCGTTGAGACTCGGGATCTCGATGGTGTATAGAGGACGAAGAATCCCCTTTACTTATACTAACCGTGTGCCCTGCACTCGCCGCGATAAGACTGTCGCTTTTGAGAAGCTGTGTGCTTAGCCTTGGCGATGTCAAAAAGTTTCAATCCAGAAAAAGCTGCTCCTTTGCCAAGGTGGCGGGTTTTCAGGGCTGACACAGTGGATAGTGGGGTACAACAGGCCCAGCAAGGTGGCCTAAGGGTATAGAAGTTTTCCCGCCCACATAATATTCATTCATTCAATTAAGCGGTCCGTTCAATGTCGTTATAACCGATATTCACTGTATTCTTGGCAATATAAGGATGCTGAAATATATATGTTGACTTTCTGCACTTTATTTTATTTGTATATTGTTATCAAGAGGGTTTTTTAATAAATTTGAAGTGATTGTCTCCCTCTCTATAAGTTTCTGGGTCTTTCTATTTGTCCTGTCTGGGACAATAAATCAAATGTCTAATTCTTTACCAACATTTCGTTTAACATTGCTACAAATTGGTTAACTTATCTTATGGTTGTATTCTTAGTCTAGGTTTTAGTTGCGTTATCTATGACTCACACTCGTAATCGCACGTGAACGTTCTTGCAGAAAGTAGTATACTCGTGTATCGAAAAAAGATAGATTGTTCGCGAAAGATCGCAGACCCCATATAAAAGCCGGACGTCGCGCATCGGGAGTCAGTCAGAGATAACGAACTGTAGTAATCGCGAGATATTAATACGAAGTTAATAGGCCGATTTCAGTAGTGAGTTATTCGTCGAAATAAATTGACATATCGTTTTTGACATTTGCGGGTTTTATTTGTTGTTGTGAACCCGTAACAATATGTTCAACCTTCTTCAGGGTCTAAGAACGAAATACAAAAAGTAAATAAAGAAAATATTATAAGTTGGTTTTAACTCATGTGATGTTGGAGAGAATAAAATGAGTATTTTGTTATTGTTTTTTTTTGTTAAATTTTTGCAGTTCAAATATTTACTTCTACTATCAACTAGTACCTGATTATTTGATTTACTCTCTTGTTTTTACTCTTTTGTTGATTGTTTTTTTTTATGTTTATATCTACTGTAAACTATTTGGAACCTTTGTTCTGTAAGTTGAAACCAGTAAATAAATAAATAAATAAATTTTAAGAAATTAAAATTAGAAACAACGACGATGACAACCAATCATGTTTACAAAAACAAGATTTTTACTATTTTACATACCTTAATGAGTATTTAAATTCTGGTAAACATCTTTTGCTATGCACTTTGTACAAAGTGTTACGTAGAAACATATTTAAAAAAAACAGGCGAACACTACAGATAATTAAAATGTTAAAAATTTAAAAATAATAGTCATTTACACGTAAAATAAAACATACATAATACAGTTAGTTTAATTCAGATCATATTAATTAGTTGGTATCAAGCTCGTCTGTACTACTATAGTTGGTGGGAGAAATATAAATTAAACGAACTTTAGGTACTAATATAAAGGATCATTGCTGTTTGATGCGTATCTTTTTAAATGTTGATAATGTTTATATGGAATAATCCCAAATTTCTTTATCATATTCCCGTTTTATTTTCTCTTTGTACCTTTATCCCACATAGTACAAAAATCACATCAACGTTAAATTAACGTGAACAAAAATAACAAAGTTTTTTTCTTTAAAAGAACCCCATACCATGTGATATTTATTTTGTTAAATCTACATGCCTTAAGATAACTTAAAAACAAGGAGAAATCAGGCTATAAAAATGTACTTTTTGCTGAAGTTTCTGATGCTGTGTATATAACGGGTTTTTCACCCTCGTTATTTTCATGTACCAAATTCACACTTGAAAAGTCCTCCACAACATGTTCTAAAACGCCACTAGATTAAGACTTCTCAGACCTACTAACTTTCTGCGTCTTTTTTGGTCACGTTTTTTTAATAACATTTTTTTTACTTAAAATAGACGCGAAAGGAAGTTATAAAAGTTCACTAGTTTAAGACTACAACATTTCAAGACAATTTTAAAGATGGCGCTTAAGGCAAGACAAAATATCTATATGTCTATCTATATACATTATGTTTTTTTTAAAGCTAAACAAGATTTTTTAACAGTAAACACATTCACAGAATATTAATGTGTCTTTATTAGGTTAATAACAGATGCGTCGTGATCGTAAAGGATCAGGGATCAGTTCCTTAACAGGTTTTTGAAGTTTAGAGGCCAAAGCACTGCCTGATAGATTTCGTCAAAGTGAAAAATGCCGACAGTAGGTGGCGCTGCTGCTAGTAAAATCTCAAAAATATGCGGTAGAAAAGCCATGCAAGTCGCGTTTTAAAATTCGTGTAGAAAAGGCGTGAATCTAATGTGATTTTAACGTTGATAAAAATCAGGTAAAACTAACGTAAAAACATTGCTGTTTTAATTTGTTAATGGCGTTATTACAACGCAGTTTTTAGCAACGTTATTTTTTATAACGTTAATGAATGACCTATTAAGCTTGTTTTCATATATGAAATAAACGTTTTTTTCTAGCAGCTTATAAAATCAACGTTAGTTTTTCTCACGCCTTTTTTACGTGTCAAACACGTGATTATGCTATGTGGGATTATAATTTGTGAAGGTTTCCTTGACTGTTTAACGTGTAAATTATTATTATTTATTAAATTTTTAACATTTTGATTATTTGTAGTATTCGCCTGTTTCTTTTTGTTCCTACGTAACACTATGTACAAAGACCATTTTTAGTGCATAGCAAAAGATGTGTACAAGAAGTTAAATACTAATTAGGGTATGTAAAATAGTAAAAATCTTGTTGTTATAAACATGAATGGTTGTCTCCGTCGAAATTGTTTTAATTTTTTTTAATTTTACTTATTTTTTGGTTTGTTAAACTAAAAAAAAAATTAAAATATTGGATAGGAAAGATATTTGAACCGCAAAATTTTAACAAAGAAAACCCTCATTTTATCCTCTCCATTATCACATGAGTTAAAACCAACTTATAATATTTTCGTCATTTAATTTTTTGTATTTTGTTCTTAGGTCGGAAGAAGTCAAAACATATTAAACGAAACGTTGGGTTTTCCAAAAATTATACATTTGATTTATTGTTCTCGAGCTGACAAATAGGAAGACCTAGAAAGTTTTTTAAATAGTTTTGGTGCTCATATTTAAAAAGTTTACAAGTAGGTATATAATGTTATTGTATCCGTATGTTTTGTACTGCACACAAAAAACAAAATTCTAAAGAAAACGAAAATTATTCTTGAAAAACAATCTATTTTTCAAACAAGAATTATCAGTTTATACATTAGGGACTTATTGCAATAAAGCCCGGAACTTTGCAAATTGGAATCGGCCCCGAAATGTGTAATGAAACACCTCCCCAGAAGAAAACGAAAAAGTGAGTCAGCTGACAAGCTTCAACAAACCTTCTAAATAAGGCATGACTTTATTTGTGCACTAATAGCACTAATAAAGTCTAGGGCAATTCTTATTAAGGTATCCCGTATTTTACGGCGCAGCTGCGCAAGCGTCGATGTCCATATACTGCTGGCATTATTGGGTTCGTCCCATCATCGCGTGCGACAGTCATAAAACGGTACGAAAAATCCTTTTTGCATTCTAGGTCGACGTTGTACTGTTATCGGACAGTCAGTTTTCCGTTCCATCAAGCCACTTAAACTGGTTTCGGAGTCCTCTGAAATACAAGGATTGAAGACCGGCGCATTAGAAATGATTGCTCTCTCTCTCTTTTCTTTGTCTATGTTTATCATATGTTGCACTGGACAAATTGTATGTAAAACACACACATTTCTAGTGTACATCACCTGAGATAAAAATATACCCTAAAATTACATTAAATTTACATTTGTTTGAGAAAATTCAAAAAACAGTGAATAACCCAAAAAATTAAAATTTTTGTCAAAACAAATTGAGTTTTACAACCAATTTTAACACATGACAAAATGCCGGATAAGCCATGTAGCCTGCTTAGAAAAAGAAAAACTAGTTTAGCATGTGATTGGATAGGAATAGAAACATAAGGGTTTACCCTGATCGCAGCAGATCCCGGTGGCCTGTAAACTACACCAGATTTGGCGGAAGAACAAACGACTTCGCTTTAAGGCATCGACATTAAGGTCATTAACTATATATACCTACCAAAGTAACTATATATACCTACCAAAGTACAAGTATGATTTTCCTAACTTCTTAGAAGTATCACGATCTCTATTTCCTAAAAATAACTAAAATTAAAAAAACTTTGTGAATATTAAGGCTTTCTACAATATGTAGGTAATTTCACAAATATATAAAATCGAATTACAAAATACAAATATATAAATTTCACATAAAACCGAGGAGTGGCTCGGTATTTCCCTTTGGTGTACAGGTTAGGGGAAATATACTAGGAAATACCTTAGGAAAGAGCGTAGCGTAGCCACATAGACCGGACCTAAAAAATACCCAAACTTTTAGTGCAACTAATGCCGAGGGGTGTTCCAAAAATACTTATAATAGAAAATTTAATAAAAAAATATACGATGCTGAAAACTGGTTGTGCGGTTGTAAAACAGAAATGTCTTTTTTTGCTTTATTTGTCTTGTTATGAACAATCCACGAAGTGATACTGCGTGGGTGACAAAGAAAATGTGTGATCAAGCACTTTAGTGAATAGTTAAAAAGACACAAAGTAAGTGCTACTCATTTAAATAACCACATAGAATTTTTAACCTTACAAAAAATAATTATAAACCAGTAAACAAATTGAATAACACTAGAAAAAATAGAAATAAAATTTCGGACTTCCATTGTCTTTATTTATTTTAAAACACGACGTTTCGGTTAGTAAGTATCTCTAACCGTTATCAAGTGTAAACTAAACAATCTAGTCTCTAGGCTACTACTTATACTACTTGGTGTGCAGTCAGGTGTGACGGCCCGCCCCCTTTTTTAATCCTAAGACGCCTGTTTTCCAGGAGTGGTTTCCATATGTTTGGTATGTCCGTGCTTGGTTGACTGAAAACTTCTTTATTCTGCATTATATACGCAGCTTCAATAAACTTTCGTTTTCGCCAATGCGACTCCTTATGTAAAACTTTAGCTTCTGACCACTGAATCCTGTGATCATTTGACCATGCATGATCTGCTAAACCGGATTTTTCAATATCCCCTAATTGGGTACTTTTTAGATGTTCATTTACTCTAACCTGAAGAGGGCGTTTCGTTTCACCTACATATGATTTACCACACTCACATGGGATTTGGTAAATACATTCCTTATTATTTGAGGGATTGTCTGGTTTTGTTTTAGTTACAAAACTTCTTATCGTATTTCCCGAAGAAAATACTGTTTTTATATTATAGTGTTTATCGCATGGCCCTCGAACCACTCCACGAGGGCTATGCGATCAACACAGCAAGAGTCAAATTAAAACTATGGCGACGATACATGGATGACACATTTATTATATGGCCGGAAAATGATGACGAACTACAAAATTTTCTACACCATTTAAACGGTATTCGACCAACAATCAAGTGCACCATGGAAATTGAAAAAGATTCGGCCTTACCTTTTTTGGATGTTCTTGTCAAACGATTAGACAGAAACATTCAAACCACTGTATATAGGAAACCTACACACACGGGACAGTACCTAAATTTTAAGTCTAATCATTCTGTTGCAACAAAACAAGGAGTTATAAGAAGTTTGTATTTAAGAGCCGTAAATATTTGTAGTAATAATAAAGAATTAACCACATAATTAACAACATTATAAAGGACAACAGAATGGTTATTCCGAGAAATTAATAAACTCAACGATATTTAAAATTAAAAACAAACTAAATGTACCAAATTCTCAAAATAATAATCCGTTAGGTGTTATTAACATTCCATATGTTCAAG
This sequence comes from Aspidapion aeneum, assembly GCA_963576565.1. Lineage (NCBI taxonomy): Eukaryota > Metazoa > Arthropoda > Insecta > Coleoptera > Brentidae > Aspidapion > Aspidapion aeneum. The sequence continues at coordinate 115,068,202 of OY755040.1, forward strand.
GGATTTCAGAAAACATAAGACGCTATAGCTAAACACTATAATATAAAAACAGTATTTTCTTCGGGAAATACGATAAGAAGTTTTGTAACTAAAACAAAACCAGACAATCCCTCAAATAATAAGGAATGTATTTACCAAATCCCGTGTGAGTGTGGTAAATCATATGTAGGTGAAACGAAACGCCCTCTTCAGGTTAGAGTAAATGAACATCTAAAAAGTACCCAATTAGGGGATATTGAAAAATCCGGTTTATCAGATCATGCATGGTCAAATGATCACAGGATTCAGTGGTCAGAAGCTAAAGTTTTACATAAGGAGTCGCATTGGCGAAAACGAAAGTTTATTGAAGCTGCGTATATAATGCAGAATAAAGAAGTTTTCAGTCAACCAAGCACGGACATACCAAACATATGGAAACCACTCCTTAAGGAAAACAGGCGTCTTAGGATTAAAAAAGGGGGCGGGCCGTCACACCTGACTGCACACCAAGTAGTATAAGTAGTAGCCTAGAGACTAGATTGTTTAGTTTACACTTGATAACGGTTAGAGATACTTACTAACCGAAACGTCGTGTTTTAAATTAAATAAAGACAATGGAAGTCCGAAATTTTATTTCTACACAATCATTGTCTACGAGTTTCAAACAAAGACTAGAAAAAATTTTACATATTTTAAATAATATAATTGGTTGTTGTTTAATATAATATAAAAAAAATATATATCATGTTTGTTGAGAAGACGAGCATGTGGTCCTGCGAGAGTAGTCTTATGGAAAAACTCTAAAAAATTCTGACGGTTGAGAAAGTCTAGATTATAGACGACACGTCTCAAAAAATACAAGGAGTTTTTTCTGTGCCTTATCCCATAACCCACGAAAAACCTTTCATACTGCTAGTATTACTTCTAGACCTTACTTCAGTTCCAATAAGGCTCTAACGAAAGACGTTTAAACAACGGTGCTACGGCTCGTCTTAATCTCCTAAACAGACAAAAACAAGAACAACGCCAAACATTAGACCCTATTTACGACTATTAAGGCCACCGTGGTGTCAAATAAAGCTTGTTTTACAATGGCTTTTGTTGCATAAATAGCCACCTACCTCCTTGTAAACTGTTTGTGTTTATTCAGCAGTTTATAGTATGCTTAGATAGAAAGGACTAGAAAGAGATTGTTTCATGTTTGGTTTATTTTTTGACCTCTTAAGTACGGGAAATGTGCTTAAGATGACTTACTTTTTGTTTTGAGACAAATACAGTTAATCATAATAAGATAATCCTTAATAATAATCCGGAATTTACATGATTCAATAATCCGGACTCGCGTTTTATCAAGAAAAAGAAGTAAGTAATCCACATAATGCGGGTTTTAACCAGTGGCGGCTGCTACAGGGAGGGCAACGGGGAAGTGCTCTATCAAAACTAGACAACAAACAGTATTTTTAATTGATTTATTTTTAAAAAGTTAAATCTTCCCTTACGACATGATTGTCTAGTTCTTTTTATTATCTGTGGTTAACAGCAAGCCATTAATTGAACTTTTTTAGCGTAAATAATTATAAGCCGGCAGCGCCGCGCGGAGCGAGGTTTTAATTTCACCCGTTTTTCAGCAGGGTGTGCGTGGACGTTCTCGAGCGGGGGCGGGAGGAACGTTTGTTTTAGTTGAACTTGGACATCATCGTCGTGCGAAAACGCCCGTTGCCCTTGCTAAGAAGACGGTTCTATCGTTAGTGAAGACGTATGAGTTTGTTTTGATCGCGTGTCATTGTTTGTTTTTGTTATCGTTTGTTTATAAAATGGAAATAAATACCGTCGATTACATAATTAGCTGTGCAAATTTAAATATGTTGACATATGAACTCCGATTACAAATAAAATCTTTAGGGCCACATAGACCGGACCTAAAAACTAACCAACATTTTAGTGCAATTAATGCCGAGGGGTGTTCCAAAAATACTTATAATAAATAATTTAATAAAAAATTATACGATGGTGAAAACTCGTTGTACGGTTGGAAAAAGAAACGTTTTTTTGCTTTATTTGTCTTGTTATGAACAATCCACGAAGTGATACTGCGTGGGTGACAAAGGGAATGTATGATATCAAGCACTTTAGTCAATAGTTAAAAAGACACAAAGTAAGTGCTACTTATTTAATTAACCACATAGAATTTTCTATGCTAGACAAGACTGATATTAGGTGCAAATTAAATAGTGCGTAATGGGAAAACATTACCGAACATAATAAAAATGTGACAAAAAATAGACATATACTTTGTTAAGACTGTTTAAAATTCTGTGGGATTTTTTAGGTTAATGGGAAAGCTTTAGCACTGATCTCAGTAAAAAAATACTAGTAAATTAAAATAGCAGATCAGACCTAAAAGTAGTAAAAAAAGCTAATTGCCTAAAATGCTACACAGCCAGTGTGTGGTTTTTTTGCATCTCTATGGCCCCAGCATATTGCAATTCGTTGGTTTTGTTGATAAACTGTATAGTTTTTGAAATATGAATTTTAAAAATTTCGCCATTTTGGTCTATAAAATTCGCCAAATCAAGTTTTTTGGAATCCTAACTCAGTATGTGGCTTTTTAGCATCCTATGGACCCACTATATTGCGACTCGGTGCTTTTGTGGATAAACTATATAGTTTTTGAAATACGAATTTTCAAAATTTCGCCATTTTGGCCTTATGGGATTCCCTACCCTAAAATTCGCTAAATGACGTTTTCCCGAATCTTAACTCAGTTTGTGGTTTTTTTGCATCTCTGTGTCCTCACTATACTGCAACTCGGTGCTTTTGTTGATAAACTGTATAGTTTTTAAAATATGGACTTTCAAAGTTTGGCCATTTTGGTCTTAAGGGATTCCGTACCCTAAAATTCGCTAAATGACGTTTTTCCGAATCTTCACTCAGTTTGTGGTTTTTTTGCATCTCTGTGTCCTCACTATACTGAAACTCGGTGCTTTTGTTGATAAACTGTATAGTTTTTAATATAAGAATTTTTAAAGTTTGGCCATTTTGGTCTTAAGGGATTCCCTACCCTAAAATTCGCTAAATTACGTTTTTCCGAATCTTTACTCAGTTTGTGGTTTTTTTGCATCTCTGCGTCCTCACTAAGATAAACTGTATAGTTTTTAAAATATCAATTTTCAAAGTTTGGCCATTTTGGTCTTAAGGGATTCCCTACCCTAAAATTCGCTAAATGACGTTTTTTTGAATTTAAACTCAGTTTGTGGTTTTTTGGCATCTCTGTGTCCTCACTTTACGGCAACTCGGTGCTTTTGTTGATAAACTGTATAGTTTTTATAATATGAATTTTTAAAGTTTGGCCATTTTGTTCTTAAGGGATTCCCTACCCTAAAATCCGCTAAATGACGTTTTCCCGAATCTTAACTCAGTTTGTGGTTTGTTGGCATCTCTGTGTCCTCACTATATGGCAACTCGGTGCTTTTGTTGATAAACTGTATAGTTTTTAAAATATGAATTTTTAAAGTTTGGCCATTTTGGTCTTAAGGGATTCCTTACCCTAAAATTCGCTAAATGACGTTTTCCCAAATCTTAACTCAGTTTGTGGTTTTTTCGCATCTCTGTGTCCTCACTATACTGCAACTCGGTGCTTTTGTTGATAAACTGTATAGTTTTTAAAATATGAATTTTCAACCCAAAAATTCGCTAAAAGACGTTTTTCAGAATGTTAACTCAGTTTGTGGTTTTTTTGCATCTCTATATCCTCACTATACTGTAACTCGGTGCTTTTGTTAATCAACTGTATAGTTCCTAAAATTACAATTTTCAAAGTTTGGCCATTTTGGTCTTAAGGGATTCCCTAGCCTAAAATTCGCTAAATGACGTTTTTCCGAATCTTAACTCAGTTTGTGGTTTTTTCGCATCTCTGTGTCCTCACTATACTGCAACTCGGTGCTTTTGTTGATAAACTGTATAGTTTTTAAAATATGAATTTTCAAATCTTGCCCATTTTGGTCTTCTAGGATTCCGTACCCTAGAATTCGCTAAATGAGGTTTTTTTGAATCTGAAATCAGGGTGTGGTTTTTTCGCATCTCTATGGCCCCACTGTACCGCAATTAGGTGCTTTTGTTGATAAACTGTATAGTTTTTAAAATATGAATTTTCAAAGTTTGGCCATTTTGGTCTTAAGGGATTTCCTACCCTTAAATTCACTAAATGACGTTTTTCCGAATCATAGCTCAGGGTGTGGTTTTTTCGCATCTCTATATCCTTACTATACTGCAACTCGGTGCCTTTGTTGATAACCTGTATAGTTTTTAAAATATGAATTTTCAAAGTTTTTTTAAATATTAACTAAAACAGCATACCTATATATTGTTCAAGGGGGGGGGTAAATTACCCCGGGTAATTACCACATTACCCCCTTAAATCCGCACTTGTTGGTGGCGCCCTCTACATATATTTTTTAAATAAAAATAAAAAAGAGGAACAAAATAATAATGGTTTGTGGGTGTTTAACCACTTGTGAAAAAAATGGTGAGGAATTTTATAAACTATTGTAATCATATACGGGTTATAATTTTATATACATATTGAGTTAAAAAAAACGTGCACTGTAAATATTTTCGTAGAATCTATGACTTTTACCTCCCAGAAATTTATGCGCCGTTCAAACCATGTAATTTAACAAAAAAAAAAGATAATGTTACGGAAGTTATTGGGATTGTTTAAGTAAAATTAACCAAAATAAAATGAAAAATGATCAAAAACAACAAAAACATGTGAAAATCGTCTCAGAGGTTGCTTTTACCCTTATATTTGCATACAATCGCGCAATGTCTAATGTTGTAGCCAAAAATTCTTTTAATTTTAACAGCAAATTTATTCTTATTCTTAACCTAGAATCGACAATGTTGACATGAAAAAATATAGGATATGTTCTTCATAGATGTTCATACTCGTGCTAGGGCCTTAAAGGGCAAATTGGAATCCCATTTCTTCAGCTGCGCATGCCCTACTCTCTCTCTCTTCTTTTTCCCTGTCTTCCTATCATACAAATTGGTACTATAGATGTTTGGCGGCAAATTTAAATAAAAAAAAAATAATATTCAAAAATAATTAGTGGTAAACATTTTATTAGTTTCTTTTAAAAGTGATTTTATGCAAAAAATCTTAGTTATATTTTCTGTTTTTATGTATTTTTGGGTTTAAAAGCAAAAACATTATTTATTCTTTAATCCTAATGTAAACTTCAATGATACCTATTTGAAAATCAGTCAATCAATCAATCAAAAATCAGTGCTGATTTCGGGATGAACTTAAATTACGAAACGCTTTAGGAGGGGAGGGGGGTTTGGCTTTGCGTTACACTCAATGGTTTTTTAATGTGTTTTTTCTTGAAAATGCGTTACGAGGGGGGGAGGGGGGGGTTTAAAAAATCCTGAATTTTTGCGTTATGTAATTTAAGGACGTTCTCTTATGCTTCACGAGGCGATGTTGCCAATAATATTACATTATCACTGTATAGCAGGGCATTTCAACTTTTGAATTGCAAAGCTTTTTCTTGGGCTCCAGTACTTTGGTAAACCTAGTAACTAGGTTTTTGGTCATTTTTCATAATAGCGTTTTTCTAACTAAAATGGCTGCGGTATTGTGACGTCATCTGAAAATGATCTGCGAAAAACTAGCGAAACTAACCAACGTTAGCTAAACAAAATGTTAGGTTATGTCAACATTCCCATACAGCATAGTGTCTCACCACCCCTCCCAGGAAGGGCTGTGTTTTAGGTTTCTTGTTTTCAACCACTCATACGTTTTTTTATTAGGACAAAATAAAGTGCAAGCTTTAACCTAGGCAACGCCGAAGTTTCCATATGGTTAAATAAAATAGAGGATGGTCCTATATAGTTGAACGATGCGTTTAAGGCCGTACTTATTTGTCAAAAATAATAATTTTCAACCTGTAACTGAAACAAAAGATTAACACTGTTTTACAAGCTATGTTGTCTTAAAAATGCCCACGATAATCGAGAACGTCAAAGTATAATACTAGGTCAGGCTTACCACAAATTGTCTCCTCCCTTTGCCTTTATAGCTAAAACGAGTTTGAAGACTTATAAAGAGGGAAAAAATTAGAATATATTTCCTACAAGAATTCTTCAAAATGTCTTGTCTATAAAGAACGATTTCTTGGGTTATTTGTTCCAGTTTATGACGTATCCTACAAACCTTTAACTTCAAAGTAATTTTTGTAAGAAAAAAGTAGAAGTTTTGACATATGATTGTGAATTTTGACCCTTTAACTTGCCAATATGCCCCAAAATGTTACTTGTGTGAAAAACATAGGGAATGAACCCGCCCTGGAAAATTTTAAAAAAGACAATGAGTCTATTCCATCAGGCCGTGCAACAGTCATAAAACCGTCCGAAAAATCCCAAAGCGCGCGCAGTGCAGTATGAGGACTGTTTTAAAACGGTTTTGGTTAGGTGGAACGACCAAATAACTGTCCAAAAACCGAATGTGATCGATTTACTTCAGGCATGTGATCATATGCGAGAGAGTTAATTCAAAGTCACGTGACTAAAAGAAAGGGTAGGTTTGGTGTCACGCGTAAAGATAGATCGAAGGCAACGTATGAATTCGAGAGCACGAAATTAAAGTTGCACACAAAAAGGATTACACAATTACGTAGGATTATCATAATATATTTTTAATTTTAGTTCTTTAAAATGCAGATAAAATTATTTTAATTTATATTCACAAACTATAAACCACTACAGACTGCCTAATAAACTAAATATACCAACAATTAAAACGAACTTGCATTAGCAGATATTTTTGGGCGAAACTTTTGAAAAATATTTTTTCTAATATCTAAGTTTTATGGGAAATTGATATATTTATTTATTTGTATTTTAGAATTTGATTTTTTACAAAATATTTGTGAAATTACCTACATATCATATAAAGCCTTAATATTGATAAAGTTTTTGTAATTTTATTCATTTTTAGGAAATAGAGATACTTCTAAGAAGTTAGGAAAATCATATTTTGTAGCTTGTACTTTGGTAGGTATATATAGTTAATGACCTGAATGTCGATGACTTAAAGCGAAGTCGTTTGTTCTTCCGCCAAATCTGGTGTAAAATTTTACATCCGGTGTTATCTCTCTTCTTTTAACTTTTAGTTCACAGGTCACCGGGATTTGCTGCAATCAGGGTAAATCCTTATGTTTCTATTCCTATCCAATCACCTGCTAAATAATGTTTCTTTTTATAAGCAGGCTAACCTATGGTCATTAAAGCTTTTTTCCATGTGGTATACCTACACGATCCGCAGTCGCGTAGTAATAAAAATTAAGAGGCTCTTTCAAAAAATCAACAGATGTTGCACAATTTTTTTTTGGAAATTTTAAAAATTCATGTGTTAAAATTGGTTGTGAAACTCAATTTATTTTGACAAAAATTTAAATTTTTTGGGGTATTCATTGTTTTTTAAATTTTCTCAGACAAATGTAAATTTAATGTAATTATATGGTATATTTTTATCTTAGATGATGTAAACTAGAAATGTGTGTGTTTTACATACAATTTTTCCGCGTCTTCTAATTCTTGTATTTCAGAGGAGTTGGAAATCAGTTTAAGTGGCTTGACGGAACGAAAAACTGACTGTCCAATAACAGTACAACGTCGACCTGGAACGCAAAAAGGATTTTTCCTACCGTTTTATGACTGTCGCACGCGATGATGGAACGAAACTAATATAAGCCGGGAGAAAAATAATATGACTGATTATTCATTCATGGTAATTTTAAATCGCAAGACCGCATCGTGGGTTTGGGTCGGGGGTGAAAGGACCAAGATCTTCCTCGTCCATGGCACATTGCCAGCACCGAACGCAGCGGTAGCCACCACGGTCAGGGTTGCAGAGAGTGAAACTAGCGCCACTCAGCGTCGCGCCGCTTCCCCAGCGCCGGCGTCGCAACGGCCTCAAAGTTGCTGCTGTGTGAGTGAAACCGAAAGTGAAAAGCGAAAAGCTTCTCTCCATCCCTCCCCTACAGAGCGACGCGACGCTACCCCTACCTTTCCCTTGAAGCCGATTCACTTTCCCCGGCGGATGCCGGTGTGCGTGATTCAGCGTGCCGCATCTAGTAAGTATAGTAGTAGGCTTTGGCAAGAGCCCGAAAGTAGACGGATAGAATCAAGCGCGCCGTGAATCTTTGTACAAGCGCTCGTTCCCTTGCGATTTGCTCGATTCACGCGTGGGAAACGAGAAAATCCGAACTGGCCATGGCTCCGCGCCGGCACTTGGGCCAAGTTCAAGGTCTTCTGTGTATGACTTCTTTGGATGAATCCTCTTCTGGGTACACCCGTTGTTGTGTACCAACAGGAGAGTGTTTGCGCGTGCAACAGTCCCAAATGAACCCTAATAATAACGACCCGATGGTCATTTCCCTGGACGATTTGCGGGACACTGTCCGAGTTACTTGCAATAACGAACTGTGCACAGTGGGTAGATATATGCATCGTGAGTGTTTTGACCAATGGGAACAGACTGTTTTAGCTTACCTCAAAACTTGTGGTCGGGCTCGGTCTTGGTCCGAAAGACAAAGACACCAAAATCTTTGGACCAAAAAGGGTTACGACTTAGCTTATAAGGCTTGTGGTTGTTTGTGTGGAAGAGGTGAGCAAAAAGTTATTTTTAAAATTTAATTTAAAGTGTTTATTCCGTTTTATATCCGTTCCCCTTCCTCGCCCTGGTAAAAAAGAAATATTTGCATTATTTCAAAATAAAATGTTATTTATTTACAAAAAAAATAACAAGACAATTATAGTCCACAAATTATTTGAAGAACCTACATCGACAGAGCTTAGGCACAGAAGAGGCTTGGGTTCTCACCTGATACTTCCTAAATTAAAGTTTAGTTCAGTCTCACAAATAACATTAGATTAACGATAATTAAAGATTGGTTCAGCCAGGTTAAACTTAAGAGATTTTTTTGTGAAAAAAGTTTTGTTTTTTAACTTAGGAATGTTCCTAAGGGTATAAAATAACATGTTTACAAAAAATACAACTGAAAACTTTAGAAAAATTGTAAAAATCAAGAAAATTTCCTCTTAACTTAGTTTAATCTGGCTTAGGGTAAGTTAATGTAAGTTAATTTAATTTAATCTAATGTAATTTATGAGGCTGAACCGACCTTAACTTAGCCTAAGTCAAATTAGACTAACTTAAGAGAATGTTTTGTGCTAAAAGTGATGTTTTCTTAGTTCGGAAGTTTCTTAGAGCCCATCGCACCGACTTTTTTTTTCGTTACTTAGCCTAAAGTGTTCCTTATTACGTCATATTATGATTATACTAAGAAACGCTTTGAGCTATGGAACCGAAGAAAATGTCGGTGAGATGGACCCTTAAAGGTATAAAACATGATGTTTACAAAAATTACAAGTAAAAATTTTTGAAAAATCGGTAGAAATCGGAAAAATTTCTCCTTAAGTTAGTTTAATTTATCTTAGGGTAAGTTACTGTAAGTTAATGTAATTTGCGAGGCTGAACCGACCTTTTGGCTTATTACGGCCCCGCTTTATCAAAATTCTCTCACGTGTCCCTGTTTCCTACAATCAAAGCAACTCCCCTGAAAAAGTTTTCTCAAATCTCATATTTTTTTAAAAGTTTTTAGCAGATTTTAGAAGATCGACTGGACTCGAGCAGGACCTCCCAAATTCTTGCAAATACTCTCGTAAAATTATTACATTTTCTAAGTTTGATTTTATTGAGACTTCATGGAATCATGGATCAAAACTTCTCAATTCTTCTGAAACTCTGTAGGTATTTAAGGAGATTTTTCTCTTTACTATGAGATTTAAAAATACTTTGTCAGCTGCCTGAGTTTAACAACTACGACTTAAAAAATTATATTGGAGAGGTCGGAAATAAGTTTTGCTTTTCATAAAGTAAACATAGAATTATTCCACTGCTGGTTTGTTATTGAAATGATATTAGTTTTACTAAGATACATAGGTACAGAACATTCCAAAATTCTAGTTTAAAAAATCACTGTTGTTTTTAATACTTTTTAATAGATAGCTAGGAATTTTAAATACGTATTTTTTGTTAAAACACGCGTTTTAGGACAGAGCTTAAGGTATATGAAATATACTTAATAATGTTCGGTCTGATTTTTCAAATGATTTTGGGTCTGAAATCAACTAAAAAAAAATGAGGGTTTGGAAAACCATCTCACTGATCTTTGATAATTGTTGGTATGTTTATTATACCCATAAAGAAAATAAAAAATCCCAAATTTAAAAAATTTTATGCCTAATTTTTTTAAATAAAATTTAAAAAAAAACTGTCATTTTGGCTCAAAACGTCTAGTAACAAACATTGAGATATCTCGAGAATTATTTACACCATGGTCCCAGGTATAAGGCTTATTTAAAAGGTTTTTAAACTACCTTTCGGATGAGGTATGACATAATCGATTTTTTTAAAAACAAAACTCAAATTTTTACAAAAATAACTTTTTTTTAAATTTCTCAAAAAAATATTCTTGAATTTTTCTCATAAAATTTTAACTTGGAATTTGATGGATTCATGTCGAAAAAAATTTAATGGAAATACATGAAAATATAGTAGGAAATTGCAAAAATACTGAATTATATTCTTCAAAAAAATTGAAATACATAGGTTGTACATTTTAATAAAAATATTACTCTATTATTTCAATTATTGTGACCTATTAGAAAAAATAGAACCATAAAAACATTTAAAAAAGTTTAAAAAAAAGATCTTTTTTTACGATTCTATAATTTGCCTTAAAGCAATAGGTACCTATCACTAGTAAACTTAGCACTGCTGTTTTTGCTCTAAAATGTCTACTTTGTGTATTTTATTATAAAAATGATGCATTTCCCACGATTTTTCCATATATTTTTATTGCTAACATTTTTCAACATAAATCCATCATTTTCTCCATCCTGATTTTGGTGAGGATCTTGATAAAACATTAAGGAAAACAATAATATATTTACATATGTCTTTAACTTTAATTTTGTTTTTGTTCGATTATGTCACACCTAATTTAAAAGGCCTTTTAAATAAGCCCTGCATCATTATCCTGGTATAAGTGGTTCTCGAGATATTTGTTTGTCAGTATATGTTTGAGTCATATTTTTATGATTTTTAAAATTTATTTAAATAAAAAATTATTCTTCAGAAATATTTGAAAATTTAAATTGTTTATCCTATCCTATCCATCGAGGAGATGGTCTGCCTAACAAAATTTATAAAAACGTTGTTGGCTGCAGTCTGCACATAGTAAGTTTCTAGTAAACCAGTACCACATACCTAACAGAATAAAGAAAACTATTGTATAATATTGAGCCCAGCATTGAGCCAATTCAACGTAACAAAAAAAAACCAGGTCAGGATACTGAAAAAATCAGATGATTTCTGGGGTGTGACATATACATTGGCTCCTATGGAAAGACTATCGATATTTTGAAAAAAGCAGTATGGATTTTCAATAAATTCCACTTAAATATTCTTCGACGCAATCCTGATATTTCAACAAATCTTTCTAAGGATATAATATGATTCAAAGGTTAAAATGTTTAAGATTTATTATTCCTTTCTTTAATTCAAATTTCCCAGTTCGGTGAGCTTTGATTGACTTTTTGATTTTTTACAATAATACCCTAAAATGTTAACAATGTCTCAGTGATGGCACAATTGCAACAACTTAAGTTTCAGAAATACGCAAAAATATGTTTTGCGTTTCGGGGACATTCTGCATTTCTTCGCTGCAAAACTTCTAAGAGAAACGCGTTATATTATCCCAAATAAGCGACAATTAAGAAATAAAGACGTCCGTAAAATATGAGAGAGTTGATTTATTACTACAAAGTTTCCATGACCATACCTCGGCCATTAGGAGTTAAAATAAACTAATCCCAACAGGTCACCTCAAAAAAGATTTAGACTGGATGCCTCCTCCACCAACATCCAACATCTTTGGTCGGATCGAAGAAGTGGACGCCAACAAGAAGAAAAAACGCCGTAATCGTAACAATTCCAAGCCAAATTTGACAATCTCTGCCACGCCGACGACACTTCCTGAGGGTAAGTTAGGTGATCTTAATTTAGAAAATATAATGCAGATAAGAAAATAGCTAGTCAACGATTTCAGATTACCTCTGGGGGGCATGTACCAAATAATATGATATGCATAAACTACTGGCGTTTCTGTAACTTTGATGGCAAACTTTAAAACTCGATATTTCTTAAGCTACGCAAAAAAACGTGGGGTTTGTGAAAAAGGCAACAACAAAAGGATTTAGCAAAAATTTAAGATACATTTTAATTTGCTGCTGGAAGTCACAAGTCGTCTATTTTGAAACAAATCCTGCTTGATTAGGATGAGATCAGATTTTCTCTTGGTTTATTTTGATCGTCGTATCTTCAGCTGCGTTTGTTATGATTTTAGTTTTGATGTAGTTCATAGTCAACCCTATGTTTTTAGCTGTTGTATCCAGTTCTTCCAGCATTTTATCAGTCCTTCTTTCGATATCATTAGCATATCTTAGATGGTTTAAGTATTTTTTGTTTACTTTAGTGCCTATTTCTTCCCAATCAAAGTTATTAAAAACATCTTCTAGGGCCTGGTTTAACATGGATTTGGATTGGTGTTGTTGCTTCGCCATATATAATGTCTATTAAATCTGGATATCTGTAATCTATTCGGCTATTTATTAAAGATGCTTTTACTGCTTAGTGCTCAACGCTATCGAAAGCTTTTTCAGAATCTATAAACGCAATATATAGAACAATGTTGTAATACTTAGCTTGTTCTATAAGGATTTTCATGGCTAATAGGTGATCAACTTTACTCAAACTTTTTCTGAAGCCTGTTTGTTCTATTGATTGATATATGTCAAATTTTGCTGTTGCTCTTAATATTCTCGTAAAAAGCTTATAAATTGCATTGAGGAGTGTTATAGGTCGATAGTTTTTAGGTCTGCTTTATCGCCATTCTTGTGTAGAATAATTGTTATGGATTCTTTCCAGTTGTTGGGATTATTTTTTCTTTTAGTATTTTATTCAGAAGAATATGGGGGTTATGAACTACAGTTTTTACACACTACTTGAGCATTTCTGTCGTTACTCCATCTTCTTCGGGTGATTTGTTATTTTCCATTTTCTTTAATGCTCTCTTTATTTCTGCTTTGCTTATTTCAGGTTGTACCTCTGATTTTATGTACTTTATTTTTATTTGGAGTGTCTTCATGGTTTCTCGTGATGGTTCCCTTTTTGTTTGGTAAAATTCTGTATAGAATAGTTTAGTGATATTTATAATATCCTCTTTTCTATGCCGTTCATCATTCATTTATAGGATAATATGGACCTACTTTAACTCCTGATAAAGTACACGCAAATATAACCCACTATATGATAATGTGTTTTATTCTGTGAATTTGGCCTTTTTTGTTTTCTCATCTGAATTAAACTTTTTTTTGTATAGGTAGAAACAGGGTACACAGTTTATCATGCTCTAGTTCCGGTTCAGCATCACCCCCTACATCTGGGAGCGAACCCAGCGTCTCTCCAGTTCATGGAACTTCAAACTCCAGGAAATCGAAGGTGCTTGAGCTGTCAGAAAGAATCAGGTTAGTAATCAATTTTAAACTTTATTCTTGTTCCTTCAGAAAACATTTCGTCGACGGAAACATACCCATTGGTATAAACTGTGTTTTTTTTAATTAAAAACAAATTTTGCCTGAGAAAGTGAGAAAGTTTAAGCGGTAAATCTCGGCTATTCGTTATAGGTAGACTCGTCCACTTTTTTGATGTCATCTTTTGTTTCCTATATTTGTAGAATACCGCATGGTTAATAATAAGTATAATGATTCAATAAACGATTTTCTTTAGCAGTTTTAAAATCCCGCTGAAATTCCGGGCTTTCCAGACAAGGTTAGTCAATTTCAAGGTGACATTAAAAAAGTGAGCGACTGTACATACCTCTAATATTTACCATTTTTGACTCTTTTCTTATTATATTTCGTTTCAACTCAAGTGAAAAACGCGCAAAGCCTCCGACATTCGGTTTCTTTGATTCGTTTGTCGGAAACTCAGAGGGTAACTTAAATCTCTATAACTAGGGATTAGAAGTGTACTTTAAGTGCATAAAAATATTTTAAATGTAAAAAAAAAATACTTTTTGTAGAAAAAAAAGTGACAGTGTCAGGCTTCCCTGCCACCCTGAGAAAACCATGCTGCCTATTCTCATTTAAATTAATTTTAATTTTAACTTTTTTACTAGCATTAGATCCCCTGTATTATAAGGTTCGGGCATAATTAATAAAGAATTGTTTTAGAAATTAGCATTTTTATGGCATTTTTTGCCAATAAAATGCCCCAAATGGTATAATAAAATTTCGGTTTAATAATAAAATTTGCAATAAAAAGGACGCTTTAATGTTAGGATTTATAAACAGAATGATAATATTTTGCTTAAATTAAGGAAGTATTTTTAACTGCGTCCAATATAAAATACTATTTAAATACTTGAAAATGAGCAAAACCCTCTATCCTATTGTGATGAGTAAGGTGGGCCACGGGGTTGGTTTTAGGTATTGAAGGTCGCTAGTTACCTGTTATTATCTTAGAATATCAAGTAAACTGCTCAAAGAATTCTTAAAAAATTTAAGTATCATCCATATGCAACACATATTGGTCAAGAACTCCGAGATGGTGACTTAGAAGGAAGAACCTTGTTTTGCAATTGTTCATATAAAAATCGCAGGAAAATTCTCAATTTCCGGTTCTGTGGTCCGACGATAGCAGGTTTACAAACTGCGGGGCGTTTAACAGACATAACTACGTGTACTGGGCCGATGAAAATCCGTTCTTAAATCGTGAGGTGCACCATCAAGTTAGGTGGGGTTTAAATGTATCGCTGGGAGTCATAAACGGACACATACTATATATGCATGCATGTCTCTAATTCATCGATGCAGGATTTGTTAAATATAATGCACCAAATATTTTCATTTGGTATGCGTTGCGCCATCTACAGTATAAGATAGCGAGTAGGCTAGTTTTCAAGTGTGTTCGTTTTATGTTAGATAAAACCGAAACTGCGTGTACATTTTTGCGTTTCTAACAGGATTTGCATGAATAACAACGGTGGAATTATCGAACATTTGCTTATTTAATTCAATGGTTTGTTATCGGTTTTTAGTTTTATTTTAAATTAAATAATAAATGCAAACTTTTGTTTCAGAAATAAAAGATAGATTTTAAGAAATTGTATTATTTCTTAGCCCGAAAAATATTAAAAAATAAGGGCCTTAAAGATTTGCATATAAATCAAATAAATGGAAAAGTTTTGAAAGATAGTTACGCAGGTATGCAACTAAGTGAAAAACTATTTTTTAAATAAATTCACATTTTCCGTCATCCAAAGATAGGTTTATTATACACGGTTGAAAAGCTCCTTTTGTGCTCTATTTATAAAAGTATAAATCCAATATGGCGGTCATAAGAAATAAAAAAGTTGGCTATGGTTTCAAAAAAACTAGAAGGCCTAGAAAAAAATTGTTAACGTCATTCGATTGGCCGTAGTTGTTTATACAAAACTACCAAATTTCATTAAATTTGTTTGCAAGATGGCGGCGATATTTCAATTTTCCAAAAAACACCATTATTTTTGTAGTTATTTTTAATTATGATACGGCATCTGATTGGCGTTAGAATAGCGCAACTTTTTATCATTTAAACAAACTCGTATTTCTTACCGTTTCCGAAATCCCTGTAGATGCTTTTATTTGGAACACCCTGTATAAACTGCGCATTCGGGCAAATTTTAAAAAGTATAATAGGTCTTTTTCTAATTTGCTAAAAACACAAAGTGATAATAAATAACTACACTTGTTGACTATTACACCCTGACCTAGACAAGCAGACTGTTGTTTCCGAAATTTATACCTTTTCAAGAAGTTTGTGCCAGTCATTCTTGAGTCATTATTCATTGGATGTTGACAGGTCCAATTCAAAGGCTGAAGCATATTTGTGGTGTTAAGCTTTAAATAATTGCCCTGTTGGCTTGTGGTTGTTGATTAGATCTTATTTAGCTCTGAATATCCCAGAAGTTACATT
The DNA here is from genome assembly GCA_963576565.1 of Aspidapion aeneum. Taxonomy (NCBI): domain Eukaryota; kingdom Metazoa; phylum Arthropoda; class Insecta; order Coleoptera; family Brentidae; genus Aspidapion; species Aspidapion aeneum. The sequence goes on from OY755040.1 coordinate 115,084,328, forward strand.
ATGTGTCATTTTAGGCTTAAAAGTAGGATCACATTTTTAAGTTTTCGTGTTCTAAAAAATACTAGTTTGTAAATTTTAATAATTTAGGATTTTATTTATTTGCAAATAGTATACAGGCTGTTCCAACTTAAATGTCTAAACCCAGTAGAATGTTCTTAAATATACTAAAATCAAAAATAAAATAAAGCATTGGTTTTTGGAATTTTCGAGTTTTTAAAAAAATATTTAAAAAATTAATTCAATTAATTAATATTATATTTTTTTCTGATAGGTCTTTCAATTCTAAACAAAAATTGTCTTTTGATTTTTTCTCCTTAAGTTAAAAATAACGAACATATTTTAAATTCGAAATTACGTATTGAAATTTTATTTGGTAGAAAAATGTCTAAGCGTAATTTTGAATTCCGAATATCTTCGTTACTTTTAACTTTAGGAAAAAAAATCTCAAAACATTTTTTGTTTAAAATTCAAATTGTAATACTTAGGGTATTAGAAAAAAATTTGTTTTATGTTTTTTGAAGAAACTTGAAAATACGCAAACACGAGGTTCGATTTTTTTTTGATTTAAGTATCTTAAAGAACGTCAACAATTCTACTAGTTTGTTAATAAAAACAATTTCCATCTTTAATAGTTAACAAAGTTAGCAATAATGGACACTTAACTTGGAACACCCTGTATATTTTTATTTATACCGATATAATTTAACGAACAATAAGCATTTTCAAAAATAAAATGAAAAGTTTTTATATACTTTTATGTAGGAGCTTTGTCTCCCAGAAACAAGGTGTTAAAAAAATTAAAATACTTTTTTCGTTAAAGGTTTTTTCCTTATTGGAATTTTTCTATTTTGCTTACCTTTGGGGAAATAAGGAAAATTCTGTAATAAGTCCGCCTAAACCCTTCCCCCCCCCCCACCCTCTCCAGCACGATACTTAAATTTTAAGACAAGAAAATCCGTATATTATACCCCAAAAGGCGTTTTCAAAATTGCAGTTTAGGAGGTAGTCTACCGGGTGGTATTAGAGAAAACCGGACAATTTTTTTTCATTATAACTATTGAACTATATAATCGATTTTAATAGGACAAACGGCACTTGGCAGAAAATTAATTAGAGTTTTGACTAAATGTATGTGTTTGTTCGCCATCTCAAAATCCAAGATGTTAGACGAAATTATATTGTACCCTTAAAGATGCTCGTTTATTCTTGTGTTACGAAAATGTTTTAATTATTTTTTTAATTTAGTAAAAAAGCTGCGTTCTTGCCAGGTACAAAGGTGGTTCTAAAAAAAAATATTTTTGTTTCAAACATTGTTTTGCATATTATACGATTGTAATGCCAATTAAGTCTGCATTTATTTCCTTATAAATTCATTACTACTAAACCGATTTTAATGAAGTTAAAAACATCTTGGTGAGATTTGATTGCTTTTTAAAGATCATGATCAAAGTTTATCGCCATCTTAGAATTTAAGATGTCGGACAGAGTTATACTTGATTATTCAAAATGGCGTGATTCTTCTTATTTTCGGAAAATGTTTAAGTTTTTTTTTCTAAATATTATTTCCTAGCATTTTTAGGAAATAAGTATTGCTTTTCTATAAATTAAAAAAAAAACTAAACCATTTTCGGAAAATAAGTATAAACACGCCATTTTGAAGAATTAAGTATGATTTTGTCCGACATCTTAAATTTTAAGATGGCGGCAAATTTCGATTATAATCTTTAAAAAGCAATCAATTTTTACCATATTTTTTTTTATTTTACTAAAATCGGTTCAGTAATAATGAATTAATAAGGAAATCAATGCAGACAGGATTGGCAATGCAATCGTTTAATCTGTAAAGCAACGGCTGAAATACAAATAGATTTTTTGAGAACCACCACACCGATTTTATTAATTTGTACCCCGTTGTGTGGAGGAAAGGTGCTTTTATATAAATAAAAAAAACATTTTCGGAAAATGAGAATAAACACGCCATTTTGAAGAATATGATTCTGTCCGCCATCTTAAACTTTTAGATAGCGATAAACCTTGATCTTGATCTATAAAAAGCAATCAATTCTCACCAGGAGGTTTTTATTTAATTAAAATCAGTTCAGTAGTAATGAATTTATAACGAAATAAATGCAGACATGATTGGCAAGGCAATCGTATAATATGCAATTTTTTTAAAACTGATTTTTACCTTGCTGTGCGTGGAAGAAAAGCAGCTTTTTAATAATAAAAAAAATTAGTTAAAACACGTTCGCAACGCAAAAATAAACGAGCATCTTTAAAGGGTACAATGTAATTTCGTCCGCCATCTTGGATTTTGAGATCACGGACAAAAAATATATCATGTCAAAACTCCAATTAATTCTCTGCTAAGCACAGTTTGTCCCATAAAAATCGATGGGATAGTTCAAAACTTATAATAAAAAAATTATTGTCCGGTTTTTTTTGGCCCACCCGGTATATACTTTCCTTTCTTATTTTCTGATCATCAATCACATGAAACAAATTCTAACAATTTTGGTCAAAGTTATTTTTTTAATAGTTTGTTTTATGAAGATTTAAATTCTTAAACGGAATTTGATTCGTCACTAATTAGTTTTTGAGGTACTCACCTGTTACATAAATATGATTAAACTTTTAGAAAATATGATAGTTCTAAAAAATAGAAATATAAAAATAAAATTTCTTTTAGATAGGTACCTACCTAACTGCAGATATTTGGTTTGGATTGATTGAATTAAATTCTCTGTCTTTAAACTAATTTTAGACTGGAAAAGAAATGTAAATTTCTCAAAGTAAAAATAATCTAATTAATATAATACTTAACATCCACACTATTTTGAAACATATGCAAAGATAAATTTTCTTATATTTATTGCAATCTAAAACAAAATACGTACCTTGACATAAAATTATTTGTAATAAATAATAAATAATTAAACTAAATTATATTGAATAATGCAACTCTAATCAGGTTAATGCGTTTTATTGAATTATCATAATATTTTATAGCATTTTATGTTCATCTACTTAAGACGATTATGGGCATATCCAATCTGTAGGTATTTTAGTTTTAATTATTTTTGTACCAGCAGATTATTATCGCTTGTTTTAATATCAAGCTGATCGGTGGGTATACCGCATAAACAAGTTCATATCTAGGGGTACAAATTTCCATAAGAGGATAAAAAACAGATAGAGTATAGCATTTATTAAAAATAGACCGCAATACGCCCGAGTCTCGCAGAAAGCTTTGCAGCGTTGTCAAAGGTAACCTTGATAAATTACTACAGTCACACGCGGTCGCACTCGTCAAGGGGCGGACAATCTGAAATATTTTTTTAGGGCGAGAATTCTTACTTGACTTGTCACCATACAAGAAGTGGACTATTAAAAACGTGAACATTTTATTTTTAAAATTTTATTTAAAGTGAGTTATTTAGTTCCTAAAACACCTAGATCGGATAATAATAAACGATAACTCAAGAACACCTCAAACGATTTTAACCCAATATGAAACACAAGTTTTATATCGGCATTGGATCTTCGCTAAAAAAAAGGGTTAGTTAAAAGTATGATTTAACAAATTTTACCTTAAAACAATCAACTTAACTATCAACTTTTCTTGTTGTATCGCTTTTTGTTTAACAATCTTCCTTTTGTATTAAAAACATTTTTGCTTGTGTCGCATGTCGCCTGCGATTATTTAACGTAACATTACTCCAATATTTTCTGAAAATTTTCGTTTTTTGTTTAAAAAAGTACTAAAAGTACTCCGCCGAACTACTTTTGAGGCTCAATACTACCTCTTCCGCCCCCTAACGTATCGACCAGCCTCCCGCGTCCATAACCCCACTGAGTGCACTGTGGTCTACCATTACCTTTGTTAGGGTTAAAATAAAAATGCATAAAAAAACCTAAAATTAAATAATTGTTACCTTATTGGTAAACAGTGATGTAAAAGAATTGACTTTAATGAATGTGAAACGAAAATCAATAAAAAGAATAACACTTTACAATTCTGTTTGTTTGTAAAAGTAAGTAAATTATGCACATTTAGGAACAAGCAGAAAAGCAGAATTTTAAGGTATTATTCTGGTTGTTTATCACCCCGTTTGATGAATGCACTTACACAAAACTGAAAAGTTGACAAATCGCTGATTTTACTGATATTTTCGCTAAACTGGCAACGTTGGTCTGTTTTCCCATGCAATCCTTATGTCTCATACAAAAATCCTACCCCTAGATAGAAGGCTGGCCACGCGGTATGCAGTTTTTAGTACCTAAGTACCATCGCTTTGCTTCGGTGGTCAAATCAATATTTTTAATTCATACATACATACAAAATTTGCCGAGGTAAATACATACCTAAATAGAAAAAAATGTATCAAGTCTTCAAGCTTACATCAAAGAAAAAACAATCAATGATAAAGTCCAAAAGAGAACCAGTTTGGTTTGTTTATTTCGGCGGTCCGAAATTACATAACACCAAAATGGTCAAACCAGTTTTTTGTATTTTACGATGGGACTGGGCTGACCAGACCGCTTGCATGCGACGAGCCCATATTATGTTGAAATAATTGTTCAACTTCTCTGCTGTATAAAATATAGTCTTGGGTGTGCATATGTGTTAAGAGACTGATTTTTACAGAAAATAGAAGCAAGTAAAATACAACAAAATTTGACGGATATCAATCAAAGGAACAAGCAGGCTTTAGAATAGGTTTCAGTACAGTTGACCACTAATTAACCATGAATATCCTAATAGAGCGAGCCAACGAATATAACATTCTACTATATATTGCGTTTATAGACTTTGAAAAAGCTTTCGATAACATTGAGCACTGGGCAGTAATAGAATATAGATATACAGCGAAGCAAAAAAATCAATCAAAATCCACGAGAACCTAGCTAATCTGAATAAGAAGGGGTGGCAGAAAGGGTGACACAATATCCCCTAAATTATTTAACCAGGCCCTAGAATATGTTTTTAAAAGCTTAGATTGGGAAAAAATAGGCATCAAAGTAAACGGACAATTCTTGAACCACCTAAGATATGCTGATGATATCGCCTGAATAACAGACAAGAAAGAAGAACTGATAAAAATGCTGGAAGAACTGGATACAGTAGCTAAAAATATTTGCTTAAGTATGAACTACACTAAAACTAAAATCATAACAAACACAGATACGGTCAGAATAAAGTAAAAGCAAATACATCAAGTAGAGAAATACCTGGGACAAATTATTAAGCTGGAAAAAGAAAACCATAGAGCTGAAATCAAGAGGTAAGTAAGATTGGCCTGGGCACCATTCGGTAAATTTAGCTACATATTAAGAAATAAAAAATATTCTCAGTACCTCAAAACGAAAATGTATAACCAATGTATCCTTTCTGTACTTACGTATAATATTCCATGATGCCGTATTTTGTGCTATTTTATTTATGAAATATGTGAAAGGTATCTAACAAATCCTAGCTCTATTTTTTCTTGTTGTTTTGTTTTTTACCATTTATTTTTAATCCATGGTCATTTGACCATTCTACCAGTTTTGATATGTCTCTGTTAATGTTAGAAATAGCCACTCTTGATTTAGTGTAGGTGAGAAGGAAGTATAAAATAGATTTTACATATTCGAAAATTTCTGACAATTTGTACGTATAAATTATGTATAGTAACGGTCCTAAAATGGATCCTTGCGGAACGCCAGTTTGAAGGGTATTAGCTCCTAAGACTTTATTATCAATTACAACCTTTTGAAATCTGTTAAAAATAGTCTTTTGCAACATTAATTATTTAACAGTAAAGCCCAAATATGTAAAATTTTTAATGAAGTTAATTTATTCTGAATTGAATGTTTCAGTTTGCCTCGTTCGAAAATGTCTGTGTCTGTTATTTTTTTATGATTATGCAAGCAACGTCAAGAAAATTATTTATTCTTCTCACATTAAACATCGGCATCATTTCTTTCTTTCAAACCATTTACCCTTGGAATTCACACATCATTGAAATATGATACATGATCATTTATCATTTTAACGTTTCCGCTCCCGTTTTTTTGATGTTGTGCAATTATTTTTTTTATACAGTGAGTTCTTTTAGTTTAATATAGGTTATCTTCCGTAAATATTTGTATAAAATATTATCTAGTATATTGTAAAACAACTTGATGCCGAATTGCGCTGGAAAGCACATGTTAAGAAAAAAAGAACAACTTGAGATAAGGTATAGAAAACTGAACTGGCTAATTGGAAGGAAGTCCAATTTACCAATTAATAATAAGTTGCTGCTTTATAGAGAAATACTGAAACTAGCATGGAAACGGAATTTAACCATGGGGTTGTACTGTAAGAGAGTAACATTCTAGTTTTACAGAGATTTCAAAATAAAGTATTAAGAAACATTGTACGTTCGAAATAGTGACCTTCATCGGGACCTTAAAATCGAGACTATAAAAAAGTACACAAAAGCAATTCAACTTCTAGACAATACTATACTATCTCATCTCTAATCATGTTCTACCTCAGAATCTTACTATGTGTGCAATGTCAAATAAGATCATTGTTCTAGTTTATTGTGTATTCGTATTCACCAATAACAAACAATTTTTTTTTGCACATGGTTTGTTTGTTATTTTTTTTTGGGGTTTATGATTTAACACAAAACAGCAAAGAACTTACTTACAAAATACGACTTTTCAGGAAACACAAATAACTCATAATAGGTTTTTAAAGCTTTTGTTTTTTTTTATACATAAATCTAGTTTTAATGATAATTTTTAAAGAAAAAAAAGTTAGGCCTAGAGTGGCTTAGTAACACACTTTCCGGCGACATAATCGCGAATTTTTATTTCATTATCAATCGATAGTTAGTTTTAAGTTTGAGTCAGATTTTAACTAAAACTCGATTTTCCAATTTTTTAAGTTAGGTCTTTATTGTTTTGGGTGTGTGATATTTACTGGTCTTCCTAATATCCTATAAATCTTATTATTTTTTTATGAGCATGGACATTCTTAACTCACACGTATACTATTTTTTACTTAAAAACACGGATTACCAAAATTTTTTCGATGACCTCAAACAGTTTTTGTAACAGGAGCTAAAAAAACATCGAAATTTAGAAGAAACAAAAAGGACTTATTTCTGTAATGTAATTTATACACAAATAATAATACTAATAAACTAAGAACAAACTTGTAAATAGTTTTAGCATTAAGGGTTTTAATAAAGGATTTTATAAAAAAAAATAGTCGAAATGGGACAGCTCGGCGCCGCCAACGGGCGCTGGGCCAACTGGGCGCCGGGCCAACACGGCGCCGCCAACTAAACGCCGGGCCAACTCGGCGCCGAACAAAAAAAAAAAAAACAGATAAATTTTTATTTATACAAAAACATCTTTAAAAAATCCTTTTCGCAATTTTCTTGAAATTTGGTTTTGTTAATTAGATCCATTAACTCAAGTGTTGAAATTTGGTAGGTTTAGTGTTCTGGTAACCTGGTAACAATAAAATTTACGTTTTTAAACCGATTTGTCTCAGACTTGAAAGTTTGCAGTGCTCGAGATCATATTAATGCAGTTTTATCCTAAAACTCAAAAAAATGAAAATGGCGGATTTAAAATTGCGGGATTTCTTATTTATGCATCGATATCTGTCAAATATGGACCTTGGCGGTGTTTCAAGTCGCTGATTATGATTTTTGACTAAAACTCATAAAAAATTCAAAATGGTCGATCCAAAATGGCGGATTTCCTTATTTTTAACTCAATTTGTCTTAAACTTTTAAGTTTGCGGTGCTTGAGTTTATCTCGAAACTTAAAAAAATTAAAATGGCAGATCCAAAATGGCGGATTTTCTTATTTATGCATCGATATGTATCAAATATAGAACTTAGTGGTGTTTGAAGTCGCTAATTATGATTTTTGACTCAAACTCATAAAACATTCAAAATGGTGGATTTCTTGAACCGATTTGTCTTAAACTTGAAAGTTTGCAGTGCTTGAGATCACTTAATACAGTTTTTTCCTGAAACTTAAAAATCCAAAATGGCGGATTTTCTTATTTATGCACCGATGGGTATCAAATATAGAACTTAGCGGTGTTTCAAGCCTCTAATTATAATTTTTGACTCAAACTCATAATATAGTAGTGTGAGCTATGGTTATTGTGTCAAAAATAAGAAAAAAAAAGTTGGTCCGATTTTATTGTTTTTTATATATCTTTGCGTTTCAGATGATTTCGAAACTTTTTTGTTGGGCAGTCTGTCTGTCTGTATGTCTGTCTGCAACGACCAACGCGGGGGGGGGGGGGGGGGGTGTTGAGTTTTTTTCATCTGACCTATTTTTTACCGATATTGATCGGAATAAACATACATACACACATAAATATACATGTAGATATACGAAAGATTCTAAAGGTCAAGATATATTTTTATCAAAATGTTTATGTGATTTTTTAAAAATATGCATAAACCAGATTTTCGTTATCATTATTATTGCAAATTTGAAATGTAAATGTTGTTATAAGTTATTTTTGAATTATTATGTTTTTCGTTTATATGTATGTATAAGCAACAACAATCGCCAGAATAATTTTAAAAAATCAGTAATAACTACAACAAGCAGGAAAGAGAAAGTTTTTTAATGTTACTGAAATTGAGCACCCGACCAAATTTGACTTGGTAAATAAAATTTCGAAAAATGAGCGGTTTGGAAAAATATGACTTGAAAGTACATGTGTTTGTTTTTTATCTATATAAATAACTGGGGTAAATATTAACATCCCGAGAATGAAAATTCAAAATATTTAGGGACTTGATCTTCCCTAATGTAAATTATATTAGTTAATTTTAAATTAAGGTTTTGGAACCGTACCAAATAAGCAAAAGTAAAAGCAAAACAACAAACAAGTGCTAAAAATAAAAAAGTCAACTTTGGTATTTGATTTAGTGTCGCCATGTTTATTTATCTATATTTTATTAAATAATGCATAATATAATGCATAATACAGCGTGTTCGAAAAGTAATATCATAACAAAAACATTTCATGTAAAAAAAGTCAAGTATACGCGAAAATAGTATTCCGTAAAAAGAATTGAGATAAAAGTAAAGCCAAGTTCTCCAATACAAATTTCAGAATTGAAAGATCTTTCTAGTTTGGAAATGTGTTTTTTAACTTTGCTATTACAGCCAAACTTCTTTATGTTAAATTTAGCACTGTGTCTAAGAATGGTTTGCAGCCATAATAGCCAAGTTTAGAAAAACATTTCCAGACTAGTAAGAACCTTTCATTTTGAAATTTGTATTAGAGAACTATATTAGCATTTTAACTTAGTCAAAGTTAAAATTTTGTTTTGTGATCAATAATAACCTTATAACTTAAATTTAATTCAAATTCCGTAGATTTATGAGTCTCAATAAGGGTAATAAAAAAATTATATATTTTTTTAAACCATGCTTCTGTTATGCAGTCTATTAATAAAAGGTTAAAAAAATCGTTTAAAAAAGTTTATTTATCATAAAAAATTTAATGGTTTATGTAAGGATTATTGATATAATATTCTCCTGAAAAAACTTCACACCTATGCAAAAGTTACTTGACTATTTTTTCCTGTAAGTTTTAATAAAAATGAATATAGTTATTTATTAGAAAAATAATTTTAAGATCTTATTTTTAGATATAGTTTCAGTATGTTTAGGCACAATATAAAATTAAATTAAATTAAACTAAAAACCTTTTTTGTAACAAACTCCTTAATTCAAACACAGATATCGTCCAACCCGGGATCCTTCACAAAAAAAATACTAAGGCCAAAAGACTGATTTGATAAGATTTTATTTCAGACCTCTGAAATCTGACTCTTGGTCTCATAACCCAGGGACCTAGAGTCTGTACTGAATATGAAATAAAGTGACGTTAAAAATTAGGGGGCAGAAATTTATATTGCATGGAAAAGGAGATAAAAACTTATCTGAACAGTTTTATTTGAGCATTTTACAAACAAGCAGCTACTTGGTGTAGTTTTTAGTTTATTTTTTTATAGATAAAGTCTATTCGCCCTTCTTTTACATGCGCAAAGTGCTTGGATTAGCACCAGTTTCAGACTCATCATGGCCCGTTGAGCAACCTCACAAATCCAACACAATTTTAAACAGTCTATCAACCTACTAAGTACAGTCGAACCTCTATAACTCGAACCTGAAGGGACAACCAAAACAGTTCGAGTTATGGAGAGTTCGAGTTATTGAAACTCGAGTTACATAGGTTAAAATACATGTAAAAAGTGCAGGGACCGCTTAAAAGGTTCGAGTTATAGAGGGGTTCGAGTTATAGAGGTTCGAGTTAGAGAGGTTCGACTGTAAATGTCTATTTTTTGCCACATTTTCATTATGTTCGGTAATGTTTTGACTATAGGCACTATTCAATTGGCACCTATTATCAGTCTTGCCTAGAATAGAAAATTCTATGTGGTTATTTAAATAAGTAGTACTTACTTTGTGTCTTTAACTTTTCACTAAAGTGCTCAAGATCACACATTTCTTTTGCCATCCACGCAACCCCACAACCAGTTTTCAGCATCGTATAATTTTTTATTACTGCCAGTAAAATTTTGGTTAATTTCTAGGATTTTTAGGTCCGGTCTATGTGGCCCTAAAGATTTTATTTGTAATCGAAATTCATACATTAACGTATTTTAATTTGCACAGTTAATTATGTAATCGACGGTATTTATTTTCATTTTATAAACAAACAATAAAAAAACAATGACACGCGACCGACAACGCTTTTTACTACTGACTTAGTCCAAATCAAAACAAACTCATACTCATATACTAAGAATAGAACCGGCATCGTGTGGAAGGGCAACGGACGTGTCCGCACGATGATGATGGCCGACTTCAACTAAAACACACAAGACGCTAGCCCTACCAAGTCCACTTCCAATCCCTGACTTCGCATGCGTAGATCTACCAATATTATTTACCTCATGTATTAGAATAGATGTACAGGGTGATTTTCACTTGAATGATTCGAACCACATGAAAATAGAAAGTTTCAAAAACCTAACCTAACGAAACCTAATCAGATCTAACCGAACCGAACCAAAACAAACTAAACCAATATTAAAAAAAAAAAAACTTTCCTGACTTCCTACCCGGGATCCTAGAGGATGTCAATCCGAACCGGACCGTACCGAACCGAACCTATCCAAACCTAACCCTACCCAACTAAACCTAATTAGCAGTACGTGTTGTAGTTTAGTTAGGTTAGGTTTGGTTCAGTTTAGTTAGGTTCGGTTTGGTTCGGTTCGGATTCACATCCTCTAGGATCCCGGGCAGTAAGTCAGGAAAGTTTTTTTTTGAAAAAAAATATTGGTTCAGTTTCCTTTGGTTCGTTTCGGTTAGATTTGATTAGGTTTTGTTAGGTTAGGTTTTTGAAACTTTCTATTTTCATGTGGTTAGAATCATTCAAGTGAAAATCACCCTGTATTCATCTTGGTAGATCTGCGCATGCGAAGTCAGGGATTGAAAGTGGACTTGGTAGCGCTAGCGTCTTGTCTAAAACACATTCCTCCTACCCCCGCTCGAGAATACACCCATATCCGCTAAAAAACGGGTGAAATTGAAACCTTGCCCCACACGGCACTGCCGGCTAAGCTGAAAAAGTTCACACAATTAATCGCTTGATGTTAACCACAGATAACAAAAAGAACTAGATAATCATGTCGTAATAAGGGAAGACTTATCTTTTTTAACATAAATCAATTAAAATTACTGCTTGTTGTCTAGTTTTGGGAGGGCACTTGCCCTACTTGTAGCAGTCTCCACTAGTCTCTATCTATACTCCTAATTTGTTCTTTCCATTATTTTGCAAGTAGCTGAACCATTTGATATTGGAATTTTTGTGTATAAGATTACATTACATTACATTACATTTTTTTTTAATTGTTTTCTCAGCATCAAGCAGTCTGTTTGGTAAGAAAATTTTTAGGAAATATTTTGAATTTTTTTGGTTATTTCCACGTTTCTAATTAGTCTAGCTTCAAGATTCAGGATTACCATTATTTTTCTTACACTTTTATTTGACTAGATTCCCCAATTTACAAGTGACTTGTCGGGAATGACATACATACTCGTAGGCCCAACAAACATTTAAAGTTGTAACGACGAAACCCCAACTAGAAAAAATTTCTTAAAAGTAACCGCAACGTACTCCCCCTACGTCTCAGTATACCATACAGCGACGTTATAATTCCCTAAGTGGGGAACCAATTTCTGGTTATAACTACTTGGCCAAGTGTTTAAAGTCACTGTAGTAACAACTATACTACTACGTCGTAGCCAGGTATCTACTACGTCGTAGAAGCTGTTTTTTTTTCCGTAATGGCATAAAAGTTGTGATGTAGTTGCAAATAATATAATCGTTTCTTTTTGGTAGAATTGTTACACAATATGGTGGACATAACAGTAAACAGACTCGCTTAGTTTTTTTGGTTGGTTATGGTTATAATATGTACTATGTTATCCAAAAGTGTGAGAATTTACGAGCAGAGGATCAAAATTCGAGTGCGACGCAAAGTTTTTTGTATAACATGCATTATATATATTGCAAAAAACCGATGCGCCCGTAAAATTGAGCCGTTTTCTGGTAGCTGATGGAATTTTTGTGTTGTGATTTTAGAGGTTATGTTTTCATAATCGACAGTTAACTCCAACAAATGGTGCTTAAGAAGAGCATTTTTGGTAAGCTTTAACTAATTTGTTTATAAAGTAGTATAGCTTTTTAATATGAGCTCATAAAACGACAACAAAAATATTAAATTTCCTTTCTTACATAAAAACATGGCGTCCCAAACTATATTCCCTGATAGTCGAAAGGGTTACTTGAAAGTGAGCCTAAGTTACGGCAACGTGTCACTTACGACTTTTATGTCGGAATTCCTTTTTAGTTCTAGATAACACACTCGAATTTCTACTCCTTCGTTGCAGAAACGTATTATTAACTAGCTTTCGCCACTAGAAAACGTCTACAGAGTGATAGGAACCACGCGATAAATATAACTACTACCCTCAAGTTATTGGGGTGTCGCCACTTGTCATTTGCCGTTTCTGTCAACAACAGCACCACTGCTTATAGGTTTTGTACCAGCGTGAATTTGTGGTAGGTTTTAAAACAAAAACAAGATAAATTAATTCCGTTAGAACAATGAATGAAGTGCCAATAAAAAGTGTTTTTTAAAAATGTATGTTGCAGTCGAGAGCATGATCCCTATTCTAGAATTTCTAGGAAGTGTTTGTCAAGGAACTAAAAGAACGTAGTCACATCAATGAAATCAACTTATTGTTACTTTTTTTATTTACACATTGCTCTCACAATTCGTATGTAGTATTTTTTATTGTTTTTAGATATTTTGGCATTGTCAATATTCAGTAATTTTTATTATTATAAGGCCTATAAGTAAAAAAACAATCTCTGAGACTTGTTAGATCGCTTAGAAATCCGCATGTAACCACGATATATCTAAGTTGTTTTTTTATTAGCCGCAAACAGCGCAAAAGTTCCTAGATAAAGTCTAGCATATCCCAGAGGTTATTTTAGGGGCCGTGCATAAATTAGATATTAGGGACCTATTGCAATAAAGCCTGGCACAAAACACAGCACAAATTTAAGTTTATTCACTTCAAACCAAGCTTTAACAACAGCACAAATTTGAAGAAAACCAAAAAGACAAATTGACCCCAACACATAAAATGAATCACAGTGAGACACGACACGTCAGCACAAGAGGCATAGATAAACGAATTCGGTTTAGTCCGCACAAGAGGGTTACGATGGCGATAGGGTGGTGCCACAGCACAAACCACGAACGACCGTAAAGACAGTACAAGAATAGAACAGCAACAAGTAGCGTAAAAGATTAAGGATGGAGATTAAGCATGGACCAGGGAATTCTTAAAATCCGTGTGCGGTACTCGATAGTTTGGATCAATATTTTGCATTTTGATTGTTTTGCAAAATGGTCAAGCAATGAGCTCGAAAAAATGGACTGCTCAAGGTAGTTAAAAAAATATTTGCAAATATATTCCTAATATTCCCATATTATAAAAGGAGCCACAAAAAGGGTTAAGAATGTGTGCGACCAAGATGCGACTTCAAAAAATCTACGTTTTCAAAGTAGAAACAGGAAGGAGAGATTACTTTAAAAGATCGACATTAAAAAAAAGTCAAAGTAGTTGCGGCTTTAAAGTTGATCCAAAAAGTTATTTTGTCTACATTGTTACATCAGATGTTACTATGATGACACAAACTTTTGTGGTAAAAATTAAAGTTATAATGTAGTTGTCGGATACACTTGTTTGGGACTCCAATGAAGCTTAACTTTCTAGTGGTAATTAAGTAGGATATAAAAGTCAGGGCGACTGCGAAATAACGACTAAAAAGAAAGTAAAACTTTAGCAACGTCTTATTGTGGTAGAGAAGACTATCAGAATCGACTATCAAGAAACAATCCTAAGAAGTAGTTTAGAGGGTCGTTTTTACGAAACATCTACTATTTCCTGATACTGAATAGTAGAACTAAAAAGTAACAAATTTTGGTTGGGATCACCACATTTCTACTATAAGAAAGTAGCAAAGCCTTTAGAACATGTAGCCGCTACTATAAATGTTAGTTGGGGGTATGCTAACTTAAGCTTTTGTTATTGTAGTGCCACTCTTTTCTTATTGTTGCCCGTAACTACAAATATTATACAAAAGAGAAACGAATGCTTGTCTCTGATAATGTAATAATAAACCCGCCACCTACAGCAATTTTCCGCAAACATAAAACTTTACTTTTCAGTCCACCAGACCATATCCGACGTTTGCATTGTTTAAGGCATTTTTACAGACATGCCGCAGCTACATTCTAGCAGAGTTGCCGTTTGGTATGATTTCCACAAACATTGTTTGTTTAGATTTTTTTATATATTTAGTTGGCAAAAAATAATATTCTAAATTGAAAAAATTGTGATTATTATAATTGGACATCGAATTATTATTACCCGGAGTATCTGGAAGAACCACGAAAATGCATTAGAAATACGCCCAGCTGTCGTAAAAATTTAGTTTGGGTAAATGTCGGTTCGGTTTCGTTTATCATTTCAAGGATCGAAACTTTTGAAAAAATCTTAGGCCATCATTAGGGTGTAAATTTATTGAAACGTATAGCTACTGTTAGTCTCATGATGCAGGAACGCTTCTTCTTAAGATATTAAACTCGCCAAGATTTATTACAACAGTGGCAGAAGGAAGTTCCTAAAAATCAGCTTGGTAATCAGATTCCGGGTTGGATTACCGGCCGGGTAGAATTTTTTGACATTTTTTTTTCTTTAATTTTACCTTCTTCGTAGTTTGGATTTATTGTTTATTGTTTTAAGTATAGCGTTCATAAATGCACTTTGGTATTTTGTAAAAATTTAGTGTTCTTTCCTAGGTAATCCTTTGATTATTTAACAATCTTTAAAAGTCAAACGATGGCGAGCTATTATACCTTGGGATTTACTTGGTTTGATTTTTACACCATTTTGCTTAGTGTCAAGTCCTATCCAGTTCAGATATAGGGATCACTGTATCTGTTTGTCTATCTGTATCTTACATTAGAAATATGGAATACGAGGATTGTCTTAACTTTTGCATATACAGCTGGAATAAAACAGTAGGTAAATTTTAAAAACTGTATTGTTTCTTCTAGTATTCTTCACAAAAATTAATGCACTTTTGAATTCGCTCAAACCAGTTGTCCAATCTGTAATTCCACTGGTTTCATGCTACTGTCAAAATTGCATTGAAGGCGTCGACTGCTTGCTCTGGCGATTGAAATCTTTCACCACACAGTCCATTCTTGATGTTCCGAAAAGTTTAGAAATCGTTGGGACTTAGGTCGGAACTGTATGGAAGATGGTAAAACAATTCGACATTTTTTTGGGTTAAAAATTCAATGTTTTTTTGTGCTTTGTGCGAACTTGCATTGTTTTGGTGAAGGATAATTCGTCGTTTGAAGTTAGTTTTTCGAACCGAACCGATGAATTTCGGCAAACAAATGGTGATGTTCCAATCGGCAGTAAAAGTCCTTTCGATGTTGGATTGTTGCTACATGACCTGCTTTTGAGACTAATGTCGCGACCATCTTTTTTGATACATTTCGAGAACCCATGACTTTTGTTGGCTTTTCCTCATATTGGAAGACCCAAACAGACGACTATTGTCTATGTTCGGGTTTATATGAGTAAATCCACGATTCATCACCACTGACAATTATGTACATGTTTTTCTAGTCTAGGTCTCAATCCGTCCACGCTCGAATTCTATATACCAACGAGAAACTGTCGACTGATGTGGTATTTTATGACCGAAAACAGAAATCAACTCGGCAAGGCATTCTTGTTGTGATAATTTCCTTCAAAATCCGTAAAAATTATAGTCCGAAAATATTCGCGGTTTAATTCCATTTTTCGACGGATTTGTTAATTTAAAAAATTTACTGTAGCTATAAAACTATATATATCGCACTGACATTTTGAATTTAGGTTAGGTAAAGGTTGAGGTTAAGTTCTAGTAACGACATTCGACCAGTCTCGCCCTCTATGTTCCTATGTGCAAAATATAAAAGGCAGCTCTCGTACTAATATAACCAAATACGTTATAGTATAAATACATGTTCAAATAATCGAAAAGTGAAGCCCTAATAGCTGGCTTTGGAAACAATGGCAAATTTAAATTCGCAGACGCGAATTTTCAAGTGCGCAGGCATGTCTCTTGTCATGTAGACACACAGCGGTGGAGGCCATCTTTGTTTCTTATTTTCGTTTTGCGGTGTTTTGCGTTTGTCGTGTAAAATTATGTTTTTTTCTGTGAAAAATGGGAAATAATTCATTTCGCGGTTTGTGGAAAAATGTCCAGGAAAAGTAAAGGAGTGCCATCCCATAGGTAACTACTTCTATTTTTCTTCATAATTTGTTAAAAAAGTTAAGAGTGGTTTATAAATGCCATTAAACACTCTCCATGGTAACTACTTCTATTTTTCTTCATAATTTGTTAAAAAAGTTAAGAGTGGTTTATAAATGCCATTAAACACTCTCCATGATGTCCACAATAAATCTGCACAATTATTTTTAGAAAAACTACAAGTTCAATCCACAATTTTATAATTTTTTATCCACTAAAAAAATAATAGACATAACCTTAAACTTTTGACAATTGTCGAATAAACAGTGTCGAATAGTGACGTATAGGAGTATATTCCAAAACCATCAAAACTAACGCATGCGCAGTAACCGAAATGCTGTCTACCCGAAAGAGAAAGAAACATTAAGAATTAAATAGGGGTGGGGTCCTGGCTTCAAGTATCGCGTGTGAGTATGAATGGATATGCCTCATATTTATGCTCTTATGTATTTGATTATAACCTACGACACATTGGGAAACCTATGACAACATCGGAAGCAGCGGCAGTGCGGACGTGTAGTAAGGCATTCAGCTATGTTGGTTATTCTCCTTTTAGTCTATTTATAGTTTTAATTGTATGCATTAACACGAGAATAGTTTTTATTGCCAAGTGAATCTAAGCCAATTGTTTACTTCACAAAGCCCAATATACATATGTAAGTAGGTAAATCAAAATGGGAATACCCATGCATGCGAGAATAAAAATTCATGATTGTTTTGTCTTTTTTTATTAAAAAAATTTCGTTTGTTTTTAGATAGTCAGTTCTGAAATGATTTGCCTCTTGCCTATTTGTGATACAACAGTGTATGACACCTCAGAATTTCTATGGTGGAGATCTAGCAAATGGTGCAGAACCACTCTGCAACCCCTCGAAGGGGGTGGGGGCTGGAGTTTTAAAAATAAATACTAGGGCTGGTTTTACTTTGGTTTTTTTAATCCAATATTTTTCAGCATTTTTTAAGATACCTTAACCATCTACCCCCCATGGGGGGGTCAGTAACCCCCAAATTAGGTATAAAAACGTGATTTTTTTATTATTTTTTTCATTTCTTTAAAATCATCCTTGCGAAATGTATGCTAATAAAATATAGTAGGCGCTTTGAAGAGCACAGTATAAGAGCTTTAATTTGATGTATCGCTTATCTATATCGCCCCAAAAGGAACACCCCTACAGGGTGTCGAATTAGGGGTAGTTTTTTAAAATTAAAGTGATTTGTTTAATTAAACAATTTTTTCTCAAAAACCATAGGTTTTTTGAAAAAACTTATACAGACCGATCTTAAAGAGATTAAAACGGCCAACAAAAAAAATACTTTAAATTTGTAGCTGTCCAGGACAGCTTCAATTTGTGAAAAATCCATGTTTTTATAGTATAAAACACAAATTTTTGGACAACCAGTATGAGATATGTCAAAATTGGTTATGAATTTTAATAGCCCGTAAAATTTTCAATGCACTGATGTATATGACAAAGCTACATTGCTATATTAACACAACAAAGAGCAGCACTTATATTTGTATTTTTGCACAGAAATTTGTTTTGATTGCAGCTGATTTTTGGCATGACGGAAGCATCTGGATCCAAAATAGGTGCATCTTATAGCTAAATCAATTCTTTCTCGAACGATGTGCTTAGAGGCTATGTAGCTTATATACGTATAGCTGGCTTTACATTTTTCATGCGCGGTGGCAACTACGCGGCACTGCATCACATGCCAAGTGCTGTGTAGGTATACCGTTGAAGGCGACGCTCACGGCTGATTGTTTGAGGACCCACTGGTTGGACACTAACCGTTTAGGCGTAAACCTTTTGGGCGCTTTCAACTTGAGCGTTGACGATGGCCATTTGGGCATTGAAAGTTTGGGCAATATAAAGGAAGAACCGAACGGTCCTTCTGTTGATTACCCATAATAAAAAAAAAAATACTAGTACTAGAAAAGTATTTATCTTGAATTTGTTATTTAACTTTTTAATAGTAATAGTGTATTGTTAATTATCCTGTACCAATTTACAATATGGCTGTCAAGTATTCTCTTTTTAAAAGAAAATTGCTTGTAAACAAAAGTTAAATCATTCTTTTAAATTTTTTTTCGTAAATAAATTTACATGTAAATTTTCTTTCAAGATTCATTTTGTTCTCCGTTCTCGGAGAAAAACTTTTAATTAAAGCAAACTTTTTTGTCGTTTTTAGTTGAATATGTCTAAAGGAGTTTGAGTTCGCGTTAAAAGTGAGTAAGTTCGTCTGAAGAAGCTTAATTGACTTTGTATTGAAAAAGTATGCTTTTTTTAAACCTGGCAGTAAAAAATATTATCTTGCTTTTCTTCCAGAAATAACTGTTAGTCTTGTTTTTTTTTCTTTCATTAGAAAACAATATATGATATACAGGGTGTCATCGAAATGGAATAAAATATTTAAGAGGCAAATAATACTTCTCAAATTGATGAAAGAAGTTCCTATAAACATGGGTTGAATAATGCATACGAGGTATGACAATAAAATGTAATCCCCTTCTCTATCGACGCAGCGTTGCATGCGTTTTTTTCCAATGTTGGAAGCAATTTTGGAAACCATCAGAAGAGAGGCTGTCAAGAAGTTTTGCCGTTTTTTCCTTGACGTGTTCTAATATTTCAAAACGGGTTCCTTTTAACGATTCCTTCACTTTCCGAAACAGGTAGAAGTTGCATATAGGCCAAGTCTGGTGAATATGGTTGGTGGTTAACGACGGGAATCTTCTTATTAGCTGAAAACTGCTTAATGCATTGTCCTGGTAGAGGAGCCACGCGTTGTTCTTCCACAAATCTGGACGTTTCTTCATTACACGCTCCCTTAGCTACATCAATACTTCCAAATATAAATGTTGGTTGACTGTTTGACGCTCACGCGCCCATTCAGTAAGAATAACACCCCTAATATCGAAAAAAAACAATGAGCATCGCTGTTTTAGATGTGCTAGAGCGCCATTCTCATTCATCATCTTTAACTTCTTCAAGACGGTCGAAAAAGCTTTTATGCCACATAAAAATCATTGCACGAGACATACACTACTCTCCGTAGACATCTTTTAGCATTTGAAATCATTCAGTAGCCTTTTTTTTTTGAGTTTTACTGTAAATTAATATGTTGCTCAATTTTTTCGTTTGTCATAATTCCGGCAAATGAGCTATGCACGATCCGCTTCAAACCACTGCGTAAGCCAAACTGTTAGAGGAAATGCGGCAAGATTGCGCGCGATAGTAGAACGCACATCAAGGTGAGTAACTTCGACCGCCCGAGGCGTGGAGATTTAAAACCTTTTAGTACTGGGGCCAGTCTAAAAATTTAATTGTCAGACCTCGTATAAAGGAAGTTAGGTGAGGGAAGGTTAGGTTAGGTTAGTGTAGGTAAGACTGGTACTTAAAACTTTTTTCTTAATTTAAAAAGTAATATCTTACCCCGAAAGATTGCATCTTATATCTATGAAACCATTTACAATATTATTAATGAATCAATAATTTATTATTATATTTATTATTTAACTTTTCTTAAGTACGTATGCAGCAAACACTTTTCTTCAGTTTTGTCGAAAACTTTGCTCTAGGCCAGTTACGAGAAGGGTAGGTATCTTAGGGTATGCGGAAAAGTGCAACTTTTAAAACTAAGATGCGTACGAAAATGTGATGCTTTTCGCATGCTCATAAAAAAATAAGTTGCTACCAGTGTTAGGAACGATGTTTTTTTTATGTGCAGTGCAGCTTAAGGAAAATAAATTGAAAATAGTTGTTTAACACTTTTATTTAAAAGCTTACATATTTACTTATTATGTTATACCAACCAAGGCATTTTGTAGGCAAAACAATAAACAGAAACTTTAAATCAATATAAATTATTAAAAATTTCATTTATTGGTGCGGAAAAACTTTTTTCCACATCGTGCCGAATAACGGATTTTCAGCAATCAAAATAGTGTGGAAAATTCGATTTTTCCCAAGCTTCTACGAAATCATTTTGGAAACTCAAGCGAAACGGGCATATTATTTACTATTTTACCCAGGATGAATCTTAAATTATGCTTATTACTCCCCATGTACTAATATAACTAAAAATACTTATACCAGCAATTGAAAACAAGTTAAATGGTTACAAATTGGAATTAAAATGCACGTCAAAGTACTAGCGAACCTAACTGACCCTCTTAATAGAAATTGCATAGAGAATAGTGCATTCTGATGTCGATAGTGTTTTCCATTTCCCACAGTGGTCGATAGTTAAGTTTCAAAAATCTTTATTGTATCAGGACTGTTAATCTTATATTAATTTTTTAAACAGTATTTTTTGTCAAAATGATAAAAACGCAATTTGTTTTTATCAATTTATTTTTTGCTTCAAAAGTGCTTTTTTATTTTAAAAATTACAATTTAATTAATAATTCTCAAAAAGTGTAAATTACAATAGTTTATACATAATATAATTAAATAAGCTAGTAAAAAAAACTAACCAAATAAAAAATTAAAATTTATAGTTAAACATAAAAAATTTTGTCCATACCTCTGTTTCAAGGTAGAGTTCCAAGGACCGATGCTGCGCTGCCCCTTTGAACTTCTAAACTTATGTTTTGAGTAATAAATAACTAAGCTCTTGAATCGTCTCCTAATACGCCCTTTACCAATTGACCGATTTTGTTGATCAAACTTTTGGCTTCAGGTCCCAAACCCAACAAACAATTAAAGTTGTAACGACGAAACCCCAACTAGAAAGAATTTCTTAAAAGTAACCGCAACGTACTCCCGCTACGTCTCAGTATACCATACAGCGACGTTATAATTCCCTAAGTGGGGAACCAATTTCTGGTTATAACTACTTGGCCAAGTGTTTAAAGTCACTGTAGTAACAACTCCACTACTACGTCGTAGCCAGGTATCTACTACGTCGTAGAGGCTGTTTTTTTTCCGTAATGGCATAAAAGTTGCGATGTAGTTGCAAATAATATAATCGTTTCTTTTTGGTAGAAATGTTACACAATATGGTGGACACAACAGTAAACAGACTCGCTTAGTTTTTTTGTTTGGTTATGGTTATAATATGAACTATGTTATCCAAAAGTGTGAGAATTTACGAGCAGAGGATCAAAATTCGAGTGCGACGCAAAGTTTTTTGTATAACATGCATTATATATATTGCAAAAAACCGGTGCGCCCGTAAAATTGAGCCGTTTTCTGGTAGCTGATGGAATTTTTGTGTTGTGATTTTGGAGGTTATGTTTTCATAATCGACAGTTAACTCCAACAAATGGTGCTTAAGAAGAGCATTTTTGGTAAGCTTCAACTAATTTGTTTATAAAATAGTATGGCTCTTTAATATGAGTTCATAAAACGACAACAAAAATATTAAATTTTCTTTCTTACATAAAAACATGGCGTCCCAAACTATATTCCCTGATAGTCGAAAAGGTTACTTGAAAGTAGTTGCGGCTTTAAAGTTGATCCAAAAAGTTATTTTGTCTACATTGTTACATCAGATGTTACGATGATGACACAAACTTTTGTGGTAAAAATTAAAGTTATAATGTAGTTGTCGGATACACTTGTTTGGGACTCCAATGAAGCTTAACTTTCAAGTGGTAATTAGTAGGATATAAAAGTCAGGGCGACTACGAAATAACGACTAAAAAGAAAGTAAAACTTTAGCAACGCCCTATTGTGGTAGAGAAGACTATCAGAATCGACTATCAAGAAACAATCCTATGAAGTAGTTTAGAGGGTCGTTTTTACGAAACATCTACTATTTCCTGATACTAAATAGTAGTTAGAACTAAAAAGTAACAAATTTTGGTTGGGATCACCACATTTCTACTATAAGAAAGTAGCAAAGCCTTTAGAACATGTAGCCGCTACTATAAATGTTAGTTGGGAAGGACCTAAGGTTTCAATGGGAAAGGGCACAAAATAAAGCGATCCCAGAGCTCCTCATATTTCCACTTTTTCAAGGACTCTCTTAGTTTACAAACCTCTCCTGCTTTCTTGGATAACAAGTGAATCTAACATCCACAAAAGAGGCTTGCCAGGCTTCCATGGAAATCTTTGTCATTCCATCCGCCCGTTTTCCATCACTCCGACATACTCCAACGGGCTTTATTACCATAGGAAATCCTGCGGAAGCTACAGTTCGTTGAAGCATGACATTTAACGAACTGTGATGAGCCATCCTTTCTGCACTCTTGTGACAACTCAGGCCATGGTAGTCATAAATATCTACTGTTTCGCCACAAGAGTTGCAGTTGTGAGGGTCGTACACAAGAACGCCAAGTCTCAGAGCAACGGAAACATGGAAGTTCTGATTATTCAGGAGAGTACCCAAAGGAGAAGAAGATAGGACGATGAGCCAAGCATACTTTCTGGTTCTACCACGCAGCACCAGTTCTCCAGACGCCACCTTATCACATTCTTTCTGAGATCTTGGAAAAGGATCTGGGCCAGATTGGAGATTTGAGATTATTAACCAATTATTTAAAGCCTCACTATATTCCATATCTTGACAAGATTTGGTTTTGTTTGGAAGAATAAGGTTCACTAGATCACTTGAATTTTGTACGGATCCCAAAAAAGCAGAAAATCATAAAGTTGAAGTATCACGGATACTCAGTCCTCAAAACTTCACAAGGAGAGTGCATTGAAACCATGATTTTAAATTGCTTAAATAAATTTCTCATTATTTGATTTCTCTGCATAAGATTTTACATAAAGCTTCGTCCACACCTTAACATTTCGAAGAACATTGAGCCGTGCAACGAGCAGAACGGCGAGCAAAACCGCCAATGTGCTTTTTGATTTTGACGAGCAGAACAACGAACGGAGCGCTTTCAGGTTTTTTCCCTTCAAGATTTATATGTCGGTTCGCCGTTTTATTTTGCCCCGTCCAAACCAACGAACCCATTCGTGCGCGTTATCTTTAACATCTAAGAAAATCCAACAAGCGATGGAAATGGCCAGGATTTGCCGAATTGTTCGCGAGCACGCTCAAACCCCGCCCAAACTAGTGCTCTGTTCGCCGCCCGGCTTGTTGTTCAGGTGTGGACGCGGCTTAATAATGAAAACTCACTTTTTGTTTAAATAATTATAATTAATTCTAGTTTAAACCTTGGCAATAACCTTTTAGGGGATACATATTTTACGGGGTAAAAAGACACTTAAATCCAGAGGTTTATATATATTACTTTTCGCACGTCATATTACAGAAAAAAATCAAGAAAATTAAAACACTCTATCAAAAAATGTCTAAAGAATGTCTGGTGGTAGACAATTTGGACTACATTCGACAATGCACACTGTGCGAATATTTTTTTTGGCATAAATCGTTAAATCATGTCACTAAACCTAAAAATGGACATTACTGTGTTCTATTTTTTTTCATAAATAAGACAGTAAAGTGCGAAAAATATCATTTAAATTTGGAAGTAATCTACAAAAGAATAGACGAGCCACATACAAATTTTTTTTTTGAATATAAACGCAGAATTTCGTACATTTTTACAGAATAAAAAATACGCAAATCCGTAAAAAATACGAAATTAAAAACAAATGGGATGTGATGTGATTCTACTCTTTCCTAATATTCATTATTAGCTAATTATTATAATAATTGGCGATACATGTATAAACTTTAAATAAGTCAATTATTAACTATTTACCCTGTTTGTAATTATAAAAATGTCACTTAGAGAAAGCAGTTAACATAACTAATTAACCAGCAAGTAGTGGAATTCACCACACAAATATGCTAGACTAAAAAGTTGTGCGCAAACAATATTGACGTGCGAGTATAAGTCCTAGGCAAACTGCAGCAGAGTTGTCTATGCATTTAAAAAACAGCAGGATTTATGAGGTTGCGCGAACATACATTACATTACATTGCAATGTCAAGGTTAATCGTATAATGGAAGCTAAAAATAAGATATGTATGGAGATGTTCCTCTTTTTGAAATGAGTCTTATAACACTAACCTAATTTTTTTTAAGATGCAGAACAATAAGGAAACTGAAATCACAGTTATAGGATGTTTACTCTATTTTAGTAGCACCCAACAATAGACTCCCTTTTTAAATCAAACACTAAGCTTATGTTTTCCAGAAAGATTTACCAGCGCAATATGTACCACCCATATAACAGGCCTGGAATCTTGAGTCCCTTTCCGAGTTCAGCTAAGAGCGATAAAAATCCTAATGATAAAAAGTCCTAGAATAAAAAAAAGACGATTGACTATCTAGCGGTCGATCGCCGCTCTTAAAAATTAGGGTAATCCAATCATCAATCAATCAAACGGGAGAATTTCGCAGATAAGTCGACGCAGGAGATTTTGTGGAGGACCTAAATGTTTGAGATAGTTTCCCACTTGTATACCAAACCATGGCTGCATTAATACCTAAGCTTGAAGATGCCTGAGCTTGGAGATGCCATGAGGCCCTTAAATTTACAAGATTATCTAAAATAACAAGCGAGTTAGTAGAGAAACGTGCTGATGAACTGCAAAGACTGATGAACATATTATATTAACGTTTGTTTCAAAAGACAAATGGTAAATCTTAACACCTGAAAGTCAGCACATTATGACAGAATCATATGAAGCCGTAACTAAATGGCTTCTTCGCAGCAATTTAAAAGATATTACTGGCAAAGATAATATACACCGATATGAGTTGAGGAGTGATCATATGTGCACTTTTATGCTGACTCTGGTACTCAGTGATAAAATCAAGGCCCAACCCTAGGACAAAACCAAAAATCTACTAATATTACTAACTTTTAAAACAGCAATAATACTTATCTGGTTGACATGTCTTTTCAGACCTTATCAATTCAACTCGTGACACCAGAAAAAATTAAAACTGTTCGAGCAATCATTGATACAGGATCTGAAAAGTCATGTCACCCACATAAGTACCATTGAGTACGCTTATCTTGCTTATCAGGGTGTTAAACTCTTTACTGAAAAAAGTATTAGGTCATACTTCGCTCAATCAAGAAGAATTTTACACAGTACTTTGTGAGTGCGAAGCCTTGATAAATACAAGACCACTTACTTACATTCCTGAAGACCCTGATGATTTGTTACTCTTAACTCCAGCCATGTTTTTACATGAAATCAAAAAAACTAATGTTCCTGATTTAGATAATTTGGACTCAAACTCATTTGGAAACATGTCAGGAAAAGGTTTAAAAATGATTATTTTACTAATTGACTTAGTTCTTCCAAGAAAGAAGAATATTTTAAAACCAATTGACGTTGGATATGTAGTTATTGTAGAAACTGAAAATTCCAAGAGACTAAATTGGCCAATAGCTATTGTCAAAAAATTGATTGTTGGTAAAAAAGGTGTAAGCAGAGTTACAGAATTAAAATGTCTAAAGGTGTTTTGTTACGACCAATTCAACGTTTTTACCCCTTAGAAGTTCAAGCTTCTAAACCAGAGAAAAAAGTTTGTGCATTTCATTGTCAAAAGCTATTCAAAAAGGTAATGGAATTGACGATTTGACTGCAAATATAGAAAATGAAGTTTCTATAAGAAAATCTCGATATGTACGAGAGTTGAACGTTTTCCACCTTAAAAATAAATATCAGTCACTCTACCGAGATGACCCTCGGTGGGGAGTATGTAAGATAATGGTACTCAATAGTACTCATGTGGGTGACATGACTTTTGATGTTGTTAATTTTTGTCAAAGATGTTTTATTAACTTTTGCTATCTTCCAAATTATTTCAGAAGCTTTATAATATAACAATAATAGTTTTACTATATCGTACAAACTGTTATCATTACGTTTTAAATATTATTCTCCACCTCCTTCGATCTTGACAATCATCTTTTGTCAGGTTTTTTTGACTCATTGATCTTTGGATTGACTGTTGCCATTTCAGTTTAGGCTCCCTGTTTTTCTGCGCCCTATTCGTTGCCATTCTACGACCTGCTTTGGTAATCTTTCATCGTTCATCCGTTGTACATGGCCGTACCATATCAGTTGTCTTTTAGTGATGTCATCCGTTATGCTTTCCTCGATTATCATTCTTTTTTTTATGATCTCATTTCTTATATTATCTGTTCCAGCTATTCCATTGATCTTATTGCGTCTATTTTGACACTTTCCATTTGATTTGTATTTTTATATTATGCGACAAGTCTCTATTTCATACAACAGCGTGCTTTCTACCATGGTTTCATACTTATTAAATACTGTTAAGACATCCAATAACCTTTTGTGCTTTTACTATACTTTTTTCCATTTCTTTACAGTCTGTTTCTGTCTTATCAAATGTGACACCCAAGTATACATACTCATTCCATGGAAATATCGTTTATCCATTGTCTAGTTCTAACTCACTTGATTCGTTTCCAATACATAAGTACTGTGTCTTGTCCACGTTCACTGTTAACCCCCACTTTGGTATTCTTTTGTTAAATTTCTCATCATACACTCCAAGTCTTCTTTATCATTATGTACAATTACGTGGTCGTCAGCAAAGTGTAGTGTGTAAATCGGTCGTTAAGTTGTATTCCCATGCCGTGTACGTTACGTTTCCAGTTTTTTAGAGCTACTGCGATATATATTTTAAAAAGAATTGGAGAGATACAACATTCCTGTCTTAAGCCTTTTGTTACCAGGCATTCTTTTGAAAGTCGACTTTCAATTTCAATTATAGATCTTGACCCTTTGTATAGTTCTTTTATCGCTTTTATGTATGTATGATTGATATTAGTTTGTTCTAACACTGTCCATAATTTTTCTACTGAAACGGTATGATATGCTTTTTGAAGGACCATAAAAGTAACATGAGTCTTTATATTTCTGGCACTCCTTTTCTCAATTACTTGTAATAGCAATAATAACAAATCACAATTTGTTCGCAGAAAGTGACGGTCAGGGGTATATAAATTTGTTAAAAAAGGCTCCTGCACCAATTAATATCGAAATATCCAGCCAAGTTCCAGCTGCAGCATTTGAAATGTTGTTTACATTTAAAAAAATTATTACTGCTGCTTAAATGCGATAACCTTGACATTGCAACCTAAAGCGGGCCCCTTGTGTTTACTGCAAGGTCTAAATTTAGACACATATTATGCTGGAACCGATAAAAACCTAGATATTAAAAGTTTCAAATTAAATGAGGATAATGAAAAAATAGCTCATTCGGAAAAAATGCATATTGGTGATATACAGGGTATTTTAC
The DNA here is from genome assembly GCA_963576565.1 of Aspidapion aeneum. Lineage (NCBI taxonomy): Eukaryota > Metazoa > Arthropoda > Insecta > Coleoptera > Brentidae > Aspidapion > Aspidapion aeneum. Next base: position 115,112,512 of record OY755040.1, read on the forward strand.
AAACATCAAAATAGAAGTCATTTTAGGTTTTCAGAGTACGATTTCGAGAAAACATCTCAATTTGGATGGATGGATTTCTTGCATTATGGGAGGTAGTTTGGAAGCAAATGCCTTACCGTCAGATGCACCGTAACGGACCATAGCTAATCCATTCTCTTTCTTTGTTGTTTTATATGTGAGCAACAAGGACTTAATCGAGCTTAAGTCCTTACGGTGCATCTGAGCGTTACAGCATAAATACTGGTTCAAAAAGCGTAAAGTGAAGCAACCATAGCTTGCTTTGAAAACAATGGAAAATTTAAATTTGCAGGCAGTGTTTTTTGGCACGTAGACACAGCCATGTGGATGGACGCCATATTTGTTGTTTATTTACATTTTGCGGTGTTTTACGTTTGTCGTGTATAATTGTGTTTTTTTGCTGTGAAAAATAGGAAGTAAGTCACGTAAAATCTGTGCGGTTTGTAAAAGAATATCCGAGAGAAGTAATAGTAGTTGTACTTCTCTTTATAATTTATTAATAAAGTTAAGAATAGAGATGAGATGATGAGAGGAATGAAGACTTGTCGCGGAAAAAAAATACAAAACAAAAATAGAAAGTGTTGAAATGGATGCAATAAGAAGATTAATGAGAATTAGAACAGATCATAAAAAAATAAGACCATAAAAGATAGAATGGGAATCAAAGGAAGCATAACGAATGACATCAGTAAAAGTCACCTTACATGGTACACAACGGATAAACGACGAAAGATTACTACAAAAATGAGGTGTGTTTATGCTCTGAAGCATTTGCCTGGAAGTAAAAACGCCGTCTGGATGAAATAGTCAGAAAAATAAAACCGGTGGTTCAAAGAAGTTAGTTATACCGGTTAAGACTTGGCAAGGTGTTTCAATAAAATTCTCTATAAAAATATAATTGACGTTTTCGGTAGGGGTGTAGAGAAAAATCAAAATTGAGTTGGGAAAGAACATGACAGTGACGTGGTTTGCTTACGTTTGTTGGTTGGCAATGAAGGAGTTCTAGCCGTCCAGTGCCGTGGCGAGATATTTGCGATAGGGTAGCTATATCGAAAAGAATTAGAAACGAAGAGAGGTAAATAAAAGGACAAACCTAATAACCGTTTTCTCAGCAATTTTGGTTTCATTCTAACCTAGAGTATAACAGGATGCTAATTTAACTTAAGGATTAAATAGCATATCAAGCCCTTGGACTTGGAAGAGTCCTTATGATTTATTTTTTATTTTTAAAGGAACAAAAACTTTGTTTTGGCATGTTGATTTGAAGAAGAACTGTTTTTTTATTGTCGCCAAATTTTTTTCAATAACAATAAGTTGTTTGCAGTTTAAATCTTCTAAGAGAACATACTAGAACCTTAAAAATTAAACATAGAAACGTGAAGTTTAGTACCCGTGAATAAAAAAATAACAATTTTTCATGGCTGAGCGGGCATAGAGAGTTTTTGTTTCTCTTGTATTTTTTCGTGGGCAGCTCGAAAGCTGTACACCCACGGGGGTACAAATATTAATGGACACCTATTAAGTGTTGACAGTTAACTGTTTCGTCCTTAAGAACACTGCATGGTCAATGTGACACTTTGGTAAAGCTACACACACACACAAGTTTTTTATACTTAGTTTATAGCTTTTCGAAGACATATTTTTTTGCATTTTGCAACTAAACTCCTCAGAAAATAGGAATTGCTTAAATAGAAATTTTTTGTTAGAATCGCTCACTGAACAATTCTCTTAATGTTTGCTGACTAAGAAAATAAGTTCCAAAAAATTTCACGGCCTCCCCTACTATTACGTCGGTTTTCAAAAGCGAGAAAACGAATACATGAAAAAAAAACAAAAATGTAAGAACTTTGACTCATAAATTTTTGTGGCTATAAAAAACAAAACATTTATATTACATTGGTTGTTTAAAAATATCTAAAAAATAAAGTCGTAAATTTGGTAGTTAACAAATTCATGTTTTTTTTGCTACACATCAAGGTCAAACACTTTATTGTTGTTGCCTAAATTTATTCCTAATGTGAAGTCACACCTTACATATTAACGATAATAGTTGTTATAATAATAATAATGTATTTAAGTGTGCATGTATAATTGAAAACAATTTTTATTCATTAAAAATCTTTACTTTAATAATTTTAGATCTATTTCGATAATAAACTAGTTATGAATTAAATAATTTGGTAACGGAATACGCTCATTAAATAAATATTTTCAGTATCGATAAATTTACTACCTATATTATTTATGTAAGGTGAAAATTATGTGTGTATGTGCAAATACGGGGAATTTTAAATTAATAAATTTAAATTTGTTCATTAGAAATAATTTTGTGGCACAAAATATTGAAAACTTTTAACTTTTGTTCGTATCTTTAAAATTTATTGTACACTTTTATAGTATTTTCTCGTTTTATTTTTAATTTTGAATTCAGTAAATTTTAATAATTATTAATATTATTTTTTTTTCAGGTAAGTTATCTTTTTCTATTATCCTCCACCCGCAATGGTATGTAAGTATCAACACTTTTTTAGCCTTTAATTTGATAGAAAAATATATGAGTTATTATTATCATTATAACAAAAATAAATAAATTTTTTATTATTATTTAATTTATTATTGAACTTAAATTTTACGTTTAATAAAGTCAAATATATCAAAATGCTTTATGAAATGAATAAAAAAAACATCATATAGATGAAAATCATAACGTAAAATTTAATTTTTGTAACACTAAAAAAATATTTAAAAGAGAGGATACATTGGTTACTGACTGGTAGAGACCCTGTGTGTATGACTTATTTTTAAAATAGAGAGACGCGGCAAACCCATCAAAGTCACTGAAATTAACATTTTTTGGTTATGTTATTTTCTTGCCAAGCTCATTGGCGTTTCACTAAAATAATTTAAATTGTCAGCGGTTAGTGACATCAATCAGCAGGCAACACATAAACAAACACGCTTGTCCGCACCCCCTGTATAGAGTTTGTTAAAAATCGTTTATTTTTATTTTCCGACGCTTATGAAATAACAAGGACAGAAGGTGCATCTCTCTCTAAACATAGCTAGAGTATAGAGGACCGATATTTTCATCCTTTGATTTTGACTTAAGTAAATTTGACTTTGAACAGTTTGTCGCGTCTCTATTGTAAGAATATGTTATACATACAGGGTCTCTACTGACTGGTTACTGGCACTTTGGTTTTGAGGTACTAAGGATATCTGTTATTCTATAATATGTAGCTTAATTTACCGAATGCTGCCCAAGCCAATCTTACTCATGTCTTGATTTCAGCTGTTCGGTCTTTTTTTATTTAATAATTTGTCCCAGTTATATACAGGGTGTTTCAAAATTCAATAACATAATTTTAATGTTGGTTTCCTTAAGTGATTTCAAGACAAAATTTTCATATAAACATAGGTCCTCAAACGCCTTGTTTTTGAGATACAAAGTGTTAAAGTTTCATTTTCTTTTTGTTTTTTGCTTATAGATCGTGCAGTTTTTGAGATATTTAGTTCAAATTTGGCCCGTATATAAAATACTTTTTCAGGGGACATGTCGGCTTTGTCCCTGGATTTTTTTTTGTTGTAAGCCACTGGTAGCTAGAAGTAGGTAGTTTAATAGAACAAATAAAATCCTTGTTTCATTTGCAAACTTTTTTTTTCTGCAATTTTTTTGCATCTTTAACCGTTTTAGAGAAAATTGCTGTTGCATCCAAGGCTACTATCATAAAATAAAAATATGCTCCAATGTGGAATGGCGGAAATATCAAAATAAACAAATTATTCATTTTCTTTTTGTTTTTTGCTTATAGATCGTGCAGTTTTTGAGATATTTAGTTCAAATTTGGCCCGTATATAAAATACTTTTTCAGGGGACATGTCGGCTTTGTCCCTGGATTTTTTTTGTTGTAAGCCACTGGTAGCTAGAAGTAGGTAGTTTAATAGAACAAATAAAATCCTTGTTTCATTTGCAAACTTTTTTTTTTCTGCAATTTTTTTGCATCTTTAACCGTTTTAGAGAAAATTGCTGTTGCATCCAAGGCTACTATCATAAAATAAAAATATGCTCCAATGTGGAATGGCGGAAATATCAAAATAAATTTGGTAAACAAATTATGTAAATCTTACTCAGCATGCCTAATAGTGTAGTGCCTATAACTAAATACACATGCCCGATTTGAGCTAAATATCTCAAAAACTGTAAAACCTATAAAAAAACAATTTTATCACCCTGTATTTCGAAAACTAAGCATTTGTGGAACTATGGTTATATGAACTTTTTATCTTGAAATCATTCAAGGAAATTAACATTAAAATTATGTTATTGAATTTTGAAACACCAATATTCCTCTACTTGTTCTATTTTCTCTTGGTTTATTCTGATCGTAATATCTTCAGTTTTAGTGTAGATCATACTTAATCCCATATTTTTAGCTGCTGTATCAAGTTCTTCCAGCATTTTTATCAGGTCTTCTTTCCTTCAAAAGTGCCTTTCTTATCTGTTATTAAGGCGATATCATCAGAATATCTTAGGTGGTTCAAGTATTGTCCGTTTACTTTGATGCCTATTTCTTCCCAATCTAAGTTTTTAAAAACATCTTCTAGGGCCTGGTTAAATAGTTTAGGAAATATTGTGTCATCCTTCTCACACCTCATGTTATGCGGATTGGCTTGGTTTCTTGGTGGATTTTGATTGATGTTGTTGCTTCGCTATAGATATATTGGCTATTAAGTCTGTGTATTTGTGATCTATTCGGCTAATAATTAAAGATGCTTTTACTGCCCAGCTCTTAATGTTATCGAAAGCTTTTTCAAAGTCTATAGTTGGCTCGTTCTATTAGGATTTTCATGGTTAATAGGTGGTCAACTATACTGAAAACGTGCGTATTAATGGTTCATAATTTAATGTTTTAATGTTTGATGTTGGTTGATAAAGTAGTAATGGTTAACTTTTCACGATATGAGCTGCTACATCAAACAAAACTCGTAATCAAGGCCCTGAAGTATTCCTAGCCTAACAAATACATCACAAAGGTATATCTGTTATGTATTCGCTTCGCTAGCAACGTAAAATTAGAATTTATTTGCATGATAAAGCTGCTAAATAGTCTCGTATGTTAGGTTTACTTTGTTTTCTAAGTGTCATGGCTAACAACATAGTGTTATTTAGGATAAGGCATGTTATTGCAGTTTTACTTCTTTACTTTTTTGCGGAAAGTAATGTAAAAAATAATGTGGTTTCATCAGATTAAAATCTTTTTCTTTTAGTGCCACTATTAAGGAAATTTTCCTTCTCTCTCTGTTCTTGTCTTATCAAATGTAACACCCAAGTATACACACACATTCCATGGAGATATTGTTTGTCCACTCACTTGATTCGTTTCCAATTCATAAGTACTGTGTCTTGTCCACGTTCACTGTTAACCCCCACTTTTGGTATTCTTCCGTTAACTTTCTTATCATATCGTTAATGTCTTCTTTATCATTAGCTACAATTACTTGGTCGTCAGCAAACTGTAGTGTGTATATTATATGGTAAGACGGTCGTTAAGTTATATTCTCATGACGTGTACTTTACGTTTCCAGTTTTTTTGAGCTAATTAATTTTTAAGGCGTTGTGCAGTTGTAGAGATACAACATCCCTGTCTTAAGCCTTTGGTTACCAGAAGTTCTTTTGTAAGTCGATTTCTAATTTTAATTTTAGGTTTTGACCCTTTGTATAGTTCTTTTTATCGCTTTTATGTAAGTATGATTGATATTAGTTGGCTCTAACACTGTCCATAATTTTTCTACTGGATCGGTATCATATGCTTTTTGTAGGTCCACAAAATATTATCACTACAAGACCTGCCTGCACGAAATCCACTTTGCTCTTCTTATTCTTGTTCATGAAAATCATTCTCTATTAGATCTCTAAGAATCCGACCATACAATCTGTTTAGAGTACTGGTTACTAAAATTCCTTTGTAATTGTTGCAATCTAGCTTGTTTCCTTTTTTATGTATTGAGGATATGAATGCAATTTTCCAATCATCAGGTACTGGATGTCCGTTTATGCATTGATTGATAATATATGTGAGGTTTTCTAATAGTTTCTCTGGTCCATATTTGAACATTTCAGCGTATATTCCTGCAGGTCTGCTAGCTTTTCCGGATTTAAGCTTTTTAATACTATTCGTTGTCATTTCTTTTTCGATTACTACTTCCTCTCCATGTACTTCTATGTCTCTCCTTGGACAGGCTGACAGATATTCGGGTCTTGTTTCCTGCAGAAGTTTCTTGTAGTGTTCTGTCCATTGTTCTGATTTGATGATCTGAGTGTTTACTTTTTCTTTTGTTAGGTTTTTTACCGAAGAAGTGATTTCCATACTTCAAAACTCTGCCTACCTCCTACGTGTGTATTTTATTTGCCAAACATAAAGCAGAGTAAACAATGAAGCTGAAAACAGCACATCGATATCTTGAACACTTACAAGATGCAGGGTGGTTTTCAATGAATTTTTGCCCCATCCCCGTAACTTGTTTATTTATGATTATTTTTTATTTCTCTAAAAACATACTTAAGGCACTTTTTTAAGAGGAATTTATTTTATCTGTCACTGTTTTTGAGATATTACATAAAATGTTTTCTTTATGGGTTGACCCTTTTATTTCTTTATATTCTTTAGATTTTTTTGTTTTACTATATAATTTAGTTTGTTGAATGGGTTTAAAGTATTTTAAAACTATCAAATTAAAAAAATAAAGAAGTAATTAAAAAATAAAAATGTAAAAAACAATTTTAAAAAATTAAAAAATAACATATTTCGTGTGATTTGTCATTTTAAAAGAAATTTTACGCTAATTTCAAAAATCGAATGGAAAGAGAGTCATTCCCGAGGTAATTCCATAAGAAAAATACAAACCCTGTGTAATATCTCGAAAAGTAAAGTGCTAAATAAAATTATTTTTGACGGTTGAATTTCTCTTAAAAAAGTGCCTTCAGAATGTTTTTACAGAAATAAAAAATATTCATAAATAAACTAGTTAAAGGGGTTGGTCAAGTTCAAGATATCGACGTGCGGTTTTCGGCATTAACTTTTTTACGAAAATCGGGGTTGTAGCATGTAGGTTAGTTTTTTCTAGCTCCTTTTAAAATGGGCGTTTCCTATCAAAAGTGCCACATTTGGACCACTTTGTACAGCGTGTCCCATTTTCGATGGGATTAAATGGGAAACTCGGTTATTATTAAAGATATCGATTTTCTGTTTCCTTTGCCTTACCATGCTCTTTTTTTGAACTCTTAAAAATAGTTTTATCAAATTTTTGCTATACCGCGTAGTTTCGCTAATACGGGGAGTTTTTGAAATTCTATAAAAATCTTTCTATGGTAACTTTTTTAGAATAAAATTATGAAGATGTCAATTTTTTACAATATTGTTTACTTTTTGAGATATGGTATTTATAATAAAAAAATTAAATACGAATCTGGAGTTTTTTTTTACTATTTCGATTGGTTCCAAGCTATTATTATCTTAAAATGATAAAACTTTATTTTTTTTTGATTTAAGGTGAAAAAAACTATTTAATATAAAAAAAAAATTAGTCCGAACCTGGAAATTTCCAACGTAATTATTAATTAATGAAACGTTAATTAAAAGATTTATAAATAAAGTAAAAAACTTCAAAACGTTACAAAAATAATATGATTGTAATTATTTGATGGTAGCCCAACAACTCATGAAGTTTACTTCAACATGGAAAAACAAAAGCGTGGAATTGACATTGTTATTTTACTTGTCATTTTTGTGAATGGCTCACTCACAATTATTTTAAAATGGCTAGAAATTGACCATATCCGGATTTTGAAAAATCTTTGACTGCTTTATTCAAGCCACAAAATCTCAATATTTAAACGGCAGAAATATTTTTATGCAAAATGCTTTAAGAAAAATTACTCAAAAATACCAACAATGTCTTACACATAGTGGCAATTAGTTTGAACAATTATATCATTAAATAAAAATTAGTTATTATTTTTTGTAATTCGTTATTTTTTTTGTATTTGTCGTAAACTTTGTTTCAAATAAATCTTTAGATTAACGTAAACCCATTTTCATTTGCTAAGTACCAAAATAGTTAAACTAAAAATCGTTCAACTAGAAATTTTTAATTTATATTTATGTTGGAAATTTCCAGGTTCGGACTAATTTTTTTTTAATATTAAATATTTTTTTTTAAATTTTAAAACAAAAAAATATAAAAATTTTATTATTTTCTGATAATAATAGCATGGAATCAATTAGAATAGTAATAAAAAAATCCAGCTCCGTATTTAATTTTTTTTTTGATTAATAGCATATCTCAAAAACTAAACAATATTTTAATAAACCGACAGCGTCATTATTTTCTTCTAAAAAGGTTGCCATAAAAAGGTTTTTACAGAATACAAATATCTAGCAAAATAAGCGAGATAGCAAAATAAGCGAGATATAAGAGATTATTAAAAATGCAATTTTTTCAAAAACTCCCTGTATTAGCGGAACCACGGGGTATAGCAAAATTCGGATTACACCATTTTTAAGGGTTCAAAAAAAGAACATAATAAGGTGCAAAGAGAAAATCGATATCTTTAATAATAACCGAGTTTCCGATTTAATCCCATCGAAAATGGGTACATATTATTTTTTATAGTTTTTTATTAAGTTTAAGATTTTAAAAAAAATAAGAGTTTAGGAAAACCAATTGCTACAAATTTATTATCTTTAACCAAAGTTCAACGATCTATCATATTTGTTCAAGGCTCTAGCATTATCTGTTTACTTATATCTACCTAAAGTTTTTGTAAAAATTGCAGATCGACGAAATCTTGACGTAATCAGCCGAGCCTTTGTATACCGGGTGGGCAAAAGAAAACAGGACAAAATATTTTTTATTATAACTTTCGAACTTTAATAACGATTTTCATGGAAAAACTTGCAGAAAATTGATCAGACTTTTGAGCAAAGATATTTTTTGTCAGTCGTCTTAAGAGAGAATCAAACATGACCCTTCAAAGAAACTCGTTTATTCTTATGTTGAAAATCGGTTTAGTGGTTCCCGAAAAATAATGTATTTTTTTAACCATTATTTTACCAATACAATAATTGTTATTGCCTTTTCAATTTTGTTTGCATTCTTTTCCCCAAATAATAATTTTTACTGAACCACTTTTAATGTAATAAAAGGCTTATTGGTAAAGATCAATTATTGCTCTTTAATGACCATAATCGAAATTTGCCGTCATCTTAAAATCCAAGATTGCGAACAGAATCAAATTTGACCCTTCATAGAGGCTTCTTTATTGTTATGTTTTAAGAAAGTTTTTAACTTTTTTTAAATTTATAGAAAAGCTCTGTCTTCGCCGCCAATAATGAGGTAAGAGTCATAGAAATCGGTTACGCGTTTCCCAAAAGAATAATTTTTGTTTCAAATATTATTTTACAGACTATACGATAGTTTTGCCAATTCTTTCAGTGTTCAGTTTCAAATACATTTTTTATTACTGAACCGATTTTAATGAAATAAAGAGTATTATGCTAGAAATCTTTGTGTTTCACCAAAATCGTTTCAGCGGTAATGATTTAAGGAACAAATGAATGCAAAGATGCAAGTGTTTGAAATGGAAACAATGGTTAGAACAAACACTAATATCCCTAAAACTACTAAAGCAATGTTAATGATTGGTACCTCGTTGTGTGTGGCTAGATCATTTACATAAATATTAAAAAAGGTCGAAAAATGTTTTGCAACACAAGAAGAAGCAACTCTTGATGGAGGGTCAAATTCGATTTAGTTGCCATCATTATAAAAAAAATTACGGAACATTACAAGAACAAACGAGCCTCTGTGATTCTCACTGCCATTTTGGAATTTAGGATGATGGACAAAAAAATACGTGTGCCTAAAAGCCAGGTCAATTGTCTGTAAAGTGCAGTTTGTTGTATTATAATCAATAGTATAGTTGGAAAATTATAATGAAAAATATATTGTTTGGTTTTTTTTGTCCTGCTTGGTAGGGTAAAACACAATAAATTTATTTTTCTCTTCGTCCTCTTCTTAGCTCCTTGCTAAATTTTGCTGATATTTAAAAAAAAAATTAAATTCCCAGCATGTTTTTTTAATACACAAGATTCGGATCGGTTTGGTTCAGTTTGATGCCAAAGAAGTAATACTTCAAGCGACATCTTTGCGAATAGCCCCGAACTAATCCTATTAATATGGTAAAATCATACGAATAAGACAACACTTAGGGAACGTCCTTAAATAACGTAACGCAAAAATTCAGGATTTTTGAACCTCCCCTCCCCCCCTCGTAACGCATTAAAAAAAAACACATTAAAAAAACATTAAGTGTAACGCAAGGACAAACCCCCCCTCACCCCCTAGAGCGTTACGTAATTTAAGGACCTTACCACTTTTAATCTGTGGTGGCAACATCGGCCTATGCTCGTCTCTTTTTTTTAAATTTTATTTTATATCTGTCTATACTTGAACTTGAACATACGGCCTTCTCTCATGAAAGATCCAGGCTTAATAGCCCCGAATAAAGCCTCAAAATGGTTTTGCTTTCTTGTTTGTAATATTTCACCAGATTCTTTTCGGTTTTTACATAAAAATTATCAGTAAATCCAACCAAATGAAAATTAAAAAAAAAGGTTTTTGCTGTCTGGGTTTTTAGCCCTAGGTTTTGTTTAGCTGAGTAAAACAAAATCCCAATTAAAACGGGAACAAATAATACGAAGAGCGCAAAATGAAAGCTTTTATTTTTAAATAAAAGTCTGTCTGAATCAAACTTTAAGAAAAAGGAGATTTTTTTTATACAAAATCCTACACATAGTTTTTTTTTCTATCAGAAGAAAAAAGAATAGGAACATCCGTTGAAAAATTTAAAACTACAGCTAGATTTTTTGTTTCAAGAAAGAAAAACACTGTCTTTGAAAAAAAGAGGCATTAAAATAAAACTCATTCATGAAAACCTTAATATAAGCAAAAGTGAGGTGACTTACTGTTAGCCTGGGCTGACCTTAAGGTCTGTAGAGGATAGGTTGCCTGGTAATTCCATGGTCGAAGCGACGTGAGAGGTGACAGCGCGTCATTTGAAGTGCCACTATTTGATTAGAGCCCATTGTTTACATGTGTTTTTAAGTGTTTTTATTCTTCGATGGTTTATTTTTTACATTTGTGGTGTTTTTTTCGGGCTATATTTATTTAAAAACCGTAAATACTTGTTCTAGTTTACTCATACTTTCTACTTGTAGTTATTTCAACGGGCTAAAAGCTTCCCAAGACATTTTGCCTTTGGGATATTTGGTATCAGGTAAGTTTTTTATTTGAATTAGTTAATGTATTTTATGAATATTGTTATTAGAGACACTTTAAGAAAAATAACAAGACATATTTACATTTAAATCAATAAAGGAACACAAGAAACTTGAAGATTAAGATACTATATTAAATGCTTTTTATTTAAATGGGCACTCCGGGTGACGTCATTTCCCGCTTTAACAACTGGCTCTGATTGGTCAGAAAGTTACCAGGTAACCTATCCTCAATAGATCTTGGGCTGACCTAGCCTATTTAAGATAGTAAACGTAGCGGAAATATTGTCAAAAAATTGTTTAAAAAGTGTCTTTACGAAAATCCCTTCGTTCGAAGACGTATTGATTAGAATAACTGTCGTTCAAAGAAAAGTCGTTCATAGAACTGCTGTTGGAAAAACGGTCTTTTGAACAAAATTGTACGGAGTTCAGTCAGTTAATCATATCCTTTATTTTTAACCATTTAAATAATTTCCAAACTTAGTTGGTAATTCGTTTAAAACAAATATTGTGCCTCGGTGAGCATCTATGATTCAGCAACCCTACTTTAAACAAACTTAGTCATATAATGCAATGTACACCTTATAAAAATCTGCTGAATAGTTTTCTGGCTTATCAATATTTTTATATACATTTAAATCCGCACAAATAAAATTTGAATTGAGCAATTCAAAGGAAACTATTGTTGAAGTGTTTGTTAATGAAATTACTAAAAGTGGGATTTCTCTCACTGCAGTAAAACAGGAGAAATTAATTAAGGTTTCTTGTTATTTTATTAAGAGAAACCGTTTTAGAATTTTAGTCTAACCGATTGAGTCTTAAAAATAGAAGAAGAATAAGTGATAATACTTTTTCTAAAACAATAAGAAACTTGAAATAAATTTGAAAACCAATATCAACGGTAAAATAATCTGAAAGTCTAAGCCTCATAAATTGGTATATTAAAACTGAAACATTTCAGAGAAAAGTCCAACGTTCATTAATTTAGTCTTACAGAAAAAACCAACCGTCTTTAATTTAAGAAAAGGTTAGACTTGCCTTTAAAATCTTACAGTATCGATATCAACATTAAAAGTAATACAGCGTGCCAATTTAGCCCTAAAAAGTTTATATATTACTTATTTATTATTATTATTTATTTCAGACTCGAAGCTGAAGAAAACTAACTTGCTAATTAATATAGTAGTCACTTTACTTATTATCTCATCTTAGATTTTACAAATTAGAGTTATTTCATCTAGATAATTAAACGCATGCCCGCTTATATTGTAAAGTTTGTCGATAATCACTGTTATTTCGCTTGTGTCTAATTACCCATATACCAAAACAGGAAGAGGCGATAAACCTTAACACACGATTTTTAGTTTGCTATTTTCTTTAAATATAAAAATGCTGGTATAATAAACATTATATCTAACCTTGACTCGTTTATGTAATATTCAAATTAAGGCAGTGGAGCATCAGACAACAACACACCGTGTTTTGTATTTTTTTTATTTGGCTTGTTCTAAAGAGGTATTCAGATTTTAAAACTTGGTATAGTTAGTTTTATGTCTTTACAGGCATGTGGTTTTGGAACATTTCTTGAATGTATGTTTACAGGATGAAATTGTGGCAATATTTAAGATACACATTTTTACGGAGTTTAGTAGTTCCTAGTTGATACTGATAACTGATAAGTTTTTCCAATTTGTAGACCAGCTCTATTTTTTTGACTTCTACAGATCGAATATCATCCTGAATTCTATTCTGTGACTAACAAATTGTTGTGTTATGTTGGCAGTAGCTACTTTGATAAAAAAATTGCTTTTTCTCTTCCCCGCCCTTTCAGGTTCATTTTTTAAATTATTTTGGTTATTATACCTTGGTTTTGGTTAAATATAATTATAGTTCCAACATTGCAATTGTCTTTTTAATTTATATTGACACCCCTTGATATTCAAGCATTTAGATATGGTTTTCTATTTTGTTATAAATATTGTTGTTATAAATAGCTTCCGATATGTTGGACGGTTTTTGATTTTGTACGGCGTAGACAGTTCCCTGCAGTTCAGGTCTATTTTGTTGACTTCAAGGGATCGAATCGTCCTGAATTTTATTATGTGAGTAAGAAATTGCTATCTTACCTTGGCAGTAGCTTCTATAATCAAAATTTGCTTTTTCTTTTCCCCGCCCTTTCAACTACTTTTTTTAATTGCTTTGAAAATACCTTGGCTTTGGTTAAATATAATTATATTTCCAATAACGAAAATATTTCTATTGTCTTTTTAACTTACATTGACATGCCTTGACATTCAAGATAAATTTTAGGACTCTCTGGCTATTCAAGTATTTGGATATAAGTCTACAAGAATAAGTCAATTTCTCCGTTTTTTAAGGATCAACCAGTTGAGAAATTTTCTTAATTATATTTCCTCCATTTTCTTTTTGTTGTTGACTGTCTAAAATGGTTTGTGGACAGAATCTCCTTCAATATATATGTGCCCAGCAATTGCGGAAATATTTAATATATACAAATTATTATAAAGTTAAGTGGTTCCTAGTTGATACTGATAACAGTTTTTCCATTTTGTTATAAATAGCTTTTGATTTTTTCTGATGTTGTGCTGCATCGACAGTTAGTTCACTGCAGTTCAGGTCTATTGTATTAACTTCAACTGCCATATGATCGAAATCATTCCTGAAGTCTATTCTGCTGTGACTAAGAAATTCCTATCTTAGCTTGGCAGTAGCTTCTATGATAAAAATTTACTTTTTCTTTTACCCGCCCTTTCAGTTCCTTTTTTTAAATTCTTTTAGAAATACCTTGCCTTTGGTTAAATATAATTATATTTTCAATATTGCTATTGTCTTTTTAAGTTATATTAACACGCCTTGACATTTATGAGAAATTTTAGGACTGCCTGGCTATCCAAGCATTTAGATAGGGGTCTACAAGAGCATGCCAATGCTCTTCGTTTTTTAAGCATTTAACAGTTGACAAATTGGCTTCATTATCTTTTTCCAGTTCCATACCTCCATACCTTATGAAGTTCTGTGTTGTATCCTATCGGAAAAGTTTATAATGATCTATAAAATTCCTTAAATTCCGCTATGCCTTCCTTGCTAGTGGTATTATTTGTTTCTTAAAAATCCAACAAAATGATTTGCTGTTGACTGCCTAAAATAATTTGTGGACTTACTGAGTCTCCTTCAAAATTAACTTGCCCACATTTTGGCTGAATACCTAATAACTTGTTGGCCTTGAAATTGCGTTTGCTTTGGCCAAATATGTGTATATCTTTTATCGGACCCGCTGTTAGTTACCAAAACGTGTTTCGCATTTAAAGGAAGATTTTTGGTTTATTCAAGTGGGCCAAGATAGATTTATGGTTGTGAAATATTTTTACTGGAGGACAGTTTTTAAAATTTAAAAATAAATAAACAGGAATTTTACATTTTGGTACTTAGTATAAGATGGTTGTTTCTATAAATCATACATTTATTCTAATAAACTAAAAGTGTAACATTTAATTGTGTTAAAAATGTTATATCCTAGTTTTACACAGTACATGTTTTCTCTAACCCAAAGTGGGTTTCGTGTAGGCAGATCTTGTAGTGATAATGTTTTTTTTACAAGTAATTGAGAAAAGGAGTACCAGAAATATACAGATTCATGTTACTTTTATGGACCTATAAAAACATATGATACCGTTCTAGTAGAAAAACTATGGACAGTGTTAGAGCAATCTAATATCAATCATACATACATAAAAGTGATAAAAGAATCTAATCTAAAATTAAAATTGGAAATCGACTTTTAAGTACATGCAATGAGTATGTATAGTTGGGTGTCACATCTGACAAGACAAGAACAGACTGTGAAGAACTGGAAAAAAGAATAGTAAAGGCAAAAAAGGTTATTGGATGTCTTAACAGTATTTTATGGAGCAGAAAAATACAAAAAAAAATGGAAAGTATCGAAATGGCTGCAATAAGAAGATTAATTAGAATATCTAGAAGAGATCATATAACAAATGAGATCATAAAACAGAGAATGGGCATCGAGGGAAGCATAACGGATGACATCACTAAAAGACAACTATTATGGTACGGTCATGTACAACGGATGAACGACAATTATTATCAAAGCAGGTCCTAGAATGGCAACCAATAGGGCGCAGAAAAAAAAGGCGTCCTAAACTGGTCAATTCAAGTGTCAATGAGTCAATAAAACCTGACAAAAGATGATTGTCAGGATCGAAGGAGGTGGAGAATAGGCGCCGCACAACGTAGAAAAACGTTTTAAATCGACATAGTAGTAGTTTTCATTCTTGATTATCTCATATTACAAAAAGCATACTTCGCAATTTAAAAAATATTGTGGCTATTTTTTCTGCAGTTTTGGCGCCACAACAAGCTATTTACTGCAAAAGCACGTACAATGTTGTTATTTTTACCCTTTAAAAATATGATTTATTACCGACTTGTTTCGGAAAAGCGTAGAATTTTATTATCAATCATTAGTTACATTGTACATATGAAACTGCTTAAATTTTATTTACTATGAAACGTTTCTCGACTAGGTACTATAGTTACTATACTGACCGTAAAATGCAATTGAAATGACTTAGTTTTTATTGAAGCAGAATTTTCCTTGGATTTTATTATGATTTGTTTTTGCGTTTTAAAAATTAATGTTAATATTATTTTTCCAGTAATTCGTTTTGAGACATAAATGTTTCAAGGTCTATATTTGGGCTGAAAAATTCAGCGGTTTATTAAAGATGAACATGTCGCCCAAATTCAACTTAAAAAAATTAATATCACGTAGGTACGTATACGGCATTGCCCCGCCAAGTTCTCGTACACTACTGTACCACCTTTTCCAGCCCATATTTGGCCTATCTATAACTCTATTTGGGAAATAGCCACGAAACTCAAACCATTGGTAGAGTTAAAATTATCTCCGAGTTTCATAGACTTCCATAAATCTGTGAAGCAGTTACGGAATTTATTAAAATGTGGAATTTGTCACTGACTTACTTGTCTATATAAATACAAAGCAAACTTTGTGATAGATCATTAACATTCTAATATACTTCCAGAAGAGTATTTAATAGCTGAAATTTGGCAGAATAATAGAAATCATGACCAAACCCTTATAAAAGGGAGAGCTGAGCTTTGGCAGACTGATACGAGCTATGATAATACTATTGAAAAAATTGAAATACCCAAAATATTTCCAGTAATTCGTTTGGGACATAAATGTTTCAAGGTGTATATTTGGGCTGAAAAATTCAGCGGTTTATTAAAGATGAACATGTCGCCCAAATTCAACTTAAAAAAATTAATATCACGTAGGTACGTATACGGCATTGCCCCGCCATATTCTCGTTCACTACTGTGCCACATTTTCCAGCCCACATTTGACCTATCTATAACTCTGTTTGAGAAACTACGAAACTTAACCCATTGATAGTTAAAATTCCCTCCGAGTTTCATATACTTCCATAAATCTGTGAAGCAGTTACGGAATTTATTAAAATGTGGAATTTGTCACTGACTTACTCGTCTATATAAATACAAACTTAACTTTTTGATAGATCATTAACATTCTAATATACTTCCAGAAGAGTATTTAATAGCTGAATTTTGGCAGAAGAATAGAAATCATGACCAAACCCTTATAAAAAAGAGAGCTGAGCTTTGGCAGACACGCGCTATAACAAAACTATTGGAAACATTGAAATACCCGAAATTTTAACAATGCATTTCATAATTTACTACTTTAAAATTCAAATATTATCCAAATGCTTTAAAAAAAAGGTGTGAAATCATAACAAAAATATTTCATGTAAAAAATTCAAGTATAGTACACAAAAATGCTCTTCCGCAAAAGGAATTAAGATAAAGGAAGTTCTCCAATAAAATTTTTATTTGTTTGGAAATGAATAGTTAAACGGCACCGTATTTTTTTGGATTTTTTTTTATTTGATTTTAACCTTTTAATCATTTTGCATCCTTACAAAAGTGTGGTGTAATATCTGAATAGTGTCTGAGAATATTTTACTGAAATTTCTCGAAAATCTGTAGTGCCATTTTAAAAATATCACAAATAAACCTATAAGACTCAAAGTAAAATTCAGCCTATAGCAGCTGATTTTTTTATTGGCCTTGCACAAACATAATCAGCTGTATGACGTTACGAGACTGGAGGATTTGGTCCGTTTTATTGTTCGACTAGTTCGACTCCTAGTTTTCAAATTACTTTGCTTTCAAACCAATTGTTTATAAGATACGGGTTTAAAAATTAGATTTACATTTTCCGTAATTCAATTACGTTTGTAAATTCCGTCAAAATTGCTTTTTCCTTTCTTTTTTGTTCTTATACAATCTTTGTTCCCTTTAGCAAGATGTAGCTTAATAATAAGTTTTTTATACGTCATTCATGTCAGTTTTAATAAAGTTCTCAGTTGCTTGTCGGAAGTTTTCCACCTGATTAGGTTTACATCGACTAGGTGAGCTACGTAGGCTCAAGTATTTTTAATATAGACCTTTGATTATACACTTGTAAACATTGTATAGACTTAGAAGAATTTAATATATGCCGATGCTACGATAACATAATACGATTAAACAATGAAATTAATCAAATGCATTTTTGCAGTGCATTACGTATTGAGTTCAGAAGCTTGTTTAGGTAAATACGTTATTAAATTTATTAGGTATTAATTACATTTCCTGTAATTATTCGTATTTAATTTATTAAGAGATTGTTTAACACAAGTTTACTTTCGTGTTGACAAAATATATTTACAATATACACATATAATTGTAAAGTTTAAGGGCCCTGTTAAATTTTCAACGATTTGGTAGACAGAACACTCAAAAGAGGGCTGGGAGGGCGGTCGAAGAATGTTAATCCAATTGGTCTCGTAGACCCACAGTTACCAGTTAACGGTTAATAAAAATTTGGTGTGATAGTTAAAAATATATAAAAACACATTTTGCCCCCTTGCGACCTCTAGAAGCAAAATATATTTTTTTTTTGACAGAAAAAAAATAAGTACGTGAGGGCCGATGTGAAAGACAAGTTTTACTCTAGCTTAAACCGTTCAGAATTAAAAAAATATTTGGACACCCTAACCTTACTTTTTGAGTGAGACGATGTTGGGTCTGTTAACAGGTCAGGCAGTGTAGATAGTATCATTAGTAATCGAATAAAATAGGCCTTGTAAAATCTTTATCAAAAAGCTCACGGATGACTAATTTTGACGCTATGGCCTCAAACTTAAAGCTTGCGCAAAATATTGAATAAGAAACAAAAATAGCACTTAATTAGCTACATACATTTAGGTATTATTGTTAGTGTTTTCGTTTTAATTTTAAAATCTAGTGTAGCAGCGCCACGGTTTTTTTTACATAAATTAGTTAAGTGATCAGTTCTTTTTATTATCTGTGGTTAACAACAAGCGATTAATTGGGTGCACTTTTTTAGCGTAAATAATTACAAGCCAGCAGCACCGCGTGGGACAAGATTTCAATTTCACCCGTTTTTGAGCGGGGGCGGGTGGAATGTTTGTTTTAGTTCACGTCGACCATATTCATCATGCAAAAACGTTCGTTGCCATTCCTACATGACGCCGGTTCTATCCTTAATGAAGCCGTATAAGTTTGTGTTGATTTGGGGTAGGTCACACTTACCGGTCGCGTGTAATTGTTTGTTTTTGATATCGTTTGTTTATAAAATGGAAATAAATACCGTCGATTACATAATTACCTGTGAAAATTTAAATACGTTGACATATGAACTTCGATTACGAATAAAATCTTTAGGGCCACATGGAACGGACCTAAAATTAACCAAAATTTTAATGCAAGTAATAAAAAATTATACGATGCTGAAAACTGTGCGGTTGTGAAAAACGAAATGCTTTTTTTGCTTTATTTGTCTTATTATGAAAAATCCACGAAGTGATCCTGCGTGGGTGGCAAAGAGAATGTGTGAGATCAAGCACTTTAGTACAAAGTTAACGACACAAAGTAAGTGCTACTTATTGAAATAACAACATAGAATTTTCTATGCTAGGCAAGACTGATATTAGGTGCCAATTGAATAGTGCTTATAGGCAAAACATTACCGAACATAATGAAAATGTGACTTAAAATAGACATATACTTAGTAGGTTAATAGACTGTTTAAAATTCTGTTGGATTTTTGAGGTTGCTCTACGGGCCCATGACGAGTCTGAAACTGGTGCTAATCCGAACACTTTGCGAATGCGTTTTTTTTATGCTGGGAGTTTTCCATCCATAATAGGATCAATCGCCCAGTTTTTGCCATAGTTTTTGCGTCGATAAATAGCTTTTTAGACATAACAACGCAACCTTGCGTTAAGTGGGACTCGAACCCACAAGCTCGCGAAACGCCGTGATCGAGGCAGTCCGCTCGAATATATGCTGCCAGCATTGCAGCGATATATCCGAAGCAGGACCACTACACAAGCGGACACGAACTCATACTACACTTTGCCATCGAAGAAATATGTTCTCTGACTTTGCGCATGTAAAAGAAGGGCGGATAGACTTTATCTATAAACAAATCAACTAAAAACAACACCAAGTAGCTGCTTGTTTGTAAAATGCTAAAATAAAGTTGTTTAGGTAAGTTTTTTTATCTGCTTTTCCATGCAATATAAATTTCTGCTCCCCTTTCCAATTTATAACGACTTCAGCCGTCACTGCGTGCAATTGCAAAGAAAAAGATTGGATCAAAAGCTGATTTCGCAAATAGTATTTCCTAGTTTCCTTCATAATAGAAGCGAGAGCATATAGGTGAGAATTTCATTAGCAGAATTCAGAATTTTTGTTCCTTTTTCCTTGCCTTCCGACTCAATTTTTGTCTGGAATGTTTTTGTGGGATACATGATAGCAACTTTTATCGATATTAAATATCGTCTGGCGGCTGCAGTTATGCTGTGGTAAAATCAGCATTTTAAAACTGCAAATAAGAATTTTCTTCGTATTCGTGGTAATATCTGTTGCTCCTGTACATTCTGAAATGTAATTTTATGAAGCCCTTTTACTTCATATTTAAACAAATTACTGTTAAACAGCTGCATTCCTGACAGCACTTTACAAATGGCAGTACACACCTAACTTTTACTTATTTTAGTTTTCCTGTTTATGCCAGTACAATATTTTGTGTTTTGGCCTACGTTGCTTCGTCTTTTACGTAATTCTATTCCAGTTTCATACGATCGGACCTTTAAGTCTTCCTTAGAACTCGTGAACCATTTTTCGCTAAGTCTTTCTCTTTTTCTTTTTCTTCCGGTGTCTGGTTTTGAGTATATTTTACTTTATTTGGACCTTTATCAACCTTATGGTTATGGTTTTTGATTTGGATTTTTATTTAAAACTCTTAATTCTTGATTTATCCAAACTAGTTCCACAGTTGATTTTTGTACTGCTTTTGTATTTTTATACGAATTTTTTGCTTCAATTTCTTTTCGACTTTTTATTATTTCTGGGCATTAAAAGAAAAGATTGGTAAACGCATACACCAGTATTTACTAAGACCTTAAAACATTTCAGACCGGGTTTAAGTATATTTTTTTTAATACTCACAAATCAAATAACTGCAAAGACTCGATTCACCTTAATGTGCAATATGATAGTTAGCATTTCTCAGTGAGTTTTATCTCATATAAATTCAAATTAACTTTAGAAATAAAGAAAAACCAAATAAATTTTTTTTAACGAAATGTCATTTTTTGGAAATTTAGTCCGTGCAGTCGTAGGATTCCCATTAGAAAGTCTCAAATTGTAGTATCACCCCTGAGAGGTGGTTTAAATTTAGAAAAACAATAGAAATAATCCACGATTGATAAAAAAAACTTATATACGTGTCAATATTTAAATATTGTAAAAAGCATAACATCGGTTTAATCATCGCTAACTTGTCTAAAAAATTAACATGTAAAATATTGCGGGCAGCTGACTGACCGTTTTTATTGGACATCTCCTAGTGACATTTGGAGGTTTAAATATGGCTACCGTTTTTAAACTAAAATATGATTATATTCTTTTTATTTATTTCTAACCTATGTGTGGAAATAATGTCTTTGTTACAACAAAAAGATGACCCATATCGCAAGGTATTCATGAACAATTTATATAAATATTAAAAACTATTGCATTCACGGGAAAAATAAGTTAAACGTTCAAATAAAATCTAGACTTTAGACCTAGGATGGTACTACTTAGCACTCTAGACCCTTTAGTAAATACCGGTGGTAATTTTTTTTCGTTTTAGGGAATTTATAGGGCGGTTTCCCGTTAGACGACATAACATGCAAAAATATTTGTTATCATGGTTCTACCCGTGTTCATGCATGAACATTGGTGTTGTCTTAGTATCATGTTGACAAGTGTGAAAACCGTCAAACTCAAATGTGTTCAATTATTTCTGCCCTAGAAAATATTGCTGGTGTACCAAACTAAAGATTAGTGGCGGCTCCCCCAATAATGCAGGTGAAGTGCTGCTTCACCTCATTTTTCCAGACTGAATATAACAATCTAAGAATCTAATGCAGGACAAAATACTCTGCCAATATATGGGCCCCTAAGCTCACACAAGGTACTATAGTTATGTGAGCTAATATAACTAAAAACTGAAATATATTTTATTCAACTCCACACTAAAATACCTTTTGTTTGATACCACACAAGCCATGTTTTGATTTAAACTCAAATTTTTTAAATCCACCCCCACCCTTAAAAAAAAAACAAAAACTAAAATGTATTTTGTTGAATTCCGGACTTAATTACCTTTCGTTTGATATCACACACGCCATATTTTCACTTAAACTCTAATTTTTGAAATATACCCCCACCCTTTTTTTTAAATAAATTAAAATGTATTTTGTTTAAATCCAGACTCAATTACCTTTCGTTTGATATCACACACGCCATATTTTCACATAAACTCTAATTTTTGAAATCTATCCCCACCCTTTTATTTGGTTTGTGTTCGGTGGATTTTGTTCATTTTTAAATGGGACCATCTTGACCCAAGACCCAGCCCAGGTACCAAATTTCAGTTAAATCGGCCAAGCGGTTTTTGAGTTATGCGCGTTGGTCGTGACATACAGACAGACAGACAGACAGACAGACAGACAGACAGACAGACAGACAGACAGACGGCGCAACAAAAAAGTTTCAAAATCATCTGAAACGCAAAGATATATAAAAATTTTTGAAATCGGAGCAACTTTTTTTTTATCGAAAAAATTAGGATCACCACACTACTATAGTATAGTATATGTGTGAGCTAAAATTAAAAATCGGAGCCGCGCTGCCTCGGCAAAACCAAACAAGGGGTTCATTACCTTTTACCCGATAAAAAACCGTGAGCGTTCCTCGCCGTCCAGTACACAGACTGGGTTGGATAAGATTACTAAAATCCCAACATGCATTGTTGAAGCGATTTTTGTTTTTCGTTCGCCTGTGTCTACTCTATAAGTCGCGGGGTGAAGGCGTCCAGTTGGTCCGTTGGTTGTCATGACAACATCGCATGCTTTGACAGGGCAAAGAATCAGGTGATGTTCCTGGGTACATTATTGAAATAATGTCCGGTTACCGGCGTATTGTTGACATTCGGTTCAGATTTGGTCTTTATTTTAATTATTTTTCACAATGTTACCTGTGTACAACGCTGTGTGTGTTTTACTGGAAAATCCGTTTTCGAGGTGGAACGACGATGACAAAAATTACTTTTTGAACTCTGAAAACCTCTCCCCTTTACTAAACGTAAATAAAACGGCGATATTTTAAAGAATCGTGTTACATTAACATTTAAAAGATAGACGAATTTGCCTCACATACAAGCAATAAAATTTCAATTTAATTGCAATTGCATTATCGTGAACCTACTACCTACCTGATTTCGCTGATTTTACTGAACTTAGGTAAGTTCTTTATGGAATAGGTATTTGCTTTATTAGCATGTTGTGTGTATAAAAAATGCGTCAACTATTGCGAAAGTCACGAGCCGCCATTGCTAAAAATACGATTGGTGTGGTGGTTTATTTATTTTACTTTATTTTATATTTATTTACTTGCATTTTTTAAAAGTTTGCTTATTGAATTTCAAATAAAATAAAATAAAAATGCCCATTCATATTTTTGTCAATAATTCTGTCTGGTTCATTTTAAAACTTGCCGCTTTCATTTCGAAACGTAACGGATACAAGCAGAAAGAAGTTTGCTCAGTATCATATTTTATTTTCGTTCACAACATCACGTTGTCATAAAAAATGTAAAAAGCAACATTTCGTACTGAAATAAAACAGATACTTTTGCCAGACGTAAAAAGGAAACTCTCGAGATATAAGATATTAAAATAAAACTTATAGAAATATACTGGTAAAAAATTAAACACTCTTGAAAAGAGTAAGTAAAACGTAATTAGAAATGTAAAAAAATGGCATAAGAAAGCAGGTTGAGAACGTTTTTCTTACGTTGTTCGACGCCTATTCTCCACCTTCTTCGACCCTGACAATCATCTTTGGATTGACTGTTGCCATTCCAGTTTAGGACGCCCTCTTTTCTGCGTCCTATTAATTGATTGCCATTCTAGGACCTGCTTTGGTAATCTTTCATCGTTTATCCGTAATACATGGCCGTACCATACCAGTTGTCTTTTAGTGATGTCCCGTTATGCTTTCCTCAATTCCCGTTGTTTCTTTTAAGATCTCATTTCTTATATGATCTGTTCTAGATATTCTCATTGATCTTCTTATTGCATCCATTTCGACACTTTCCATTTTTGTTTTCTATTTTACGTTACGTAATTGAAGGATAGGCTCTAATTTTTAATTATAATAACTTTTACCTTCTTAGCAACCGCAAAACCCTAGCTAGAAATAATTTATAATATTTTTCTCCATCGAAAATTGATTGATGACAAAAAGAAATACTCTGCCAATATATGGGCACCTAAGCTCACACTAGGTACTATAGTTATAGTGTACGTGTGAGCTAATATAACTAAAATTTGCGATATATATTTTATTCAAATCCAGGCTTAATTACCTTTCGTTTGATACCACACAAGCCATATTTGGACTTAAACTCTAATTTTTGAAACCTATCCCCACCCTTTTAAATAAAAAAAACTAAACTGTATTTTGTTTAACTCTAGACTCAATTACCTTTCATTTGATATCACACACGCCATATTTCACTTAAATTCTGATTTTTGAAATCTTCCCCACCCTTTTTTTAAATAAACTGAAATGTATTTTGTTTAACTCCAGATTTAATTACCATTCGTTTGATATCACACGCGCCATATTTCCACAGACAAAAAATTTTCAAAATCATCTTAAACCCAAAGATATATATAAAAATTTTTGAAATCGGAGAACTATATTTTTCTCGAAAAAATGTCATACCTCACACTACTATAGTAAAGTAGTGTGAGCTAAAAATAACAAATAAACTTTTATATATTCCGCATGAACCAAAGCAAAGTACATTAGTTCTCGAAACTAACTCTAGTCACATGTCCTAGTTAATAATAGCGAATTATTGAATTTAACCTACCTCAATGTCAAACTTGTTTACCGGCTGCAAATATAAACAAATTGGAGAGAGAGAAAATTAAATACCATGATAATTTACTTAACATTCTGTGGTTGCATTGTAATGTGTTATTTTTCTGATAAGATAAAAGTTGTTTAAAAACGAAAAAATTAGCCATGCATAAATGCAGCGTTACTTGGATTATTATAAATTTTAAAATAGATTAAAATTGTTCTTTATTTAAAAATATTGATCATAACAAAAACATTTCATGTAAAAAAAACCAAGTAAGCGAAAATGGTATTCCGTAAAAAGAATTGAGATAAAAGTAAAGCCAAGTTCTCCAATACAAATTTCAAAATGAAAGGCTCTTACTAGTTTGGAAATGTTTTTTTAAACTTTGCTATTCCTATAGTTTTATCATAGTTCCTATCAATCTTTCAAAGCTCAGCTCTCTAGCGTTTCTGGAATTGGGCAATGTTACTTTTATATAAATTTACATTTATAAGAGAGGAAAGTAAATTAAAATGTTGTTTTTAAATTTTTTCCTATAGTTTTATCATAGTTTCTATCGACCCTTCAAAGCTCAGCTCTCTAGCGTTTCTGGAAGTGGGCAATGTTACTTTTACATAACTACATGTATAGCGGAGAGGAGTAAATGAGAATTTTAAAGTTTTTTGATTTTTTCCGGGGGTTTGGTCATAATTTGAATCAGTGTACCAAATTTCAGCTTTAGAGCATGTCTGAAAGTACAGTAGAATTTTCATGATCTATACATGAGTGAGTGGCAATTTAATCGTTTTTTGAAATTTCGTAACTACTTTACTACTTTATGGAAGTCCATGAAACTTGGAGGGGTTGTTAACTCTATGACGATCTTCGACTGTGCAAAGCTTGAGTTTCGTAGCTAATTCCAAAATATGGGCTGAAATGTTTCAAGAAAAGATGGTACAGCAGATGCGATAACTTGGCGAGACACTGCCGTGCCCTCAGATTTGCTATCTATGCATTGGGGCTTTGGACATACAGACTTCACTTGCAAATCTTAAGCATCATTTAAACTTCCTTTTAACTTCTCATGGATCTCTCCTAAATTTACAAGACCTTCATTCCCGTTTTAGCTGTTTAGAATCCTGAGAACGAATGTAATTTTTGTGGCCAAAACGGTTATTAAGTGCTATGACCTGAACTGCCACAGATTTGCGTTGGCTTTTGTCTGTCAAAATCTCTTTTCAAATCAGGTGAACAACTTCTATAGGCCATGGTCATGGTTGATTAACGCTCTTAGTCAATGTTAGCTTAGTTTATAGTAGAAAAATTCAGGGGAGGTTTGCTGAATAAAGTGATACCCTGTTTCCACCGATGCATGCCCACCCCGATTCAAAAAACGCATTACGTGATGGCCCATGGATTTGCACCGGTTTTAAATGCAGCGTCACCTGATGCGTTTGTGGCAACAGGGAATAAGGAAGTACGAAAAGCTTTTAGACTGGTTTTATTTTGTGCTATTCCATATCAAATATTCTACTCTCTTTGAACAGAAATTCGAAGTTTTTACAAGCACGTGCTTCATAGTTCTTCGATTTCCAGGAAACTGCCACACATACCTGCACCGATTTCTTATACCATGAACAGATTCCAAATAAAATACTATTTATAACCTTGATCCAAACAAAACCTACCTCGGACTGAAATAAGTTGTGGCATAAACGTATTTTAGTTGTATGTACAACATAATTCAGCTGATGCATTCTTGAGTATATATTTGGATACAGATAGATTTATTTTGGTTTGTGGGTTGCTGTAAGGTGAACGCATGTTAAGCCTAGTTTCCACCTATGAGTTCCCACCCTGATTCAAAAAACGCATCACGTGACGGCACATGCATTTGCACCGGTTTTAAATGCTGCGTCACCTAATGCGTTTTTTAAATCAGGGTGGGCACGCATAGAGTCCCTGTATGTTGACATATTTGGATATATTATCCAAATATGTCAACATACAGGGACTCTAGGCACGCATAGGTGGAAACCGGGTATTAGGTGTTCTATTTATTGATTTGGGCATATACAGTGTGGAAATGCCGAATGGAATAAATTCGATAACGAATAAATGAGAGCGTGTTGGGAAAAACATTTGAACACGTCGATTTGTATTTTTAAATGAAATAATTAAAAATAAGGATAACCGTTTTCGAAATATTTCGCCTCGAAATTGGATATTGTCGTTTTTGAACTGTCAATATTTCAAAAATGGTTAGACTTAGTTATAGGATCTTGTACATGAATTATGTCTAGAATTTTCTGAAGAATCTAAAAAATAAATAATATACAGGGGCACACAAGTTTGACTTAGGTTGGCATACCCAATATTTATTCTTGTAGCATAGGCATTTGTTTGTAATTTTTTCTCTTAAATGAATAAATATATTTATTATTATTATTATTTATTTAAAATAAGAAAGTTGTTATTGGCCACTGTCACATGACTTTTTTCGAACATTTTATTCTTTATCGAATTTATTCCATTTGGCTGTTCCACATTTCCACAATTTCCAATTTTCCGTCAAAAGCGGATGTGGTCGGGATGATGTTGGCATATGACACACCCTATATAATTTTTTTCCATACGCGATAGCGGAGTTCGGGCAAGCCGTCAAGGGTGGAAAAGATAGTTTCCGCAAGAGTTAGGTACAAGGTTTTTCCTACGAGTGTTTTTGTCCTTCTTCTTTATCAAAAAAAAACATGTTTTAATTCACAAAGATTTTATAATAATGCCAGAAAATGATACATAAGATAGAATAGTTACATAACAAAACAAAAATCTTGCGGAAAAGTTACTTTTCCGCATGATTTTTTTACTTTTCCACAGATTTTTTTATGCACGGAAAAATAATGAAATAGGATTTTTTATCATGATAATTATATTAATAAGAAACTTTATGTCAAGAACATTTAATTAACAATAACGAAAAAGTTAATAAAGGTAAATATTGAAATTGAAAGTTCACTTTGTGTTTGTTGCATGCTGCAATATAGCAGGTGCCGCAACATCTCGAAGAACGTTGTTTCTTATTTGAATTTGATTGGTTGGTGTTTGGCCCACTACAGAAATGCCTTGATCAGTTTGCTGCTAAGAATTACTAGTGTAGTGAATGAAGGAAGGTATATTGGTCTGTACAGGCTGTAACACATTACAGGATTCTTCCTTCGGTGCTTCTGGTAGCACGGGTTGAAAATGAAACTTGTGTATAGGAGGACGGGTTTTCATTTGGAAACGATTGTGAACAGGAGGATTCTTGCATTTTGGACATGCAAAAAAGTAAAATCGTGCGGAAAAGTAAAGCTTTCCAAACAAAAAATCGTGTGGAAAGCGTTTTTCCCAACACGCCCTCATTCATTTGTTATCGAATTTATCCTATTTGGCTGTTCCACACTGTATATTCATATTCATTGGCTCTTAGAGAAAAAAGCTTTTCTCGTATAATTATATGAAATTAGCATTTTATTAATTGTCTGAAGAGTTAAATATCGTTACCAGTGCAATCAATTCAATAACCTACCTCAATGCCAAAGATATTATTTTGCAATGCTGTCTGGGTTTACACTGGCAAAGATAAATATTTTACTAAAGAACTTTGAAGGCGTGAAGTCTGTTAATAAGCATTACAATAAAGGACCGTTTGATGGCTTCTTCTTCAAGGTTTACTTAAGTTAAACAACAACTTTTGTTTAACTTGGGGAAATTCAATACAATCCAAAGTTCAGCCTGATTTTATTAAGGGCAAATAAGAATAAATCGGAGGTTTTGTGATGTTAAGAATGAAGAGAAATTCAAGAAGAGAAAGATATAAAAGAAGGGAAAGTAACGTTGAACGTAAACCTATACTCAATGCTAATAGGTAACCAACAATACAAAATATTGGTTATTAGGTAGAATGGATGGCAAAAGTGGTCAAGGAAGACTAAGAATTTCTTGACTGCGCAACTAAAGACTATGTATTGGAAAAGCATTTTCTGCTCAGTTATTTAGAGTTATTGATAAAGTAACATTCGCCAAAATTATCGTCAATATCCAATGCGGATAAGACACTAGAAGTTGACTGTTGATACTCCAAGTCCCTAACAGCTTCTGGAACACTAAGATATTCATTAGGACTACAAGGTACTATTAGCAGCCCTATCTACTGTTTTATACAAAGTTTAGCCTGATTTTATTAAAGGCAAATAAGAAATGATCGGACGTTTTATTATGTTAAGAATGAAGAGAAATTCAAGAAAAGAAAGATATAAAAGAAGGGAAAGTAAAGTTGAACGTAAACCTATACCTAATGATAATAGGTAACGAACAATACACAATATTGGTTATTAGGTAGAATGGATGGCAAAAGAGGTCAAGGAAGACTAAGAATTTCTTGACTGTGTAACTTAAGACAATGTACCGGAAAAGCATTTTTTGCTGAGTTATTTAGAGTACCATTCGCCAAAATTATCATCAATATCTCCTGCGGATAAAACACTAGAAGTTAAGCGTTGACTCTAAGTCCCTAACAGCTTCAATACTAATATTGATTAAGACGACAAGGTACTATTAGCAGCCCTATTTACTGTTTTACATCTTAAATCACAAGAATAGGAAGCGTATATTTTTCGAACGAGGAATTAAACTACTTTTTTGGGCTCTTCCGGAGCTTTAGCAAGCTTCTGCCAAGTTACATGGCTGCCTGTAGATTCTGGTTCTTGTACGATAAATTCAAGGAGTTAAAAACAAGACATAATCAACAAATTTGCCAAACCCTTATTATAAAAGTATCCAGCAAAGTGTGCAAAGCATACAAGTGCAAACACCTTTAAGTACCCAGATCTTAAATTTTTTTCGAGTAAGCAGTTTAACCAGTAAAGTTAGTGCAAATATTAGCTTTTTAAACCAACTGACAAATTTATATTATCGTCTAGATGCACAAATGTTGGAGTTGCACTTTGTCCGACACCTATATTAAGTACCTAACAAACTATACATAACTTCATTGGTTAAATAAGTTTGTTTTATATTTTCTTGTCCAAAACCAAAAGCCATTAGGAGGAACAATGTACCATAAAAATCGACGATAAAATAATTTTGATACAATTCTGGGGCGTTTTAAAGCATTATTTGATGCAATATTGTTATGATGTGACTGTCGGTTTGAGTGTTGCCTGTAACTTTAACAGGCAAAAGCTCCAAAATGATCAAATCAATTTAAAACTGTTGATTAAATAGGATTTAAAAGCAGTTTTGTTAAAACTAGGACAATTTTAATTACCTAATACACCAATTTTTAAAGAATTGGAAATTTAAAAAAATATATTTACTCTATTTTTGAAGCTTGGGCACTTGTTTAATTAATGATATTGACAAAACTTTTATACAAAAATGTGCTCGATCAAGAGAAGGCCCAGTCACATTCGGTCAAGGTGACGTTTTAATGGCTTGAAAATTTAATATAACATCTTTTAAGCCACAAACGGTACCAAAACGCTTCAAAACTAAATAAAAGGACAAACATTAAATTTTAATAAGTTATCTGAATTCGCTATTTTTACTTACGCTAAACTTTCGCGTGTGCTTTTTAATAATAAAATGTTGTTTCTTCGAGCTTTGAAAATAATGTAATTTTATACAAACTGATTTGACTTTCTTCCGCAGCAATGACTGAGTATGGCGCAAATGCGAGGTTGGAATTAGAGAAAGAGAAAGTATCTTGATTTGTTCACAGAACGTCATTATTTAGGTATATATACATATATATATATATATATATATATATATATATATATATATATATATATATATATATATATATATATATATATATATATATATATATATATATATATATATATATATATATATATATATATATATATATATATATATATATATATATATATAATTGTCACCTATTAAACATCACTGCTTACTGAGGTCAGAAGAAAAGGCCTAAATATTTTTGCTTCTCTATATTAGTTTAGAGACAGACAGGCATAATACCGAGTGTTTACTTACAGCTCAGTAAGGTGTAAAATAATGTTTAATAATAATATTCCAAAAATGATTACCCAAAGCTCTTTTCTGGTTGAAAGCTTTTTGTTTCAAATACTTAATAAGGAAGTATTTATATGCAAGGGGTGTAACTTCAGACTAAAATATATATAAAAAAGATAGGTAATGCATATCCAGAACTTTTCAAATACTAAAAAGTGCTTAATATTTTTTTATTATTATTTTTTCTACAAGGAAAGTGAATTTATTTTTATAACTGATCTTTACCGGTTAGGTATTATGTTTTGTTGAGTTTTAAATTTTTTCAATTATGAAATTTCCCTTCATAATTCAATAGCGTAAAACTCCAAATTTTAGTTTTAACTTTGATTTAACATTTTGATGTTTAAAAAAGTTATCCGAATGAAGCTTCTGAAACAGCTAACTATTATTTAATTTTAAGTTTTTTTTTGCATTAATGACATAATTGTGTTTAATGACTCATTTGATAGAGGATCTTTCCCAAGCTGCTTAAAATCCTCACTAGTTATTCCAATTCACAAGGGAGGTGAGAAGAATGTTCCCTCTAACTTCCGACCCATTTCCCTTCTTGCAACTTTATCAAAGGTTATTGAGAAAATTGTTAAAAGGAGAATGTGGGGCTATCTTATCAAATATAAATTGATAACCAATAAACAATACGGCTTTCAGACTTCCAAGAGCACCCACGATGCAATATTCGCATTCCTTGACAGAGTGTATTTCAATCTTAATGGCGGTGAGGTTGCCGCGGCAGTGTTCTGCGATCTGTCAAAAGCATTTGACTGCGTGGATCACAGTATACTGCTGCGAAAGCTGGAATGCTATGGGTTTAGAGGTAAGGTGCTGTCATGGTTTCAATCATACCTGACCTGCCGCAGTCCAACGGTTATCAGCTCCGATATGCGCTCCTCTTCCCTGGGGATAAATTGCGGGGTACCCCAGGGCTCTGTTCTCGGGCCCCTACTGTTCTTAATCTATATAAACGATATCACTCGGCTTAAAATTACGGGTTTGTTTACGTTATTTGCGGATGACACTTCTGTCTCTGTCACCATAAAAATGTCAACATTCTAAAGAATTTAATTTCTGAAGATCTCGCAAAAATAAAAAACTGGTGTAATGCAAATCGTCTTTGCTTCAATGTTGATCAGACCAATATTTTGTGCTTTAAATGAGACTTACAAGATATAAACCTTGAAGATGAACCAGTTCAAACTCATACAGTTAACAAATTTCTAGGAATACACATAGACAATAAACTCAGATTTGAAGACCACATCTATAAATTGAGTAAAAAACTTTCCTCCGGATGTTTGAGATCTGAGCTGGGAGAGGATGTAGCAAGAAGCATATTTTTCACTATTTGAGAGTCACTTGAGGTATGGAATTCCATTCTGGGGTGCAACCAGTCTACATTTTTTAAAAATAATTTTCATCCTACAAAAAAAAAGCTGTTAGATTTATAAGTAATGTAAATCAAAGGGAATCCTGTAAATCTCACTTTGTTAAACATAAGATCCTGACTTTGACATCTCTCTTTATATTGGAAACTACCAGTTTAGTATTTAAAAATTTTACCACTCTAATTGATTCGAGACATCACAGGGTTACAAGGCAAAATGGTAATTTGCCATTGCCAATTCCACACAGTGCTTTAACTCAGAGGTCCTTTATTTATGGGGGTCGCAAGATTTTTAATCACCTGCCAATACCTATTCGCCAGGCCTCTATAATCAAAATATTTAGAAAAAAACTAAAAAATGCACTGCTACTGAAACCATATTATGCACTTACTGAATATCTTAATGACCAGATTCTTTAGCATGGATTGCATTGACTGTGATGTAACCAAACCAAATTTTTCATTTTAATTAATGTTTTAATTTTTGTTACCATTTATTATTTTAAATAATTACTTTTTTTTAGTTTTTTACTACTTTTTACCAACATATATTTTATAAATATCTGAAAATGCCTTGGCAATATCTTTATAATTTTTTTTTTAAATTTATATTTTTTATATGTATATCTGCGACAGTGATGTCACCAAGCCAAATTTTTTTATTTTAATTAAGACTTTAACTTTTATTTGCATTTTTTTTCTTTTTTAATAATGACTTTTGTATTTTTTATTTTTATATATTTTGTACTTACATATATTTTATAAATGTTTTAAAATGTCTTGACAATATTTTTATCGTTTTGTTTTTAATAATTGTGTTTTATGTAAATATCTCAAATTTTGCTTTAAAATTTTTATTATTTTTTTATATTTTTTTTCATGTTTTGTTTGTGTATTCTTTTTTTATGCACTGTGACATGTCTTATAAATGTTAGCAAATGTCTTGACATAATTTTTATCGTTTTGTTTTTAATAATTGCCTTTGAAGTAATTTTATAAATGTATTGTTGGATATATCTTTTTTTTTTGTTTATATTTTTGTTCTTTTATTGTTTTAATATAGGTATTAAGTTGACATGGACCTATATTATTTTTATTTGACACTTAATTAACTAGTTAGGCTTTTGATTTTACTATTGCTATTTTACTATTTTTACCTTTAAGTTAGTATTTGTCGAAAATTTTACTGACAATAAAGTATTTTTGATTTGATTTGATTTGAATGCATTTTTAGCCTAGGTAACCCTAACAAAGGTAATGTAGACCACAGTGAACGCAGCGTGGTCATAGGACGCCGAAGGGTGGTCGAGACCTTAGGGGGGCGACAGAGGTGGTATTGAGCCTTAAAAGTAGTTCCGCGGAGCTCATTTAGTACTTTTTAAGACAAATATCATAATTATGAGTAGTAATGGCTTTTAAACTAAAAACGAAAATTTTCAGAAAATCAAACAAGTTTCATGGCTAATCGGGCAAAAAGGAGTTTTTGGTTTCCCTTATATTTTTCCGTGGGTAGCTTGAAAGCTTAACCTCACGGGGGTCCAAGATCTAATGGACACCTAATAAGTGTTGACAGTTAACCGTTTCGTCCTTATGGGACTCCTCAGAACACTGCTAGTCAAGTGACAAATCTTGCGAAGTTAATCAGACGGTTTTGTCTCTAATTAAATGTAATTAGTGAGCGAACCATAGCAAGAGGCGCCATCCACCGAGATACGAGAGAAACAAAAAACCAAAAGCAGGGAAAAACACTGCTATACAATATCGATCGATGAAAACATCGAATGCAAATAAAAGAAAACAACTATAGTCCGTGACCTACGACAGCTCTTTGTCTTTTCAGGCCGGATCAACGCATTTTGCATTTTTACCCGTCATCAAGACAGTGAGCGTCAATTAACGGAATTTTTAAGCCAAATAATACCAACAAACGTGAAATTTCGTACCCGTGAATTTAAAAATCAAACAAGTTTCATGGCTAATCGGGCAAAAAGGAGTTTTTTGTTTCCCTTATATTTTTCCGTGGGTAGCTTGAAAGCTTAACCTCACGGAGGTCCAAGATCTAATGGACACCTAATAAGTGTTGACAGTTAACCGTTTCGTCCTTATGGGACTCCTCAGAACACTGCTGGTCAAGTGACAAATCTTGCGAAGTTAATCAGACGGTTTTGTCTCTAATTAAATGTAATTAGTGAGCGAACTATAGCAAGAGGCGCCATCCACCGAGATACGAGAGAAACAAAAAACCAAAAGCAGGGAAAAACACTGCTATACAATATCGATCAATGAGAAGATCCAATGCAAATAATCATATTATATATCATATCACCGTATCTCGGTGGATGGCGCCTGTTAGTATTATTTTCAGAAAATATTGAAGTAATGTTACTTTAAGTGCTCACAGGTAACATGCGCCACAGGCACAAATGTTGTAAATACAAAAGGAACATATAAAAAAAAAATCGATACAACAAGAAAAGTTGATAGTAAAGTTAGTTGATTGTTTTAAGGCAAAATTGGTTAAATAATACTTTTAACTAACCCTTTTTTTAACCAAAATCTAATGCCGACAAACAATTTATGTATCATATTGGGTTAAAATCGTTTGAGATTTTCTTGAGTTATCGTGTATTGAGACAGACAATTTATTTTATTATCCGATCTAGGAGTTTTAGGAACTAATTAACTTACATTTATAAATTTTTAAAAATATAATGTTCACGTTTTTAATAATCCACTTCTTGTATGGTGACAAGTTAAGTAATAATTCTCGCCCTAAAAAAAATGTTTCAGATTTTCCGCCCCTTGGCGAGTGCGACCGCGTGCGCCTGTAGCAATTTATTAAGGTTACCTTTGACATTGCTGCAAAGCTTTCTGTGGGACTCGGGGTATCGCGGTCTCTTTTTAATAAATACTATACTCTATCTCTTTTTTATCCTCTTTTGGAAATTTATACCCCTAGATGTGAACTGGTTCACGCGGTATAACATTTGGACAAACATTGAATTTTAGATATTAATACGGCATTAGCTAGCATTATTTATTTTGATTGAATACTAAAAACTATTTATTTTGATTGATTGCACAACAAAAACTTTAAAATGGTTAAGTTGAGTTTTGGGGTTCAATAATTCGTGATAATAATGTAAATTGTGGATGGTCATGAACAGAAAGCTAACTACCAAATATTGGGTTAGGTTATGAGTCTTAAAAGGATTTGTCAAGGTCTCTGCTTAATACGCTTGACATTCCACTGCGAGCGACGCGACGGCGACGCTTCAGGCCTAATGAGCGTCGGTTTTAGGGTTTAAACAAGAAAGTTTGGGAAGCCTTTTTTGAATCATAATTTGTATTTTAGGTAAATTACACGCCAACCTTTACGCTTTTGGTCTCATGTACCTATCTGTAAGTTCCATAAAAGGTTGTTGTAATTTTTCTAAAAACTTGCATTTTCACTATGGCGAACAGAACCCAACGAATTAGTTCGTTCCTTGTGTTTCTAAAGCATTTGCTCGTGCTAGCCGATACCACTGATTCCAGTGAAGCACCCAGAAATATGTCTTGTAGCTATTTTTGGTGTTTATTAATGACACATATGTCTAAATATCTAATTCACTATTCTCGAAACGCGAATGTCTTAAAAGATATTTGCCTTGATGTAAACGCACAAACAAACGTTCGACAAGCTAAAGCAAACAAATTTGCCGGATTCCGGAACCGGATTTATTATTGCCTGTTTTTATGAAATGAAAGCGACTATATTTTTAAATCTGACTTTGGTATGTCAATTTTGAGAGGTCAGCTGTCAGTTTTCTTTGTAAATCTGTCAGAATAAAGCCGACTCTAAAACAAAGTAAGGTTTTATTGCAATAAGTCCCTATTATTCCAAAAGGTTCCTATTATTCTTTTCTTAAACTGCAGTTCGCGTCGGCAGTTCTCAGGTTAGAGAGAACAAAATATAATATTTGAGTTCGCATTCACTAATTAAAATGCAGATATTACATCAACCAATTCAAAAAATTGTCGGTGAGGTTGCATAAGTTTTTTTTCATATACAATAAAATAGTAAAAAGTTTTATGATACAAAAGTAAACAATTAAAAAAATACTCTGCCAATCTATGGGCACCTAAGCTCACACTAAGTACTGTAGTTATAGTGTACGTGTGAGATAATATAACTAAAAACTGAAATATATTTTATTCAACTCCAGACTCAATTACCTTTCGTTTGATACCACACAAGCCATGTTTTGCCTTAAACTCTAATTTTTAAAATCTACCCCCACCCTTTTTTTAAAAACTAAAATGTATTTTGTTTAACTCTAGACTCATTTACCTTTTGTTTGATATCATACACGCCATATTTTTACTTAAACTCTAATTTTTGACATCTATCCCCACCCTTTTTTTTAAATAAGTTAAAATTCATTTTGTTTAACTCCAGACTTAATTACCTTTCGTTTGATATCACACACGCCATATTTTCACATAAACTCTCATTTTTGGTGGATTTCGTTCATTTTTTAATGGGACCACCACGGCCCAAGACTCAGCCTATGTACCAAATTTCATTTAAATTGGACAACCGGTTTTTGAGTTATGCGGGTTGGTCGTTACAGACAGACATACAGACAGACAGACAGACAGACATACAGACAGACAGACAGACAGACAGACAGACAGACAGACAGACAGCAAGACAAAAAAGTTTCAAAATCATCTAAAACGCAAAGATATATAAAAAAATTTGAAATCGGAGCAACTTTTTTTTTGTCGAAAAAATTAGGATCACCATAGCTCACACTACTATAGTAGAGTAGTAGTGTGAGCTAAAACAAAAAGAATAATAAAGATAAAATAAAGCCATTATAAAACATATAATAATTCTGTAAGACTTGGTTCATGAGAAACCGTCCCTTAGCCGCATTGTCCCGCTGAATAGCTATGCTTATTTTTTGTGTTGTTGTTGAAACTTTTGGCCTTTATTGCGGGAATAAGGCGACTCAAACCAGAAACAAATGTAGGTACTTCATCCCCCCCAAGGACCAGAAGTCTTTACATAAAAAGGGAAAAATTCAAAGCGGTCTTCTAGCTCTTGATATTAGCGATGTTTTCCTTGTTCCGTTACAGGATTTTTTGGATGTTAATTTGACATATGAGTCCGCTAAGGTATGCCTGCACGTAGCATCCCAAATTAATTGCTTTCCTCCTCTACAGGGAAAACATGTTATTCCATCGGCTTCAAGAAGAAAATTCTTCTGATTTGAGAGACCGTCTCATAATATCCTTAAGTTCCTTATGTCTGGAAAAGCTAGCCGCACTTTTAGTGCCGCTTCGGCTATGTAACCGGTACATATCAGCTAATTCGCCGCAAATGCAAGTATGCTGTCCACAGGAAGCCCAAGCCTAAGAGCAATGGAAATCTGAAAGAAGGAGTTAGCTAGTAGATTTCCTAGAAAAGCACAAGGTAGGACATTTAGCCAGGCATGTGATTTATGTGATTAAAGTGCTAGAAGACAGGCTTTGTCATGGTTCCCTGAGATAGTTGTTAGGATGTCAGAAGAACTTGGCATAAGTTAGTATTATATTTTTTTGGATGGATGGGGAATAGCTTCCAACAATACTGGAAAAATATACCAGAACTGGCCCACTCTAAGCAGTTCATTAAAGGACCTTGTAGAAACAGAGGCAGGAACATTATTGGACTTACCAGACAGGAGATACGGATAGTGACTGATCTTTTTACGAGTCTATGTCGACTGAGAGTACTCATGCACAGAATGGGACTAACAGAAGAGCCCTTATATAGACTTTGTATGGATGATGACGAAACAGTCAGACATGTACTGTGCGAATGTCCGGCTATTGCACGCTTACGTCAGATCACTTTCGGTAAACCTCAGATTGACTCAGAAGATCTAAACATGGTCCCACCGAAACTGATAGCCGGCCTTTGTGGAGGATTAGGCATATAGTGGTAAGAAACCACTCAAAAGTAAGCCACAATAGGTGGTGGTCGCAGTGGAAGGGCTGCAAGGCCTACCTACATATGAATCATCATTATCATCATATTCTTTTTGTGACTTTGGTAATGTGTCAGGAATTTTATACAATTTAGCAACGTTTTGAGTACCTATATGACCTCAGGTGTGTGTATGCATAGCGAGTAATTTTAAAACTCATTATAATTTCAAGAGATTTGAAAATATTTGGCAAGTAGGCATAGGGTTGAAACTGTAACCCCTTTTCTTTACACAAGCTCTTGCGATGCGTGTGTTTTGTTTTCATATTTTAACATACATTTAAAGCACATCTTGTTAATTTTAGTTTAATGTTTATTTGTTTTAGTCAAGGCTGTTAAGACAGGCTTGCAAAGTAAAATACATATTAAGTTAATGGGCGAGTTTTAGATTAGCAGCAGCAAATGGAAAGGCTCAAGGCTCTTCTTCAAATTATTTTGTTTTTGAAATATTTAGGGTGACTACTCTAAATGTTTTTTTATCGGCATTTTTCCTGAGCCAAAAAATTTTTGTTCGGACCCCCGAAAAGGAATCGACTAACTTTTATTTTAGGCGATTGACCATTCTGGTGGTATCTCATTCAAAAGCTTATAAAAAACAAACACAACCGAATATTTTTTTACATAACATAATCAATTTAAATATAAAAATATTTTTTAAACGGAAATAAGTGAAAATAGTGTTTTTTAAAGCTAAATTCAAAAAATATATTTTTTTACATTTTAACTGATATATGTTATGTAGAAAAATTAAACGTGAAAATTTATGAAAATAATTTTTTGTTATTTAAATTAACTTATTTTAAATCCTGGGAATCGGTCAATAAAAATGTATATTTTTTTTACTTTGTGACGTTTCATTTTATTCAAACATCATGAGACATATCCTAAAATAGAAAGTTCTACACTTAAAATTTATATTTATAAAAATTTTTTTAGACTATACAATAATTTATGATAAAAAATAGCTAAGTATAGAGTAAAAAAAACAAAATTTTTTAATTTAACCTATAATATAAATTAGCAAAACAGAATTTTCAGAAAAAAGACATATAATGCACTTAAAATTTCGCAGTATGATAAAAAAAATATTTTCTATTTTTATTACTTTAAAATATAGGTTTTTCTCCCAATTTCTTTTTTGTTGCTTACCATTTTTGTATATTTTGTCTCAACATTTATTTATATCTGTATATTTAATTTTATAGCAATTTTTGTCTATTTACTTTTTATTTCAAAATAGCTAACTCAAGAAAATTCGATAAAAGTTAAGCCAAGTTCTCCAATACAAATTTCAAAATGAACTAGTTTGGAAATGTTTTTCTAAAATTGGCTATTACGGCTACAAGCGACCATGACAGCGCTAAATTACATGCTAATAAACATAACAAAGTTTGGCTGTAATAGCAAAGTTTAAAAAAATATTTCCTAACTAGTAAGAACCTTGCATTTTGAAATTTGTATTGGAGAACTTGGCTTAACTTTTATATCAATTCTTTTTACGGAATACTTCTTTCGCGTACTTGGCTTTTTTTACATTAAATGTTTTTGTTATGATATAAGTAAGCCTGAACCGAAAAGTGTGCAAATTTTTGTTTGTGGTCGTAGCAAAAAGATATTTTTTACTTATATATTGGATTTTCCTAAGTAGTCGCGTGTCGGTCTAATATTGCAATATGTATTTTCTGTTAATAACCCTTTGAAAAATACCATCACACATAAAATGGCTGCAATGCAGATATCTGTTCCAGACAGCGGAATGGCGCTCCACCGTTACTTGGATTCCCATTTAGGACCCTTAATAGCCCTTGAAGTAAGTGATATGGAAAAATAGAATTCTCCTAAAATACGAGCTTCAAAATAAGGACCCAATAGAGAAAATAAACCCAATGGCCTTTTTTGGAAACTTTAGAAATAAGTACTGATAAAATTATCTTCTACTTTTTGAACTTTAACTGCGATTTTTGCAGTTTGAACTTGAGAAATTGCAAACAAACACACAAACCGTTGTGATAGAATGGTTTACCTTCTCTATGGCTTGTTTGTACTTAAGTTTCTACACTTTACAGTTTGTTGGTTGGCCTTTTAGTTTATGCAGGCTATTAGTCCAGAAAGACTTACTGGATTTTAATTATAGCGTATTCCATTGCATTGGGAAGATTAGTGCAGCATTGTTAGTGCACTAACACTGGCACTAACTGCAGTTTCAATGAAGATGCAAAATCGCACTCGTATGCAATCTCATAACCTCACATTTTTTTTAGT
Source organism: Aspidapion aeneum (assembly GCA_963576565.1). Lineage (NCBI taxonomy): Eukaryota > Metazoa > Arthropoda > Insecta > Coleoptera > Brentidae > Aspidapion > Aspidapion aeneum. The sequence goes on from OY755040.1 coordinate 115,153,184, forward strand.
TAAAAGTCATAGAGAATAGTTTATTAGTCTTTCAAAAACGCACCAAGAATATGAATGATAATGGAGGAAGCGAGACTCCTGATGCAAAAAAATCGAATGTTGGACATTACGCAAGAAATATAGTTATTGTTGGTTTTCTATTAGTTGTTCAATAAAAAAAACAAAGAAAGTACAAAATGACGAAGAAAACAGTTTGGTCCCTTTTAGTTCCAACAATAAACCCTCAAAACCTTAGTTAATTCCTAAATTTTTACTTTTGTACTTAGTGTGTTCCTTGATTTATTATGAAGTAAGCCATTACACAACAGTTGTTACAAAGTCTCATTGATAAACTATTAAAAAACTCTAATATGCATCTGTTATGATTTTGTGGCTCACACATTATACACCCAGTCAAAATTCCGCTTCGAGGAATATCTATCAGATTTTGAGCCCCCAGGGAATAGATATTCAAGTACTTTTATTCCCTGTTGCTAGCTAGCTGCAGTGGGAAATCTATAACAGGGGTTGAAAGGATGACAATATGTCTAAGTGAACTTAAATATTTTTTTCTTAATTTACTTTCGATTATAACGCAATTTTTTTGAAATGAAAAAATATTCCTATACCACTGACGGTTACTTTTACACTAGCATTTCCTAAAATTGCTAAGGTATAGGCTTTTGCGACCAGGTTAATAGACTACTACTATGTTGGTTTAGAACGTTTTTCTACGTTGTCCGACTCCTATTCTTCACCTCCTTCGATCCTGATAATCATCTTCCGTCAAGTTTTTTTGACTCATTGATCTTTGGATTGACTGTTGCCATTCTAGTTTAGAACGACCTCGTTTTCTGCGCCCTATTGGTTGCCATTCTAGGACCTGCTTTGGTAATCTTTCGTCGTTCATCCGTTGTACATGGCCGTACGATATCAGTTGTCTTTTAGTGAGGTCATCCGTTATGCATCCCTCGATTCCCATTTTTTCTTTTATCGTTTCTTATGTGATCTCTTCTAGATATTCCCATTAATCTTCTTATTGCATCCATTTCGACACTTTCCATTTTTGTTTTGTATTTTTCTGTTACGCGACAAGTCTCAATTCCATCCAAAAGCGTGCTTTTCACCATTCTTTCATATAATAATATGTTAAATTTTACATTCTTTTTTATCTCTCTGGTCCATAAAATATTGTTAAGACATCCAATAACTCTTTTTCGCTTTTACTATTCTTTTTCCAGTTCTTTACAGTCTGTTCCTGTCTTATCAAATGTGACACCCAAGTATAACTGGAAAATAAAAATTTACAATTTGGCTGTAGACTTTAGAACTTACCGACAGAGGTTCCATGTAAAACAGGACCAACCGTTTACATTTTCTGCCAATAATTATTTGAAATCGTAAAATCATTCAATTAATTTTCGTAGACATATAGTAAAAATAAGTTCAACGTTCAACTATAATTTTTTGACTTGGGCTTTAATACTTTTTTGAAGTTTTATTTTATAATAACATGTAAATAATGGTATAATTAATGTACAGATAATATTTAAATTAATAATAAAATCAAAAAAATAAATAAAATTGTTAAAGAAAAAAAAAGCATTAACAATAAAAAATTTCCTCTAAACCAGTATCGTCTGGGATCGCCAGTTCGTTCCATTATTTTAAATTTTAATGAAAAGCCAATGAATTTTTTCTCTTTCGAGTCATGACAGGCAAAACATATGACAAACTCTTTTTGGTCGTAAATTCAGAATGACCTAGAATCCATATTTATATTATCATCATCATCATTCCTTATTTATATAAGGTATAAGGCTTTAAGACATAAGGCTTTAAGGCATAAGGCATAAGGCTTTAAGTCATAAGGCTTTAAGTCATAACGCATAAGGCTTTAAGGCATAAGGCTTTAAGGCATAAGGCCTTAAGGCATAAGGCCTTAAGGCATAAGGCCTTAAGACATAAGGCATAAGTTGACGGAAAACTCTATAATTTTTTTCTCGTTAAAAAATCTGTAATGCTCGTAAAAGTAATTTTTCAATCAATTTTACGACTACATTATTTTCCTACAATAAATAGCCACAGTTCACACGCAAGCCAATGAAGTTTATGAAGTCTGCAAAGCTGCCGATCCCTAATGCCTCCTTGACTTTTTATAATTTTCTAATTCATCAATATTAGGTATTAATTTTAAATATTACTCCTCCTACGCCTCTTTTTGCTGGAAAACTGCATACCTTATTTTTCTTAAAAATAAAGATTTTTCTAAACTAATATTCTTATTATTTTATATAGGTATCTACCTATTTTATTATGTAGGTAGGTATGAATCTAGAAACTTAAAAAAATACCAACTGACTTTCTTAAAATTGCAAAAATCCAAAACCATTCGTTATATCTTTAAAAATCTCTAAAACTCCACACAGTTTTATTAAAAAAGAGTAAATGATACGCCACTGTTTCTTTTTGTTGGTCTAGAGTGTGTTTGAAACGTGCCTAGTCATCCAGTATGAGCCCAGGGACAAGAATAGAAGCCTAATAAAAGGGTGTGAATTGTGAACGGGCCAGATTCGAGTTGAGCCAGCGGTAACAATAGAAACTCATTAAAAGGCTGTGAATTTTGAACGGGCTGGAGTCGATTTGATTAAACGTACCAGACGAATACCGTTTTTTCTTGTACTAATAAAATGTTGTTTTAGGTAAATTTCCTAAAAATGAAGACCACCCAGTAAGACCAAAGTGCTGTAAACAGAGGGAGATTTATCGAGTTGAGCCATCTCTTTTGCTTCTCATTTTATTCTGACCGGACAGTACAACATTGTGTTCTAAGTTCCAAGGTCTCGGCGGCGTGTCCATGTGTCTTTCTCTGTCTTTTTCCCAAATACGTTGTAGCATAAATATAGGACATACACATGAATTCTCACACGCGATGCTTGAAGCCAAGACCCCCATTTAATTCTTAATGTTCCTTTTTCGGGAAGACATGATTTCGGTTACTGCGCATGCGTCAGTTTTGGTGGTTTTAAAACATAATCTGTTACTTTACTTCACTATTTGTCAATTGTTAAAAATTTAGCGGTATGTCCATTATTTTTTTTCTAAAAAGTAGTTGATTGTGTGAAAATGTATCAAATTTTGGATTAAAATTGTAGTTTTATTAAAACTAATTGTGCATATTTATTGTAGACACCATGAAGAGTCTTTAGTGGCATCTATAAAGTGCTCTTAACTTATAAACAATTTATAAAGAAAAATACAAGTACCTACTTACCTATGGAATGGCACTCCTATTACTTCTTCCGGACATTTTTCCACAAACCGCTTATGTTATACACATAAATTATTTCCCATTTTTCACAGAAAAAAAACATAATTTTATACGACAAACTCAAAACATCGCAAATGTAAATAACCAACAAATATGGCATCGATCCACACGCAGCAAAGTCAACGTGACAAAACACATGAATGTGCACCTAAAAATTCGCGCATGCGAATTTAAATTTGCCATTGTTTCCAAAACAAGCAATGAATGCTTTACTTTTCGATTTTTTTGGACATGTATTTGCTTTTTCCGCCTAATTTGCTGCATTTTCTAGTAACTACACTGTTGTTTCCTTTCTTGTGTATCTGTGTCGTAGCTGTGAATGGCTACGCAATCTGGCACGCAATGCGCATAAATTGTTCAATTTTATTACGTTGGCCGTATTCCAATTTTATTTACAAAACTAAAATGAAAAATAAATTGCAAACCGAAATACCAACAACCTCTAAAATGCAGTTTGCCATGTTAATTTGATTTGTTGCTAAATCTAATTTTAAATTTTGTATTTTTATTTTGTTCATACCTATAGGCATCGGGGCAAATTATATGTATTTTTTCCCAACTGCAGCACGGCGAAAGGAAGGGTAATGTTTTTCGATTGTTGTATGTATTTAAGTAAATATGTATGTTTGTGTCATGATGAGGCTAAACGGCTAAACCGATTTTGACAAAATAGTTGTCGTTGAATTGCTACTGAGCCCAAAGGTGCTATAGGCAAATGTCCTCTAATTTGCTGTAGTTACTTTGTAGTCCTCCGTGCTCCCACCCATCTCCCCTCCTGTTATTCCTCTCACCCAATTCAAAAACCATATTCGTATAATTTTATCAAATATAGAGCGATTCCAAAAGTTCTTTCTGCACACGCTTGAAGACTTTTTTCCAACATCATTTTACTAGCTTCCCCCTCCCTCTCTTCTCCCTTCCCTCCTTATTAGTAATAGTTGTTGCTATGCCTTTCACAAATATAGAGCGATTTCAAAAATTCTTCGGTTCGGTTCGGTTCGGTTCGGTTTCCGCACACGCTTTAAGATTTTTTTTTTTTTTACACTTTTCACACCCTCCTCCCTCTCTCCTCACTCACCTTCCTTCAATGGAAGGTTCGCGTTCGTAAATAATCTACACGTAAAGCTAAATGAATGGTAAATGCATAGTGCTTTTTATAAGGCTAAATAAGAATTAAACCTAAAAGTTGGAACTAGTGACTAGTAGGTACAAGTAGATTTCTCAGTTGGGTGTTTTTTTTATTTAATTTTTTTAAATCTTTTACTACTTTTTCTAAAATAATTTCATCAAGCTGTCAATGTCTCATATAAAAAGAAAACTAATTTTCTTATCCAGGAAGCCTCTGGGAAACTTTTGCCGTCTGCGAGGATCCGAATTAATTTCCTGGATGCTAATAGCCAGCGTTTTTGTCGAATCAAGTTTTCAACGCAAAAAATTATATAAAGTTTTGGGTTGCTTCTGAATGAAAACTTATAAACGCGGACCGAGCAAAGACGGAAACATAAATTTTATTAATAGCTCCCGTTCTCCCTTTTTCCGGTTTCCTGTTTTTCTTTTGTTTATTGTACCAGAATTCCGTGTTAAGTAAAGTTTCTCTGGACAGGACAATGTGCTTTTATCATGACTTTTTCTTGTTTTTTTTGTTGAATCTTGAAGACGAAGATTATCTCGCTAAAAGCGTTATTGAATGAAATGGGACAAATCGCCTTGTAAGGATAATACCTAAACAAGAAACTAAATATATATAAAACAACCGGAGAATCGCTATCTTTAGCACTTTCTCAAGAGTCTATGAAGTCTAATGAAGACTGAAGAACACGCTGATATTAGGACTATAGAATATCTGTTGTAACAAAACGGGCTTTGAATATAAATGGTATTTTTGCCATTTATAAAGCTTTTAAATATTAATAATTAATTATGGTTTTCCACATCAACAAGCATTAATTACATGCAAGACTAGGTTAAGAACAAGTAAACTTTATGGAAACGCAGCGACTTGTTTTTAGGCATACTTTCGGGATCGCTATGTTTTTTAGTAAAAGTTGCAATCGGCTAGTCTATCCTTTGAGCCACCAACATCACAATAGTTTATATTTTGTGACAGAAAATAAATTTAACGAACTATTTTTAATTTTTAAAAAACACTGTGTAATTTTAATTTGTAACCGTTTTCTAAGTCGACGCATCTCTGGCTTACGTTGGTGTATTGTCTCCTTGTTTGGAGCGTTTAAAGCGTAGTCTATCTTTTCGTTTACAAAGCGCTTTAGCATTAGAAATTAAACCAAGCAACGGCAAGTTGAGGGTACAAGCAGGGTGGCTTACATCGAGACAAAGAAAGCCGTTGGAAAGCATTCTTAAGTGAGCTTCTGTACGTTTCACTTCGCTTCATTTAATGGGGGCTTTTTTTCAACTGAGGAAATGTAAAATTTATCAATTATTTTAACTTTGTATAGTATTATTTTTTTATAAATCAAACAAGTTTCGTGGCTAATCGGGTAAAAATTTAAAAATCAGAACACTGCTTGGGTAATGTAACACCCTTGCGAAGTTATTTAGACGGTTTTGTCTCTGATCCTATGGAAATAGTGAGAAAACTCTCGCAAGAAGCGCCATCTACTGAGATACGAGAGAAACTAGCACAAGAGCAGGCGAAAATAAACTGCTATACACATCGATCAATGAAAAGGCCGATTGCAAATAAAAAGAGACAAACCATCCGTGACCTACGACAGCTCTTCTGTCTTTCAGACCAAATCAATGCTGATTGGCGTTTTTACCCACCATCAGACACGTGAAATTTAGTACCCGTGAATTTAAAACTCAAACAAGTTTCGTGGCTAATCGGGTAAAAAGGAGTTTTTGTTTCTCCCATATTTTTCCGTGAGTAGCTTGAAAGCTTAACCTCACGGGGCTCCAAGATCTAATGGACACCTAATAAGTGTTGAGAGTTAACTGTTTCGTCCTTATGGGACTCCTCAGAACACTGCTTGGTCAATGTGACGCCCTTGCGAAGTTAATTACACGATTTTGTCTTTCATCCTATGTAAATAGTGAGAAAACTCTCGCAAGAGGCGCCATCTACCGAGATACGAGAGAAACCAGAACAAGAGCAGGCGACAATAAACTGCTATAGATATCGATCAACGAAAAGATCAATTGCAAATAAAAAGAGACAAACCATCCGTGACCTACGACAGCTCTTCTGTTTTTGAGACCAGATCAATGCTGATTAGCGTTCTTACCCGCCATCAGACACGTGAGCGTCAATCAGCGGAATTTTTAAGCCAAATATTACTAACAAACGTGAAATCTAGTACCCGTGAATTTAAAAATAAAACAAGTTTAGTGGCTAATCGGGTAAAAAGAAGTTTTTGTTTCTCTCATATTTTTTCTGTGGATAGCTTGAAAGCTTAACCTCACGGGGGTCCAAGATCTAATGGATAAGTGTTGACAGTTAACTGTTTTGTCCTTATGGGAAAATATGATCTAACGGATAACGGCTGAGAGTTTTCCCTTGTAAAGTTGCGATTTATCCTACATGATAATAATGTGAACTAAAATTCTCTTCGGATCCGTTTTTTCAAATAAATAAACACACTTTAACTTTCGATATCCCTTTTTTATCCATCCGGCCAGACATCTTAAATCAGCTTTCTTGTGCATATAGTTTTGCGGGTCGCTAGCTTTGCAATCTAAATCTGAAATATTGCCGGGGATTGGGCCAAGATTTGCGAACCTAATCCGAGATCTAATCTAACTTGTCTTATACATAAGTTACTTCAGAAGGGAGACTAGTTTAGATTAGGGCCTTAAAGCCGAAAGTGTCCTCTTATCATACTAGTAATTAAAATTAACAAGTTTATTGGTCAAAACTAACAAATCTTTTGATAAACAAACCAAGCCACAGATCAGGTACCTATTATTTTTTTTTAATTAAATAAAATGTATATGTTCTGTGTTAACACATGAAATTGTAATAATGAAACAACGCCTTTGTTAAAAGTTATTTTAAAAATAACACCAACTGCCATATAGGTAACACTGCTTGATCTGAATGTAACATTCCCATAAAAATGCGCCATGGCAGTCGTGATACTTCTAGTCTTTGTTTTTCTGCATTCCTTGGCTCAGTTAGTGATACGTCAAATATTCTTAGTACTATATCATCACCTGAAATTTTAAATTATTCTGACTTTGATTTTAAAGAAGCTTTTGATTTTTGACTTCTTTTTCTAAGATCAATAATATCCCTATCAATAATGTCAATCTCCAAAAAGATTTTAATAAAATAATTTGTCGTTCTAAATTCTGAACAATTTTTAATTTATCCTGTGATGGCTGCTAGGCTTCCAGCTTTGCAAAAATCGGAGAGCAACGCCTGGCTATAGGCTCTACCTTCATCTGCTATAGGGAACCATTTGGATGATTCAACTTTTCGTATTTCCGTCCTTTTACGTTTGGGTCAGCCTTTGTGCGAGATACGCGACTGCACTTGCGGCAAAACCGTAGACAATTACGGGCACCACGCCTTTACAAAATTGCCGGTCGCTTGTTTTGCCACATGCTGCTCAACAACATTATCAGGAGGGCTTTTGTATCTGCAGGCATACCCTCAGTGCTTGAAAATTCTGGTATGTGCAGGGGAAATGGAAAACGAGTAGATGGTTTTTCCTTGTTTCCCTGGTGCAAAGGAAAATCCCTAATTTGGGACGCCACGTGCACAGATACTTTCGCATTTTCTTATGTCTCCCCTAGGGGAGAAAAACAAAAGAAAAAAAATTCGCCCTGGAAGTCAAAGGGTACATTTTTGTAACCTTCAGTGTCGAAATTTTGGGACAGTGGGTTGAAAAAGCTACATTTTTTTACAAACAAAAAAACTTTATTATAAACTAGAAAGTGTTAACAAGATCCCTCTTTCTAAGTTAACTTTTTAGGTACTTAATGATTCTTTCAAAAGAATTTACAAAATTTTGTTTTTGTTTATGTGATCTAACAATGCCTGATCAGATCCATTCCTAGTTTCATTAATATTTTTCATTTATAAACAATAATTATTTCTAATACTTACTACTCTGTTTTTAAATCGTTATTTATCATTAAAAACACAAGACGACTTTTCAATTATTTTCAAATCTTTTCTTGCCTTTCATTTTAATTTTACATGCTCTGTGATCAAGAACCTCCAGTCAGGGTGCATGTGCTAGCATAGAATGAAGAAAGCATTACCATGCATGTTTCAACCTGCTGCGCTTTTGTCGCAAAGTGCTGGCGGAAACATCAGTTCGGTTATTTTTTCGCGACATCTTAGAATTTTGAAACAACCAAACCAAAATAAAATTAGTTTTAACTTAAAATATTCGAGCATGGTTAGTTGCAATAGGAAAAATTATTCTTTCCTATGCATAATTTATTGAACTATTGGAACCGATTTTCTCTCATTTTCTTTGTCGTAAGCCTTTCTGATATCTTTAAATATGTCTAGTAGGGCTCTTATACAAATGATGACCCATTTGGTATGTAAATTATTGGTTGTTGAGTACGTGCGTAAAATGGCTTTAAGCGTCTACTCACGGACCTTCCTGTTATTTGCAAATAGCTTCAAAGTAATGCAACGCCTCACCGCTTCGACCTACGCAAGTAAGCTTGTTTCAAACAAGCCAAATTTCGTTACTGGAATGGTGTTAATTCAGCTAAAGTTTGGTACGTTACGTTAATTTGAAAGAAAATATATTGACACTTTCTTTGTCTTTCGAGGAAAATCTTATTTAAGTTAAACTTTCTCCAATTCTGCAAAATAATTGAATGCCATGTTTTTCTTCAATGGAGATGACAGTAATTACAATGTGTTTTAAAATTTCGTAAGAGCTTTTTTGAGGTTTTTAGGAGGGAAATTGATGCAAAAGTTTTATTCTTGTTTCAAAAATGTTTTGCCTCTTTTATCATTAGTTGAGTCAAGAATAAATGAAGGGTCAGCATCGATAGTTACTTTTATACCAGATATAAGTTAGGATTTGTTAAAATTGTGTTTTTTTCATTAAGCCATATCACCGTACACAAAACAGATTGGTGGCCATATAAACAACTAATATTTTATTAGAAACACAATTTCGGACCTCCATTGTCTTTATTTATTTCGACGTTTCGGTTAGTAAGTTTCTCTAGCCGTTTTGAAGTATATACTAAACAATCCAATCTACTACTTATACTACTTTGTTTGCAACCATGTGTGATGGTCCGCCCCCTGTTTTAATCCCAAGACGCTTGTATTCCTTAAGGAGTGGTTTCAATATGTTTGTCATATTTGGTTGACTGAAAACTTCTTTATTCTGCATTATGAACGCAGCTTGTTTTTAATTTTAGAGATCGTTGAGTTTATTAATTTCTCGGAATAATCATTCGGTTGTAAGGCCTTTTCACCGTTGTTAGTTTCTGTGGTTAATTCTTCATTATTACTACAAATATTTACGGCTTTTATACACAAACTTCTTATAACTCCTTGTTTTGTCGCAATAGCATAATTAGACTTAAAATTTTGATACTCTTCCTTGTGTGTAGGTTTCCTATATACAGTGGTTTGAATGTGTCTGTATTCGTTTGACAAAAACATCCAAAAAAGGTAAGACCGAATCTTTTTCAATTTTCATTGTATATTAGATTGTTGGTCGAATAACGTTCAGATGGTGTAGAAAATTCTGCAGTTCATCATCATTTTCCGGTTATACAATAAATATGTCATCTATGTATCGTAGCCATAGTTTTCTTTTCTTGCTGTGTTGATCGCATGGTCTTTGAACCACTCAATGGAGATGTTTGCTACGGTCCAAAGAGACAACCCCATTAGAAGTCCATGATTTTGCGCGTAAAACTTATCTTTCACTTACGAGATAGATTAGACCCCCTCCACTAATAGCCTTGTTCTCTCGTGAAGTGTATCATCAGTTTGAAATTTGTTTTTAATGATTCTGAGTGACTTAGTTATTGGCACGTTCGTGTAGACTTCTACATAAAAACTTACAAATCTATCGTCGCGGTCGGGATCTAGTTCGATTCTTGTTAAAATTTCGACAAAATGTTCCAAGTTTTCAATTATATCCAACAAAAACGGAATCGGGGATATTTTCAGCATACTTCTTTAATGTCCTGTAGATGCATCCTTCTATGCTTGTGGTTGGATCTTTTGATAGTGTTTTGTAGTCCCCTTTCTCCACAACTTCTTCGACCTTTTTGTCGTATGTCTCGACATCCATGACGTTTCCTTCGTCGGCAGGTAGAATCTTGATTGTTTTGTCAGTCTGCAGGTTTTTGATTGCCCGTTGTTCTAAACTGGTGATGTTTGCCTTTTGTTGCTTCTTTCTGTCCAAGTTTGTTCTTACTTCATGGCGAAACTCATCAGCTTCTGGTAACGGTCTCTATTGCCATAATATTTTATTACAATTTAAACAAGAAAGGTTAGTTTTATCTAATATTAAAGCATATGTAATTTATTGGATTACCTTAAAGGTGAACGAATTATCATAACATTCTCACAATTGTCTTGTTTTGTAAAACAAATTGGATTTAAATTTAATTACAAGCCCTGCAGCAAACTGCAGTCATTTTATAATAAGCAACATTATTACGGCACGAAGCTACTAATATTTACCAACACTCAGTTAATAACCTTCTTCAATCGCACGCTATTAATCATGTAAACGCCTAAGTTGGCACTACTGCAAGTAGGAAGTCCCAATTAACGCATCCGAGAAATACATTTCTATTCGAGTTCGCATTCTACTTAAATCGGCTATATGTCTATTATTTGAATAGAAAGTACCCAATGAGGCCAAGCGGTCGATTCTGTAAGGGCCCATCGCACCGAGTTTTTAGCTCACACTACTACTATACTATAGTAGTGTGAGCTATGGTGATCCTAATTTTTTCGAGAAAAAAAAAGTTGCTCCGATTTCAAAAATTTTTATATATCTTTGCATTTCAGATGATTTTGAAACTTTTTTGTCTCCTGTCTGTCTGTCTGTATGTCTGTCTGTAACGATCAACCCGCATAACTCAAAAACCGCTTGTCCGATTTATATGAAATTTGGTACCTAGGCTGGGTCTTGGGCCGTGGTGGTCCCATTTAAAAATAAAGTAAGACACGTATTTTTGTTAAATAAAAATTGTAAAAAAATATTAAAATAAATAAAAATGATTTTGCAAAAGATAAGGCTAGATTTTGGTTCTATTGGCACAATGTTTTTGTGAAAGCAATATACCTATGTATCGATTACAAAAGGATTTGTAAGGAAGAAAAATAATTTAAATAAACTTCTATCTTTTACTTTACAGCACACAGCCTGGTAGGTATAGCGCTAAGGGTGGTATAGGACTGACCAGTGTAAGAAAACCCTTGCATTTAAATTAAACTGCACTGCATGATGTAACAAGACAATTTACCCTGATTTCATTATAATTTTTAGTCCTTTGGTTGTACCGACGAGGACAACCAAATTCCACAAAATCAAGTATCACCATCTCGACTCTATCATCTTCCAAATATTCAAGAACTTTCATTTTTTTAAATAAATTTTTAAAGGCGGCTTGGCACAGAAAAATTGATGATTTTTGACAAAACTATTTTCGGAGGTACTGGGTGTTGTTGTTTTTCCATAGTTTAAAAATTTGGTTGGTTGAAACACCGGCGTTGCCTGATTGGGTCACAAGGCGGCCGCATCGTAACAAAGGAGAGGAGATTATTGCTCGGTGCATCAAATTTAAAAATAAGGCATGCTTAAAATTAAAGTATCGTAGTAAAATATAGAAAGAAAGGAAATTTTAAAAGTCGGTGCTATGGGCCCTAAATGTTCCTCGGGGAGAAAAAGTTCACTATATTCCAAGGTTACCATTTGTCGATATCAGACATAAATTTGATAGTAATGCCATGGTTTATGAGTGTTTTCAATAAGAAATATCACTCTAAATATCTCCTAATGCAAAGCAGTAGAGCAGTTACGTCAAATCATCGCCTTAATGCAGACCTATGTCCAGTTTTCCAAGTTTTCGTTTTTCTGCGGAAGCGTATAGCTCCAAGCGCGCTTCATTAAATGCAGAAATATTGGATATCTTAGTGATGAAACGTCCCCACCATCCGCCCGACTAATTTAAGCGGTGATACCTCGACCCACGCTAAGTCCAACATAAAAAGTGTTCTCCTGTAAAAACTTAATTTGGTGCCTTACAATGGTTCTGCATTAAGGCGACGAAATATTCTCTTTAAAATGATTTCTTTCGCGGCAATTTATCGTCAGAAACTATAAACTGATATTGTCAGTGGTAATAAATCGTGTATTTATTCAAATGCACCCGAAAATAAACGTCAGTCGTCTGTTTGGGTGTTCCAAGATGAGTAAAAGCCAACAAAAGTCATCCGACATTTGTCTCCAAAGCAGGTCATTAGCAACAATTCCCCTGAAAGATCACAGGACTGTTACTGCCGATTGGTACATCACCATTTGTTTGCCGAAAGTCACCGCTGAGCCTCGAAAAACGAACCCTGAACGACAAATCATCCTCCACCAAGACAATGCAAGTTCACACAAAGCACAAAAAATCATTGAATGTTAAACCCAACAAAACGTCGAATTGTTGGACCATCATCCATACAGTCCCGACCTTAGGCCCAACGATTTCTATACTTTTCCGAAAATCAAGAATGGACTGTGTAGTCAAAGATTTTAGTCGCCACGGGAAGCAGTCGAAAACTCGAGAATGCAATTTTGACAGTACCAACAAACGAGTGGAATTGCAGCTTTGAAAACTGGTTTGGAATGGAAACCAACTGGCCGAAGAAAACGAGGAAGGCCGAGGAGAAGCTGGAGAGAAGGAATAGATAGTGAAATAAGAATAAGAGGCCTAGATGATGAATTATGGGCAAACAGAAACGAGTGGAGATCGGGTATCGGAAGACGTAGAACGTTGTGAAACCGATAAATATATATATATATATATATATATAAAACTGGTTTGAGTGCATGCAAAAGTGCAATGATTTTTGTAGAGAGTGTTCAAGAAACAATAAGGTCTTTAAAAGTTATCTACTGTTTTATTTCAGCTGTATATACAAAAATTAAAAGAAAATACTCGTATAGTTTTTGCAAAGTCAGCTAAACAAAGATAAAAGCCGACCATCGGCAGATTCTTTAAAGAAAGTGACATGGGCGGCGGTATATATACTCATGAAAATTATTTCATTTAATTATGGTATAAACTAAAGAAATAAAAATAGATAATAAAACTTTCTATTCCTATACCTACAAAAACGACACTGATTTATTTTCTAACTCTGCATACTGCCGACTAAAGGGGTCCCGAAACGAACACCTGAAAGCAATTAAAAGCGCATCTCAAAAACATCTGCCAATCAGGTGCCGTCCATCCACCTGGCATCGGTCTGTCGGAAAACAAATACTTTGTGGTCGGACCGCAAAGAGCCGCGCCTTTTCTCTGTCGGTAGGGTTGAAATTATACCAGAAAGATTTGATATGAATTTGGATAACTTTTGAAGGGCAGAATGAAGCAAAATTTCATGAAATCGATAGAACCCCGTATAAGAACTTATTCAAGTGACTTTGCAAAAACTATACCTACTGTTAAGGTTCAAGAGAAATCATATCAAAATGACTGCCAATCATTTTACTTTTCTTTTCCTAAATGATTATTTTATGCACATACTTTGCACTATGTAATTGCATTTCGCCTACCAAATCAAAAATAGACATATTTATGTAACTGGCAGGTAGTACATTGCACTTTGACGCTATTAATATGTGATAATATTACTGACTTGCGGCCACGCCTGGACGCTACCTTATGGCTCACAGAATATTGTTTTGCATAGCAGAAGATTAAATATAAAAAATTTTGAATAAGATTTGACTTATATTGCCACTTGCTTTTTACCTTAAAATTGTTTATTATAAGGAACAAAAACAATGATTTTTTACGACTACTTTCTTCTGTGTAACCAGCGCCGGCGTGTAGACAGATTAACATAATATTAAAATTATTTGGTTTAATAGTTACATATAAGAGACGTCAATCACAATCATATCTAAGTTTTATATACTTGAGGACGATAAAAAATTGTAGATCGAATCTTTGAATCCTACTAATCAAGTAAAAAAACTCTGTGTGTCCTATAATAAAGCAAAATAATGATTAATGATTATTTAATACGAGTATAACTTTATATTGCTATCCCTTAACTGACCTTTATATTTCGATAGTGAGTATAAATTCAATATAAAGAGTAAAAGGCCCAAAACTCTGCTCCCGAAAATGTCAATTCTGATAGTATGTTGCTGTATTTTTCGTTACGTGTTGATAACTACTTGTTTTCGTTGTTTAAAATGGTCCTTCACGACACAACCTTTAATGGTGTGATGTACAGCGTGTCCCATTTTCGATGGGATTAAATGGGAAACTCGGTTATTATTAAAGATATCGATTTTCTGATTGCACGTTACCGTGCTGTTTTTTTGAGTCCTGATGATGCTGTAATCAGATTTTTGCTATACCCCGTAGTTTCGCTAATACAGGGAGTTTTTTAAAAAATTGCATTTTTAATAATCCCTTACTTTGCAAGATATTCTAATTCTGTAAAAACTTTTTTATAGCAACTTTTTGAGAAGAAAATAATTACGTTGTCAATGTTTTAAAATGTTTTTGAGATATAGTATTTATCATAAAAAAATTAAATAGGGACCTGGATTTTTGTTATTGCTATTTTCATTAGTTTTATTCTATTATTATCACAAAATAATAAAAATTTAATATTTTTTTGTTTGAAGGTTAAAGAAATATTTAATATTAAAAAAAAATAGTCTAAACCTAGAAATTTTTAACGTAAATATAAATTAAAAATTGCTAGTTGAACGATTTTTAGTTTCACTGTTTTGATACTTGGTAAATTAAAATGGTTTTACGTTAATTTAAAGATTTATTTGACACGAGAAATGCAAAAAAAAACGAATTACAAAAAATAATAATTAATTTTTCTTTAATTATATACATTTTCAAACTGATTGCCATTATGTATACGACATTCTTGGCATTTTTGAGTAATTTTTCATAACGCATTTTGCATAAAAATATTTCTGCCGTTTAAATTTTACCATTTGGTTGCTTGAATAAAGCAGTCAAACATATCACATTTTTTTCAAAATCTGGATATGGTCGATTATAGCCATTGTAGAATAATTTTGAGTGAGCCATTCAAAAAAATTACAAGTTAAATGACAATGTCAATTCCACGCTTTTGTTTTATATATCTTTTAATTAACGTTTCAAAACAGATAAACTAAAAATCGTTCAAATTGTGTGTCTTGCAATTTTTACTATATGTTTACGTTGGAAATTTCCAGGTTCGGACTAATTTTTTTTTAAATATTAAATATTTTTTTTAACCTTAAATCAAAAAAATATTAAAGTTTTATCATTTTAAGATAATAATAGCATGAAACCAATCAAAATAGTAATAAAAAAATCCAGGTCCGTATTTAAGTTTTTTATGATAAATACCATATCTCAAAAACTAAACATAATTTAAAAAAATTGAACGTCATTATTTTGCTCTAAAAAAGTTACCATAAAAAGCTTTTTACAGAATAAAAATATCTTGCAAAATAAGCCAGATATAGGGAATTATTAAAGATGCAATTGTTTCAGAAACTCCCTGTATTAGCGAATCCACGGGATATAACAAAAATCTGATTACACCATTTTTTTGGGCTTAAAAAAAGAGCACGGTAAGGTGCAATCAGAAAAGCGATATCTTTATTAACAACCGAGTTTCCCATTTAATCCCATTGAAAATGGGACACGCTGTACAATGTTTTATTAGGGACCTATTGCAATAAAGCCAAGCAATTATAATAGCAGGCTGTATTTTGACAGTTTTACATTTTAAGATCACAGCTGTTCATTTAATATTAGATCTTTGTGTATTATAGGAAAAAGAAGAGAACGAATAACCGGACTCTTCATCGCTAATAATCGCTTTTATTGGCTTTAAAAATAATCTGAGTCTAATAATTCTGTAACCTATCTAATGGTTGACCAGCTGTGAACTCTATTTACCGTCTGCTATTAAATAATGTAAAGGCGTTCAAGGTTGACATGACTGGCTGGAGTAAGCCGGACCGCACCTCGTGTGCACTTATTTGTCGTATGTGCTGTCTCACCACAGTTGTCGCAGATATTGATGAAGACATTTTGCAGCAAATGATAATCAATAATAAATATACACCAATCTTTGTTTGCATTCACGGGGAACCACCTTTTTTTGAAGCAATTCCTATATTTGACCTATCTATAACTCTACATAGTAATGAGCTACGAAACTCAAACTTTGCACAGTCGTAGACCTTGTGTTAATAGAGTTTAACAATCTTATCTATATACTACTGCCTGCCGTTTGTTTTTTTCTGATAGTTTCTTTTTTGTTCGGTAGATGTCGTCATTTCTTTGAAAAGCATACGGTATCGCAGGCAGTATTTTTCATTACTCTTACCAATATCGTAAGATGATATTTATATACCATCTTTTTAGCTTTACAAAGGTGTCACATTGACCATGCAGTGTTCTGAAGAGTCCCTTAAGGACTAAACAGTTAACTGGCAACACTTGATAGGTGTCCATTAAATCTTGAACCCCCGTGGGTGTACAGTTTTCGAGCTGCATACAAGAGAAACAAAATCTTTCTATACCCGCTTAGACACTGTATAATAAATGTTACAGTTAAACCAAAATAAAAAAAATAGTATTTATAGGCAGCTTTATTAGCAACCGCCTAGATTTAATGAACACGGTCGTTATCCGAACGTGAGGCTTTAAATACATCACCTTTTACCAGAAGCTTGCGTGTAGTTTGGGAGTAAATTAAATTTACTGGCACAAACAGATCAACTAAACGAAAAACACACGCGTTTTTCGAGCAAACTAAAAAAATATTGCCAAACTTTATGATGTCTTGTTGGATTTTATGTTTTTTTATTTAGTTTCTTTATTTACTTAATATTTTAGAAGCGAATGTCGACTGCTTGTGAGTTTAATTTGTTATTTGTTTTTTTACTTCCCGACAAGCATTTTCTGAAAAGCTTCCCTTATAGGTCAAGTACGAGGATTGTCTTTTAAGTTTTGCCCATACAGCTGGAATAAAACAGTAGATAACTTTTAAAGACTTCGAAGTATTCTTCACGAAAATTAATGAACTTTTGCATGCGATTAAACCAGTTGTCAAAGGTGTAATTTCACTCGTTTGTTGGTACTGTCAAAATTGCATTCTTGAAGACGTCCGTCGGCTGCTTCCTATGGGACTGAAATCTTTGACCAGGTAGTCCATTCTTGATTTTCGGAAAAGTATGGAAATTGTTGCGACTTAGGTAGGGACTCTATCGGGGATGGTCCAACAATTCGACATTTTGTTGGGTTAAAAATTCAATGGTTTTTTGTGCTTTGTGCGAACTTGAATTATCTTGGTGAAGGATGATTCGTCATTCGGGGTTCGTTTTTTGAAGCTCATCGATGACTTTCGGCAAACAAATGGTGATGTAGCAATCGTCAGTAACAGTCCTTTGATATTCCAGAATAATTGTTGCTAATCTCCATATCATAATTTTTGAGATAACTTTTTGACACTCATCAGCTGTTTACCATAACAAATAGCATAGGCCAACGAAAAAAATTACTAAAAAGTTGTCTCAAAAATAATGATATGGAGAGTACATAACCTGCTATTGAGACAAATGTCGCGACCATGTTTTTGGATACACGTCTAGAATGGATGACTTTTGTTGGCTTTTCCTTATCTTGGAACACCCATGACGACTGACGTTTGTTTTCGGGTTCATATGGGTGAATTCACGATTCATCACCACTGTTAATAGTACACACGTTTTTTGAGTTTCCTGCCTTAAAGCGGTTTAGAGTTTTCTGACACCAATTGACCGTAACTTCTTTCTGTTCTTCAGTTAACAGATGTGGTATCCAGCGGGAAACTAAGTTTCTTACCCCTAATTATTTATGCAACATTTTTTGAATTGAGCTCTTTGAAATCTCCAATGAAGCCACAATCTTGCGATATGTCACATGTCGATATTCTGTGACGGCATCAATGTTTTCCTGAGTAACAGTCATTTTTGATGCACGTGGCTGAGGGCAAAGGTTTTCTCTATATCGCCTAAAATACTTTAAACACCCCCAAAGTATGGATAGTCATGTACCTATTATTGGCTTAGAAAAACAAACCGGTAAACTACCTTAATCTGATAGAACTTCTTCTAATAAAGCTCACGCGGCAATTATTTCAATTGTCTTATCTATTATTAGAAACAAAATAACCGCAGTTTAGAACTTTGTACAAAAAGAAAATGATCGTTTTTATGCGCCTAATATGTTTGCGGTGTTTGAAAAAGCCTATATCCTAAAAGTTTATGTCTTTTCGGAAAAGCCTTTAAAGTATTTTGACACAGTTCTGCACCATTAAATCCACACTTTATACTGTGACCTACAGAATTAGCCTATTCAAAACCTCAAAAGAAATCCAAAAAATATTTCTGAAAAGCATTCAACAGTCACATGCATGGGGCCATAAAATGGTCGTTAACGCCTCTCTTTTCAATTGCAAATGGAAAGGGAAGTGAATCTCTTACAAAACCCTAGCGGGAAAAATTTTTCATAAATCCGATGCCTTTTCGGGAAAATCCACCGCGGAGATTTGTCACGGTCTACGAGTTTTAATATCAGTGACATATTACATGCACGTTCAGTTTGGATGAAATTTCTACAAGGTTTGTCTTTTAATTTTTGTATATACTGAATAAAACAGTAGATACACTCGTTTGTTGGTACCGTCAAAATTGGATTCTTAAAGACTGCTTCCTCTGGCGACTCAAATCTTTGACCACGCAGTCCATTGTTGATTTTTGGAAAAGTATAAAAATCATTGATAGGTCGGGACTGTGTGAAGAATGGTTCAACAATTCGACGTTTTATTGGGTTAAAATTTTAAAGGTTTTTGTGCTTTGTGCGAATTTGCATTGTCTGGGTGGCGGATGATTCGTCGTTCGGAGTTCGTTTTTCGAAGCTCAGCGATGAATTTCGGCAAACAAATAATGATGTACTAATCGTCAGTAACAGTCCTTTAATCTTCCAAAGGAATTGTTGCTACATGACCTACTTTTGAGACAAATGTCGCGACCATCTTTTTGGATACACTTCAAGAACGGATGACTTTTTTTGGCTTTTCTTCATTTTGGAATACCGAAACAGACGAGAGACATTTATAAACTACACGTTTTTCGAGTTTCCTGCCACAAAGCGGTCTAAAGTTTTCTGACACCAAGTGACCCTAGCTTCTTTCTGGTCTTCGGTTAACAGATGGGGTAGCCAGCGGCAAAGGAAACATCCGTAAATTAAATTTTTTTAGGATTTTTAAACCCCCTCCCCCCCTCCTAAATTGTACGACCCTTGCGATTTTTATTTTTTCCAGAATCGTGCAGATGCAATAGATTTTGAACATTATTGGGAATTAGCAATAATGGTTTATTTAGACAGTGGCTTTATCAAGTAGAGTGGACTAAACGTCGTTATTTTATTAAGGACCGTAAGTATGAAATTTTATGTGAAAGTTCACGGGTCAGTATTCTCCATTTTGGTTTATGTTCTTCTGGAAATAAAAAGAGTCAAAGCAGCGCCGTCGCCGGCGCGGCGGTTTGAAAGCGCAAGAAATTAACCTCATAAAAGTTACGCGCTATGATGTCATCATCACAGTTCAAAACTCAACGTCCTGGAAGGCGGACCTAGTAATATGTCCGACGTCGACGAGAGCCTTGGTCTGGTTTGCAGATGCTACGCACACTAAGAAGAAAAGAATGCGACAGATTTGTTTGTTAAACTTAAACTTACTCCCTAGGAAGTCCTGCAACCGTTTTCTACGCAGATATTTACGGTATAGGACCCTACTGTTGAGAAAGCAAGGATAAGAATAGAAAATGAAACAACCTTATACCCGAACCCTGTCTAAGACTGACCAGAGGGAAAATAATATTAGCCCTTAAAAATTCGACACCAAAAAATCGCAGATCATTGGCAACAAAAGAAAATGAGTATTTAAACAAATCTTATAGCGGAATTCAAACGATGGATGAAAACAAGAAATGCCTAGAAGAATGGAATGGAAAAGAGGAATTAACCATCAAATATCAATATTTTTATACTCTCTGTAAAAAATAAATATTTTTGAATTTTATGATTTTAGGTTAAAACTTCTTTAATTTTAATAATTTTTGAGAAAACGTCGACTCGACTTATTGAGCAGATAGATAATTTGGATTTCCGATGGAATTGTTATAATACCGTCTGATGATGCTGATAGAAGTGCCGAAAATTCAGGAGACGAGAAATGTAATGATCGGGACCGTCTTGTTCCGCAGCCGAATTCTTTTTTGATAATAATTCGACGAATCTAGAAGAAATCTAAGATACAACCAACCAACAAACTATACTTGAGAATGAAAATATCGAAAATTCAGCAGCGAGAGATTTTCCAGAAAAGAAAAACAAGTCTGATTTAAAATTTTGTAAGCTAATAACTCTCTCCAACGCGAGTGACCCTTTAGATCCTATCCTGTAGGAGAATTTACTGAGAGACCAGCGAAGATGTGCATAATCCTCTGGTGCCAAGTCAATGCGCAGAAATGGTTTTTTTGAAATATCTTTCAAATTATATGCATCTGACAATGATAACTTGCCAGAAAATAATAACATTACATAAAAAGAGCAAAAATATTTTTTTTTAATTTCTAGTTATTTCTTACATACCATTATCTGAATTTGTTTTTTGAAAAAAAAGTTCCGGGCCTTAATGGGTTAAGGTTTCTTCATTTCATTCAGCCTATCGAGCTATTAATATCTACTATTGTCACTTGTCTGCCCTGTTCCATATTACAGGGGGTGGCGGAAAAAGGTCGTAATTCTGTCATCCGGGGAACAACAAACACATAAACTAAACCGCGCGCCGTGTTTTCTCTCAACGCGTTTGTCCTTTCCCCACGGCCCTATTCATGACCCTTTGCATTTTTTAAAGTCACACACTCATAGAAAATTCGGGGTGAGTTTCCTCGGAAAATTTGCGGTGTCTGTTTGAAATTACTGGAATTTTTTATCCAACGACGCGACGTGTGACGATTTTTTAGAATCTCTTTAAATAAAATTACAAATAAGAATTTGCATTTAACGTTGTATTGTGACATGTTGCTGTATGTTTGGTGTTTTATTTCCATAAACATTTCGTTTTCTATCAGGTAGTATGTCCACACTAAAGTATCCCCTAGGCGGTCAATATTTTTGATCAATATGCATTGATTTTTTAGGAGAGCATCAAACATATTGACAGCATATTGTTGTAATATGTATGCCCATATTGACGTTTATCAGGTATATTGATGAATACTGATCAATAATTGCATCAGTTTTGTGCCAGATTCCGAGCACAACCAAGGTACTCAGCGTATTGATAAAGTTGGGTGTTTTGAATCTACATTAAAGCGTGTTGATGAGACCTTTACCGGACTTGCTTCTTGATGAGTATAAAAAACATGTTTCTATTCTACTGTTTAAATGTTTTTAAACAAATGTTTGTTAATACCTCTTAAATAGTTTTTATACAAAGTTTCAATATTGGCGGGCAAATATATGTAGGGCTAGACTAGGTTGTAAACAACGTTCTTCGTGGACAGAAGAAACTAACAGTTTTGGGTTCTTCTTAAAATGTTTCTACTATTTGCAGTTGTTCATTAAAATAGTAACCGTTGAATAAAATACTTTTGAAATATTCATAGAAGACCATATTTTTTATTCCTTTTATTCCCTATTATAACATATTTTTCATTAATGAGTGTAACTAAATAAAACAATTTTTGAGATTGAAGGACACTTATATTTTTTTGTTCTGATTTACACTGTCTTTATTTATTTTAAGCACGACGTTTCAGTTTGAATCTTTAAACATTTTCAAGTGTAAACTAACAATCTAAACTACTTTATGTATGCATTCAAATGTGACGTTTAACCCCCTTAATTCTAAGATGCTTGTTTTCGATAAGGAATGGTTTTTATGTTTGGTTCTTGGTTGATTTAAAACTTATTTGCTTTGCGTTATAAAAGCAGCTTTAATAAATTTTTGTTTTCGCCGACGCCACTTGATTTTGTGATCATCTGTTAAACCTGATTTTTGATGATCCACTAATTGCATACTATTTTAGTGTTCCTTTAATCTAATCTGAGGAGGATCCTGTAATCATTTGACTAAGCTGAAGAGGGCTTTTCGTTTCTCCTACTTATGATTTAACGCATTTGTGGTTTTGTTACAAAACTCCTTATTGTATTGTAATTGTGGTATTTAGCTATTAGCGTTAAACTTTTTGGGTCCCCTTAAACATATAAAATAATAATATCCAAAAGATTATGATTCTTAGGATTTTGTTTGTTTTTAATTTTAGATATCCTTGAGTTTATTAATTTCATAGAATAACCAATATGTTGTAAATTTTTTTTAATTTTGCAGAATTCTGCGTCTAATTTTTTATTATTGCTGCAAATATTTCATGGCAAGAAAATGGTTAGATTTAAAATTTAGTCTCGTGGGCTTTTTGGATACAGTTGTTTGAATGTTTCTGTCTATTTGTTTAATAAGATCATTCAAATTAATTATCTAATGGATTGTTCGTCAAATACCGTCAAAATGATGCAGAAAATCCTGTAGTTCTTTATAATTTTCCTGCCATTCAATAAATGTGTCATGATGCATGTATCGTTACCATTGTTGGCTTGATTCTTCCTGTGTTAATTGCCGAATTTCTCGAACCACTCCTTGTAGATGTTTGCTACCACTGGTGAAACAGACAAACCCATTATGATTCCATCATTTTCAGAAAGCTGAGTAACGATAAAAACTATTACTACGCCCATATTCTTTTAGTTTCCTCATACACGCGAAAAAATGTAGACAATGGCCATTAAAAGGATTTTAGTGTAATAAGGGTTGCCAGAGTACAACCTACAATTTAACTGACAAGAACAAACCTTGCGTGGACTATCATATAATGCCGCAATGTTTAAGGCACTTACAAGATTCCTTATCGTCTGGACCTAGATTCATTTTCCCGTCCGAGACCCTTTTGGATATTCTAGGAATCATGGATTATCAGCTTTTCAGGAAGAGCAGCGACCGATCATAAAAGCAAGAAACTCTTAGATACTGTTAGCTGATTTGTAGTGTCTATGCTGTCGAAATTTAAATACGTTTTTAAATTAAAAAGTAGACACGGTATGCGATTTGTGTTTGTAAAAGCTTTCCCACAGGAAGCTTCGGTTTGCAAACATGTTTATGTTCATGTGTTTGGCAAAGTCGCTATTAAGTCGCGTTAGTGTCTCTCAAGAAAGAGTTAAATAAAAATAAGTGAAGTAACTTGCAAAAAATTATTATCGAGAGATAAAAATATATACCTACCTTTTTATTCATAGCTTAGAAACCCTTTGGCCAGATTCCTTAACCAACCAAATTGGTAAAAACTAAAGCATAATATAACAACTTTTTTCTCTTGAATATATTGCCCATCTCCTAACTTATCAAATAATTATTAAATATCTTTTAAATCTGCCAGTGGCAAAAATAGTTCTCTCAGCAAACTCAGGCCGGGACTCTATGGAAGATGGTCCAACAATTCCACGATTTGTTGGGTTAAAAATGCAATGGTTTTTTGTGCTTTGTGCAAATTTGCATTGTCTTGGTGTCTTCGTCGTTCAGGGTTCGTTTTTCGAAGCTCAGCGATGACTTTCGACAAACAAATGGGGAATGTACCAATCGACAGTAACAGCCCTTTGATCTTCCAGAGAAATTGTTGCTACATGACCTGCTTTTGAGACAAATGTGTCGACCATCTTTTTGGATACACTTCGAGAACGTATGACTTTTTTTGGCTTTCCTTCATCTTGGAATACCCAAACAGACGACTGAAGTTTATTTGCTGGTTCATAGGGGTCTCATCTCATTTATTCCTTAACACATTTTTCGAGTTTCCTGCCGCAAAACAGTTTTCTAGCAACAATGGACCTTAGCTTCTTTCTGTTCTTCGGTTAACAGATGAGGTATTCAGCGGGAAACTAATTTCCTTACCCCTAATTCTCGATGCAACATTTTTTATTTGAGTTATTTAAAATCCCCAATAAAGCCTCAATATTGCGATATGTCACATGTCAATCTTCCATGATCAGCGTGCGCACTGCATCGATTTTTTCCTGGATGACAACCGTTTTTCGTGCACCTGGCCTTGAATCGTCGCCGTCGCTGAGGCTAATCCGTCCACGCTTGAATGCTCCATACCAACGAGAAAATGTCGACTGATCTGGTGCTTCATTACCGAGAACCGAAACCAACTCGGCAAGGCATTCTTGTTGAGATAATGATTTAGGTTAGGTAAGGATTGAGGTTAAGTTTTAGTAAAAATTTTCGATCAGTGTCGCCCTCTATGTTCCTATATGTAAAATATAAAAGTCAGTCCTCCCACAATCGGGTTTCGTTTAACTATGCAAAACTGCCAATAATGACACAATACATACTTGGGCTAATTTAATGCTCTAAGGTCTCTACTCATAAAATAAAGTAGTAAATATTTATTATGGTACATGATATAACATTCCAAGGGTAACAGATTCGTAAACGTAGTGATTTATTTTAAAGGGATAATCTAAAACGGGCGTTATATGGGCATCATAATGGTTTTGGGATCAGTATTTTAAGTGTTTGTGCGATTACGAACAGGCAAGGGCCGAAAAAGAGTTTATAAAATTTTATTTTTGTTGTAAAGTTTTCTCCTTTTTTTATCATATCTCTTACACTTTTTGAAAAGGTCGCTTAATATCCTTATTTCTTTAAACCGAACCGAACCAAAGCCTTACAAAAATTATAATTATGAAGTCTGTCTTTAATATTTATTAGATTCTTATGCCTCATTGGCAAATTTTATCTTACTTTTTCCTTTCGTCAAATATTTACTCACTTTCGTCTATTCACATTTTAGATAGTTAAATTATTTTTTCTCATCGTTGTTCCACCTCGTAAACCGTTTTTCTAGTAAAACACGCACTACATTGTACATGATCCCTACATTGTGCAAAATAATTAAAATAAAACCGAATGTAAACAATACGCCGGTAAACAGATATTATTTCAATAAGGTGCGCAGGTTCAACACCTGATTCTTTGCCCTGCCAAAGCATGCGACGTTTTCATGACTACCAACGGACGCCTTCACCCCGCGGCATATCGAGTAGAGATCGTACGGGTTAAAAAACAACGTTCAATAGGAATCGGATAAAATATTTGGACTAATAGCAGACTGCATGATAGAAATAAGCCGCTAGAAGTCTGTACGCGGTTATCCAAATTTAGTGTCCACCATCTTTAGTTTGTTATTATTAAAGGGACAAATTTGTCTTAATTTACAAACGTTTAGTATTTAAGGTACAAATTTTAAAGATAGGGTTTATACGTAGCGGTTTCGACTATTGAAAAAAAATAGGTTACTGGCCAAACTTATTAGCGCAGATATAATTTTTTCTTAAACACTATTCAATAGAATGCTACCGTCACTCAGTGTTGCCAGATTTGAAGTTTTCCCTTAATATTAAAATTTTTTACTATTGAAGGATTGAACGTTTTTATCCGATTTTGACTATCTTTAGGTAAAGTTCTATATTTTGCAAATATTCCAATAATTTTACCAAACTTAACTTATGTAGGAACATTTTTAACTTTGGTTTGTATAATTTATGGTTTAAGTTTTATTTAAAAAATTGTTCATCGTATAAAGTTTTTTTGTTTGGTCGAACACACACTCTTAGAAGGATATAAATGGTTTTTGTCACTTAGTTGAAGAAAAGTCTTCAGAAAAGTCTGGCAACACTGGCTACCATGCATATTTAAATATAAATATTGCGAAAAAGGCTGAACTTTTTGATGTTTTATATCCCATGATACTTGAAAAATCCTCTATCTCATAACTCAGATAACCCTGTGCTTTTTTGGCTTTGGATCGAATCCGTTGAAATCCACATTTTTTAAATATTTCACGCAGGGGTAATTTGAGGCTCGTAAATATAAAAGGAATCTAAGCCTGCGGCGGTAATATATGTGACACGAGAACTTCGATTTATTACTTTGGGAAATAAAAAACGGGAAACTGGGGCATGTAATAGAGAACATCCAGAGGGCAGGAATTTAAAAGTGGGTTTTGATGATACCCGACATTTTTCTTCATTTTCGACCGAAAGAGGGAGTTTGCACAGGTTTCATAAACTGTGATTATGCGTGAATTTGTTTTTTTTGTGTGTAGGCCGAATATTAATTCCTGTATTAACACAGCCACACCAAAAATAAATCCGAGTCCGAAGTCTAAAATTTGGATTTGTATGTTTTTTTTTTAACTTTTGGCCTATTATTCAGGTTAGGAAATAAACAAAATATGCTTTGGTTCTTTGGTTCTCGGATTTGGATTTAGCGACCCCAAAAATATATTAGTAGTGAACGTGGTCTGATCTCCATCCTTTTCAACACTTTTCTTTATGACCGTTAGTTTAGCCTAAAATTTTCCTTTTTGGGGAAAGCTGCTCATCTTTGACTAGACTCTCCGTAACTAATAAACCTAAGGAGGCCATCTCATTTTTGCACCAATTAACCCCAGTACGCTACCTTGAGGCACGCCTGCTTTTATTTTTCTTAACACTAAAATATTCAAATTTTGTTTTGGCAGAAATAATATTGATTTAAAACTAAGTCACTCACGCCCCAATTTGTGAAATGCTTTGTGCTACATCTAGAAAGACTGCAGAACAAGTATGCTCTTTTATTGCCCTTTCTTTTGGGTTTAAATTAACAAGGTAAATAAACTTTTTAGAAAGTTAAAAAAATAGCCTTCTCGAAAGCCACAGCAGAAAAAAGCACAGTCGTAGATCTTCATAGAGTTAACTTCCCCTCCAAGTTTCATGGACTTCCATGAAGTAGTAAAGTAGTTACGAAATTTCAAAAATTGTCGAAATTGCCACTCACTCACTCACATATGTATAGATCATCAAAATTCTACTGTACTTCCAGACACGCTACAAAGCTGAAATTTGGCAGACTGATAGAAATTATATCCAAACCCTTGGAACAAATTAAAACAACCCCAAAACTCTAACTTACTCTCCTTCTCTATACCTGATGTAAAATTATGTTAAAGTAACATTGCTCACTTCCACGCTGCAACGCTAGAGAGCTGAGCTTTGACAGACTGATAGGAAATATGATAAAACTATAGAAAAAAAAATTAAAAATCCAACAATTTTAATTTACTTCCCTCCCCTGTAAATGGAAAGTTTTGTAAAAGTAACATTACCCACTTCCAGAAACGCTAAAGAGCTGAGTTTTGGAAGGCCGAAAGGAACCATAACAAAACTAAAAAAAATTAAAAAACCCCAAAATTTTAATATACTTCCCTTTCCCAGAAATGTAAAGTTATGTAAAATAACATTGCCCATTTCCAGAAACGCTAGAGAGCTGAGCTTTGGTAGGCTGATAGGAACTATCATAAGATCATGGGAAAAAATAAAAAACCTCAACATTTTAAATAAGGCATTGCAAAAGTTTTTAACAACATTCCGCATATATTACTACTTTAAAACTCAAATATTATCCAAACCCTTTAAAAATGGAGTGAAATCATAACAAAAACATTTCATGTAAAAAAAGCCAAGTACGCGAAAATGGTATTCTCTTACGGAATACCATTTTCGCGTACTTGGCTTTTTTCTACATGAAATGTTTTTGTTATGATTAAATTTTCTGTTGCAGTATTATTAGTATTTAGTTGTCGCTGTGATTTTAACATATTTATTCGACGCCTTCTATATTAGCAAACAAACAAGTCTGAATAATTGAATAACAATGTCAACCTTAACATTAACCATTGTGCAGCAGGGTTTAAGTAATGCATTTATCATTTTATTGTATCATCTGCATAAACAAATTCGGGTCGAGGTTGAGATTATGTGCGATGATTCGCCAACGCATCAGGATTTATATAGGGTGGATAAGTACAGCGGAAAACATTCAAATTCCCATTAAGGCCCTGAAAGGGCCTTAGAGACGGAAAGACCATGCATTTTTTGTTGACCCCATCCAGTTTGGTTTCTATAAGCGGGTATTTCTTTTACAATAAAAACAGAGATAGACATTATTGAACATGTGAAACGGACAAAGATAGGCTGATTTTGCATGCTAATAATACCCTAGGTAATATATGGGTACTTTTATCTCTTTCACAGTGCCGGCATAAGTGCGACAGAAAAGCAGCTGGCTAATTTTAATCCACCTGCCGTATTTTGAGTGATTCAACCTGCTTGTCGTTTTTTATACAGGGAAAACTGATAGACAATGTTGTCCAAGTACGGAAATGAATTTTTTTGAATTTCGTGGGGGAATATTTACAAAAAGAAATATTAAAAACTTTTAAAAACAAGTTAAGTAGTAACTATTTGAGTTCAACCATGGTGCCAAATTGTTTTTTGTGCAAAAGAAGAAAAAAATCGATAAAAAAAACAACATTTCATTGGAAAGTCGTCTTGACGGATAGTTTTTGGTCAAACACGAGAAAGTTCAGTTGCGTCAAGATAGATAATTTTACATCCACTGCACTTAGCATGCTAACAAATTCTTTTAACTTTTTTTTACTGAAGAGAATTTTGTAAACACAGTATACACAAGTAAGTATTCATGAATTATTTATTATTCAAACAGAAAATTGTTGATAAAAAAATGCTAGTGGAATTCAAAATTTTTATTTTTCGCCGCCACTGACCTTTTTTTATCCAAGACAAGCGAATAGAATATTTTTGCGATGTTGCATGTGTCCGGACTTACCAAACCGAAATTCTATTTTAATCCCTGTCTTGCTCATTAAATTCTTACTTATATGTGGTCAATTGCGATAAAAGCTTGATATAATGGCAATTTAGGCCCATGCCGGGTCTACCCGTAGGGTATAGATGTCAATGAAAATTCTGATTTTTAATTTTGTTTGTAAAATGTAGTAAATGTCAATTTTTTGTTTATTTTAAGTTTTGCATATACAGCTGGAATAAAACAGGAGATAACTTTTAAAGATTTTATTGTTTCTCAAAGTATTCTCCACGAAAATTAATGCCTTGTGCATGCGCTCAAACCAGTTGTCAAAGCTGTAATTCCACTTTGTTTGTTGGTACTCTCAAAATTGCGTTCTTGTATGAGTCGACTGCTTCCTCTGGCGACTGAAATCTTTGACCAGGCAGTCCATTCTTGATTTTCGGAAAAGTATAGAAATCGTTGGAACTTAGGTCGGGACTGTATTAAGGATGGTTCAACAATTTGACGTTTTGTTGGGTTAAAAAATCAATGGTTTTTTGTGCTTTGTATGAATTTGCATTGTCTTGATTGATAATGATTCGTCGTTCGGGGTTTGTTTTTTAAAGCTCAGCGATAACTTTCGGCAAAAAAATGGTTATGCACCAATCGGCAGTGACAGTCCTTTGATCTTCCAGAGGAATTGTTGCTACATGACCTGCGGTTTTACACAAATGTTGCGACCATCTTTTGGGATACACTTCGAGAACGGATGACTTCTTTTGGCTTTTTACACAGACGATTGACGTTTATTTTCGAGTTCCTAAGTAGTAAATCCACGATTCATCACCACTGACAATACTGTGCATGTTTTTCGAGTTCCCTGCCTCAAAGCGGACTAGAGTTTTCGGACACCAATTGGCCCTAGCTTCTTTTTGTTCTTCGGTTAAAAGATGCGCTCTTACCCCTAATTATTTAAGCAAAATTTTTTGAAGTGAGGTCTTTGAAATCCTTGATAAAGCTTCCATCTCGCGATATGTCACATGTCGATCTTCCGTAATGAGCATGCTCACAGCATTAATGTTTTCCTGGGTAACAGAGGTTTTTGGTCTACCAGGACTTGGATCGTCGCTAAGGCTAATCCGTCTACGTTGGAATTCTCCATACCAACGAGAAACTGTTGACTGGTGTGGTCCTTTATTACCGAAAATAGAAAACTCGGCAACCATCCTTGTTGAGATAATTGCCTTGAAAGGTGGTAAAAAAGAAGACAGCCCTCGTACAAGATACAATAGGAGGGGAAACAGTTGTACCCATCACGTTAGTCCATTTGGGTCCAATTTTTCTTACACATGTCCTCGGGCAGTTTTGCATGCAAATTTTAATTTGATAAGCTTAAGATCACGAAAAGCATTGTTTGAACGATAATTAAACAAACGAGAAAAAACGCGTTTGTAGTAAGCTGAGCCCGTGTCTCAGTACGTACAGTATTAATTTTTATTCTAAATGGTTGACAAATTTTATTTGTTAATTCAAAAACATAACGATCATTATTATGTTACTAATTATTGTGTTTGTATTTGTTGATAATTATTTGCATAAATGCAGTTTTCATAAAATAATGTTGTCAAAACAGCGCAGCTTGATTTTTAATTAATAATAATCATCATTGTACGATGTATTTGTATGCTATATAAATTAATAAAGAGTTCTGTTGACAAATTTAGGTATAATAGTTAAAATTAAAAAATTACCTATTGCATAATTGTATAAATAATAATTAATATATAATACCGTATTTTTCTTTTAGCATAAGGTTATTAGTTTATTAGTTATAGCGGGTCCACACCAAACCAACAAAATAAAAACAAAACAGCAACTCAATGTTCTCCAACATTTTTTAAACAAAATGAGAAGAATTCGGCAACTTTTTTGTTTTGTTGGTGTTTTCAGCAACTTTTTAGTTTCCCGTCGCCTGTCGGTAAAGATCAAAGTGTTAATGTTTTGTTTTCAGTTTGGGCAACTTTGTTGGTTTAGTCTGTACGCGAATAAAACAGAAACAAAAATCGTGGTTCAGTTTGTTTAGTTTCTATGTGTTACCATGTCCGGAGAAAAAATTGTTGAAAATACATGTAAATTAATTGAGGAGCTAGATTGTTATGGGACGCCAGACCCTGATTATAAGATATATCGTTATAAAAAGGCAGACGCCATAAAGGTAATAGGAATTTTGTGTGATACTTCTTCAGAGGAAGTGGACAGAAAAATAAAAAATTTCAATAGCCAGTTCCAAAGAGAACACAGAAATTATCAGTTATTGAAAAAATCCGATGCTGGTAAAAGTTTTGTTTCAAAGTTCACTAAATGTTTTCCTATAATATGTACAGCAGTTGACAATTTGTTTGTGTTTTCGAAAACTGGTAGTTTTGTTGTGTTGCTGTTTTCTTGATGTTTTTGTTTTGTTGGTTTGATGTGGACCCGCCATTAGATTATATTAATAATAATTTTTTTAAAGAAAATTTTTGTCATATACTATATTTCAAGAATAAAAATAATAATCCGTTAAAACTGCATTTGATGTTCTTTTACAATAAATAAGTATGCAAATCTAATAAATGGGTAGGTGTGCTAGGCGTCTAGCCGGTTTAAAGAGATAATGTTATTATTCTGCTGATGTTTAAAAATAGAATATAATAATATTATCTATGTAATTTTGCGCTCATACTTTGCATATTTGCGGTTACTGTTTAATCGCATTTGCATACTTCTTGCATTTTGTACATGTTCATTTCTAACGCTTTTAGCGAAAACAATCCTTCCCAGCTAATTGTTTATGTTTAAGATACTGTAAAAGAATTACGTACTATTTTAACAACTTTTTGAGTTGTGTTTATATTTAAAAAGGTTTTCAGAGTTAAATTACCTTCTCCGATATCTTGGACATTTAAGTATGCAGTGAAACCTGTCCTTGCGAACACTTCTATTAAGCGGACACTCCCTTTAGGCCGACAAATTTGTTGGAACCAAGCTTTTCCCTATTTCCTTACATGTAAAATTCACTCCTATAACCGGACGCGGACAATTTTTTTGGTTAAAAAATCTGAATCCTCCCTTAACCGGACGCGAACCTCTGACAACCGGACGGAGCGCTGCACGACATGGGCATAAATATTATGTAGTATGTTGGCAACAACGCACTCTGCAGCTGGGGAATTCCTTTTTCCGTTTTAATACGGGGACTAAATACTTCTGTAGGATTGTAAATCATATTTTATTCGGCGGGACTACTGTGTTTTATTTTTATTGTTCAGTTGGGTAGTAATAGATCTCTTGAAAATGGCGCCTAGTAAAAAACTTCTTAGTTTACGTGAAGAAATGGAAGTTGTTAACGTTTCAGAGAAGGAACATCTATCAGAACGAAAGATCTCTGAAAAATTTCATATCGGAAAAACTCAAGCAGCGGAAATTATTAATAAGTATATATTAAAATTTCGCAGTTCTCTCTCATAAGCGGACACCTCCAATAAGCGGACGAAATCGACGAAACCGTGAGTGTCCGCTTATAGGAGGGTTCACTGTAATTAAAAACATATTTTTGGAAAATACATATTTTTGGGAAATACGTATTTTTTTAATTTCTCGGTTAAAATAAAATAAATTACAATTGCTTTTTCTTCTTTTTATTGTTTAAAGCTGCTCTTCTCTGGTTTAAAGTGCAAACACATTGACTGACGTATGGTGTCTAATATATTATTTTTCCCAGATTTCATCATATAGTTTTAAAAACCTTTTATTGGCAAAAAATTGTAGATTATATTACTGTGTCAGTTTAAAAGGTCGATATGATCAAAAATTGTTAAATGGCAAAATATTATTTAACTTATTTTTCCAATGAAACTAAAAGCTTTGCACCAGTTTTTGTCCTTTTTTTGTAAAATAAAAGAAGGTTTCAGACGGTAAGCAAACAAGGTAAAAATTACCTTAAAAACACTAAAGAAATGTAATAAATTGAAGCAATTTATGTGAATATTCGTTATTTTCGTTGATGTTGCTTACAACGCTTCCAGTGGTGTATTCAGTCCTATAAATTATTATAGATAAGAGTGGTATCAGTAAAGTAAATAAAATATATTTTATAAAGGTAAAAACACAAAAGAAATGTAATAAATTCAAGCAATTTATTTGAATATTCATTATCTTCGTTGATGTTTACAATGCTTCCCGTGGTGTATTCAGTCCTAGAACTTATAGATAACAGTGGTGGCAGTAAAGTAAATAAAATATATATTTTTTCTACGACCCCATATGAAAATGATGGATTCCACACGATTTGCATCCTCAGAAACCCTTAAATTTCACCCGTGTGCAGAAAATTTTCCACACATATGTGGAAAAGTACTTTTCCGCACATGTATGTAAAAGTGTACGATAACGTTAACTTCACCATACTTTTCCGCACATAAGTTGCAAAGTACTTTTCCACACATGTGAGAAAAAGATGTTTCGTTTGGTCTGTGCAAAATTAAGGACCAATTTTTACAAAAATTGGTATAGTTCGGCAGTGTTCGTAGGAAAAATAGCGTACACAACTTGATAGACAGTAACTTTCTTACACCCGCGTGTTGTTTCACTCGACTAGCGCCTCGTTCACAACATTCACGCTTGTGGAAAATCGTCACTTTCTTCTCTTGTTATTAATATACTATTTCATTATAAGAGTTTTTTACTGATGGGTGTAAATTTGACTGTGTATTACTATTACTAATGAACCAAAAATCATTCGACGATATTTTTTGAACATCATCCTGTTATATGAAAATTATTTAACAGCTTATTTTGTTTCAGAATTGCTGGTGGTGCCAATGGTATATTTACCAGACGACTAGATTTTAGTTCCTTCAATGCGTTGCCTAAGAACAAACTGAACTCCTATCAAATTAAGGTAAGTACCTATATACCTTTTTCAAAGAGATAAAAAGCCAGGAGAACAACCATTTTCTTTAGCCTTTTTATAGTAGTTTCACAAACTTGTTGAATTTTTCAAATACTTGATTTTATCCAACCTAACTTTATGCTTACTCATCCTATCCTTATTAATTTTAATGTTTTTTAAAACTCGAAATTTCGGCTAATAATACCAGAAATGCATTATATTTTTAGAAATTACAGTCGAACCTCTCTAACTCGAACCTCTATAACTCTAACCCCTCTATAACTCGAACCTTTTAAGTGGTCCCTGCACTTTTTATATGTTCGACTTTTTATGAGGTCCGACAGTAGTTAAGTGAACCTTTTTCAGGAAACAATTTCTGTAGCAATTGTGAATTACAAGCTATTTAAATAAAATAAGTTTAAATTATAAAATTTAAAAAAAAATTCTATAGTATAGTCCAAAT
Source organism: Aspidapion aeneum (assembly GCA_963576565.1). Classification (NCBI taxonomy): domain Eukaryota; kingdom Metazoa; phylum Arthropoda; class Insecta; order Coleoptera; family Brentidae; genus Aspidapion; species Aspidapion aeneum. Next base: position 115,187,844 of record OY755040.1, read on the forward strand.
TTAAAATATTGTTGTTTGAACTAGGGTAACTGTAGTTATCCATAAATATCAAAAAATACATACTTTTGAACACACACACATAACAGGTTTACGTCTTCTTGTAATATCTGTGCCAAGTTCGCGCAAACTGCTGTACCATCTTTTCTTAAAATATTTCACCCCATATTTGACCTATCTTATTATCTATCGAATCTACTTCGGAATGAGCTACAAAACTAAAACCTTGCACAGTCGTAGATCTTCATAGAGTTAACAAACCTGGTTCATAGACTTCCATAAAGTAGTTACGAAATTTCAAAAAACGTCGAAATTGCCACTCACTCACTCACTCATGTAAAGATAATCAAAATTCTACTGTACTTCCAAATATGCTACAAAGCTGAAATTTGGCAGATTGATAGAAATTACGACCAAACCCTTCAAAAAGATCAAAAAACCCCAAAATTCCAATTTACTTCCCTCCACTATACATGTAAAGTTATGTAAAACATTGCCCACTGCCAGAAACGCTAAAAAGCTCAGCTTTGACACACTGGTAAAACTATGGTAAAACTATAGAAAAAAAATTAAAAACCCCAAAATTTTAATTTACATCCCTCCCTATAAAAGTAAAATTATGTAAAAGTAACATTGCCCACTTCCAGAAATGCTAGGAAGCTGAGCTTTGGAAGGCTAATAGAAACTCTGATAAAACCATACGAATAAATTTTGTTTTGAACAATATTACGCATATTTTACTACTTTAAAAGTTAAATATTGTCAATATCCTTTAAAAAAGGAGTGAAATCATAACAAAAACATTTAATGTAAAAAAAGCCATGGTACGCGAATATGGTATTCCTTAAAACGAATTGAGATAAAAGTAAAGCCAAGTACTGGTTTGGACATGTATTTCTAAACTTTTACGGCTGCAAATGACTCTTGGGCACATTGCTAAATTGAACATAGAAGTTTGGCTGTAATAGCAAAGTTTTAAAAACATTTCCAAACTAGCAAGAACCTTTAATTTTAAAATTTGTATTGGAGAACTTGGCATTAGTTTTTTCTCAATTCTTTTTACGGAATACCATTTTTGCGTACTTGCCTTTTTTACACGAAATGTTTTTGTTATGATACATTTTTCTACGCTATAAGTTTATCTTTTAAAATAAACCTCAAATTTCCTGTTTGACCCAAAAATTCGAAACAGGCAGTTGATTTAATAACTCCTGTTGATATAATAACTTCCACGGGAAACTTTCTGATTTTGGATAAACAAGCTTTGGCCGAAAATTGTACCTTTTATGTGAACTGCAAAAGTGTTAAGGGTAGCAAAAATGTGTTTATGTTTACTTTTAACCCCGGCGGGGAGGTTTGGGCTGTTTACTTTTGTTTATTTATTTTCTACCTCAGCTATATTTTGATTGTGATTCTTTTGTGAGTTGGGTAACTTGATTCCAGAAGCTGGCCTCTCGGGATATTTCATTTTTGCTGTAAATAGTTAATTATGATTACGGTTTGTTTCTAAAAAATCAAATATTTACATAGCATAATTTGTTATTAAACATTTTATTATTAAAAATTTTGTTATTTTAGTGTTGAATAGTACCGATTTTGATTTTCGTACATTTGGTCACAGAAAAACTAACTACGCAGCAGAACACCCAAGTCTGTGTACTGTTTTTTATAGTCTTAGAAAAATACCCTTGAGATGGCGTTGCCTGTTTAATTTTGTCTAATCGACGTCTATTCACAAATTAAGTTTGCTTGTTTCCTTAAAAACAGTGTTTTCTCTCGAAAGTTGACTTGTACGCAAAACTGGGTTATCGCTTTGACTTGCAATCATTGGTTATACCCGAAAATACATGTGCTTAGCTTAAGAGGGGAGGGGGGTTAGTCTAAAAAATCTTGATCAAAGAGGACCTTCCTGACCACGTTCTGGATACGACCTACTTGCTAAGCCATACAGTTCACAATACAATTACTGTTTTCACATTAAGAAGAATAGATATTTATATATTTTCATTGCCAAATTTGCCCCTACCTTAATTTCACTACATAATACCAATGAGTATATGATCCATATAGAGTGGCAGCCGGCGAGCTTTGCAACATTGAGGGGCAGATGTACGAATTAGTTGCAATCCCGAGGTTCATGTCTATCATATAAATGCCATTAGATCATAGTACTTGTCTCTGCATATTGCGTACTAAACGAATTTATTTCAGCGCCATCTGCCCCTCAATGTGGCAAAGCTCGCCGGCGGCCACTCTATATTGGTCATATACTCATTGATAATACTTACTTTTCATATGTATAAAAAACTTGTCGGGTGCGGATCAAATCATGAGGTGTCGCCATCTCTTGGGCTCAGTTTGAAGGTGCCTCTGAAATCAATACAACCGCTGAGTCTCAAGAAGGAAATCGATTTTGATTTTCGGTTTAAAAGAAAAACTCAAATCCTGGCGAAAAAAATCAGAGATAAGAGTACGCTTCTGGTGAACAGAGCTAGATTTTCTGTGATTTGTCAAAGTTAAAATATGCTTTTTATCTAAAACAAAGGCGCACCCAGGGGGGTCTAGCCTATGATTTTTTAAAATATTTTCCACATATTTTACGAATAAAAACAAAAAAGAGCATAAAATATGATAACATGGGGTCTCGCCCCCCTCCCTCCAAGACAAATTTCTGATTACGCTACTGTCTTAAAACCCATTTTTTGGTTGACAAGGCTGTAAAAATAATAATCATAAAAAGAATCCAAAAGTACAAAGAAAAAAAAACAAATAAACAAGAAAGTATAAATAAAAAAAACACATACAGTAAATTAAGAAAACAATAGATACCAATTAGAAGAGGCAATAAAAAAACAAAAATTTAATTAAAAATTAATAAGAACAAAATATAATAAACTTAAAAATGAAAAAATTTGGTTATTTTAATAAAAAAATCTGAACATTTAAAACAAATATCAAAAAGTAGATACACATTGCGTTATATTGTTGAATCAATGCTGCTTGACGGCTGTTTTTCAAAATAAATTATTGTACAGATTACTAAATATAAAAAATAAAGACATCTTTATTATTATTCACACTAAAATAATAATGGAGTCAATTCATTAGCGAACAAAAAATAAATATCATATAATAAACGTTTAAGATCAATATTATCTTAGTCCAAATATTTTCCTTTACTATTTATTTAGTGCTCTCGGAAATATCTACAGCTTGGCTATTCATAAAATCCGTACTAGTAATAAAATTTATTTTTAAAATAACATTTAATAATATTTAATTTAACTCTAATTTGTGGGACGCTGTTTCTAGCTAATTCAAGGAAATCTCGGGTTTCCATATTTTCTATACCTCTTTGAGTGTGTATGGGAAGTCTATATATTTATTGAAGAATTAAGAGTTTTTACTCCTTATTTATGATCATGACGTAGTTATTTGGCCTACTGATCGGACGTCCTTCGAATTCTTTTAGATTAGATGATGTAGATGCAACGATTATCGCCTTATTAACATAATAAATCACTTTTGTCGATTATTTTTGTACATACAGTATACAACTATTAATAACACTGGTCAACACAATTTAAAAAAAATTGTCCCACGAGCTGAAGTGGGTGTACTTGGTGGTACTTTTTACAGATATATCATATATCTTTTCAGAATTTTTCTATCGGGCAGTGTTCCAAAGTGACAAAGCAATAAAATTTTGCGAAAGTATATGCAATAAAATTTTGCGAAAGTATATGTTATAATATGTGCATAAATTATGAAAAATTAAGTACAAAGTGATAAATTTACTTGGCAAATGTAATCATATATGACTTTCGACTGTACTTTGCATCAGAAACATCTCTCTTCAGCGTTCAGCAATAGTCTGCGAACATAGCGGGGCTCCATTTGCCTTAATATCTCTTCTCCACGACTAGAACGTCCTGGTGAAATCGTTCGCCATGTTCGTCACTGACTGCTCCAAGATTTTCCGGGAAAAAGTCCAAGTGTGAGTGAAGAAAGTGTATTTATAAACTCATGTTACAACCCATGACTTTATATGAGTCCAATAAATTGTTAACAATCTCTACGTAGTTTTCGGATTTACGATTTCCCAAGAAGCCGTTGCAAATATCCTTAAAAGACAACCATGCTGCTTATTTAATTCCATTCAGAGCCTCAACAAATATTTCATCTGGAGTATTTATCTGATCTGAGGTTCCACAAAAACACCTTCCTTTACCTTGGTATTACGGATTTTAGGAAACTTACTTCTCACATATGCAAACCGTTGGTGAGTTCCATACCTTTAACAAAATTTTTCATCAACCCAAGCTTAATGTGCGAAGGTAGTAAATACATTTTTGAGGATAAAGTGAGATTCCTTTTGACCACTCTTTGTTTTCATAGTAATTTTTTCTATCCCGACTGACCCATTCGCATAGGAAACAGCAATACTTTGTGGAACCGCTTCATGTTGCAAAAGTAAAGCTCGTAAAACTTCATAAGATTCTTTCATGTTGCCTGCATGGGCCAAAAGAACAGAGGCGAACTTATTTCCATTTTATCATATTCATGCCCAAGCGCCTTCATAATAGAACATGCGCAATGGGAACTACTTGTAGATCTGGGACAAAAATCTTGTTAACCAGTGTAATTTAAAGGTGTAGGGTTGATGTATTGCTACACTGTAAAACTGGTAGTATCTGTATTAGATTTTGTTACCTTTTTTTAAATAAATAAAAATCAGAATATCATCAGTTTGTCAATAGCAGATGTGCTTTTAAGAGATGTTTATTTAAGAAGACTCCAAAAAAATATTTTAACGCAAAAATTGTTGAAATGCAATAATATCTATCTTAAATAAATAAAGGCATGATTGGAACGAGGTAATCAAATATCTAAAATGTGTTAAAAAGCTTGATTGTATAATACTAAACAACCTTCAAAAAACCTTAAAATTTTAGCTTTTTTAAATTTATTTAGAAATATGATACCTACATACTAAATATATGATAACGGAATACTCAAGTAATATAGTATAGTGTCATCTTGACCAAAAAAAATACTGAAATGAGAGTTTAACCAGTAAAAATATTTGTTTTAATTATTATAATATGGCAGAGATTTAAATAAGGTTTTATTTATTTGAGACACAACCGAAACTCAAGACAATAGTTAAAATTAGTTTTGATACCTAGAAGCAAATTTGCTTATGTTATTAAACGCCATTAAAATTTATTGAAAGCATAAAAACGTTTTTCCGCGTTGTTTTTAGATAAATTTGATATTGAAGATTACACATTTATTCCGCACAGTATATACACTAAAAACTGTGAAGGGAAATCGAATGAAACTAAAACAAAAAATTATAAATGAGCAGACATTTTACCAATTTTTGGGATATATAGTTTAAAAGTAACTACAAAATTTGGTTTTCAAATTTCCTAATAAGTGAGTTAATACTCAATTATTTAAAAAAAAATACTCAAAATCTTTACCAAAAATCTGCTTTTCTTAAACAGTTTAAAAATATTGAAAAAAAACCTATACTTTTTTTTGGAAATTTAATAGCTCATAAAAAAACGCTGTGAATCAATTTTTTTTAATTTTGTTGTTCGAACCAAGTTATCTTACTTATAGATAAGTTTGCAGACAAAAGGGAAAAATACTTTAAGCAAACAAAAACTACTAGCAGTAAATTAGCAAAAACATTGACACTTAGCAGGAAAGTTAGTCCATTAAAGCTAGGGACATTATTCACCAAACCTTTGGGATAGCAGACGCAATTTAGTCCTGAAGTCGACAACCTGGATATTGTTTTGACCAACAGCATGTGGGAAAGACCTTTAATAATCATTTTGATATAATGTTTTTGCTTTTATGTTAGTCTTATAGTCGGAGACTCATCTGCAAGATTTTCTTGCTATAACAGGCCTTATGATCGAATATAATTTGTTCCAGCTTGTGAATTTTTAACTTTAACAACTGCGATAATTGCCCTAACCATACTTAACTGATCTTTTTTATAAAACTTTTTACTTTTTATTTGTTTACCATTCGACCATTAATTTTCAATTATTAACATTTAACTTTTTTGTTGGTGCTTTTTACGAGATAATGTTTTTGCTTTTATGTTAGTCTTTTAGTAGGAGATTCATCTGCAAGGTTTTCTCGCTATAACAGGATTTATGATCGAATATAATTTGTTCCAGCTTGTGAATGTTTAAATTTAACTTTTTTATTGGTACTTTTTACTTAGTAATTCAATTATTACTTTTTCTTTCAGAAGACCTATTTTCATTATACATAAAAATGTCTGTAACATAGGTAGATTGTGTAGGACGTCGAAAAGAACAGCAAGCATAAATTGCTAGCGAGAATGGTGCAAAAAAGGCACTGTTACAGACTTGAGCGGAATAGTTTCCTTCCACTGATCTGTACTAGGAATATATTTGTCGTAAATCAATGATTTTTCATTGCAATTTCCTTTGTGGTTAAAACAAAGTCTTTCTGGAGAGCCCCACTACTGCTACTACTACTACTGCTACTACTGCCTAGATTACTACTACTACTACTACTGCTGCTACTACTACAATAACTACTACTACTACTACCACTTCTACTGCTACTAGTTCTACTACTACTATTACTACTTTACCTATAGAATATTACGTTTTTCATTTTAGCAATGATAAGGTTAAACTTATTTATTACATAAGAACATATTTGTTTTGTTTTAATAACATTTAGTTAACATAGCATTTTAAAACATATCTCAGGAGGTTTTATTGAAACCACAACGATTTCCTAAAACCTTAAGTTCTAATGCTAAAACTTGGGATTTGATTTTTAGTCTATGAATCCAGTACTATTAGCAGCACTGGCGAGTCAGACACTAGTGCAGTTTTTGTAAACTTTTGGAGAAAACACAGACATTTTTGCGTGTATTGAAATGGCAATCACAAACCCAGTATTGAACTCAGTGTATATTTTTTGTGCGCAGGTTCTCCGAGCTCGCTCTGCGAAGGTGCACTCTGAAATTTGATTAAAACTGTACTGGCGCCGTTTCAGTTGCTTAACAAAATAGTTATCTTTTACATCAAGACTGATTAGAATTTTGATTGCCATTGAAGTTTAAGAATTCAAGCAAGGCTAGAGTCCGCACCATAGTTGTTTCTATGGAATGGCACAAAAAATAACAAAGGTATCCGAGTATTTTAATCTTTTCTAAGGGATCTGGACTTTCTGAACGGTAATTTATTAGATTACAGAGAACTTTCAGATCTTTTTGTTTCCTTCTTGTTTCTAAAGTCTGAAGGTGCAGTAAAATTATGATTTTGTGATAGTTGATGTTGGCAACCGGATTTGGAGCTTATATGCAATGAACCAACAATTTGTTTTCTACTGACTCTATTCTTGACTTGATGGATGGCACAAGAGAATTGTGTAAGAGTTTTATTGCGTTGATGTTATTAAATTCATTTGTAGTTCTTTTTGTAAAACCTAGTGTTCTTATAGCTTTCTTTCTAATGTTAATATTAGGTACAATCTACTGGAACTTTAAGATCACGAGTTGGATTATTTCCATTGGAAAGTGGTATGCCGTTTATATGATAGTCATATAGTATAATTGGTGTTTTAGCTCTGTAAAATCGCACTACCTGACATTTATTTATATTTAGATTTAACAAATTCTGTTTACATCAAGAAGACAGTTTATTCAGTTGATCTTGCAGGTAAATGGCATCGGAGTTATTCCTGATCTTAGACGAAAATTTTTGATAGTCGGGGACAGAGTACGTTAATCAAGGACTCAGTGATCTTATCAATAAAGATATCAAATAACAGTGGTCCTTAGTGGGACCCTTAAAGTTGTGTACCCGCACCATTTGTGTGCGGTTAGTTAAATAATCACACAGCAAATCCAAGAGCCTACCGTACCGTGAATTACATACGTTTTAAGTTTGCTTTTTAAAATCTTTAGGTGTACCCTATCGAACACCTTGGAGAAGTCGGTGTACATGTTATTTACATAAGATTCTTCCTCATCCGAGAAAAAGCTTGTGAGGTTTAAAAGATTTAGCTTAGTTGAATTACCTGTGCGAAACCCATACTGACTCTCTGGAAAACCAGAACCAACTGCTGAAGAGAGGTAGTCAGTCATTAATGGTTAATGTCCATTTTTCACCATTTTAAGCAAGCAACGCATACGCATGCACGAATATTCGTGTGCAGTGGACGTAAAGATACCACGCGATGCCTCCTTGTTCTGTCTCTTTCATTCTTAAAGAATACAACGTCTTTCTAAAATAGAAAAAGGCCTGGCCCTTTATATCCCACTACCGATAATAAAAAAAAATCACGCTGCCTTTACTAGTCAGATGAAGCACCCGTTAGAAAAATTTTAGATGAAAAATGCGCGATAATGCAGTATATGCCATTATCGAAATATGTCTTAGGGAATTTTTAGAATACAAATTCATGAAGAAATGCTTATTAAGAATATTTTTGTTGAATATGTAATGAGGTAAGTTATATAAAATGTGATAATATAAAAAATATGTTTTGAATTTTATCTAGGGTAGGCGACGCCTTTTCCCCTACATTGTATAGACCCCACTGTGCATTTGCTATTAATCTTTTTAGTGCGTATTCGTCTATCTATCTCCTAATCTAGATTCCTAACTAACAATTAATCTTAACAGTATTGAGTTTCTTTTTTGCTGGTTTTACTTCAATGGTCTCTTGGCCATTTTAACGGTAAGTACGCCTGCCACTAGTAATTCCTTCAAAGAAAAGAGACTGGGCTTGGTCTGGCCATATAAGTGAAGTGAAAATAGACGTAACGAGACTGGACAACTTACGAGCGGTAGTCGTTCAACGTCTTTAACAGTTACCGAACCATCACGATGTATGTAATGAAGTCAAATCGGTAATATGTAATGCTTGTCCTAACCTAAAAAGGTTCGCTAAACGGATAAAACTAAAAATGCTTCAGTTCAACCTAGCGGCCCTTGATATGTTTTGACAGTTGCTTTACACCAGAGGTGAGCAACTTTATTTTTGGAAATGTTTGTTTTAGTAAATAATTATTGGTAAACTCTATTGGTAATAAAAATATTTCAAATAGTTACTTGGCACAACTTCCACAATAAACCTATATGTATATGTTTATCGACTATATTTATAACTCTTACTTGGATTGTGTCATCCATGATAGAGGTGCTCCTCCAGGAAGTATTTTAGGGCCTCTAATAAGTTTTTGCATTTCACATCAGTTCGCTGACGATCAACAAACCTTACAATTTTTTTGCTCTTGAAAATGTGAAAACTAGCGTCGAAAACATCAATAGCGTCTTCGAATCTATAACTCAACTCTCTGAAGTCCACGGCATAAAACTAAACAGCTCCAAGACTGAGATGTTGGTCTTTGGTAGCAATAGATGGCAGCTGTTGAATCAGGCTGATTTAAAGATCAGACTGACAATACCATACTAGAACCTTCAAACTTCTGTTGGGACTTAGGTCTATGGTTAGACTCTAACTTTAGATTTTCTGAACATGTGTGTCAAAACTCATATGCAAAACTGCAAATTCTATACATTCATAAGAACACTCTTAGTAATGAAACAAAACTCAGACTGTTTGATAGTTTTGTTCTATCACAACTTTCTTACTGTAGCATCATTTTTTGACCTGCCTTGATTCAGAGAGACAGAAATAATCTACAGAAAGTTCAAAATTCATGCTTACGCTTCAGTTGTGGTGTTCGCAAGTTTGAACATATTACCGAAAAATGTATTAACTGTATTCAAATTTTTTGGTAGGTTTTTTTATACATAAGATATATGATAGTTATAAGCAGTTTTTTATTGATAAGTTAGTTCTTATATGTAAAATTGTACGTGTTCCATCTATTTCCGTGGCTAGTAATCTCTGTTGTTTTTTTTTTTCATTTTAAGAATTTCCTAACTTAAAATATTAAAATTGTCAAAAAAAATCCAGTCAAATTATACAGACAAATAAAGTTATATCTATCTCTTTTTTAAAATCAATTTGGTATATTGTATGTTTTGAGGACCTCTAGTTTCACCGTAACAAAGTAGTTATATTTGTATTATTTTTAAAGTTTCCTTTGATTAATTTTGTCAAATTCAGAGCAATACAAATATCCTTTCTTACAATTGTGAAAAATATTTGTCTTTCTATGTGATATTTTTTGATCTTTCTAGGACACTGTTCATGATTGGCCAATACATTCGCGAATTTGCAGAGGAGTCATTATAATAACAATTACACTTTTGTGACTGAAATGAAATAAACATATTTCCCATTGAGTTGTATAATATTTCCTAACCCGAAATATATTAAAAAGTCATGTCATGTCATGTAGGTATAAAATTAAAGGTTAAACTTTCAGTGTCTCTGATGCTGACTGTAGGTTGACAAAAAAACGCACAGACAAAAACGATAAAAAAAAAATGTTGCTGTCAGTATGCATACTATGATAAATAAAGAGGTTGGAATACACAAAAATATAACTGCCTATGGCTAGGACTATACTTTACTTTTGCTAAAGTTCATATCATTATTTTTGAGACAACTTTTTACAACTTTTTTTCGTTGGCCTATACTATTTGTTATGGTAAACAGCTGATAACTGTCAAAAAGTTATCTCAAAAATTATGATATAGAGTTTAGGTGAACAGAAGCAAACTCTAATTATATTTTCCAAGAATATTTAGTTATTAATATAGTTAATAAAATTTTTCCAATCATTTTGTAATTATAATAGGATTTATAGCTTTATTTTCTTTTTATAAAATGATTTGTTTTAATTTGAATTGTGTCAGGATTAGAAGCAGTTTTATATTGTTTACAACTATTGTTTTATTTACTAACGTATTTACTAAACTATACTTCTAGGTCTTTTCAAACATTAAAATAATTGCAATAAACATATTTTATTATTTGTATGCCGCCTTTGGAGTAATAAATTTTAAGTTTAGTGTAGGTATTCTAGTTGGGTTTAAATGCGACGTTTTCAATTGCTGATATTTCTCTTAAAAAATTACGAGTTTTATGTCTTTATGTTATGGCTTATAATCAATTTACAATGGGTATTATTGCGCTTAAAACCATAGCACTAAATCCTGCATTCAGAGCCTTTGCACCACTTTTTTTTATCTTTGACTCCTATTTTAAAAATATTTTGTTTTTACCTTCCTAGCCCGCGCAGCAATGGCTAGAAAAGGTATTATTTTCGACGATTTTTTTTTCAGATAACTCCCAATTGGACCTATCTTAGCAATATCGGCGTAACGTTCGTCTGTATGTGTGTGTGTATGTCTGTCCGTAACACAATAGCTCCTAAACCGCTGAACCGATTTTTTTGAACTTTTTAAGGATAGGCCCTTATAAGCATTAAACTTACTATAGAACAATTTTTATTTCCGATACCATTGAAGATTTTGAGGAAGTAGACTGGCAAGACGTTGTTATTGAGTGCGATGCTGATGAGAGCGATGAAGATATGCCTCTTGCTCGACTGGTGAATAGTGTAGTGTTTCAAGAATGAGATTTTTGTTGTACAAATTTGATCTTATTTCTGTATATTTGTTTCAAGAATAACTCCTGATTTGTGTTCATGTATAAGCCTTCTGCGTTCTCCAGTGTTTTGTTATGATTTTAAAAATAAATATTTCCTTTTTTCTTATTTTTTTAATATTGCATTTCCATATATTTCCAATATTTTAGGAAATATTTCCGGAAATATTTCCGAAAATATATTTCTGGAAATTTTATAATACTAATAACATCCCATACTTGTTTGTCTGCTTAAAACAAAGCCGGCTTTTTTATTTTCTGTAAAATTATCTCCAAATCCATTCTGCGAATAGATTAATTTTTTGATTACCCCGCTTTTTAAATGGTATAAAACAGCTTTGATTAAAATTTTAACAAACAATTTTAAGAAATATGCTAGCGGCTGTGTTTGCCCATAATGACCTCTTGTTGCTTTGTTTCGCCAGTCTATTATTCTTGTAATTAATTGAATTTTTTTCAGTTCTAATTTTTCGATTTTATCGTCTTAATTTTATTTGAATTTACAATATTTTGACCAATGTATTCTCTGATTGATGATGTTTAAATATGTATACAAACATATTAAGGAGCAATTCCACGCTAAGTTATCCAATTTACAAAAAAAGTGTTACATTCAATTTTTTCCTTTAATCATGTTTACTAAATGAAACAGCTTATGCTTAAGCACTTTTTTATTTTACTTTTATTTAGACGATACATTGTCAAGTAAAACAAGGCACAAGCGAAGTTTCAATAGACAGATAGACATGCTAATTTTTTTAGTCAAAAGTTGCCAATTCTGAGGTTTATGCGGTTTTTCCAATTTTTAAAAATTTAGTTTGTTGAAACCAATAGACCTAGAAAATTTTATTTTGCCTTGTATGATAGTCAAGCCACTGAGCTTTAATGTGCGTATAGACTTTATTTGATGGATCATATTCTGCACCGCTGTAAATAACTAAAAATTAAGAAAATCATAAAATTTACTATTTTTCTAAAACTATTTTTGTCATCTCAAAAAAATTAGGTTAATTTTGTTTTCTGTATAGGATCATCCAACCAATAATAAAGATTTATTCCGTTAAATTTGTTTTTACATTAGATTTAATACAATAGAAATAATAAAAATTAAGGCCACAACTGATTTTCTTATTTTTTTACTTTTAAAGTGGTCTGTAAAATATAGGAGGCGACATTAAAAATTAAAATTTATTAATTTGGTATTCCTAAGAAGACTAATACATGTTATCAAAATTTAGAGTTTTTTCGTGACATGGCAGCTCCCCCCGTTGGATGATTTGGCGTGAAATTACTGTAAAATAAACTATTTAAACAAATCTGCTAACGCCTGTGTTTGCTCATAATGAGCTGCGTTTTTTCTACTCTGTTTTACAATTCTAATTATTCTTGCAGGTGATGTTTAATTTTTTTTTTAATTTTTTGTTTTTTCCGTTTTATTATCTTAGATTTATTTAAATTCGCAATATTTTGATCAAAACATAGTTAGGTAGAAGAAGTTTAAATTAATAAATATATACAGTGGTGACTTGATAATCAGTCCGGATAGCCTTAGCAGTCCATATAGGTATTCGGTATTCCGGATTTTCCGGACTCGTGTTTTTTCCAGAAAATGCTTTATAATTCACATAATAATGCAGGCTTTAACATGTTATTTGGTTGGTTTGATGCGGCGTGTGTTGTCAAAGGCCGAATCCAGAAGTTTTCAACTAGCTTTTCGGGCAAGGGCAAGTTTATAGGACACAGTCGTGTCTAGAATGGGTCTAATCAAAAGGAAACATAAAACTTTAACTATAAAAGAGAAGTCAGAGATTTCTGATGCACTAAAAAGTGATAGCATTACTGGAAAAGCATGAGCTCTGGAGTATGGTGGATACATCAACTATCAGCGATATTCAGAAAAATTAAAGGCTTTGTATTCAATTCTTTGGAAATCCATGTATGTTTTTTACTCGCGTGCGGAAATTGCTACTTTTGTAGATGAGAGGTTTTAATTGATCCGGATTATCGAGTCACCACTGTATATATTTTTTTCAGTTCTTGTTTTTCATTTAATTTTCATTTTCTTAATTTTATTTGAATTGATAATAATTTTGTCATAATATTCTTTAATGCAAAACGTTTAACGTTAGAGACCCTTTATATTATTAACTGCATTGTTAATTCATTGTCGAATACATTGACTATGAAACTGATAAAATATTCACACGTTGACCAATGTTATTGTTAGAAAAATTGGATCCAAAATAAATAAGAAACATCATTTACTAGCTTTTTGTTTTTGGGAATCGAGCTTTTTTATCGAAAATCCGGCTTTTTATTTCTGACGTCCTTCTTTTATATACGCTTATCACATTCACCCGAAATTAATGAACAAATTGTATATAGGTAGTTATCTAATTAAAATTATGTTAGCTTTGGTTTTAAACCAGTAGAAGAAATTTACGTTAATTTTATTTGTTATAATTGGATGAGAAGTATTTTTAAAATTCTTTTGACAGTGTTTTTATTTATTTTTGTTTAAAAAAACTAATTAAGCAACTTTTTAGATACGAGCATAGCGTGCTGGCAGAAAGTTTTCAGACAGCTAATTTTTAAACTTAGTTAAACAGGTTAATTAATTCTTAAAATTTCTGTAATTAATTTGGGTAAACTTTCTAGTTTTGGAGATCAACTTCGTCTAATTAATAAAAGGTATGTTTTATTTTATTTCTGTTTTCATTTGACTTAATACGATTAAGAAAAATAAAAAATATATTTTTGTGAAAAGTCGCGCCGAAACAACTACTAAAAAGTACTTTTGGAATAAAAATTTTCTTGACTGTATTAATTAACCAATCTATTTAGAAGGATTTATGATGGCTCATCAAAGTCCTTTTACTATACTGCGGTCAAAAGGAAAAACCACGTATTCAACATTTTTTGCAAAAACGAGATATTGTGTTCCTATGGCTTGTATTAGCTTTCTAAACATGTTTGATAAAAAAAATACGCGTATATTTCAGATTAAGTCGTGGTTAAGTCTTCACGTATTTACACCACACAAATCAGTCATACGAGGTATAAACCACGTATTTACACCATACTAAGACTAAACCACGTAAAAATGAATTACATACGCGGATGTTTCTTAGTAGCGGCAATTTTACGTGACTCTTTCTTAGCACTGTACATTTCTGCGGTTTTTAGCACTAAATAAGTGTGAACAAAATGACGATTATGCAAACTCCAGTGCTTGTAGTGATACAAATATTACCAGTGATAATACTAAAGTCAATACGGAATTTTAATTCGTTTAAACGAAAATATTACCAACAGGTTGGTACTGACACGGTAAATATAGAGCAACTAAATTTCAAATTCTTGTAGATAGTAAAGTTTGATGCTCTGCCAAAGCCAGCAGAGCAATATCTGTTTTTTTTAAAGGAGTACCTAGAGCGGTCCTAAAATTGTAAAGTTTAAGCAATTAAATCCTTTCTTACTTTATTTACGATTATTGTGTATTTTTATCGTCCTTTTTCTGTCTATTGCTCGACTAAAGCTTATGGAAATGTAAGTACGTGTTTCTTTCCTAGTATTGCAAATATATTTTTCCTTTTTATGTTATAAAACAGATATTAATTGCTTTATTAACAAATAATCTGTTTTATTCAGTCGCTTTTTTACTATGTAAATTTGTGCAATATAACTTGCATCCAAAACTTTACCTTCCATTTTCTCAAAATAGCGATTTTGTTGAATACGTGGTTTTTTTCTTTTGACGGCAGTATAGCGCTACAGTAAAATTATTAAGGGTTTGCTTTTAGTGATTAAAAATGAAGTACATTGGCTTTTAACTAAGTCTTTTGCATCGCATTGCATTTCGCATCGTTGAAAGTTTGAATTTTAACTTTTACTTCATTTGGAAGAGTTGGTGAGTTTTGATCTTTTTGATTCGCCCTTTACGTTTTACCGGCACTGGGTAAATGTTAAATAAATACAGACAAATTTTAAAACTTTTTTTATTTATTGGATAACTTGTGACACAAGGACGTAAAGCCTACTTTGACAATCTGAAAATTCTTCGCGAAGGAGATTTCCAAAAAGGTCATTAAAATAGGACATCAAATGGCTAAATACTAAGATCAAATAGGCCTAATATAATTATATCCTGAAAATTAGATATATACAGGGTGGTCCAGGTTAAAGTACAAAGAACGTCGAACAAAAAGTAGAGTTTCACAAGAAAACTTTTTTAAAAAACGTTTCCTAACAAAGATACAGGGTATCAAAGTTTTAGAAAAAAAGTGGTGTTATAACTTTTAATCCGTTACATCAATTTTCACTAAATTTCGTACACAGACTACTGTGGTTCATCTCCAAGTAACAATTGTTTTCGTTTTCTTAAATTCTCCAGTGGCGTAGGTATTGGGGTTAGGCACACCATTTTACCCTCCCAATCTTTGGCGACACTGAATGTTTTAAAAATAAAATTATTCGCTTCAATTTTTTTGTTTTTGTAGGAAATTTTTTATTCAGCAAGAGTTGTATTGTAAATAAATATGAGTACTTAATAATAAAAACTATAACGTAAAATAAAATCAAAATTAAAATTAAAATAAAATTAAAAATTGAAAAAAAAAAATAAAAATATTTAAATGTAAAAAATTTCATTTAAACCAGACTCGAAAGGGATCGTCCCAAGCACCGATGCAGCGTTTCCTCTTTGAATTGCTAAACTTATTATTTTTTATTCCTTGTTTGATTTAGCAAAAAAAAGTGCTTTTGCTAAATTTTGATTTTTGGCTTGGTTTTTGAGATATTTAAATAAATTTAAAGTTATGTAAGCACAAAAGGCCCATTAAGATCACCAGAGATTACGCCGTTAGACTTTTATGTGTGGGTACACCTAAAAAAATATTGTTTATAAAACGGCAGTAAAAACACGAGAAGAACTAGTAGAACTTACTCTAGAAATAAATTTATCTATTTGTTAATTTTTAGAAGTTTTTGTTGCTAAATTAATACAGAAATAAAAAAAATAATTTTATTTTTAAAACAGGCAGTGGCGCCAAATATTGGGAGGGTACAATGGGTTGCCTACCCCTAATATTTACGCCACTGGTCAATTTTTTGACATAAATTTAATCATTACTTAGAGATTTACTACGTTTTTTTGTGTACGAAATTTAGTGGAAACTGATCTTGTTTATTTTATTTAGTAATGGCTTGATTTCTAACGTGCTTACATGACTAAATTTATTTTAATATCTCAAAAACTAAACCAACAATCAGTGGCGGATCCAGGACTTCCGGGGGGAGGAGCCAAAGTGGCAGCAAAGATCAAGTGGTTTTTGATAGAAATTGAGGTGTGAAATTTAGTAGGTAAAGGAGATTAATAGCGCCGCAGGCGAAATTTTTTTAAAAATTTTACCTGCGCCTGGTCTTAAGTAGAATTTGTGTCAAATTTTTAATAAGTGATGCTGCTAGACTAAAAAATAAGTTATATGTTTGGGGGCCCCTTGCTGAATTAAACAAGGATAATAAAAAAGAATTTTATTTTTAAAACATTCAGTGGCGCCAAAGATTGGGAGGGTAAAATGGGGTGCCTACGCCTAATATCTACACCACTGGAGAATTTAGGAATACGAATACAATTTTTACTTAGAGATATACGACAATAGCCTGCGTACGAAATTTTTTTCTAAAACTTTGACACCCTTTATCTTTGTTAGGAAACGTTTTTTAAAAAATTTTTGCTATGAAAATGTACTTTTTTTTGCGACGTTCTATTATCTATTAAAATTAATGTACCTTAACCTGGACCACCCTGTATACCCTCACTAGTTCAAAGCTTTTTTTAGGATTTTCAAAGAACTAAAATGATTCTTTCAAAGGACCAGAACGATTCTGATCCACAAAACAACTTAACTCTGTGTACACAAAAAAACATTGTTTTCCAAACTTAATATTCAAGCTACCACTATACCCCTGCATAAAATTGTTACCCCTATTTTAGAACAGGCTGAACAATAGCGATAAATAGGCAATACAATAAAGTAGTTTTGTTAGGGACGCAAAACTACTCGACAGTATTTCACTACTAACCTAGTTAGGAGCCTGTTCTGGACAATTAAGACCGCCCAAGATTGGGGTCATAAATTTCAAGGGTGACATTTTTCGTTCCCTTTAATAAATTGGAAAGCACCCTCTCCCTATAACAAATTTATTTAAATAAAAATTGTGATGAATGATTATACATAGTATTGCCATTCCTCGTGTTTTTCTGTCACCTTTAAATGTATCGGTGTATTGGATTTTATTGGTTTAAAAAAATTCTTGGTCTCATTTATTTTATGAGTTTTAATTATTTTTTTATATTGCACGGTATCTAGTGTGTTGTAAAACCCACAATGGTGTCAGCTATTTTCCGGTTTTTTAGCACCCTATGCCCTTTTTGATCAAACTGTTACCCATCCAGTAACACAATCAATCTGTTAAAAAATGCCTGACTGCTTTGCTTTTTGCTAAGGAAACGTTAACTATTTTCTTTGGTAAATATTATAAATATATATATAAAAAAAATAGTATTAAAAAGTTTAAATCCGGAAAAGCTAGCGGACCTGGGGGAATATACGCTAAAATGGTCAAATATCGATCAGAGAAATTACTAGAAAATCTCACATATCAATGCATAAACGGACATCCAGTACCTGATGGTTGAAAAATTGCATTCATATCCTCATTACATAAAAACAACATTGCAACAATTACAGAGAAATTTCAGTAACCAGTACTCTAAGTAGATTGTACGGTAGGATTCTTAGAGATCTAATAGAGAATGATTTTCATGAACAAGAAGAAGGCCAAAGTGGGTTTCGAGCAGTCAGACCTTGTAGTGATAATGTCTTTTGTCTTACACAAGTAATTGAGAAAAGGAGTACCAGAAATATAGAGAGTCGTGTTACCTTTGTGGAGTATATGATGAGAAAGTTAACGGAAGAAAACTAAAAGTGGGGGTTAACAGTGAACGTAGACAACACACAGTATTTATGTATTGGAAACGAAGCAAGTGTGTTAGAACTAGACAATGGACAAACAATAACTTCATGCAACCAGTATGTATACTTGGGTGTCACATCACAGAACTGGAAAAAAGAATAGTAAAAGCAAAAAGGTTATTGGATGTTTTAACAGTAATTTATGGAGCAGAGGGTGAAAAACACGCTGTTGTATGGAATAGAGACTTGTCGCAACAGAGAAATATAAAACAAAAACGAAAAGTGTCGAAATGGATGCAATAAGAAGATCAATAAGAATATCTAGAACAGATCATAAAAGAAAGAATCATAAAAAAATGAGAAAAGCAGGTCCTAAAATGGCGTCCTAAACTAGAATGGCAACAGTCAATCCAAAGATCAATGAGTCAGAAAAACCTCAACGTAGAAAAATGTTCTAATCCGACATAGTAGTAAATATTATAAATCCTGTAACAAAATTACCTATTTCATTTCTATAACGTCTTTAACATCTGTCATTAGCACTCAATAGTAGCAAATTAATCCCTCGTTAAATCGCTTATAAACTTAATGGCGCCCCAGCAGCACAGGTTGCTGATGAGGTGACAATTTCTTGGGCAATTAAACTAGCGTTATTAACGTTTATTATTGTGTCAATCAAAGATTTCATTAAGTTGCCATTACTCGGAATTCAATTAGTTAGTTACAAAGAATGCAAGTATTTGTTCCAATTTGTAAGTATATAGTGATTAAATAGAGATACAGTAGAATTTCTTAAACTTGTTTTAAATTTTTTGAAAAAAATATTTAATTAATAATTGTATCTATCGATTTTGTACGTTTAAAAGATCCCTTTTCATCTATTTTTAATTCTTTTTTAAATATGATCCGCCATCCTGATAACTATAAAACAAAAAATTATTAGATATAACGAAAGTTGTAATAAAACGAGACCCGAATATCTGCCAGCCTCTCCGAGAAGAGACATAGAAATACATGGAGAGGAAGTAGTCATTGAAAAAGAAATGTTTAGAATGAGAGTTTTAAAAACTTAAATCCGGAAAAGCTATCGGACCTAGGAAAACATACGCTGAAATGCTTAAATATAGATCAGAGAAACTACTGGCAAATCTCACATATATCAATCAATCCAGAAGCGGACATCCAGGACCTGGTGATTGGAAAATTGCATTTTTATCCTCAATACAGAAAAAAGGAAACAAGCTGGATTGCAACAATTGCAGAGGAATTTCAGTAACCACTACTCTAAGTAGATTGTACGGTAGGATTTTTACAAATCTAATAGAGAATGATTTTCGTGCAGGCAGATCTTATAGTGATAATGTTGAAAGGAGTGCCAGAAATATAAAGACTCATGTTACCTTTGTGGACCTTACTGCATATGATACCGTAACAATAGAAAAATTATGGACAGTGTTAGAGCAAGCTAATATCAATGATACATACATAAAAGCCATAAAAGAACTATACAAAGGGTCAAAATCTAAAATTAAAATTGGCAATCGACTTTGAAAAGAATTCCTGGTAACAAATGGCTTAAACATGGATGTTGTATCTCTCCAACTTTTTAAAGATATATATCGCAGTAGCTCTAAGAAACTGGAATCGTAGAGTATACGGTGTGGGAAAACAACTTATCGTCCGATTTACCATATAAGACATAAAAACCGAACCAAAAGTGGGGATTAACAGTAAACGTGGACAAGACGCAGTACGTATGTATTGGAAACAAATTAAGTGAGCTAAACAATGGACAAACAATATCTCCATGTAATGAGTATTTATACTTGGGTGTCACATTTGATAAGACAGGAACACTTTAAAGAACTGGAAAAAAGAATAGTAAAATCAAATAAGGTTATTGGATATCTTAAGAGTTTATTATGGAGCAGAGAGTTAAATATAGCATATATGAATCAATGGTGAAAAGCACTCTGTTATTTGAAGTAGAGACTTGTCGAGTAACAGCAAAATACAAAAGAAAAATGGAAAGTGTCGAAATGGATGGAATTGGAATAAGAAGATTATTGAGAGTATCTAGAGCAGATCATATAAGAAATGAGACCACAAAAGAAGGATGGAAATCGAGGAAAGCATAACCGATGACATCACTAAAAGAACTGATATGGTACAGCCATGTACAACGAATAAATGATGAAAGATTACCAAAGCAGTTCCTAGAATGGCAACCAATAGCGCGCAGAAAAAGGGGGTGTGCTAAACTGGAAGGGTAACAGTCAATCCAGGAGGATCGAAGGAGGTGGAGAATAGGCGTCGGACAACGTAGAAAAAAGTTCTAAACCGACATAGTAGTAGTAGTATTAGTACTAATTAAAAGAGATAACCCTTAGACGTTATCTTAAAAAAATGTTTCAAGTTTTCTTTTCCAAAACTCTACGTAAACAAACAAATCCGTCAGTAAAGTGGTTAATGGTCCTGACAAGCGCAATAAAGGAAGGGGACTAAAGCCTACATTTTCAACTTTCCCAAACCGCTAAAGGAAATTAAGAAGGAAATTAGTTGTTAACGAAATTTGGTCCAAAGGCGAACGCTGCCGCTCTCTCACGCTTCCTTATTTTGTGCGTAAAGTTAATATAAGTAGTTTCATAAATATGATGATTTCGGAGGTAGACGCAAAGTTTAATTAAAAGTTTGCAAACAGCCTTCGGTAATAATATTTGGGGTAACATTTTTGTTTTTTTTATCTAAATGATTTAATAGCAGTGCAGAGTAAGGCCAAGCATTTTCTTTTATATAACATTATTTTCTTTTTTAATTCGATCAGGGTTAGGTTTGTATCTAAGAAGGGGATGTATCATTTTATATCATTAGATTGCTAATTCTTCTTCTCTTAGGCTAGGTTATGCTTACTTTATTACCTAGTCGCTTGTATTTGATACCCTTCATTATGCGACCAAAGTGTTCTAACATTTTGCCATTTTTAGAATCATGATAAATTATTTTTTGTTTTAAATGATCTGCATCTGCTTCAATTCTGTACATTTAATTTTTTCAGTACCTTACACCCATAGAAAAGGTATGCAGAATTGTATCAGGATTATTACCGATATTTGGACGGGTGCAACAAATACTGCAGGGTGCAATGAATACCAACGATCTCAATTTTGTGAGCTCTGAGAATAATTATCCTATATCACTATTTAAAGTACAGCTAGTTGCTGTTCTGTAAAGAAGAAAGTCTTGAGTCTTTTTTGACTAAACATTCGCACAGGCTTGCAATTATTTTAAACCTAGCAAAGCCATAAACCTCACTTGAATCAGCCCATTTGCAAAATCCACCTACTCCGCCCCATCAAGGGAGACAATGGGAACTTTCATTTGCATTCGAGGCTTTAAATCAATCCCCGAGGGGAATTAATGAGTGTATCTCTCTACGCAAATGCGTATACGGGTGCATGTGTGTGAGAGGGTATAAAATAATACTGTTACAATGGGTCTAACTATAATAGAGCAATAGATCTTCTAGATTAAATTAGATATATCCCAATGTCTTCCTGCAGCAACTATAACAAATAACAGTGGCCTCCCTTGCAAAGCTAAGATTTTTATAGATATTTTCCACATATTTCATGAATACAAACATAAAATAACATAAAATTCGGCCTATACGCCACTGAAAAAAAGTCTACATACCAAACTTAAAATAATAATAACAAAAATATGTCAAGTGGCCAAGAAATTATGGGCAAATTGATTACAAAATGGGCATAAAGATGTTTAATTGCCTAGATTGTGTTAGGTCTATAATTTAGTCCCTCGGAGATTTTCGATGAGGAATGTACCAATTTTTCGTTTATTATTGTCTCTTTTTTAAATCCTAGGAATAAAATGGATTTTTTACACTGCTATTGTCATGGCATAGCCGATTCAATAGCCTGAAAAAGTAAGAATATGATAAGAAAATTTTCATCGTGATAATCCATATATTTTTTACAAAATTCCATTCTTAAAATAATGTTCTTAGGAAACAGTTCCTGATATTTTATTATGTTGTAGGCTTTGTATCCATGTCTTTTTAAAATATTTCGAATGGTTCTGGGAGGAATATCATCAGGTATCTCTTTAGCAGTGGCTGAACTGGAACAAGGAGGGAGTACTTTGGTCGCAGCATAAACGGAAGTGCGTGCACCGACATGAGTCTTGGGCCCTCATCCGCCTCTACATTGTTGCTACATTTTCTACAGAGCCTAAGTTAGATATATCCCAAGGTCTTCTTGCAACAAGTGTAACAAATAGTCTCCATACCAACCTTAAAATAATAATAACAAAAATATATCAAGTGACCAAGAAACTATGGGAAAATAAACAAATTGATTTTAAATTATATATTTTTTTATTATTGCCTCTAAATATCACGTTAAATTGAGGTGCCATATCCTACGAATAGAATTGATTTTTTACACTGCTGTTGTCCCGGCATAGGCGATTCAACAGCTTAAAAAAAGTAAGAATATGATAAGAAAAATTTTATTCTGATTTGCACAATCCATAATTTTTTCATAAAATTCCATCCTTCAAATATTGTCCTCAGGAAACAATTCCTTATATTTCTTTAACTTGTATCCATGTCTTTTTAAAATATTTCGAATGGTCCTGGGAGGAATATCATCAGGTATCTCTTTAGCAGTGGCTGAACTGGAACAAGGAGTGAGTACTTTGGTCGCAGCATAAACGGAAGTGCGTGCACCGACATGAGTCTTGGACACTCATCCGCCTCTACATTGTTGCTACATTTTCTACAGAGCCTAAATCTGAGGGCACGGCAGTGCCTCGCCAAGTTCGCGCGCCGTAACTATACTATCTTTTCTGGAAACATTTCAGCCGATATTTGACCTACCTAAAACCATAGAGTAAGATAGATTACTCTATGCTAAAACTCTACTTCGGAATGAGCTACGAATCTCAAACTTTGCACAGTCGTAGATCTCCATGGTGTTTCATGGAATTCCATAAAGTAGTAAAGTAGTTACGAAATTTCAAAAAACGTCGAAATTGCCACTCACTCACTGACTCACTCATGTATAGATCATCAATATTCTACTGTACTTCCAGACATGCTACAAAGCTGAAATTTGGCAGACTGATAGAAATTATGACCAAACCCCTGGAAAAAATCAAAAAACCCCAAAATTTTAATTTACTCCCCTCCCCTATACATTTAAAGTTATGTAAAAGTAGCATCGCCCACTTCCAGAAATGCTAGAGAGTTGAGCTTTGGCAGACTGATAGGAACTATGATAAAACTATAGGAAAAAATTAAAATACCCCAAAATTCTAATTTACTTCCCTCCCCTATAAATGTAAAATTAAGTAAAAGTAACATTGCCTACGTCCAGACATGCTAGAGAGCTGAGCTTTGGAAGACCGATAGTAACTATAATAAAGTTATAGAAAAAAATTAATACACCCCAAAATTCTAATTTACTTCCTTCCCCTATTAATGTAAAGTTATGTAAAAGTAACACTGCCCACTTCCAGAAACGCTAGAGAGCTGAACTTTTTAAGACTGAAAGACAATATGATAAAACTATATGAAAAAATTAAAAAACCCCAACATTTTAATTTACTTCCCTCTCCTATAAATGTAAATTTATATAAAACTAACATTGCCCACTTCCAGAAATGCTAGAGAGCTGAGCATTGGAATGCTGATAGAAATTATGATAAAACCATGGGAAAAAATTTTAAAAGTCCAATATTTTCATTTACTCTCCTCCCCTATAAATGTAAAGTTATGTAAAAGTAACATTACCCACTTCCAGAAACGCTAGAGAGCTGAGCATTGGAAGACTGATAAAACTATAGGACAAAATTTAAAAACACGACAATTTTAATTTATTTCCCTCCCCTATACATGTAAAGTTATGTAAAAGTAACACTGTGCACTTTCAGAAACGCTAGAGAGCTGAGCTTTGGAAGGCTGATAGGAACTACGATAAAACCATGGAAAAAAATTAAAAAATCTCAAAAATTTAAGTAAGGCATTGCAAAAGTTTTAAACAATATTCCGCATAATTTACTACTTTAAAAATTAAGTATTATCCAATTCCTTTAAAAAAGAAGTGAAATCATAAGAAAAATATTTCATGTAAAAAAACGCCAAGTACGCGAAAATGGCATTCCGTAAAAAGAATTGAGATAAAAGTATAGCCAAGTTTTCCAATACAAATTTCAAAATGAAAGGTTCTTACTAGTTTGGAAATATTTTTCTAAACTTGGCTATTACGGCTGTAAATGACTCTTAGGCACAGTGCTAAATTGAACATAAAGAAGTTTGGCTGTAATAGCAAAGTTTAAAAAAATATTTCCAAACTAATAAGAACCTTTCATTTTGAAATTTGTTTTGGAAAACTTGGCTTCAATTTTATCTCAATTCTTTTTACGGAATGCCATTTTCGCGTACTTGGCTTTTTTTACATGAAATGTTTTTGTTATGATTAGATATATCCCAACGTCTTCTTGCAGCAAGTATAACAAATAGTCTCCATACCAACCTTAAAATAATAATAATAAAAATATATCAAGTGACCAAGAAATTATGGGAAAATAAACAAATTGATTTTAAATTATATATTTCTTTTATTATTGCCTCTAAATATCACGTTAAATTGAGGTGCCATATCCTACGAATAGATTTGATTTTTTACACTGCTGTTGTCCCGGCATAGCCGATTCAACAGCTTAAAAAAAGTAAGAATATGATTTTTATTCTGATTTGCACAATCCATAATTTTTTCATAAAATGCCATCCTTCAAATATTGTCCTCAGGAAACAATTCCTTATATTTCTTTAACTTGTATCCATGTCTTTTTAAAATATTTAGAATGGTTCTGGGAGGAATATCATCTGGTATCTTTTTAGCAATGGCTGAACTTGAACAAGGAGGGAGTACTTTGGCAGCAGAACAAACGGAAGTTTCTTGGTATTGCCTTTGTTTCGACATGAGTCTTGGGCCCTCAGAAACCTCTACATTGTTGCTACATTTTCTGCAGAGCTTAACACACCCAAAGTTAACAAAATGGTTACATATATTCAAAATCGTAGTTTTGCAGGGAATATCACGGTCGTCATACTTAGCAATAAACAAACTAACTACATCCCGAGCGGACAATCTCGATCCCGTATTGCGACCCCGTTGCATCTCCCCTGATATCCCTAATCAGCTCTTGTCTACCTGCCTATAATTTCTCCTCTAATGTTCCCCCACTTCTTTAACTTTTAAATCACGGACAATCACGTTTTCCTTAGATACCTTATGTTTCTATTTTTAGAAAACACCTGCTAAATTGGTAAGATACACTTAGGACAAGCACATACAACATCGTGCCAGACATTAGAGAAAATTAATTGGTGCAACCGGTCTAAATGTTCAAGTATATTGAACTTAAAAGTAGTCTGTGGGTGTCCAAAAAACCAAGATTACGGCATCATTTCTTGATATTCTGGTTGACGTATGTCAAAAGTGATATTTTATTGTTTTTATTTTTTTAGAATCTTGAACGAAGTGCCGCAATTTAATTATTAGAAAAGTACATTTTTAAAATTTTATTTGAAGTACCTACATATATCAAAAAAATATATTTTGTTGTTTTTTTTTTAATAAGCTTTGAATAAGGTACAACAAGTGGGGTCATCCAATTCAAATAAAAAAGTTGTGTGTGAGTAGACGTTTTTCCAAATCTAACCAAAAAAAAATGGCATCAGAAAGAAAGTCCTTTAAAAAACTCAATTAATTTTTTTTAAAAACTAAATATTAACACGCTAGAGGCAGCGTTTCATCTAAAGTCGCCACCCTGTTTATTAAAAAATAATAAACCAAACAAAATAATTGAGCGAATAAAGCCAATCCCAAAAATCATCCTTTAAAATTTTAATGGGACCAATTCTCTGAAAAAGTTCTTAATTATTTAATTGTAGTCTCTATTAAGTGTCTTTTGTTATTTCTATTCGGAAGCAAAAGGATTGTGACATGTATTTAGAGATGGATTGACATTTTTGTTGAAATACTATGGAAATTTTAAATGCTTTTATCCTATTTAATGGTTTTTGCGTTTCCGGAAGTTTTAAACCCGTGCCTTAATTTATTTTAAATGTGATTGTAACATGGATAGATTGGAATCAAAAAAGGGCCGTTATTACACCATTAGATATATGTCATAAAATTTATTTTATAAAACTTCAGTCAAAAATCTTTGAAAGTGTAAATTTAAATCAGTTTCTACCATGCCAATTTCCCTCTATTTTTCATTCCTTAAGGTAGGTATTTATTTGCAACTGTTTATCTTTCTCTTGGTCGGTCTGTCTTTCTTCCCCCGAGCTTTTAAGTTCAGAGTTCATTCTAAGTATCTATTTACCATTTTCGCTGTGGTTTGATGCTTTAATTATTATAACGCTTCAAGTGATAAAATTCATAGTTTCTTGTTTCCCAAGAATTGGTCAAAGTCAGTTATTTTTTTTTACATAAAAATTATAGCTCTCAGACTACATTTTTCATAAAGGTCAATGAAGCACAACCAGACGATTGATTGTAATGAAAACAAAGAAAATCTAAAAGCGGATGGTCGCCAAAGTTTGAATCAATAAAAACCATTACCGTTTTCACTTAAATACGTTGTTAATGGATTTTAATTAAAATCAATTTAACGAACTAGCCTTTATAAATTTATGTAAAATACAATTTGTTGGGTTGATAAGTAGTAAGCAACGTAAAAGTGGTTACAAAATAAATCACCTGCTCCAAGGAGGAGTTAACAACCTCTCTCTCTTTATCTCTTGTAAATATGTACATCTTATAAACCAATTTGTTTTTTAATGTTTAGCAATAATGTTGGCACTTGCTATATAAAAGTTACTTGGGTTTTATAAAATTTGATAATCGTTTTCCTTACAACACAACAAATGTTTTTAATTTTTAAAATGCTGGTGGCCTACATAAGCCCTACAAGTTACCGCCCACCACTACCACTACCACTAATTCAGCCAATTTAGTTAATACATTTGTCCGAACTTCTTAGCATAACACTATTTCAAAAATGAACATTGAAGACAACAGAACGTTTTAAAATATTGCATAATTAACAAGTGACAAAAAACCTTAATGGCCAAATCTCAGCGGGTAGCGTAAAGTCTTAAAAGGGGTTTGCCAAAATAAATTTCGACCAAGTGCTTTTGTTCAACCCTAAATAAGTGCCTTATTACCATACTGAATTATTAAAAGTGGCAATTAGTAATTCTTTTTGATTTTAAATGACCTAACCGCGTGCTAATTTCGTATTCTTTCTAATGGTTTTGTGTTTTAATGTACCCTCTTAAAATACAGCACAATTAATTTGAATTACTACACAATTTTTAAAGAAGTATTTTTAAGCGGATATGTATTTTAGCTCACACATGTACTATACTATAGTAGTGTGAGCTATGGTGATCCTAATTTTTTCGAGAAAAAAAAAGTTGCTCCGATTTCAAAAATGTTTATATATCTTTGCGTTTCAGATGATTTTGAAACTTTTTTGTTGCGCCGTCTGTCTGT
Organism: Aspidapion aeneum; assembly: GCA_963576565.1. Classification (NCBI taxonomy): domain Eukaryota; kingdom Metazoa; phylum Arthropoda; class Insecta; order Coleoptera; family Brentidae; genus Aspidapion; species Aspidapion aeneum. The sequence continues at coordinate 115,216,006 of OY755040.1, forward strand.
CTGTCTGTCTGTCTGTCTGTCTGTCTGTCTGTCTGTATGTCTGTCTGTCTGTCTGTCTGTCTGTCTGTGTGTCTGTATGTCTATCTGTAATGACCAACGCGCATAACTCAAAAACCGCTTGGCTGATTTTAATGAAATTTGGTACCTAGACTGGGTCTTGGGTCGAGATGGTCCCGTTTAAAAATGAACAAAATCCACCGAACACAAACCAAATAAAAGGGTGGGGGTAGATTTCAAAAATTAGAGTTTATGTGAAAATATGGCGTGTGTGATATTAAACGAAAGGTAATTGAGGCTGCAGTTAAACAAAATACATTTTAATTTATTTAAAAAAAAGGGTGGGGGTATATTTTAAAAATTAGAGTTTAAGTGAAAATATGGCGTGTGTGATATCAAACGAAAGGTAATTGAGTCCGGACTTTAACAAAATACATTTTAGTTTTTGTTTTTTTTTGTAAGGGTGGGGGTAGATTTCAAAAATTTGAGTTTACGTCAAAACATGGCTTGTGTGGTATCAAACAAAAGGTAATTTAGTCTGGAGTTGAATAAAATATATTTCAGTTTTTAGTTATATTAGCTCACACGTACACTATAACTATAGTACCTAGTGTGAGCTTAGGGGCCCATATATTGGCAGAGTATTTTTTATTGAATCATTTGTCAACGCCCTTACACTATTGTTGAAAATAATTCAAGGCGTGGATCAATACTTAAAACGATATTATATTTCCATTTCTCTGATACCATGTTTTGCAAAGTATTTGAAATAGTTCTTAAAATTCAAATTGTAGACTATTTTGAAACTAAAATCTTTTCAGTCATGCTCAGTATAGTTTTCATCAAAAAATGTCGACCAATTTGTCCATTAACCAGCTGGTTAAGCATGTGCAGGAAGCATTCCAGAACAAAACCTATCTACAGGCGTCTCTTTTTCATTTGACTAAGGCTGTGTTTCCCATGACTTACTTCTGAGCAAGCTATATGAATACAACTTTAGTGTAGACTCAGCCTCACTGATCAAATCGTACTTAGTAGACAACAGACGTCAGTACACAAAATTCAATAATACAATCTCTAACATTCAAACATTAAGTTATGGGCTACCTCAAGGCTCTATCCTGGGACCTATCCTGTTCACCGTTTTTATTAATGGTGTAGATGAGATTATTGATGGTGTAGTGTATGCTAATGATACAACGGCTGAGGATGTGTCTAATGATTGCAATAATCTTTAATGTCATGTAGTTGGGGAGACAAAGTCAAATACCTGGCTTCAGATATATGGGTTAAGTAAAACGCAAAATATAAAATTTTCTTTGCGTGATATCCCAGACGAGAACATCACTAAGCCAATAAAACTTTTAAGTGTAACTATGGATTCAGGGTTAATATTGGAAGATTATATTATTTAGCTTAATAGGAAACTTAGCAAAAACATTTACCCAATAAGAAACTTGCTGGATAGTGCCTCTTATTGTACTCTACCAAGTTCATATCATGCATATTTTCATTCATATATGTCTTACGCAATTCTTGTTTGGGGACAATCAGCGCATGTAGATGAAATATTTGCAACTCAGAGAAGGTATGTAAGAGTGATGGGTGGATTGGGTTATCGAGATTGCTGCCGCAGGACCTTTGTTAAGCTTGGAATACTCACACTTTCGTGTTTTTACATTTACATTTTACATTTTAACTTGCCTCAATTATCTGAAGTCTAATATATAGGAGTATGTATCAAATGGTGAAAATCATAATTACCCAACCAGCCTAACTTTTTAGGGTTCACAGTTTAATGCACTTTCTGGGAAAATAAAAAATCTTAATATAGAAACATATAAGTTGAAAATAAAACTGTATTTAAAGAGTAAAGCATTTTACTCAATCAATGAGTTTTTTCAAACCAAATTTAATGTTTTAATATCGAGAGATCCAACATCCTGTTGTAAAGTTTAGTAATTGTTAGTGTATGTAAAATTGTCAGCACAACTATGATTGTAATTTTAATTGTGATTTTTATTGTAATTTATAGTAAGGAATTTTAACTTGCAATTTAGCAAAACTATTTTTACCATTTTGACTTGTTTTAATACTTTATGTATAAACAACATCAATAAAGATCATTTATCTATATGACATAATTAAAAAGTCAATATTTTGGAGGTAAAACTGTGAAACTTTTCCAAATAAAAATGTCATACACAAAGGTCCAAAAAGAGCAGCAAACACAAATAAAATATGTATATGAATTGTATCAGAATTATCAGTTAAACATAATACAAAAATTACAAATGTCGCGTATGAGAGTTATATAGTAGTAGTGGTTAAGTTACTATTAGTTTAAAGTGATTATTAGATTTGAAGTTTGGTCTTCGTCATTAATATTTATGTAAATCCAATTTAAACAATACATTTAAATTAGTTACTAATAATATATACTGTATTGTCCTCAATAAATGCTGGTACACCGCAAAATCCAAACATCCAAGGTGGGCAACAAGCCAACTGCAATTCTGAACATCCTTTCGGTCTGGAAATTACTTTAGTATCCCAATGCAGTATCAACAATGACTAGAAAATCTCAAAGAGTTTAATAATTTGTTTTGGATAGTTGTACAGCCAGGCATTACTTGGAAGTTTTTCATTCTAGACTGACAGTTTATCTTTCAAAATTGATGCAATAAATTCAAATTCAAAAATAACTGCCTTATTTATCTTTAATAAAAATGAGAGGTTGTTAATTTTTTGATGTAGGGGGGAATCGATATGAAAATTTTACACCCAACCTGGCTTTCAAACTTCGATCAACATCATGGTAGCGAGGTAAGAAACAAAAAAAACCAGTTAATAATTGTGTTCAGGTAGAAAGGAAAAAAAAATGTGTCAAAATAAAAGTCTTGTCTGTAATTATAGTTGTAAGTAAAATTGTCAAAGAAAAAATGGAATACTTAATACATTATTTTAAAAAAATGCAAAATCTTAGAAGAAGAAATATTTTTTTTTGCAAATACCTTCAAAAACTCAACAAATTCTTACATTATAATATATTTATCAAACTGTTTTGGATTTCGTAAAACTGTTTTCTCTTTTTCATTCTAACTCAACGGTAATTTAGTAATCTTGTGACCCCGTCTTTTCTATCTTTGTTTGCGATATCATTTTATTTCCGTCTAGCATATTATTAAAGGGTAAGAAAGTTGCCAGGTCTTAAACAGGATTTAAAGGAAGACAGCTTTAGGCTCCCCTGGTGCAGAAAATTACATCATTAGAATTTGCGACTAAAGTCTCGTTGTTGCGGCTGGTTATGGATGCTTCTGAGCTTAGGGTTGACTTATGGCACTTTGCGACATTGCGTTTTGGTTTCCTGAAAATGTGCAGCTTTACTCCTAGAAAATTTCTATGATACATTAAGTGTTATAAATTCAGATTATACTCTTCAGAAATGAAATGAGAAAAAGACTCTATGCCGATTTCGATGATATATCTATCTTTCTATCTATTTAGCCTTCTTCAATCCATCTTCTGCGTTTGTTGCCGTGTTCATACATCTAGATGCCGCATATTTCTTCAAATCATTAGGCCATCACATTTGAGGCCTTTTTCTACTTCTTTTGTTTTCCCAATGTCTTCAGTCTACAATACATTTGTTCCATCGATCGTCTTTCTGTTTGATATTATGGCCGGCAAGTTTGTTTTATTTCTTATCCATTCCCTTTTCTATTTGTTAACTTTACATGCAACATTTTTTTTTCCATTGATCTTTGGGCTTTTGTTACCTTATCCATGTTTGATTTTGTAAGTGTCCAGGTCTGGGTTCCATATGTGAGTACCGAAAGGATACATTGGTTATACACTTTCATTTTGAGGTACTCACGAAATTTTTTATTTTTTAATATGTAGCTTAATTTACCGAATGCTTCTTAGGCCAATCTTACTCGCCTCTTGATTTCCGCCGCTTGGTTATCTTTTTTTAGTTTAATAATTTGTCCCCTCTATTTGTTCTATTGTTTATGCTTTATTCTAATCGTGGGAAAATCTGTGTTTGTAATGATTTTAGTTTTAGTGTAGTTCATACTCAATCCTATATTTTAAGCTGCTTTATCTAGTTCTTCCAGCATTTTTATCAGTTCTTCTTTCTTATCTGTTATAAAGGCGATATCGTCAGCATATCTTAGGTGGTTCAAGTATTGTCCGTTTACTTTGATGCCTATTTCTTCCCAATCTAAGTTTTTAGAAACATCTTCTAGGGCCTGGTTAAATAATTTAGGGGATATTGTGTTACCGTGTCTGACATCTCTCAAGCATTGTTTTGTTGTAAGTCTATTCTGTTCCATTATATTGAGGAGTGTTACAGGTCATTAGATTTTTAGGTCTGCTGTCTCGCCCTTCTTATGTAGAATAATGATTACTAATTCTTTTCAGTTGTTTGGAATTATTTTTTCTTTTAGTATTTTATTCAAGAGAATATAGAATATGTTAAGTACACAGTACTTTTCTGCCGTTAGTCCGTTTTTCTCGATTACGATTATCTTTTATCAAATTAAGAATTATCCGATAAACACGTTAATCGAGCCATTTGATTGGTCAGGCGGGCGATCCATACTATTCCTATGGGGCTGACTGAAAGACGTACGGGCGTCAAGGCATAGCTTTACGACACACAACCCGTATGAATGTTATGCAGTGAAGCGAAGTGACGTAGTTAGCTATCAAGATAAAATTCTGACCAAAAATGTCACAGTATTTCTCAGTTACCCCAACGACAACGCGAAATACCTTATCGGAAAATTGGACACGCTGTACACAAAAACGTTTTGACACAAAGGTATTTTATTGACTAGCGGACTGCGTCACAACCAGAAAAAGGCAGACTCGTTTTTCTATAACGAGTAAAAACGTCGATGTCTGACGAGGCGATATGTCTGCGATAAAACAAATGGCCCTTCCAGAAGTTGGAAAATATTGCGTTAGGTTGGCCATGTTTATCGCTACGCAAACGTGAGTTTGTTGTTCTAAAGGGGTGTTTTATAGTTTCTTTATGGCACGTACTGGTAAATTGAAAAAATGCAATAACGAGGAAAAATCTTTAAAATTACGAAACGGACATTTTAAATAAAAATGTATAGACAAAAAAACATAATTAGCAGGTAGTTTACTAATTACAAACAACTGGAAAGATTCTATACCATTATTCTACACAAGAAAGGTGATAGAGCAGACCTAAAAAGCTATCGACTTATAACACTCCTCAATGTAATTTATAAGCTTTTCACGAAAATATTAACAGATAGACTAACAACAAAATTTGAAGGATATCAATCAAAAGAACAAGCAGGCTTTAGAAAAGGTTTCAGTACAGTTGACCATCCATTAACCATGAAAATCCCAATAGAACGAGCCAACGGATACAACATTCCACTATAATGCATTTATAGACTTCGAAAAAGCTTTCGATAGCATTGAGCACTGGGCAGTAAAAGCATCTTTAATTATTAGCCGAATAGGTCACAGATACACAGACTTAATAGCCATATATATAGCGAAGCAACAACATCAAACAAAATCCACGAAGGAATCAAACCAAACCTCATAAGAAGAGCTGCCAGATAGGGTGACATAATATCCCCTAAACTATTTAACCAGGCCCTGGAAGTTGTTTTTAAAAACTTATATTGAAGAAATTATAAAAATACTGGAAGAACTGGCTACAGCAGCAAAAAATATAGGCTTGAGTACGAACTACACTAAAACTAAAATCATAACAAACACAGAAGAAGATATCACGATCAGAATAAACCAAAAGAAAATTGAACAAGTAAAGGAATATAATATATACCTAGAACAAATTAAAGTTAAAAACGAAACCAAGTAAGATTGGCCTGGGACGCATTCGGTAAATTAAACTACATTAAACTACATTAAAAAATAATAAAAAAATTGTGTGCTTAAGACCACACGGCAGAAGTGTAAACTTCAACAAGGCGAAATTCATAATACTGGCCTTCATCTGCATCATCGTATCGCTCACTGAATGTTCCTCTCGTCGACTCAAACCGACTTCACCCGAATGAGCGTTACATAGCCGAGCCTGACGGCTCAGTTCAATTCACTACCCACAAAAACTGCTAAACGCGCCTAAAGAAGTTTACACTTCAAAAATATCCTCAGTACCTCAAAACAAAAGTGTATAACCAATGTATCCTGTACTTACCTATGGATCCCAGACCTGGACACTTACAAAATCAAATATGGATAAAGTAACAAAAGCCCAAAGATCAATGGAAAGACAAATGTTACATATAAAGCTAACAGATAGAAAAAGGAATGAATGGATAAGAAATAAAACCAAAGTAAAGGATATCGGAGGAGAAGCAGCAAAATGAAAATGGAAATTTGCCGGTCATAATATCAGACAGAAAGACGATCGATGGAACAAATGTATTGCAAACTGGAGACCTTCGGAAAATAAAAGAAGTAGGAGAAGACCCCAAATGAGGTGAGGGACGATTTAAAGAAACATGCGGGAACTAGATGGATAAACACGGCGACAGATAAAGAAGAGTGGAAAATATTGGAGGATGCCTATGTCCAAAGATGGATTGAAGAAGGCTAAAAAGATAGATCTTACTAATTGTATCTACTAATCAAATCTATTACACATATGCAGTTAGGGTAAAAGGTATACTGATCATAAAGATTCCGCTTAAAAGAGGTAAATTAATTTAGCAGGTTTTTAGATAAAAATTAAACACCAGAGGAGAAATTATAGGCAGGTAGACAAGAGCTGACTAGGGATATCAGGGAAGATCCAATGAGGTAGCGTTGCGGGATCGAGATTGTCTTTTTTTAAATCTGCGGAGCGAGAAGGAGGTGAGAATTGCGTTTTTATAAACTTACTTTCTCGCGCATTATGCCGGCGTTAAAATTTACTATTGAAGAAAATATTCAAATGTTAAAATGGCATTTTGCAGGAAACTCCGCTTTAGATAAAAGAGTTGCTTATTGCTAAGTGTTAGGCCCGTAATATTCCTTACAAAACTACAATTTTGAACATAATTAACCATTTTGATAAATTTTAGTGCTTTAAACTCTGCAGAAAATGTAGCGACAATAAAGAGGTGGATGAGGGTCCAAGATCCATTTCATATCAAAGGCAATAGCGAGAAACTGCTGTTTGTGCTGCGGCTGGAGTACTCCCTCCTTGTTTAAGTTCAGCCATTGCTAAAGATATACCTGATGAGATTTGACTGAGACCTAAGGTGCTAAGCAATGTACGGCAGGGATTTTATAAGCGGTTAGGTTATTCTTTAGCACAACAGAGTGGCAAGTTTGAGCAATGCATTTGATGAATTTGATAGCTCTTGAAAGGAAGTTGTAGTTAAATCACATATCCTTTCTTTTTTGAGCAGTTGAATAAGCTATGCCGTGATAACAGCAGTGTTAAAAATCAAGCTTCTTTCTGCATTAGTAAAGTATATTTTATTTAATACGACACACACTTTAAGCGTATGGTACTTTCACCGGCTATAACATTTAAAGGAAAACCTTCCATAAAGTTTAAAAAGAAACGTTAACAATTTAAGCAACTTGTTGCCAAAACAGATACGTTCACTCGGTAGCCGCAGCACGCTTCCTCAATTGTTTGGCGAGCTACTTTAATTTTTTTTAAAATATAGTATATTACTCTTGGCACGACTCTGTGTTTTGAGTTTTAACAACAAAAACAAACAAATTAATCATGTTTTGTAGTCCATAGAATTCCAAGTTAATTCTTAGACGAAAACTATTAAAAAACAATAATAATAAACTGTAAGGTTGCATATTAAATTCAACAAAAAAACACTATTACGTTGCAAGTTGAGGTAGTGACCTCGTCGCATAGCTTAGTCGCAATAAGTGTAACGAGAATCAGTTTACAGCACCGGGTCACCACATCTGGTAGGCGACTGTCAAAAAAAAAAAAACTGAGCAATTAACAATTTTGAAAAAATTAAATTTTTGATATAAATTTTTTTCCAATCGGTTATGATAATTAGGGACCTTTTGCAGGCACTCCATTAGCTAATTTTATTCCTTATTAATGTGAAATTAAACGACATATGCCACGTGACATTTAGAAGTCTGATCAGGGCTATCAAAACGGACGACACAGTTGATTGTCTTTAAAATATGGAAGTTGGAATGCCGGTTCATGAATATTTGATTTATTTTTAAATAAAGCCGGTTTTGAGATTGTTTTTACTATATTCTTGCAGACACTTTTTTAAAAATGTATAGTAATCCTTAATTTTTCAGAGCTGCTTCCATAGCTCACACAAAAACTAAATTTAAAGCAGAAGGGAATGTGACAAACAGATATCAAAGTCAAATACATGTCAAATTTGGCATGCGGTACATGGCGGGTAATTTGAATTCAAAATAAGAAATGGTAAATCTTAAAGAGTTTAACATTTTAATCTTCTTGTATCCTTACAAAAGTTTGGTAGAATATCGGGATGGTGTCTGAGAATATTTCACTCAAATTTCGCGGAAATCTGTCGTGCTTTTTTGAAAATATCCTAAAAAAACGCCTGACCTCCCATAAGACTCAATGTAAAAGTCAGCCCCCAGAGAACAGCTGATTTTTTATGGTCGTAGCCTCTATTTTTTGTTGGCCTTGGTCTAATAAAGGTCAACGAAAAAATACAGGCCACGACCCTGAAAAAATTAGCTGTTCTCGGGCTGACTTTTACATTGGGTCTTATGGGAGCTCAGACCTTATTTTATAATCTTTTCAAAATGGCACTACAGATTTCCGCGAGATTTCAGTAAAATATTCTCAGACACCGTTCCGATATTCCACCAAACTTTTGTAAGGATGCAAGATGATTAAAAGGTTAAAAAGTACCGCATGCCAACTGTTATATTATACATGTATTTGACTTTGTCATCTGTGTTTGTCACATTCGCTTCTGCTTTAAATTTAATTTTAGTGTGAGTTAATGAAGCGGCTCTGAAAAATTAAGGATCACTATACATTTCACAAAAATTGTTCTGCAAGAATATAGTAAAAACAATCTCAAAACCGGCTTTATTTTTAAAAAAATCAAATATTCATGAACCGTCATTCCAACTTCAATATTTTAAAGACAAATCAGCTGTGTCGTGACGTGATCATCAAAAAAAAATCAGCCCCCGATGTGACGTCAACAAAGTGCAGGATCGTGGCCCGTATGTTTTGTTGGCCCTGGTTTGCCTTGCCCAGCCTTTACAGGTAAATTGACGTTATAGTGACGCGTATTTTGCACGGAGACGAATTCTCGTGCAAAAAGTTTCTAAAAAATAATAAATAAATAAATAAATACTTCATCAATATTTGGTGACGTCATTACTTTGTTCGTGGCTATCGTGTTTTTGACGTGGCAAAGAATATCCTTGTCTTCATTTTAAAGGATAATTCAGTTTCTTCCTATAATTTTTTCGAATACTACGTGCTCCATCACTTCTCATAAATCAGTGAAAACACAATTCAAAAAACAAAAACAAAACATGCACCACCATTTTATTTTTTCCGAAACGTGATGTAGCGTTTGTGGTCGCCTTTGAAGTTAGCCAATTGACGTAAGCTATGTCATGTTTTGAAACGAGGTAAAAACTCGTTTTGAAGCTATTGCTAGAATGACACATTTTTTGACGTTTGCTGAAAAATCAATATTCTAATTTTTTTATTAGAAACTATTGCTAAAATGACACCTTTTTTGACGTTTGCTGAAAAATCAATATTCAAATTTTTTTATTAATCATTGTTTTTTAATTTTATTTAGTTTTTGCTAAAATATTGACAAAAAGTTCAAAATTTACACCTCTGTGAACGGTATTTCATTGTAAAACGCCCATAAATTTAAAAATATTGTCACGTGGGGCTCACCATATAATGACGTTTTGATGACGTATGTTTCGAAACTTTTTGCACGAGAATTCGTCTCGGATGTCTAAAATTTTGATACAAGAACTGCCAAGTTATCAAAAACGTTTAGTTGAAAATCTAAAAACTATCGTCGGATTGAATAACTCTACAAGAGTTAATCTTTTATTGCCATAAAAGATAGTAGTGCTAAACCGGTTGTAAAAACATAATTTTTAATGAGAATTGCGAGGGCGACAATTTGTTATTTTTTTGTTAAAGCAAAACATGTATATGCATATTTTTCCGCATGTATGCACAATGGAAAAATATTGCAAGCTATATATTTTCAAGACGCGAAATATGACGCTCTTTGTGCGTAGTATGTAGTTAAACACAAAGTTGGTGTAAATTTTTTTGTTTTGCAGAGTATATCGATAACAGACGTGGAGAAAAAGGAAAGGGGTTCAAATTGGTAATTACTTTACATTCATATTTACACAAGCCAGAAAGTAGCGCCATTATTGTATATGCGTCTTACAGAAAAAGCCAAAATACAGAAATCCCCAGTAAAGCTTTGTAATACGTAGTTACATAATACGAGGTGTGACAATTAAATTTTAAGACTGGCCCCCGTACTAACAGGTTTGATGTGCGTTCTACTACCGCGCGCAATCTTGTCGTTTTTCCTCTGCTAGTTTGGCTTACCCAAAGGTTTGAAGCGGATGGTGCATAGCTCATTTGGCGGAATTACGACAAACGAAAAAATTGAGCAACGAACTAATTTAAAGTAAAACTCAAATAACGGCTACTGAATGCTTTCGAATGCTAAAGGATGTCTACGGGGAGCAGTGTATGTCTCGTGCAATGATTTTTATGTGGCATAAAAGCTTTTTCGAGGGTAAAACAGCGATGCTCATTTTTTTTTCTTGTCGATATTAGCGGTGTTATTCTTATTGAATGGACGCTTGAGGGTCAAACAGTCACAGATTTGTGAAAGAACAACGCGTGGCTTCTTTACCAGGACAATGCACCGGCCCACAATGCCCTATCCATTAAGCAGTTTTTAGCTAATAAGAAGATCCCCATCGTTAACCACCCACCATATTCACCAGACTTGACCCCTTGCGACTTCTATCTGTTTTCGAAAGTGAAGAAATTGTTAAAAGCCCGTTTTAAAATATTAGAATATGTCAAGGAAAAAAACGGCAAGACTTCTTAACTGCCTCTCTTCAACATTGGAAAAAAACGCATGCAACGCTGCGTTGATAGAGAAGGGGACTACATTAATGGGAAACATCATTAAGTTGTATTCGTATTTAAATAAAGTAGATTTTTTACACCAGTCTTTTATAATTTTATTGTCACACCTTGTATAATATGGCATCTTCTGTCAAGATCGCTTACTAAATGGAGCTCTCTCTGTGTAACCTCTTACGGAGCTTGATTTATAAAATAACCATGCCTATCCAGGTGCAAACTAACCAAACTTTTGCATTTGGTATTATTTTTTCCAAAACCTCTCGGTTTCTTTAAACGGTTATTTTTTTCAAAAATTTTCTCTGTTTACTTTTTTGTCTTTGTTTTTTCAAAATTGACTACTAAGGTATTTTGTTCAAACCACCGTTTCATAACATGCAGATCCCTTTTTGCCACCGTCTTAACATCATTCAATGTGTCCTTTACAAAGGCGAAAACCCCATCATCTGCAATATTTGACATTGAGCCTTCAGTGTCAAGCTCTAGCAGATCATTCAAATAAATTGTAAATAAAAGTGGTCCATGCACAGTTCCTTGTGGCATACCATATTTAACAGTTTTTATTCACTGATCGTGCCACCTATTTGTACAAATTGTAATCAATTTTCTAGGTAATTATTTATTTAAAATTCCGAATTTTTGCGTTACATAATTTAAGAATGTTCCTTAACTGCGCCCCTGTTAATAAATAGGCATAAATAGTAAAAAAACTTTCCATGCTCAGTGATTCAATATTTAAATGACATTAATAAAAAAATGTTAACAATGGTTAATATATACGATAAAAAATTTAGATTTTGATTTCGTTTATAAGCACGGTTTTAGATGTTTACGGCAAAAATTTATTGTTCGATTAAGTACAAACTATTGCTTTAAAATAAGATAAAATTAACAAGCAACAAAAACAAGCACCCACTTCGAAAAATATAAATGTTATATTATACACTCTGAGGAAAGAAAATATTTACTTCGTCATTACTTGTCTTCCTTGAAGGTCGTCTGTGTTTGTGCAAAAAGCTTAATGCAATACAATAATATATTTAATTGACAAACAAATTTTATAGTTCTGTTCATAAATTATGCTCGCTTGAAGTCGTGAACGAGTCATTGATTGTTATTCTAGTTTATGGCCAATTTTTTTAAAATTGTTTTTAACAAGTGTAAATGCCAAGCTTCGTATTTATTTGCGAGTCCATTGAAGCTACCTTGTACCATATTAATAATGTCTAAATTTTAAATGTAATTTATAACGAATTAAATTTATTCTATAGTGGTTTTTGAAAGCAATTAAACATCGTTATAGAAACAAACAATACCGCCAATAGAGTAGATAAAATAAAAAACTTGTCAAGAGATTAAGGATTACACGATTTTAACTGCAAGACCCATTTAGGAATCTTGAAACTCAAAAGTATTCTAAGAATCTTGTATCAAATTGCATATAAACTCAAAAGAATGTTGCCATACGGGGGTTGGGGGAAAGGAAAAATCAGACACACTAGCCAGGGCGGGAGTAGAATCCGCGCTGGTAGGACCTTGCCTCGGCTTACGCAAAACTACCGACGCGAAAGAAATAGGAGAGTGGTTTGTCAGAAACAAGGTTCAGCACTGATGAGCAGCTCAGAACAACACTTCAAGGCCTTTCCCAAGTAACATTTCTTTATTTATAGCAGAAGCTAAAAGGTTGCCAGCGCCTTTCCTTAAAACCATTAGTTTCAATGTTTGGTCGCTAGCACGTTCCTATTACGCTTATATACCCCTTAGACCTCCTAAATGGGACTCCCCAATTGGTGGTGGCAACCTATGTATTAAACTCATTATAAAACCATAAGAAATAAACGCTAGCTTCGCCCTCTAGCGGTTCCACCAGTATAGAACCTTTTAGAGCCTAAAGCTATTTTGCCAGGTTCTAAAAGCAACTCAGAAACGTCCTCTATCCTGTTATAAAACTAGATTTGGTATCCTGGCAATTCTGTTGAATACCTTTAGAGTAAAGATTTTTTCCTATAAAAGCTTTAGCGATATTTTAGATTCACAATGGCTATATAAATAAATTTAGGTCATAAAATTGTCAAAAATGTCAGAGTCCCAAAATTATTGTATCACATAAAAATATACCTATATATGAGGAGTTTGTCGTTTTGTGGATCATCAAATTGCCTGCCAGACTTATTTTTCTGATAAAATCGTATCTGAAAAGCTCTCAAAACAAGCGCGCCAGCTCACAAATGCTTTTTAATAGTTTTTTGATAACTAAATAACAAATATTTAAAATAAAAAAAAATTAATTTACACTATTCACCATTAAAAAAGTCTGTTTAGTTTACATAAATCAAAATTAAAGTAAAATTATTGTTAAAAAACACTGCTAAAACGACTAGATAAATATTTTCTGTTTACAATATTTTTAAAATAATTCTATATACGCCATTATCGTTTTATAGTGGTCACTTGGTTTTATTTGTTACTCTGTCGCAACAAGGATTTTTGAGTGCGCTTATGAAACCAATAAAAAAGAGAAAGTAAACATAGTGAACATAACCTCACTTAAATTTTTTGTATTTGTTTTTTAAACTGTTGTGTTAAATTTAAATGTTTTTTATCGTGCAATTTGCACACAATCAGGAGGGCCAGTGCAATAATATCCGTTGTGTCTGCAGGTTGGAGGGAAACCTCTTATATTGGTTGTTTAAACAGGCCTTATCTAGGCTTGGGTGCCCTACCCAGGAGGATAATAAATAATCAATCTTGCAATAGGTAGGTACCAATCTGTACTAGTACTAGTAAAAACTAAAATACGAAAGTATTTATTTACTTCTGTTAGAACCCTTAAGGAAACAAAGTTTTATATGACCGCCTATTTAAATAATATTTAACCAAAAATACAAAAGAATTAAGTTTACCTTTAAGCCTTCCAATAAAACCTGTTTAAAATGCCTAAAAGTAATAGCAAAAACCAAAAGTTTAAAGTTTATATTTACCACTCTTAAAAACCTTAAGGAAACTAGGTTCTATATGGCCGCCTATATAATCATATTTACTATTAAACTACTGGTAACTACAAAAACAATAGGATATAAGGTAACCTTAGGGCTCTATTATAAAACACTTTTGTTATGACCTAAAGTAATGAAAAAAACTAAAAGACCAAAGTTTTTATTTATTTCTTTTTAAAAACTTTAGGTAAAAGGGTTTTATAAGACCATCTTTATAAATCAGAAATCAATAAAACCAAAAGCATCTAAAAGGAACAGAAGAACACTTTTTGGTTGTATAACACCTCTTTAGGTAATTGGCAATATAAATTACCTTTTTGTAGCCAAATTGATCCTAAAAGCCATAACAGCACCCTCTAAATAACCTTGGAACCAAATTAATAAAACCTTGAGTGGTAATAATGTTACTTGGGTTCTAAATAAGCTAGACAAGCACAGAACAAGGCAACTCCCGAAGCAGGAACAGCACACGAATATTTTCAGGGCTATACACAGACCAATTCCGACTCAATAAATACATGAACAGACCGGGAGTAGCTAAAAAACCCAATACAGGTACTATGGGAGTTATTTAATCTGCTATTGTATAGCAACTGGAGAGAAACGTTTCACCCTTTAAATTAGTTAAAGAATTTGTTTGCTAGCATTCTTCTGCTTGTTGTCCGTATAAATACTTACTATTCAGAAACTGCAGTTATTTTTTGATTATTAATGGAGTTAACATTAATAAACTTTGGTGCAAAAAAGATACTAGAGTTGCTACCTCTCTAAGGGTCTTCATATTTTTCTTTATAATTAGGGACACTAAGAGTGCAGAATTTTTATTCTACTAAAGCTGCTTAAGGGTTTTTTGTACAGAAATATTAAAAACTTTTGCTATAATAATTTAATCTTGCAATCTTCTTCTACCTTTTTATTAAAGCCAACATTCATTAATTACCTCCAATTGCCCCATTAAAAATCTAATTTTAAGATACTTTTGTCCTGTATTTTTAATATAAAACTTTTGAAGGTTTCGGCTTTCAAAGCCAGGCGTAAGATGCTTCAAAGATAATCACTTTTTATGTTATTAACGTGACTCTTTATGTACGTCTAACGATGTCAAGAGGCCTATCTTATAGCTTATTTCCGTTTTTATTACGAGAGAAATCTCTGTCAAGGACTAAATAATCAACAGTGTTTTATTAGAGTTCCACGACGCTTTTGGAAATTTGATAAGAGTTGAAATACTTTAAATTTTTCAATTAAATGCTCCTTACTTAGAAAAAGAGAAATCTCTACATCGTAAGTATTTGCGGGGTTGAGTGATTAAAGGATCCCTTTTATTGGATTTTTCGACGAAATTTCAGTATCTCGATGTGCGTCACTTGTATTTTTTTATTGCGTCTTCTGCAGATCCCTTTCTGCTTCAGTCTTGACACCCCCATCCCATGTGTCCCTTACAAGCACGAAAAACCCATCATCTGCAAGCTCTAGCAGATCATTCAAATAAATTGTAAATAAAAGTGGCTCAAGCACAGTTTCTTATGGCACACCATAATTAACAGTTTTTGGCTCCCTAATCGTGTCACCTATTTGCAAAAATTCTATTATTTTTTTGGTAACTAGTTAATAATTTTTTAAGTTGCCTCTAAAACCAAAGCTTTCTAGTTTTTAATTAATGTTGTATGACAAACTATGTCGAATGCCTTTGTTAAATCAATAAATACACCTATACATAGTATATCTTCATCTAAAACATTGTATATTTGTTTTGTCAGGTGGTCAATTGCATCTTCTGTTGATAGTTTTTTTTCTAAAAGCAAATTGCCTGGGAGATATAAGTGTTTGCCCCTATTTTTTAAAAAAGTTGATATTAATGTAGTTGTTCTTTAACTTATAACATTTTGTCTGTCACCACTTTTAGACATGAGTTTTACAATGCCAACTTTAAAGCTATCAAGGAACGCTTTTGGAAATTTGATAAGAGTTAAAATACCTTAAAATTTTCAACTAAATGCTCCTTACTTGGAAATAGAGGAATCTCGACGTCGTAAGTAATTGCAGGGTTGAGTGACTACAGGATTCCTTTTATTGGATTTTTTGATAAAATTTAAGTATCTTAATGTGTGTCACTTATATATTTATCATTGTTAAATAATTGTTTGTTGAAAAAGGTAGACATACTCAAAACGATGTCCATATCGTTGTCTTCTTTTTCATTTCGACTGATGGCTATATTACCAGCGCTGTGTAAGAAGGATTTTGAGAATCAAATGGCAAAATCGCATAAGTGTGTTTGTGGAGGCAGGAACAACTAGTATAGAAGCCATTATCTTCAAGCATCAACTTCATTAAACAGATGAGAGAGATGGTGGCAAATGATAGAGCTGCCTGGCACCGCATGGTCCATGAAGGATCACAAAGATTTGAATAGGAGCGACATAGGCTAGAAATGTAGAAGAGAGACCGCAGAAAGGAACAAGAAAATCGAGAGAGAAACCGCCAAGCTATCGCAGGAGACTGGATATGCCAGGACTGCGCAAGAGTGTGCTCCTCCAGTTTTGGCTTATTTAGCCATCATAAAATGCACAACAGACTACGACAATAATTAATAAATAATAATCCTACTCGATACTGAGTGATTGCCTATGATTATATGACAACAAAAAGAGGACCTTGTGACAGCTAATTAACTTAATTTTTTTAAATTTAATATGATTTCTAACGCTTTCTTTGATAACTCTTATTTTTATCACATTGAGGTAAAAAAGTGGCCATCCCCTTAAAATTTTCAGATAGTTTAGCGGGATGTATTTTGATTCTTTATAGAGCGTTGTAAGTTTCTTTTTTAATGGGTTAAGTGCTCCAGTAGATATGGGAATTTTGGTAAATGAATGCCATTTTGAACGTTTTACCTTTTAAGCAAAATGCGACAAAAAACTAACCTATTAATTTGCTTATTATCTTACACACTGAGTATAAAATTTGTCAAGCTTAGGTTTCATTATGGTTTAAGCTTTAACATTTTATCCTTTTAAAATATCTGGGCGAGAAAAATTGCAAATTAAGCTCCTAAGGGTGTTCTAAACGCTATTTTAAAGTAAAAATACCCCCAATTTTAATTCGTGCTCCCAATAGCATACAAATTGCCAAATTAACCCAAATCGTTGACAATCAGAACAATAAATTAGAATAATTAGTCGATTTAGATTGTTAATTACACCTGCGTAATATAAAACTGTTTCAAATGTATTAATTAAATACCATTTGACGTTAATATGCTAATAATATTGTTTTGTTTTTTTTTCAGGTAAAAATCTGCAGAAGGAATGAGCCAATTAGGTAATAATAATAATAAAGCTAAATAAATTAAACCTAGCTATCCTTATGCATTTTGAGTGGCGGAAAATATATCTTAAGATAAAAGATCCAACGCAATAGATTAAAAAATAAAAGATAGAAAGAAAAAGCAGCAAAAAGCGGGAAGCCGGCTGCCCCTTCAACTTTTTTCAAACCCTGTAATATTCTTCCAAAACCAAAAATATTTTGCTTTGTTTTTCAACCTTTTGCAGTTTTTTTGTAGTCTCGATCTTCTGTTTCTTTATCTTTGGTTTTTCGATTTTTTGTAATAACTTTGCTGGCGTTCAATTCAGCCAGGCAGTAATAGACTAGGCATTATTTGGACCGATTTACATTATAAGATGGCAGCTTATCTGTCCATATTAGGTAGTCACAATATTTTAATAATATTTAAATTATAAATATTTTTAACTCTTTTGTTTTCGAGACATAGAGCAACTTTGATGATTTTTAAAATCTGTTGGTTATATTTTATTTTAAAAACAATTTAAAATTTGGTGAAGTCTGTTATCATAATTGGAACATAATAATAATGTAAAAATAATGTAAAAATAATTTGGAAAAAAATTATAAGGGCAAATTTTTAGAAGAAAAACTGGTTTTTTGTTATAAAATTTTAAAATTTATTAAATCCCCTAAACTATTTAACCAAACCACCTAAGATATGCTGATGATATCGCCTTAATAAGAGATAAGAAAGAAAAACTAATAAAAATGCTGGAAGAACTTACAGCAGCTTAAAATATAGGCTTGAATGTGAACTGCACTAAAACTAAAATTATAGCAAACACAGATGAAGATATCACGATCAGAATAAACCAAGAAAAAATAAAACAAGTAGAGGAATATATTATATTCCTGGGACAAATTATTAATAAACTAAAAAAGAAAACCAAA
Organism: Aspidapion aeneum; assembly: GCA_963576565.1. Lineage (NCBI taxonomy): Eukaryota > Metazoa > Arthropoda > Insecta > Coleoptera > Brentidae > Aspidapion > Aspidapion aeneum. The sequence goes on from OY755040.1 coordinate 115,234,384, forward strand.
CGGCTGAAATCAAGAGACGAGTAAGATTGGCCTGGGCAGCCTATATCCAATGATGTATCGAAGAAGGCTAAAATGATAGATAGAATAGAATTCGCCATTTAATAATTTAGCTGCGGCACATTTCCTTTTTTGGCGAAACCCTTATTTCCTCCACCCTCAAACTTGGAAAATTCCGTATCTTGGAAACAAAAGGGTGTTGAATGTTATATAAACTTTTTTCTTATTTTATCCTTCTCTATCACTCGTTAAAATATTGTGAGTCATATCGTTTTAATATGTAAGACCTGGTATAAATATATTGCCTTCCTTGGTTAAAGCAAAATGAGCCACTTATTTTTAATTGGACTTTTTTATGTCAATCTTGAATAATCAACTATCAGTCTACGATGTAAAACTCTCTAAATACTACCGGACACAAATAAGTAACTTTTGCCATGCAATATTTTTTTTGTATCTTGAACAGGAATATGGAGTGCTTAAAAGAGAATAAAAATAAAACAGCAAGCTAATAAATTCCAATCTTAAAAACTTCGCTAGGCTCATCTCAAAGGATTAAACATTAGAATTTAATCAGTATAAATTAACAGAAGAAGGCAATGCAAAATTATGGAAACAACATGCAAACTTAACGTAAAGAAAAACTTCCCCTCTCCGGGTCCGTCCATAGAGATTCGCGACTTGTCGCCGATCCCGATTTAAAATTCCAAAAAGTTTTTTCCCTTTTGGGATAAATTTAGCCTGTCTGGAGATCCGGAGATAATTAGTTTGGTACTTTTTAGTTCTGTTTTATTTTTCGTGTAAGAACAGTTAAATATAGTGGACTGCAAGAAAAATGTTTTAAACTTCAGAACGATCGCATTTGAGGTAAAAATCCCTTGAATAATAAGGAATACATTTACCAAATCCAGTGTAATCATATGTAGGAGAAACAAAACGTCCTCTTCAGGCACAGAACATATAAAGTTATATTTTCGCTGCTTTAGGTTACAGTAAAGGATCCCTAAGATATGCTGATGAAATCGCCTTAATAACAGATAAGAAAGAAGAACTGATAAAAATGCTGGAAGAACTGGATACAGCAACTATAAATATAGGCTTGAGTATGAACTACACTAAAACTAAAATCATAACAAACACAGATAAAGATATCACGATCAATATAAAATAAGAGAAAATAGAACAAGTACAGGAATGAATACTTAGCACAAATTATTAAACTAAAAAAAGAAAACCAAACAGCTGAAATCATGAGACGAATAAGATTGGCCTGAGCAGCTTTCGGTAATATGTAATAAAAATATCTTCAGTACCTCAAAATGAAAGTGTTTAAACAATGTATCCTTCCTGTACTTACCTATGGATCCCAGACCAGGGCACTTACAAAATCAAACATGGATAAGGTAACAAAAGCCCAAAGATCAATGGAAAGACAAATGTTACATGTAAAGCTAAATAAAACAAAAGTAAGGGATGTCAGAGAAGAAGTAGCAAAATTAAAATGGAAAGTTGCCGGTCATAATATCGGACCGAAATACGATCGATGGAACAAATGTATCGTAAACTGAAGACCTTGGGAAAATAAAAGAAGTAGGGGAAGACCCCAAATGAGATGAGCGGACGATTTGAAGAAACATGTGGGAACTAGATGGACAAACACGGCGACAGACATGAAAAAGGGAAAGATATTTAAAAAAATAAAAAGTATCCAATTAGGAGATATTGAAAAATCCGGTTTTAGCGGATCATATTTGGTCAAATGATCATAGAATTTAATAGCCTGAAGCTAAACTTTCAGGATCAAGAGTCGCATTGAAGAAAGCGAAAACTTATTGAAGCTGCGTCTATAATGCAGAACCAGGAAGTTTTTAGTCAATCAAGCATCGGCATATCAAACATATCGACGGTAGAAAGCCAAAATGTAATAAACACTTTAACACAAACTTTATAGAAGAGCAGTTTAGAGTCTATTTTTTTTTAAATTCATGTGGCCTGTGCATAGCTTTGATTTTAATAAAACTTAGACCATTAAAAAGGTGTTAAATTAGGCTGCTGGATCAATAGCGCGCAGGTCATTTGCGCGCGGGACAATTGCGCGCGGACAAAGGCGCGCAACCATTAGCACCCGCAGGTGGGAGGCCTATGTCCAAAGATGGATCGAAGAAGGCTAAATAGAATAGATTGAATATTTTAATATTATCAAATTTAAATAATACTGAATAAATTATTTTTTTAAATATTATTCAAATATTCAACTACATCTCTAGATATTTAAGAGAATTGAAATTATTTAATTGAGAATCAAAAGCAGAAAACAAATCCGAAAGTTTTAAAGCAATAAATACCAATAAAACCAATTCCAAACAAAATAAGGAAACCAACTCCTTCGGGTCAACTGAGATAACATCCAGGAGGAACTTCGGTGATAATTGAGACATCTTTTGGGGGTACAGAAAATCAAATTGGGTCAAATTAGAAAGAGTTTTCCATTTCCGTGGGAAATCACCTGCGAAAAAAAGGGAAAGGGCCTTGGAAAAATTTAGATAACTGGAATTAGTACAAGTATTTTTTATAATTATTTACAGTTTCTGTTTTCTAACAAGCCATGTCTTGCACGTTGCCGCAATTACGCGAAGCAGAGTTAAGACAAATTGTTAAGAGCGGGAAAAATAAGAAAAAACAATTGCTCTTCTAGGAGTGTTTTTTATGAATACTTTGTAATATATATATATATATATATATATATATATATATATATATATATATATATATAAGTATTGATGTGCGGCATTCATTAAGCATATATTTCTTCTATGTCAGTTAAGAACGTTTTTCTACGTTTTTGAATTGACTGTTGTCATTCCAGTTTTCGACGCTCTCTTTTTCTGCGCCCTACTAAATGGTATTGGTCCATTCTAGGAGCTGCTTTGGTAATATTTCGTCGTTCATCCGTTGTATATGGCCGTATCATCTCAGTTGTCTTTTAGTGGTGTCATCCTTTATGCTTTCCTAGATTCCCATTCTTTATTTTATGATCTTATTTCTTATATGATATTTTCTAGATATTCTCATTGATCTTCTTATTGCATCAATTTCGACACTTTCCATTTTTGCTTTGTATTTTTCTGTTACGCAACATGTTTCTATTCCATATATTTCTTCTAAAATAACTTAAATCATAAATAACCAAAACTTTGATTGGTGCTGTTTTTGTTTCTAGGAAAAAAATGTTTATAACGCGACTGATGAATAGGTAATAAATTATGGAGTTTTCCGATTCGTTATACGATCACTTCTTTTTAGGGGATAAAAAATATCAGTTAATTTCATAAAGATAGTGCTTAAATACATTTTTATTTCTTAATCTGCATAAAACACTATTTCCACTGATTTTCTCATCCTGACAAAAAAAAATCGAATCAACGTGTACTTAGAGCTTTTTCCTGGGCGGATACTGATTTTTATTTTGAAATTGAAAATGTCGCTCATCGCTGAAGAGTGCTGCTGACTTTTCCGCTTTTTTTCGACATTATATACAAGGTTTTCTAGATTTAATGCTATAAATTGCTGGAAGTTACAAATTTTAGAAAATATTTTACAATTTATAGGGTATCCCTGCTATGGGTTTCACGTTCTTTGATGGAATTTATTTAACTTGCTTGTGTTTCTTTATACTACCCATGGGGGAGTTTTTCATTTATAAACCGATCAAATTTGGAACTTTGGTGCGTTTAAAGTCGCTGATTATAATGTTTGACTTAATAAATATAACACGGAGAATCCAAAATGGTGAGCCATCCTATTTATGAATGTATTGTGTAACAAATATGCAAAAATTTGCAAAACGATATGACCTAAAAATTAAACCAAAAACTAGAATTTAAAACGGTTTTATTTTAAATCAACGACAGTAACAAAAACTTGCGAATAATAAGGAAGCAAATAGACTAAAATAAAATGATGGCTCGCATAAAAACCTGTAGCGACTGTCTAAAAAAATTAATACCTTCTGACCTCTCTAAAAAAATGTCCTCCATATCTACCTCTCAGCAAATTTGTACTTTATATAACTATCCAGTCGTCTGTCGATGTCGTATAGAACAAATTTTTAAAGGCCCCCTAGTTAGGGGCAACATTATTCTATTACAAAAATATATTACTTCTTTCTCGGGATCCTAGACGGTGTGAAAGCAAACCAAACTAAACCGAACTAAACCCCCACCCCAAACCGAACCGAACTGAACCTAAATATTTTTTAAGAAAATATAATGTTTTGGTTGGGTTCGATTCGGATCGGTTCGGTTTGGTTTGATTTCTCACCCTCTAGGATCCCGGAACAGGAGTCAGAAAAGTTTTTTTTTAATATGTGATGGGGGTAACTGAAATACCGGGAGTGGCAAGCCATAAAACGTTTTTTTTTAATGTTCCTTAATATTTATTTTTTGAATTGTTGCTCTTTTGAACGTCGCTCTTTTGATATGTTGCTCTTTTGAATGTCGCTGTTTCTATTAGATGTCGCTCTTTTGAATGTCGCCGTTTTTATATGTCGCTCTTTTGATTGTCGCTGTTTCAAATGTCGCCGTTTTAAATATCTCTCTTTTGAACCGGTGCCGTCATGAAATCTTTGTTAAAAAACCCACGAAATACGCTGGTCTTGGACTATTGCCCACAAAAAATAAAAAAGTTTATATGATTATTTGACAGCAATCCTATTTTCGTCTAAATATATGTATACAATTTTTTTATAAAACCCTGTATAATAGTATTAACAGAAATCTGAGAATTTTTCCACTTGCTTTTATTGAAACATGTAACGGTAGCGAAAGATTTTTGACGGGAACGTATATGGGATAATCCTAAATCGAAAGATGAATTCCTGTTCTTATCAGATGCAGGGAAAAGCTTTAGGATTTAGTAAATGGAATTGTGTTCAAATCTTAATAGGAGAGGAAAAATGTCGTGATGCTTTTTATAATGTCAATGGCATATAGGGGGGCACAGACTGTTGAAAAATGTGCCTCTATTCTATAGGGAATATCTAAAGTCAATTATTATTAATATTATGTTTCATTAAGAGATGTAGCCAATCAATTTATCAATAGTGTTTTCGAACAAATACGATAGAGCATAAAAATGGGGCATATCCAGTGATTCTCACACGCGATACTTAAAGCCAGGACCCCTATTTAATTCTTAATGTTCCTTTTTCGGTAGTCAGGATTTCGGTTGCCGCGCATGCGTTAGTTTTGATGATTTTGGAACGTACACCGACACGTCACTAGATTATTCGACAATTGTTAAAAGTTTAGGTTTATGCCTATTATTTTTTTCTAAAAGCTAGTTGATTGGGTGAAAATTTATCAAATTTTGGACTAAAATTGTAGTTTTTCTAAAAATATTTGTGCAGATTTATTGTGGACATCATAAAGAGTGTTTAATAGCATTTATAAACCACTCTTAACTTTATTAACAAATTATGAGGAAAAATAGAAGTAGTTACCTATGAAATCGCACTCCCTTACTTCTCCCGGACAGTTCTCCACAAACCGCAGAAGTTTTTCGTGAATCATTTACCATTTTTCACAGAAAAAAAACATAATTTTACACGACAAACGCAAAACACCGCAAAATGTAAATAAGAAACAAAGATGGCCTCCATCCACACGGCAGCTGTGTGTCTACATGACAAGCGAATCGCCTGCGCACTTGAAAATTCGCGTCCGAATTTAAATTTGCCATTGTTTCCAAAGCCAGCTATGAGGGCTTCACTTTTCGATTCTTCGAACTTGTATTTATGCTATAACGTATGTATTTGTTTTCGAATTATCTTTTTTACTCCATCCAAACTCAGTCATTGAATTTTGTGCTTTTTAGGATATTATTAGTTGTATATCTATAATTTGAAATTGACCCAACTCGCCGGGTCAACCCGCCCCCGTGTCAATTCGTCGTCGCCATTTTAGACCTTAACTATTTTTTCTTAAATTAACTTTACTTAACCTTGGTCAAGTAATTGCAAACGGACCTACCTTTACCTGTCCAGACACCACTAATTTCCACAAGAAATATCCCAACAAAAAAAAATTATGTCATTTAAAGAAAACTACGTTTCAAAGACAAATAACTAGTTTTTGAAAAAAATTATTTTTGAAAAGTATTTTTTGTATAACTATAATTTGAAATTGACCCAACTCGCCGTCGGGTTAACCCGTTGCCGTGTCAACTCGTCGTCACCATTTTAGTTTGCAATTTTATTTATTTAGCTCTTTTAACCCCGGTTTTGACCTTAACTATTTTTTCTTAAATTATCGATCTCTCTTATCCTCCTTTTGGGAGTTCAAAATCGGCGTTAACTTAACCTTGGTCAATTGATTGCAAACGTAGCTTTACCCGTCCAAACACCACTATTATCCACAAAAAATATCCCAACAAAAATTATAGATTTTCCCGAGGATTTTCCGAAAAAAAAATTAAGTAATTTTATAAAAAAAAACACGCTTCAAAAATCAAAATTAAAAAAAAACTAGTTTAAAAAAAAAAAAGGTGCTGTATTTACTTCATGGTCCGTACGAGAGTGGCGCACAAGTCAAAGTAACATGAAATTTCATATCATTTTAATTATTTTGTGTCTTTTAACCCCTTTATTATTTTACGAAATGTGCCATCATAATTTTCGTTATGCTTCAGGCCGTAATTTTGGCAATTTCGCCATCTGAGATTGACTTTTCTACCCTTTTCGCTTCTCTAAAATATAAAATAGCCCAATTAAGTCCATATTTTTAATTAATATTTGAATAGGTACTAGACAATTATAAGATTGTTTTAATTATTTTGCTTTCAGCACTTTCTCTTTTCTTGCATTCAGTCCTACCATTACAATAGCGACATTTTGAGACGCTTGAAATGGTGACTACTTTGACTGGCGTTATGGTTGTTTTTACTAACTTAATTAACGATAACTACGAAAGCATTCCAGTCACAAAAAAATTAAAACATCTTAAAAGTTACTTGTCAGCTGTCAAATTCGATCGCTGCTTACTTTTTTCTTTTATTCGTATATTATATTTTTTATTAAAAGTAAAAATTAAAATAATAATAAATTTGTTCAAAACCAGTTGTCAGCTGTCAAATTCAAAGAGCACTAGAAGAGGGAATAGTTTGTTCCGCCGCACTGACAAGGTGTGGCATAAAGGCCTTAATTTTAAGCTAAAAGAATATTTTGGAATCATACATATTCAGAGTAAAACAGGAAGAGACATACTCAAATTTAGGAGAAATTTAAGCAGGCGTGCCCCAGGCACGGATCACCTAACAAACAGATAAATAAGCCGGCTGGCCGTCTTTGATCTCGGAGAATTCAACGATGGCTGAGCATTGGGAATCAAACTCAGAGCCGGACTAAAATAAATTTATCATAAAATATTAATGTTTCAGATTGTTGATGCGAAAAAATATTTTTTACTGCCAGAAACAATAAAAACATTAAAATAGTTTTGTTTTGCTAAAAATGGGAGCTAAAATGAATTTTAGAGTATCGGCCGCGTAAAAATTTTATATCTTGTCCGCTGTAGGGGACTATGGAAATAATGTGTTCTATTGAATGAGAGATATGGGAAGCACAAAAAGAGGTCTTCTTCTTGGTTCAGAATACGTTAGCATGTTGTCGTTTCCAGCATACAGCCAAACACAAAAAGAAAAAATTGATTGCTTTTTTTGTTGTATTGGGATAACATTTATTAAGTTTCAAGAGGAGTAAAATTGTGAATTTTAAATATAAGAAGTTTGACATTGTAGAGTAATTTCTTAATTTACTGAAATCAGATATTATTTATTAGTTAAAAAAAAAATTGAAAGTTTAAGGAGATACAGGGTGACCAAATAATCTTTACAATTAGCACAAAATTGCTTCACGGTAAATTAATATTTTAAAACTTAGTAAAATCCAATATTTAAAAAAAAAATTTAAAAAATTATAACAAATTTGTGTCAAAAACTCTTGACCAATTGTTATATAATAGTGTATTATACAGGGTTTAATTTAAATGAAGCATGAAACTTTAAGGGGTTGTGGAAATGGTCAAAACAAAGATTTTTTTTGCATTACATTTAGACCTCTTTGTTTTTACAGGGTTTTAAACTTAGCATTTTTTTTCGATTTTTTGTTTGTTTCTTAAAAATTATAACAGACCATTAAAATTTTGTGGAATTATGCATTACCATAACGGTAATAATTAAGTTTCAAAATTATTCCAAAATATCTAAAAATTTTGAAACGTATTACTCAAAAATCTGTTTTAAAAATGTTAATAAATTTAGTGCTATAATGCATTTTTTTCTTTTTTTATTAAGGGTGCTTTAGATGGATAGGAGACAATTCGCCGCGGCCAATTCGCTGTGGTCCCATTCGCCGCGGGAACAATTCACCGTGAGATTTTTTTGTTTTATGATGTTAGCATTGGGAATTGTTTAAACAGTTGTATTTAGCTTGACTTCATATATATTTGTTTGATTATAACTTTTTTTAAACCTTTCCAACTTTTTTTTATTAGGAAAATAAATAAAATGGCGGATTTTTCCGTTTATGGACGGATTTGTATCTAACTCGGACTGATAAGATTTTTAAGGTCGCTGATCATTATTTTTAACTTAAATTTTAAAAAATCAAAATGGCAATACATGGCGGATTTTTTCGTTTTTGAACCGATATGCATCAAACTCAGAAATTTGGGTGTTTCAGGTCGGTTCCCATTTTGATTTTTTTTAGTTTAAGTTAAAAATAATAATCAGCGCCCTGAAAGATCCTAAAGTTTATAGTTTGATGCATATCGGTTCATATATTATATTTATTTTTTCCAATTAAAAAATGCTGGATTGTATAGTTACCACCAAATAAATAGTTGGAAAGTTTGAATTATTTTTATAAAAAAATATTATATGAATTCAAGGTAAATAAAACAATATCATGAAACAAAAATTTCGCGGCAAATTGTCCCTGCGGCAAATTGTCCCCGCGGTAATTCGATTGGCGGCAAAATGTCCCCGCGGCAAAACGAGCCGCGGCCAATCAGCCAGCTGCGGCGAATCGGCCGCGGTTAATCGGCTGCGGCGAATGGTCCCCTACCCTTTTAATTTGTGAACCTCTGCTTAATTTAAGGATCAAAATACCAAGCTACAAATTTCCCTTTTCTACAAACTGAGCTTTTCATACAAAACACCAAGAACTTTCTAAACAAAGCATAGTTTATATCTTGTTTTTTAGGATCTAATGGCGGCGCATTTTTAAATTTGAGATAAATATAACAAATCCTGCAAAAGTATAAAAAAAATAAAAAAACAAAATCAAAGGGGTTGCAGATCTATATGTCCTTAAGAACTCTTTGTACTTAAATCATTTACAGATTCATCTCATAGAACATTTAATTATTGAACACCTTGTATAGGATATGGCAAAAGTTTTTAAAAAATCGAAAGATAAAATAATGTATAAGTTTGCCTTATAGGATTCTGCGGAAATCGAAAATTACTTCGATTAAGAGTATACCGTCGCGTGGATTTACAGTCTCTTAAGGCACAAACCGTTCCAATTGTTTAAAATCAAAAATAACATATATCAAATACAAAAATCACATCTACACACCACTAATGCTCAACACGTACTAAAAGTTTAAAAAATATTGAAATACAGAATGCGCCTCTGGAGTGGTTGACCCCAACATGGCAGGCTGCGTGAAAGATGCGCGTAGCACCCCCCACCACCTGAGTTCCCTATCTGTTTGTTAGGTGATCCGTGCCCCAGGGTAGTGTACTAGGCCCTTATTATTAATATTGTTTTGTCACTTTGCAACATTTGATGATACTGGCTTATTGACGGTAGAAAAATCTATTCAAGAGTGTATAGAAAACATCAGGATGCCATCGCGACGGCATCCTGATGTGTCGCCGAAGTTCACAGTTGGATGATTTTACAAAACAAAAATGTAAATTAACAACATTCCCCTACCATTATAAACAACAAGTGAAATTAAAGAAAGAAAAATAAGAAAAAAGTTTTCTGCTTCAGCCGGGGATCGAACCCGGGATCTCTTGCTATCTAGGCAAACATTCTACCACTGAACTACCGAAGCCATACATACATTTTCGGAAAACTTCCACCTATGCAGGCTGCGGTGTCTCAGTACAAGAACGAAAAAACCTCAGGGTATTAACTCGACCAAGTCATCCAACTGATCTCTCTAAATTCTTCTTTCCCACTGTCAAAGGTATGATAACTCAAATTAGACGTAAAGAATCAACGTCTGAAAGCATGAGATCACCTTTTCGTGTGTTAAAATTTCAGATCGCAAATGGGCGATTTGCCAATATAATTATCAAATATCAAATTTATAAACAACCTATGCAGGCTGCGGTGTATCAGTCCCTACCATATTCAAATCAGACAAAATATCTTGGTATGACACTGAAAAGCACATGTTAAGAAAAAAAACTTGAGATAAGGTATAGAAAAATGTTACTGCTTTATAGATAAATACTGAAACCAGTATGGGCATATGGTATTCAACTATGGGGTTGTACTAAAAAGAGTAACACTCTAGTTATACAGAGATTTCAAAATAAAGTATTAGGAAATATTTTGAATGCACCTTGGTACGTTCGAAATAGTCACCTTCATTGGGGCCTAAAAATTGATACTGTAGAAACAATAAAAAAGTACACAAAAAACCATGAAGATAGACTTTATCAACATGTAAATGTGGAAGCAATTCAGCTTCTAGACAATGCTATACTAGTTCGAAGACTTAAAATAGTTAATCCGTTTGGGCTAGTGAATTTATATAAAACAAAATATTTCTATAAACACAACAGAATTGTGAGTTACAGACGAAGCAAAGCAGGCAGAACTGTTTAGTGAAGCCTTAGTTTAAATCTAACTTTTCTAGTAATACAAGTTATAACAGAATTGATAATTAGTCTTATTGACTCAATTGTAATACAATAAAAAAGTGTGTTTGACAAATAAAAAAAAACAATGAAGAAACGTTTCCTTTATTAACGGATTTCGTTATTTTAATAAAGATACAAAATGGCTCTTCAGTATTAACCAAAACAATAATGAAATTCAAAAATAAGCGTTTCAAAATATCCTTCTTATTTATTAATATTTTTCTAATTTTGTTCAATTTAAATCAAAAGTGAAAACCTTGAATCAAGGGAAACATAAACTAACAAACCTTTAAGGAATAAAATTATATTAAAAAAAAATTTTTTTTGTTTAGCTTTTTTTAATGTTTGTCTTGTATTCTATTTTCAACTTGAAATTGTTTTTGATTAATACAAAAAAAATATTAATAGATATCTCCACTTCGCACTATTTACTATCACAAAAAGACTTAATTATACACAGCGAGTGAACTCATTATTTTAGAACTAGTGCCAATGCTCAAAATTGTCAAAACCACAAAAGTGTGCGCTGATTATTTTAAAGAAAATTCGATTGGAACAACCATGAAAAATGTTGTTAAAAGACAATTTTATTACTGGGCTATAAATAGAACTTCAAGATAAAACAAATATAGTTTCCTGCCAAATTTAGTAAGGCGAAAGAAAAAACAAGCTGCAAATTTTAGTTAGCGGGTTAAATTAATTAAGCCTCACATTAAACCAATAAAATAGCAATTCAATTTAATTTATTACTCTAAATTGCAAACAACAAATCAAGTTATTGAGTAAGTGATGGCAGCACTACTTTTTTTAAACAACTTGAATTTAATCCTAAGTCAGTCACAAATGGGGCCACATCAATTAAGTAAATAAACTATAATAATCCCACCCAGGACTTTAAATCAATTTTTACAATAGTCAAGTCATTAATTGAATAAGGTTCTAAATCACATAAATAATTAAAACATGCCCTTTTAAATGTTTTGAAAGACTCTATGCTTTTTATGGAATTAGGTAGTTTGTTGTATAGCTTAATAGTAGCGTATAAAGGGCTTTTCTCAGTAATTGTTAATCTGTGCTTTGGGTTTATATACAAGCTATCCTTATGCCTTGTATTACAGGTTTTATTTGTTGTGTATTCTAAAAAAAAAACTAGGATTTTTCCTTAAAAACAATACACTCTCTAAGATGTCGATTCCTGGAACGATCAAGTAAATATTTTCCCAAAATTTATTTCTACATGATTCCGTTGCTCTTAGTCCTAATATTATTCTGAGGGCTCGTTTTTGCATTATAAAAACGTCCCCAATGTGGCTGCTTTGTCCCCAGAAAAGTATGCCATATTTTATGTTTGAATAAAACATACCATAAAAAACCGATATTCGTAAGAACTCCAAGTGCATAGCTTGCACTTCCTAATTTTTTACATACGTCTTTAGTGTGAGAATGAAATTTAAGATCTTTGTCAAATGTCACCCCTAAAATTTTTGGTCTATTTTGAAAATTTAATTTATTACCTTCAAAAGTTAAATCTTCTGGTATTGGTATATTAATATTAGTAACAACTACTGCCTTGATCTTCTTAGTATTTAAGACAAGCTGGTTTTTAATACACCAATCCTTCACATCATCTAGAACCTCAAAATATTTTTCATGTAAATTTTCACTTTTAAAGACTGGAATAACCACATTTGCATCATCTGCGTAGTTTGCGAGAGAGTTTGGATCTTTGATAATGTCCTTTAGGTCGTTTAGATATATTATGAATAGTAGTGGACCGAGTATACTACCTTGTGGTATTCCTGTCGTAGCGAAATTGGTTTCTGAGACAAAATTAGAGCTTTGATGTGTGATTGTGACTTGTTGAGGCCTTTTGGTTAAGTATGATCGAAATAAGTTCAAACTTTGATCTCTTATCCCATAAGATTCCAACTTCGCTAGAAGTATATTGTGGTTTACGGTGTCAAATGCTTTTGATAAATCCATGAAAAGTCCACAAATAAAGAGTTTGTAAGAAAAAAGTCAAGTAATCTCTTATGAATAGATATTCAAATATTTTAGCAAAGGAAGAAATAAGACTTTTGGATTGGAGATTGAAATGACATTTGCAATTTTAAATTTTCTGGAAAAACCCCATTTGAAATACTCACATTAAAGATATGTGCTAGCGGCTCAGCTACATGTTGTACACATCTTTTTAGTAAATTTGCACTTTCTCGTGTCCTGCCGATTTCTTGTTTTTTAATTTCTTGCCTAAAGTTCTAATTTCAGTTTTATCTGTTGGAAAAAACTTAAAGGATTTCTGATTTGGCTGTAATTTTGCAGACAGTGTAAAACATCTACTACTTAATTCTCATTGCCATACAGTATATATCATTACTTTTGGCTGTATCACTTGTCATCAAGAAAACAGCTGTCCAAGGGTGCACAGGTCCGGACTCAAACAATAGGAAAAAATAAAGATAAGGGGTCGTTTACAAATTAGATTAATATACATCAAACGTGAAATTTAGTACCCGTGAATTTAAAAATCAAACAAGTTTCGTGGCTAATCGGGTAAAAGGGAGTTTTTGTTTCTGTCATATTTTTCCTCCATATTTGAGTAAGGCCTACAATTTTAGAATCGAATAGGTGTCCCTATGACTCTAAGATATAGTGCCACCTTTTGACTAATATTTAAATATTTTGCTTTGCTGTCTTATGACTGCCATCTATTTTCATTATTGAAATTTTAGTAACGCCCACAATTTTAGAACTGAATCGGTGTCCCTATGACTGATGAATGATATTTTGTCTTGTTCATTTTTGCCTAAACAATTGCCTAAATCGAATTTGTTGCCTTAAGATTTAGTACTTAGTAATTTTAAGTGTAATAGAGTGCACTTTGTCACTGATTTGATGACTGAAATATTCAAACCCCAGGCTCAAATACACCATGCAATCTCCAAAATAGTGCCACTTAAGACTCCTGTACTTTCCTAACCATGGACGCATTTTGCTCTAAGTGCCGGTCCCTGCGGTATTGTAAGAAAACCACGCTGCAGACGCAAAAGGCCAAGCACAGAATTCCAGAGTTACAGAAAAATCACAGCTCTGGTTTATGTTAGTTGGCAACTATACAATGATATATCCTCAATACCTAAAAAAGGAAACAAGCTGGATTGCAACAATTACACGGTAAAAAATTCCGTCTACAAAGAAAACACGTTCTTTTCTTGAATAAATTATTTTACCTTAAAACAATTTGTTTTGAATTAAAATATTTCTTTTTAGTTCAACGTAGCGTTTAATCTTGAAATGAGACTTTATTTTTCTTCTTTGATTGTTTTGTTTCAGTACATTACATTTTGCACCAAAGCAAATTGTGTTCATATAAGTAATATTTTGCTTCCAGAGAAAACGGTGCCTTATAATAATTCAGTTCCAATTTATAATAAAACAATTTTTGTTTCACATTAAAATAAAGAGGCAATACATTTTTTGTGCTGTATCAAGAAAATATTCTCTTGGTGAATAGGAAAGCACAAATTATTTTACTTCAAAGCAATTTGCTTTGATCTAAGACAATTTTTTTTACCGTGTACAGAGGTATTTCAGTAACCAGTATTCTAGTAGATTGTACGGTAAGATTCTTGGAGATCTAATAGAGAATGATTTTCATGAACAAGAAGATGAAGAGCAAAGTGGGTTTCTTGCAGGCAGATCTTGTAGTGATACTGTTTTTTGTCTTAAACAAGTAATTGAGAAAGTGAGTGCCAGAACTATAGAGACTTATGTTACCTTTGTGGACCAACAAAAAGAATATGATACCGTTCCAGTAGAAAAAATGCGGACATTGTTAGAACAAACTAATATCAATCATATATACATAAAAGCGATAAAAGGACTATACAAAGGGCCAAAACCTAAAATTAAAATTGAAAATCGACTTTCAAAAGAATTCCTGGTAATGAAAGGCTTAAGACAGGGATTTTATATCTCTCCAACTTTTTTTAAAATATATAACGCAGTAGTACTTAAAAACTGGAAACCTAAAGTACACGGCATGAAAATACAACTTAAGGGCCGATTTACCACATACAAACTACATTTTGCTGACGACCAAGTAATTGTAGCTAATCATAAAGAAGACATGGAGTATATAATTTAGTAAATACTTATGTTCTTTGTACTGGAAATTTTATTAAACAACTTTTTAAACTAGACAATGTAAATGTTTCCTGTAATTTTATACTTTCTCATCTTTATTTCTGAGACGGGTCTTCTAGTCATAAGGCAAGCATAGCATTATCGCAACCTGTGAGTTGCCATTATTATATTCCAGCGTCTGAGGTGTATGGAATAACGAAATAAATGGCCTTCGTCTTATATTACTTTGTTTTGAGAACAGGAGTTTGTGCTATAAATATTTACATCTTGCCAAAATTCAGGAAGCTCTAAGCTATAATACTTAAATGGACCCTTACATAACTGGACCCAAATTTTAAAATTTAATGTTTTAGTAAATAATAAACATTTAAATCTGCAAGTTTATACGATTTTATTCATAAAATACGATTTTTGTTGATTTTGTTATCCTGTAAAATGATCTGGCAGGCCACAAGTAAGTTAGGTTCTAAAAGATCAGGTGCTACTTTGTGTACTCTAAAATGACCCTTTTTGAGACAGCAAAACATGCAAGAATCTTTTTACAATCTCCAGTCAGTTAAGCACCTATTTACCGTAGAATTCAATCATCAAACCTCAGGCTGGGAACTGCAGCAAAAAAGAGCAAAATGTATTATTTAGCTAGGCTAATAAAGATATTCAATTCAAAATTAAATTAAATTTAACAAAAACAAGCACGTTATTTTTTATCAAGTTTTAATTTATTTATTTTATAAACATGCAAAAGGAAATAAAGAGTTTTCTTATCGGACGTCATAACACTACTGTAAAATGTAAATGTCTACCCGATATAATCTAGTATCTTCAGATTTTTTTGAAATCAGGTGTACATTCATCTAAATTTTATAGCTTATGTCACGCACTTGGAATTCCTGAATATAAAAATTGTACACTCGGTATATTATTATATGCATATTTCTTCATTGCATTCTGCTTTCAACTGAAGCTCCTATCTTGTGACATAAACAGTTCCCCACTTACAATTATAAATTCACCAGTAATTACAATTCTATTTGGTCTCGCTAATTCTATAAAATGCATAATATAACACGTGTTGTAATGCAAATTCGTAGTTCTCTTATAATATTTACCCTTTTTATTTCGAATTTTACCATATAAATTAACAATATTTCTTTCCGACTCCGACGCGACTTCATCTAGCATTGTCGCATTTATGACTTCCACGGCTCGGAGTTCTATATGATTTGCGACCATTTAAAATTATTTTTCTTCGTTCTTTTGCTTCCTAAATTACTTTAATATCTTGCAGACTTGCAACTGCTTGCTTGGATTATTCGTATGCTGCAGGCGAAAATAAATTTATTCCGTTTGGCGAAATTGCAACTGCAGTTGTTTGTGGCCATAAAAGCTCACAATTGCATTCTTTGTCGTCTTTAAAAAACGTTTTTAGATAAAAATAAACATAATTATGTTTATTTTTTTTGTACAGCTTGCAAACTAAAGGACAGTTTAGAATAACGCAGATATGCCCAGGCTTTAGCATACGAAAAAATTATAAAACGTGAGTAATGGATATGATTAGGAATAGACCAAAAAGAAAAATGTTTAGTCATAAGCAAGTATCAGATGTCTGACACCTAATTTAGGAACCCACACAAAAACTATGCTAAAATTTAGGGAAGCATAAGGCTAACCAGTAGGCAGAATTGCAAATTTAATGAAATCATAAATCAACACCAAGTAAAAAGATGAAGAATCATTATACTTTTTTACATTAATGTACCTTGGTACGTTCGAAGGAGCGACATTCATCGGTACCTAAAAATTGCAACTGAAGCAGAAACTGAAAAAGTACGGAAAAGACCATGAAGTTTCCATCGACATGTGAATGTGGAATCGATTGAGCTTCTGAATAGTGCTCTGCTATTATGAAGACTAAACAGGCTACAACCATTTGAGCTCGCAAACTACATAAAATTAAGATTTACAGTTAAAGCAGAGCGAATAAAACTATTGTGAAAAGTTTAAGTTTTACTCTTCTAGTAAAGTAAGCTAAAACAAATTTGTGAATTAACTTGACTAAATTATAATAGATAAACAAACTATGTTTGACAAGAAATATAGAAACTCATGTTACCTTTGTGAACCTACACACCAAAGCATATAATACTGTTCCAGTAGAAAAATTATGGACAGTGTTAGAGCAAACGAATAATAATCATACATACATAAAAGCGATAAAGGAGCTATACAGAGCGTCAAAATATAAAATTAAAATTCGTAATCGGCTTTCAAAAAAATTCTTGGTAATGACAGGGATGTTGTATCTTTCCAACTCTTTTTAAAATATATATCGCAGTAGCTTTAAAAAACTGGAAAGGTAAATTAGAAAGTTAACGGAGAATACCAAAAGTGGGGGTTAACAGTGAACATGGATAAGAAGCAGTACTTATGTATTGGAAACGAATCACTGAGTTAAAACTAGGCGATAGACAAACTGTATCTCCATGCAATAAGTATGTATACTTCGTTGTCACTTTTAATAAGACATAGAGACTTGTAACGTAATAGAAGAATACAAAACAAAATTGGAAGTTGTCGAATTGGATTCAATAAGAAGATAAATAAGAATATCTAGAACAAATCGTATAAGAAATGAGGCAATAAAAGAAAGAATGAACGATGAAAGATTACTGAAGCAGATCCTAGAATGGGAACTAATAGGGCGCAGAAAAAGAGGTCATCCTAAACTGGAATGGCAACAGTCAATCCAAAGATCAATGAATCAAAAAAACCTGACAGAAGATGATTGTCAGGATCGAAGAAGGTGGAGAATAGGCGTCGGACAACGTAGGAAATCGTTCTAAACCGACATAGTAGTAGTGATATCAATATGATCAATTTCCAGGAATAAGAGTCATTAAGACGAAAAGAGAAGTTTATAAAACAACAGATGTTTTCAATTTGGATAATGATAAAGTATAATAATAATGAAAACCTAATTTAAAAATAAAGATTCAATTAAAAGCATAAATAGTGCTCTAGGAGGCGAGTAAGTATTTATTTAAAAAATAGCAATGTGCAGGCCTAGACAGCTTATCTTTATCTTCAATAAAGAAAAAGAAAACCCCAAGAATAAAATTAGTATTTTTAAAATACGAAAATTAGTCTAAATACTTTGTCTGTGGTACTATAGTTTTTTCAGTCAGAGATTTTGCGTATTAATTATAAGCAAAAATATAATTAATAAGCATATGATTGACCACCATGTTTTTGTAGAATGTAATTATTTTAATCATGCTCCCAGCAGCAACGCCCTAAAACGCATCGGCGCGGCATTGAAATGCAAAAGAGGGTTGCAATACGGAGTATTGTGTCGAGGGTTAGGGTTTAAGCATGTATTTATGAAATATAGTTTAAAAGTCAGCACTCACATAAGATGTTGCGTGGGCAGTTGATAAGCGCCATAAATGAAAATAAGCTGTTTTACTGCAGACTTACAGATTACAAACAATAATCTTATCATCAGTTAACCACACATTACCAGAAAAAGAAAAATATATTATTGCCAAAAAAATTAATTAAGAAAAATAATAATGAGCATAATAATTATTCACTAAAACCAAAATATAAAAGTTCTAAGAAAATGAAAATTCACTAAACTATATATTTTAGATTTTATTTTTTTGTGTGAGTTTTAAACGATTATATTGAATTGAATTTAAAAATGTCTATTTGATTTTTGACACCATTTACGAGATTGAACATTTTGTATAGAGGTGAGTTGATACCAACATTGGTGCGTGACCCTCTTAAATAAAAAAAAATGTTATTTCTATTTGTGAGATAAAGATCAACATTAAAATTAATTCTTCCTAGGAGATATGAACAGCATTTTTATAGTGAATTAAGTTAAAAAGAAACGTTAAAGCAGATTTCTTTCTTCTTATTTTTGATTCTTTATAATAAAATTCTTCAAGTATTTTTTATAGTTCAAGAATCGTAAGAATTTTTTTTATCAAATTTAAAATCATCTGCGAATAACTCATACCCACAATTTTTAAGGGCACCGGGAAGGTCATTTTTGAAACAAAGGAAAAACATATTGTCTATATACGGATATTTGTTGAACATTTTATATTTTTTTCGCCTGTTGAACCTCTAATTTCATAACTTTCAATTCCTCCTTATGCTTGTTGTTTGGCTTTAAGTGTGTAAATAATAAGGTCCTATTGCTATTTCTTTTATAAACTTTGTTTTGTTACTTATCTATAATATAACTAATGATCTTCTCTCGAATTCCTGAAGATTTTGTTCAAACGCCTCCAGCATGGTCCATATCTCGTAGCCATATGAGGCCCCTCGCTATAGTAAGCATTTGTAGATTAGTATTTTGAATTTAAACCCTAGTACTTTGAAGATAAATAATTACTTTTGGGAATTGTTTGTGTTATATTATCAAAAATACACTAGTGATAAACAGGCTGTAAGAATCGCCTCTACAACTGATTCCAGATTTTCAATGTTCCTTTTATATCTTACTAGAGGACTATCTTACCCACAAAAGCATAAAAAATGCCCTATTTACACTACAGATTTGTCATGTGTAAAATGATTTTAATAAAATAACAACCTGAATAAAGCAGAAAATGTAATTATTATATTTAATAAATATATGAGTTTGCCCTTAGTTTTTCGGGGGAATCAAAATAATGACAGACTTTGCCGATCAATAGACTCGCCTCCCCTGATTATGCGTCAGTCCATGGCATGGCCTACGCCCGAATTATTTTGTTGCACAATGGGATGAGTATGAGTAATCGAAAGTTTTAAGGCTCAGATAAGTATGTTGCCCCTTTCCAGAATTTAAAGAACTTCTAATAAAACCTTTATCAGATTACGTAGTAAAATGGAAAATCTGTCTTGTAGTATTTTCTTTTAAGTTTGTCACTTTAGGTACGGTCACCCACTTTTTTAATATCATCTTAAAATTGAGTAAACTCCTCTGGAAAGCCCGGAATTTCAGTGGGGTTTAAAAACTGCTTGAAAAATCGTTGAATAAATCATGACACTTTTTTCAGCCCTGCGGTGTTGCCGATCAACGCACTTTTATTTGTATTCTATAAATGTAAGAAAAATAGACTTCGAAAAAGCTTTCGAAAGTTTCGATAGCATTGAGCACTGGGCAGTAAAAGCATCTTTAATTAATAGCCGAATCGATTACAGATATACAGACTTATTAGCCAATATATATAGAGAAGCCACAACATCAATCAAAAGTCACGATGGAACCAAGTCAATCCGCATAAAAAGAGGTGTCAGACAGGGTGACACAATATCCCCTAAATTATTTAACCAGGCTCTCGATGTTTTTAAAAACTTAGATTGGGAAGAAATAGGCATCAAAGTAAGCGGACAATACTTGAACCACCTAAGATATGCTGATGATATCGCCTTAATAACAGACAAGAAAGAAGAACTGATCAAATTGCTGGAAGAACTGGGTACAGCAGCAAAAAATATGGGCTTCAATATAATCTACAGTAAAACTAAAATCATAAGAAACACCGATGAAGATATCACGATCAGAATAAACAAGAAGAAAATAGAACAGGAAGAATATATATAAACCGAACCTGATACAAATTATTAAACCGGTGTGAAACTAGCAGCCACCTTACAGTAGCCAAAGTGTGAAGTTAGCAGCCACTTACAGCAGCCAAAATGTGAAGTTTGCAGCCACATTTGGCAGCCTAACAAAAAAGTATATTTTCAAAAATTATTTCATTGAGAAGCTGCAAAAACCTTGGTAAATAACTTTTTTTATTAAGAAATGGAGAATTTGAGAAATTTGGAAAAAAATAAAAAATCCAAAAAAGTCCTCTTTAAAAACATAGTTACGCAATGAAACTTGGTAGGGTGTTTAAGTAACCGACAACTAGTCATCTGTGGAAGCGGCTGCTCCTTGTTCCCGGTTTAACATGGTGAAATGGAAAAAAAATGGAAAAACAGAAAAAAATTCAAAAGTCACCTTCAGAAACATAGTTATGCAATGAAACTTGGTAGGGTGTTTAAGTAACCTACAACTAGTCATGTGTGTAAGCGGCTGCTACTTGTTCCCGGTTTAACATGGTGAAATGGAAAAAAAATGGAAAATCAGAAAAAATTTTAAAAGTCACCTTCAAAAACATAGTTACGCAATGAAACTTGGTAGGGTGTTTAAGTAACCTACAACTAGTCATGTGTGTAAGCGGCTGCTACTTGTTCCCGGTTTAACATGGTGAAATGGAAAAAAAATGGAAAAACAGAAAAAAATTCAAAAGTCACCTTCAAAAACATAGTTACGCAATGAAACTTGGTATGGTGTTTAAGTAACCTACAACTAGTCATGTGTGTAAGCGGCTGCTACTTGTTGCCGGTTTAACATGGTGAAATGGAAAAAAAATGGAAAAACAGAAAAAAATTCAAAAGTCACCTTCAAAAACATAGTTACGCAATGAAACTTGGTAGGGTGTTTAAGTTGCCTACAACTAGTCATCTGTGGAAGCGGCTGCTCCTTGTTCCCGGTTTAACATGGTGAAATGGAAAAAAAATGGAAAAACAGAAAAAAATTCAAAAGTCACCTTCAAAAACATAGTTACGCAATGAAACTTGGTATGGTGTTTAAGTAACCTACAACTAGTCATGTGTGTAAGCGGATGCTACTTGTTCCCGGTTTAACATGGTGAAATGGAAAAAAATGGAAAAACAGAAAAAATTCAAAAGTCACCTTCAAAAACATAGTTACGCAATGAAACTTGGTATGGTGTTTAAGTAGCCTACAACTAGTCATGTGTGTAAGCGGCTGCTACTTGTTCCCGGTTTAACGTGGTGAAATGGAAAAAAAATGGAAAAACAGAAAAAAATTCAAAAGTCACCTTCAAAAACATAGTTACGCAATGAAACTTTGTAGGGTGTTTAAGTAAACTACAACTAGTCATGTGTGTAAGCGGCTGCTACTTGTTCCCGGTTTAACATGGTGAAATGGAAAAAAATGGAAAAACAGAAAAAAATTCAAAAGTCACCTTCAAAAACATAGTTACGCAATGAAACTTGGTAGGGTGTTTAAGTTGCCTACAACTAGTCATCTGTGGAAGCGGCTGCTACTTGTTCCCGGTTTAACATGGTGAAATGGAAAAAAAATGGAAAAACAGAAAAAAATTCAAAAGTCACCTTCAAAAACATAGTTACGCAATGAAACTTTGTAGGGTGTTTAAGTAACCTACAACTAGTCATGTGTGTAAGCGGCTGCTACTTGTTCCTGGTTTAACATGGTGAACTGGAAAAAAAATGGAAAAACAGAAAAAAATTCAAAAGTCACCTTCAAAAACATAGTTACGCAATGAAACTTTGTAGGGTGTTTAAGTAACCTACAACTAGTCATGTGTGTAAGCCGCTGCTACTTGTTCCCGGTTTAACATGGTGAAATGGAAAAAAAATGGAAAAACAGAAAAAAATTCAAAAGTCACCTTCAAAAACATAGTTACGCAATGAAACTTTGTAGGGTGTTTAAGTAACCTACAACTAGTCATGTGTGTAAGCGGCTGCTACTTGTTCCCGGTTTAACATGGTGAAATGGAAAAAAAATTGAAAAACAGAAAAAAATTCAAAAGTCACCTTCAAAAACATAGTTACGCAATGAAACTCGGTATGGTGTTTAAGTAACCTACAACTAGTCATGTGTGTAAGCGGCTGCTACTTGTTCCCGGTTTAACATGGTGAAATGGAAAAAAAATGGAAAAACAGATAAAAATTCAAAAGTCACCTTCAAAAACATAATTACGCAATGAAACTTTGTAGGGTGTTTAAGTAACCTACAACTAGTCATGTGTGTAAGCGGCTGCTACTTGTTCCCGGTTTAACAAGGTGAAATGGAAAAAAAATGGAAAAACAGAAAAAAAAATCAAAAATCACCTTCAAAAACATAGTTACGCAATGAAACTTGGTAGGGTGTTTAAGTTGCCTACAACTAGTCATCTGTGGAAGCGGCTGCTCCTTGTTCCCGGTTTAACATGGTGAAATGGAAAAAAAAATGGAAAAACAGAAAAAAATTCAAGTCACCTTCAAAAACATAGTTACGCAATGAAACTTGGTAGGGTGTTTAAGTAACCCACAACTAGTCATGTGTGTAAGCGGCTGCTACTTGTTCCTGGTTTAACATGGTGAACTCGAAAAAAAATGGAAAAAGAGAAAAAAATTCAAAAGTCACCTTCAAAAACATAGTTACGCAATGAAACTTGGTAGAGTGTTTAAGTGACCTACTGCTAGTCATGTGTATAAGCGGCTGCTACTTGTTCCCGGTTTAACATGGTCAAATGGAAAAAAATGGAAAAACAGAAAAAAATTCAATTGTCACGTTAAAAAATATATTTACGCAATTAAACTTGGTAGGGTGTTTAAGCCGAAAAGAGCAACCTTGGCTCTGATCTGCTTTAACTAGGTACATACTTTACAAGTAGTAAACTCTGTAAGCATCACCCCCATATTTATGTATTTAACATAAATAAATACACAAGAAATTAAGAACAAGAAAGATATAAAAAATCACATTTATAAATATAATTAGACATATAAAGCTTATAACTACAAATTAACTTTTAAGATCGCCTTAGATAGTTATGGTCTGGGACCTTTTTTAGAATTTATTTCTAACTCAGCAAACATCGATAGTATGAATTATTGAGCAATTCCAAGGAAAAATAGTTATATGCTAGGGATGGTTTCCGGTTTAGACAGAAAACGCATCAGAAGATATAATAATAACTTTTTTGTGGCTTTAAAAATATAAAATAGTATAAAAATAGTACTAGTAAAAGGTATACTAAATTAAGATGATGAAATGAGTGCCCTTATTTTTTAGTTGTGAAAGTTTACTAAATGATGGGTTGTTTTATAACTAGCTTAAAATACCATCTGTCTACTATTTGAAATCCCCAAAGCCTTGCCAGACTTATCAGATGTTCGTCAATATGGCACATTCAATTATGTTAATGTTCCTAATACCGACATACAAATAAGAAGAAGATGGCTTATTTTAGCATAGTGGTCTCGTTTTTTTTTGTTTAGAGACCTTGCAGTTTATTTCAATGTTCGTCATTAGACATGGTAAGTAATAAATTTAAAATTCTAGAAAGAGATATTTTTCATCGAAAATGCACTTTTTCCCCTCGCCCTGAACCTCGTGTGTCATTGGCATGTAAATTCTAAACTACAAAATAAATTATTTGCGGTCGTTAACGAGAAAAAAATTAACTATTCTGCTTGGACCGTAGTGTCTTAATCTGGCAAGGCTTTCGTGATTTTCAATAACAGCCAGGCTAATTTTCTCAATATACATATGCTATAATCTAGCATGTTAAAAATTTAAAAACTAGGAATTTAAATTAAAAAATCTACTAATTTTCCAATTTTCAAGACGCCGCGCCGCCAGATGCATTTATCAACTTTGTAAATCAGCCAGACTTAGTTTACTTATTTTATCGTGCGTGTATTATAGCATCAATTCGAATCCACAAATTTTCAGCTAGACGTAGTTGCCACCACTTAATATGAGCCAGTTTGCTTTTCTTATAATGTTCGTAATCTCTTATTCTTCGGGTCGGTTTATCAATAGAGGGTTAGCCCTGACCCGTAAGTTATCTTTGATAGCTTTCTTTTTTGGCATGTGGTAAATATGTCAGTCATCTTTTTTTAACCCACGGGTCAGGGCTAACCCTCTATTGATAAAGCGGCCCTTAGTATGAAAGATTTAGAAATAAGAAGACTCATGCCATTTTTTAATATTTAGTAAAATCATCGCCAAACTGAAAACTTTTTGATTATTATCACCAACATACCTACTAATTCACACCTACTAAGAAAATAAGTTTCAAAAAAATTTACTGCCTCCCCGACTATTACCAAAGTTACACAGCTCTGTTTCCAAAATGCAGATACATAATCCCGATTAGGGCTGCCACCTGTCCGCCCAAAACCAATCCGGTTCTTTTTATGAATACGTCTCTGTGTATATCGTGGAAAAAAATTACATAGTAGTGTTTATTATTTTCGCCACTGTTATTGTTTTCAGCATTTTTAATTGCTCAGTTCGTGAGATATCTACTTTTTAGACCAGGCAATTGTCACAATAATCTGGCAGTATGTTGGAAAATTAATGTAAATAGAGGTGTGTATTTCTGTAGCCCGTTGAGAATACAGGAGGTGGCGTGGGAACACTCCTACTTTTCAGCTACCGCTAAATATTATTATTAAATTTACCTGCGCGCCATTTTTTAAAATTTTCCATAAAAACTACTTTATTTTCAAAAAACATATCGCGGCCAATTCTATTGTCAAATTTAAAAGCTAACACTGATAAAAACATTAAAAAAAAACAAATATTTTAGATTTTTCGCGCTCCTTGGCCTCTTCCTTAGGGAAGAATTCTTCTAAAACAAAAAATCTTATAAAATGTCATATACCAAAATCATGAGAATTTATACTTGATTTAATCATACGGTTTTTAAACATTTCTCTTGAAATCTTTTAAATTTGCACAGGGCATCTGAAAAATCTAAAACCCATTTCTCACACAATAAGATTTTGTTACAAAACGACACAATAAATACAACTTTTCAGGAAACGCAAATAACTGACGATATGATTTTTTGTAGCTTTTGCTTTTTTCTATAAATACATCTAGTTCTAAGCACGATTTATCAATTTTTTTTGGGATGCTTGTGAGATGCGTGTCTAGAGTGACTTAGTAAAGCACTTCCGCCTACATGATGAAAATTTTGCTTTCATTTCATTACCAATGGATATTTAGGTGTACTTTTTTGACTTAGGTCTTGGGGTAGCTCATTTTCTCGTTGAAGCAATGAATGTATTAAAAATGTAATGAGTTTTTCCGGATATTTTAATCGGTTTTTTTTGCAGCTCTTTGTTATTTCTTAATCCTTTAAGGTGGTAACCCTAATAAAGCTGGGTCCGAGAACTAGAAAGTGCACTTCAAAGACACAGGTAGCAAACGGTAGTCCCTCGCAAATTAATTATATAACAGGAAATTCCAAAATAGTAATTTTAAGGGTCGTACTTATACAGAACCCGCTTATAATAAAATAGAGGGTTTATAGTACAATGAATAGAGGAGTTTTACCCTACAAAAAGCCGATAAAGTTATCTTATATAAAGCGGCATAATAGTTCAATGAATAGAGGTCAAAATAGGGGGGTTACCCTACAAAAGGTCCGGTAGTTCTGAATTTTGGATATATTGTTAAGCTCAGTAGGGTACTTAAAAATCTGTGTTTTCGTCACCCCCACCCCTCTGCTCCCTCCGCCATCTTAAAAAAACCATCAAAAATTGGCACTTTTTTTAGTTTTTTGCCTTTAACTTCGTTCCAGTACACTAAATCGCAAAAAGAGTTATACGAAATTTTTTAGAGGATATAATTATCTACAATTGGGTGGTACTATAGTTGTTCTGCGAGCAGTAGTAACGGAGCTAGGTAATTTCCAAAAATGACTAAAATCACGTGCTTGGGCAAATTTTCAGATTTTTTCTAATTTAGACGGCATAAGCTCCGAAATACTTTCTTCTAGGGTAAAAGTTCTAAGAACATATCTTGTAGAGAATTTTATCAGCTACAACATACATTCTTTAAATGTATTTTTAAATATTGTAATGGAGTGGGAGTAACTTTTAACTTAAAGTAAGTTAAAAAATAATATTTTTTTAAAATTTAGTGCTTTAAACGGCACGTTTTTTATTTATTTATATTCTTTTGTATAAATTTAATGACGTACCAAACGGTAAGCGAGCTTAGGGGTCAAACACCTCCTTAAACTAACTACCTCTTCAAAGACCCCCCCAGACCCCCCAAAATCTAACATATTCAGGTTTTCTCAAATTTTATCAAAAAATACGCTTCTAAGTTCTTCTAATTTTTTTCTCGTTAATAACCGCAAATAATTTATTTTGTAGTTTAGAATTTACATGCCAATGACACACGAGGTTCAGGGCGAGGGGAAAAAGTGCATTTTCGATGAAAAATATCTCTTTCTAGAATTTTAAATTTATTACTTACCATGTCTAATGACGAATATTGAAATAAACTGCAAGGTCTCTAAACAAAAAAAAAAACGAGACCACTATGCTAAAATAAGCCATCTTCTTCTTATTTGTATGTTGATATTAGGAACATTAACATAATTGAATGTGCCATATTGACGAACATCTGATAAGTCTGGCAAGGCTTTGGGGATTTCAAATAGTAGACAGATGGTATTTTAAGCTAGTTATAAAACAACCCATCATTTAATAAACTTTCACAACTAAAAAATAAGGGCACTCATTTCATCATCTTAATTTAGTATACCTTTTACTAGTACTATTTTTATACTATTTTATTTAACCGGAAACCATCCCTATCATATAACTAATTTTCCTTAGAATTGCTCAATAATTCATACTATCGATGTTTGCTGAGTTAGAAATAAATTCTGAAAAAGGTCCCAGACTATAACTATCTAAGGCGATCTTAAAAGTTAATTTGTAGTTATAAGCTTTATATGTCTAAATATATTTATAAATGTGATTTTTTATATTTTTCATGTTCTTAATTTCTTGTGTATTTCTTTATGTTAAATACATAAATATGGGGGGTGATGCTTACAGAGTTTACTACTTGTAAAGTATGTACCTAGTTAAAGCAGATAAGAGCCAAGGTTGCTCTTTTCGGCTTAAACACCCTACCAAGTTTAATTGCGTAAATATATTTTTTAACGTGACTATTGAATTTTTTTCTGTTTTTCCATTTTTTTCCATTTGACCATGTTAAACCGGGAACAAGTAGCAGCCGCTTATACACATGACTAGCAGTAGGTCACTTAAACACTCTACCAAGTTTCATTGCGTAACTATGTTTTTGAAGGTGACTTTTGAATTTTTTTCTCTTTTTCCATTTTTTTCGAGTTCACCATGTTAAACCGGGAACAAGTAGCAGCCGCTTACACACATGACTAGTTGTAGGCTACTTAAACAACATACCAAGTTTCATTGCGTAACTATGTTTTTGAAGGTGACTTTTGAATTTTTTTCTGTTTTTCAATTTTTTTTCTATTTCACCATGTTAAACCGGGAACAAGGAGCAGCCGCTTCCGCGGATAACTAGTTGTAGGTTACTTAAACATGACTACATGAGTTTCATTGCGTAACTATGTTTTTGAAGGTGACTTTTGAATTTTTTTCTGTTTTTCCATTTTTTTCCATTTCACCATGTTAAACCGGGAACAAGTAGCAGCCGCTTACACACGTGACTATTTGTAGGTTACTTAAACACCCTACAAAGTTTCATTGCGTAACTATGTTTTTGAAGGTGACTTTTGAATTTTTTTCTGTTTTTCAATTTTTTTTCCATTTCACCATGTTAAACCAGGAACAAGGAGCAGCCGCTTCCACAGATAACTAGTTGTAGGCAACTTAAACACCCTACCAAGTTTCATTGCGTAACTATGTTTTTGAAGGTGACTTTTGAATTTTTTTCTGTTTTTCCATTTTTTTTCCATTTCGCCATGTTAAACCGGGAACAAGTAGCAGCCGCTTACACACATGACTAGTTGTAGGTTACTTAAACACCATACCGAGTTTCATTGCGTAACTATGTTTTTGAAGGTGACTTTTGAATTTTTTTCTGTTTTTCCATTTTTTTCCATTTTACTATGTTAAACCGGGAACAAGGAGCAGCCGCTTCCACAGATGATTAGCTGTAGGCAACTTAAACAACCTACCAAGTTTCATTGCGTAACTATGTTTTTGAAGGTGACTTTTGAATTTTTTTCTGTTTTTCCATTTTTTTCCATTTCACCATGTTAAACCGGGAACAAGTAGCAGCCGCTTACACACATGACTAGCTGTAGGTTACTTAAACACCCTACAAAGTTTCATTGCGTAACTATGTTTTTGAAGGTGACTTTTGAATTTTTTTCTGTTTTTCCATTTTTTTTCCATTTCACCATGTTAAACCGGGAACAAGTAGCAGCCGCTTACACACATGACTAGTTGTAGGTTACTTAAACACCATACCAAGTTTCATTGCGTAACTATGTTTTTGAAGGTGACTTTTGAATTTTTTTCTGTTTTTCCATTTTTTTTCCATTTCACCATGTTAAACCGGGAACAAGGAGCAGCCGCTTCCACAGATGGCTAGTTGTAGGCAACTTAAACACCCTACCAAGTTTCATTGCGTAACTATGTTTTTGAAGGTGACTTGAATTTTTTTCTGTTTTTCCATTTTTTTTCCATTTCACCATGTTAAACCGGGAACAAGTAGCAGCCGCTTACACACATGACTGGTTGTAGGTTACTTAAACACCCTACAAAGTTTCATTGCGTAACTATGTTTTTGAAGGTGACTTTTGAATTTTTTTCTGTTTTTCAATTTTTTTTCTATTTCACCATGTTAAACCGGGAACAAGGAGCAGCCGCTTCCGCAGATGACTAGTTGTAGGCAACTTAAACACCCTACCAAGTTTCATTGCGTAACTATGTTTTTGAAGGTGACTTTTGAATTTTTTTATCTTTTTCCATTTTTTTTCCATTTCACCATGTTAAACCGGGAACAAGGAGCAGCCGCTTCCGCAGATGACTAGTTGTAGGCAACTTAAACACCCTACAAAGTTTCATTGCGTAACTATGTTTTTGAAGGTGACTTTTGAATTTTTTTCTGTTTTTCCATTTTTTTTCCATTTCACCATGTTAAACCGGGAACAAGTAGCAGCCGCTTACACACATGACTAGTTGTAGGTTACTTAAACGCCCTACAAAGTTTCATTGCGTAACTATGTTTTTGAAGGTGACTTTTGAATTTTTTTATCTTTTTCCATTTTTTTTCCATTTCACCATGTTAAACCGGGAACAAGGAGCAGCCGCTTCCGCAGATGACTAGTTGTAGGTTACTTAAACGCCCTACAAAGTTTCATTGCGTAACTATGTTTTTGAAGGTGACTTTTGAATTTTTTTCTGTTTTTCCATTTTTTTTCCATTTCGCCATGTTAAACCGGGAACAAGTAGCAGCCGCTTACACACATGACTAGTTGTAGGTTACTTAAACGCCCTACAAAGTTTCATTGCGTAACTATGTTTTTGAAGGTGACTTTTGAATTTTTTTATCTTTTTCCATTTTTTTTCCATTTCACCATGTTAAACCGGGAACAAGGAGCAGCCGCTTACACACATGACTAGTTGTAGGTTACTTAAACGCCCTACAAAGTTTCATTGCGTAACTATGTTTTTGAAGGTGACTTTTGAATTTTTTTCTGTTTTTCCATTTTTTTCCCATTTCACCATGTTAAACCGGGAACAAGTAGCAGCCGCTTACACACATGACTAGTTGTAGGTTACTTAAACACATTACAAAGTTTCATTGCGTAACTATGTTTTTGAAGGTGACTTTTGAATTTTTTTCTGTTTTTCCATTTTTTTTCCATTTCGCCATGTTAAACCGGGAACAAGGAGCAGCCGCTTCCGCAGATGACTAGTTGTAGGCAACTTAAACACCCTACCAAGTTTCATTGCGTAACTATGTTTCTGAAGGTGACTTTTGAATTTTTTCCTGTTTTTCCATTTTTTTTCCATTTGAACATGTTAAACCGGGAACAAGGAGCAGCCGCTTCCACAGATGACTAGTTGTAGGCAACTTAAACACTCTACCAAGTTTCATTGCGTAACTATATTTTTAAAGAGGACTTTTAAATTTTTTTGGATTTTTTATTTTTTTCCAAATTTTTCAAATTCTCCATTTCTTAATAAAAAAAGTTATTTACCAAGGTTTTTGCAGCTTCTCAATGAAATAATTTTTGAAAATATACTTTTTTGTTAGGCTGCCAAATGTGGCTGCTAACTTCACATTTTGGCTGCTGTAAGTGGCTGCTAACTTCACACTTTGGCTGCTGTAAGGTGGCTGCTAGTTTCACACCAATAATTATTAAACTAAAAAAAAAAGAAAGCAAACTGCTGAAATCAAGAGACGAGTAAGACTACTTAATAATAAATTTGATTTTGTAAGAAACATGCGGGGACTAAATATATGAACAGGGCGACAGACAGAGAAGAGTGGAAGATATTGGGGGAGGCCTATGTCCAAAGAGGGATCGAAGAAGGCTAAACAGATAGATAGAACAGAAGAAAAATAGTAGTGTAGTATTTAAAAGACACAAAAATTCCCCCTGCTTATAAATGCGTGGTTATTCAAAAATATAATTACTTTTTGCCAAATTTCATTTATACCCTTAAACTGTCATTCTTTGGTTATTTTTGTACCAGTTGGTGCCATTTTGATGTATTGCTTTACTCAAGCAATTTCACCTATATTTTCTAATTTCAAATCGGCGTTATCTTGAAAAACATTTTCGAGCTAAACAACAGTTTGTCCAAATCTAATTTAGTTTTTGAAATTAACTTTTATCGATAAAACCTGACCCAAAAATACTATACGCATTTCGTTCTCTCTTTCGACCCCTATCCCTTTCATCACCTAATTAAAGCTTGGTATTGGAATAGTGGAGTGGATAAGGAGAGATCTATTTGATTTTGATTTGGAGCAGTACACAAAGCAAACTTGCCAAATGTTCCAATAAACACAATAAAAATATAATCTCCTAAAAATCTACACACCTAGAGTCTGGGATCCATAGGTAAGTACAAGAAGGATATTTGATGGGATTGGAAATTTACTTTCGTTTTGAGGTACTGAGGATATTTTTCTTGCTTTCAGCTGTTTGGTTTTTTTTAGCTTAACAATTTGTCCCTGGTATATATATTCCTCTAATTGTTCTATTTTCTATTGGTCTATTCTGATCGTAATATCTTCGTGTTTTTTATGATTTTAGTTTCGTGTAGTTCATATTCAAAGCTTTCTTTTAGCTGCTCTATCCAGGTCTTCCAGCATTTTTATCAGTTCTTCTTTTTTGTCTGCTATTAAGGTGATATCTTCAGCATATCTCAGGTGATTCATGTATTGTCCGCTTACTTTGATGCCTATTTCTTCCCAATCTAAATTTTTAAAAACATCTTCTCATGCCCGGTTAAATAGTTTAGCGGATCTAGGGCTTTCGAAAGCTTTTTCGAAGTCTATAAACGCAATATAGTGCAATGTTGTATTCGGTGGCTCGCTCTATTCGGATTTTCATGGTTAATAAGTGGTCAACTGTACTGAAACCTTTTCTGAAGTATGATTCATATCCGTCAAATTTTGTTGTTAGTCTATCTGCTAACATTTTCGTGAAAAACTTATAAATTACATTGAGGAGAAGTGTTATAGGTCGATAGTATTTTAGGGCTGTTCTATCGCCTTTCTTGTGTACAATAATAGTTATGAATTATTTCCAGTTGTTTGGGATTATTTTTTCTTTTAGTATTTTATTCAGAAGAATATGGAGGGTATTAACTAAAGCTTTGCTGCCTTATTTGAGCATTTCTGTAGTTACCCCGTCCGTTTATTTTCTTTAATGCTCTCTTTATTTCCGCTTTGCATATTTCAGGCTGTAGCTCTGAGTTTATGTTCTTTATTTTTGTTTGGAGTTTATTTAAGGTTTCTCGCGATTGTTCCTTTTTTGTTTGGTATAATTTGGCATAGAATAGTTGTGTGATTTATGATATCCTATTTAACGTTAGCTTTTCTCCTTTCTTTTAATTATTTCATATCTGTCTAGTCGGCCTTAGACATTTTTGGAATCTGATAGAGCTAAAATGTTTGCGCAGTACCCCCACTTATACTGTATGTAGGAATGGCGCTGAATATACCGTGATCCGTTCGTGGTCGCAATGATAGCAAAGCTATAAATATCCCACTTACGTCCGATTTCTTATCATCATAATCATCATCAAGGGTCGAAGCGGGAAGTTTATTTAAAAATCCTGTATCTATACGCACTATAATATCCCATTTTGTAGTGATAATAGAACACGATATTCTATCAAGGAAAAATCAGCTTAACACTTTCTCTAACAGCAATAACCGAAAAGCCAATTTGGGTTTTATGTTTCGGAAACATGCGATTCTACGCTACCCTTTTGCTTTTCACCAAACGAAAGGAAATGGCTTTCTTATAAATTATTATATCCAGAGAGCCAAACAGAGGGGCGTCAATATTTTTTTGATGCTTTTTGATTTAGGTAATGAAAAAGAATCATGCAATAATACAGGACCACAAGTAGCACCTACCAGGACTGGTATTCTCATAAATTGGCCCAAAAACGCTAAGCGAAACGCACAGCACCCTTCTGGCATTTGCGCGGACCGATCAAATTTGGTATTCACGTTGGTAAACGCGCCCTTGGGATGAAACTCGCTAAGCATCCTTCAAATGCCCGCTTTTACATAACAATTAGTTATTTTTGGTATTTGTTGATAAAAACATCGAAAATCTAGAGAATGTTATGGTTAGAAATGCTTTTAAAGATAAATGTTGGGGTAGCGGTGTCTTAACATGATTGCAATGTTACACTCCTAGGGTATAATCACGGATCACCTTTGTTAAGGTGATCCGTGGTATAATAATAAAGGTTATATAGACAAACCATAAATTTTCATCATATTCTATAAAATAAAGTTTTAGAACAAAATTTAGTTAAAAATCTTCAATAATTGTTAAAGTTTAAATTGTTTATTAATCATCACCATTTGATTGTTCCAATTGAATATACTCGCTCATACTAGGGTGTTTCCAATAAGGCTCAAATGCTCGGGTACCTACTCTAAAGGGTACCTTTATGGAAGTGTAGAAAACTATCCCATAAACAATTTTTAACTATTCATTTATCTGTACCACTTAAATAGATTCCAGAAGGGAGAGAAATACACAATAAGTGTAAAAACTGTGTGCATAATACTTTCTAGTGGTTTGAATTTTTTAAAAACGCCAAGCGGTTTCCAGAAACAGATGCTTTAAACAGGGTTAACTTTTTAAAAAATGCTCAGTGCAGTCGTACGTAAATCCATTTTTGCACTTTTGGTCAAGTGCTTAGCGAAATTGACGTCATAAAACGGTAAGCGTCTTAAAAACGCTATGCGTTTTTGATTACGAGAATACCTGTCCAAATTCACCTCCTACTAGTTTAGGAATAGTACCGACGCACAGTGCGGACAAAAATAGAGTTTTTGGACAATAATCAATATCTTTTTAATATGTCATTTTATATAATATATTAAAAAAATAAATTAAAGTACATTCAGTTTAACCTACAGTTACGTTAAAAATAAAAATCAATTTACTTTTGTGTTAGAAATTAAACTAAAATTATTTTTTTTATTCGGATTCATAGGCGTAGTTAGGAAGGCTTGGGGGGCTAAGTCCCTTCCAGACAAATTAAATTAGCAACCCCAAAATAATTATTTTTACCATACACAGACACATTGCACCCTCAGTTTCTTTGTTCTTAAAGATGATTCTAAGAAAGCCGTTTTAGGCCGTCCACGACTCGGTCAGGGTACGGCCTCTGTTTCCGAATCTGTATTTTTTGATTTTTCTGAATCCGTTTTATAACAAAATTTCTCAGATATAATATCTTTATTTAACCATTCGAAATAACGGGTTTGAAAATAAATTTTGTTTCGTCCCGATAGCTTCCATTTGAGACTGAGACTTTTGCAAAAATTTAATGATGCCTTGTTTAGAATTTGGTTATTTTTGTCAGAACATTCTTCTAAACCCAACAAGGGTTGAATTTTTTTGAAAATATTTAACACCTTCAGATTTTCGTGAGTTGCCACTCATTTAACATTGCAACAAGTCGCATTGGCGAAAACGAAAGTTTATTGAAGCTGTGTATATAATGCAGAATAAAGAAGTTTTCAGTCAACCAAGCACGGACATACCAAACATATGGAAACCACTCCTTAAGGAAAACAGGCGTCTTTGGATTAAAAAAGGGGGCGGGCCGTCACACCTGACTGCACACCAAGTAGTATAAGTAGTAGCCTAGAGACTAGATTGTTTAGTTTACACTTGATAACGGTTAGAGATACTTACTAACCGAAACGTCGTGTTTTAAAATAAATAAAGACAATGGAAGTCCGAAATTTTATTTCTACACAATCATTGTCTACGAGTTTCAAACAAAGAGTTGAAGAACGGTACGGACCCGGAATCAACAATCTATTCAGAGGCTACGAGAAGACCAAACTTAAAGTGATAAAGGAAGAAGAACACATTTCATTCTTGTGCGAGGCGCGCGACAGTGGTGTCATTCCGGTTGGTTTCCGCCTAAAAGCCAACTTTCCGGGAGTGAGAACGAAGAAGATCTTAGAGAGGACCAGCCAAGCACTAATCCGATCCCAAATCAGTTACCATCGATGGACAAAAGCCAACTTCAACGCCGACATGGAGGAGCGATTTGAGGAAATTAGACGACACACATGGGAGGAAGACTACGAACCGATAATTAGTAAAATTGACAGTATGGGCAACAGAGAACGACAGAAGATACGATCAACTCACCAAGAAAAACTTAAGAAACTACAGACACGTACTCAAGATAGAACAGACTCAACAACACCAAGCACTATAGTGAACATCTCCAAAAGGACTCTGAGCACCAACGAAGAATTGGTACTCAGTAAGGGACTTAAGTTCGCCATTGCACCGGCACAGACACCGACACTGGAAATTATTGCGGCAATAGAGACCGTTAGTCTACCTCAACCCGAAGCTGATGAGTTTCGCCATAAAGTAAGAACAACGTTGGACAGAAAGAAGCAACAAAAGACAAACATCACCAGTCAAGAACAACGGGCAATCAAGAACCTGCAGGCTGACAAATCAATCAAGATTCTACCGGCCGACAAAGGAAACGCAACGGTGATCATGGATGTCGAGACGTACGACAAAAAGATCCAAGAAGTTCTGGAGAAAGGAGACTACAAGCAGCTACCCAAAGACCCAACCACCACCATAGAAGGACGCATCTACAGGACTTTGAAGAAGTATGCTGAAAATATCCCGGACGCTGCTAGATCCCGCCTGACTCCACACCACAGTAAGGCACCACATTTTTATGGATTACCAAAGATCCATAAGAAGGATATACCACTGCGACCAATTACCAGCTCCAGGGACTCACCGACCAGCACTTTGTCGAGGTTTTTGTTGGACATAATTCAACCACTACAGGGTAAGTCCGAATCTTTTGTCAAAAACTCGGAACATTTTGTGGAGGTTTTAAAAGGTATCGAATTAGATCCCGGCGATAGATTTATAAGTTTTGATGTAGAAAGTCTCTACACCAACGTGCCAATAAATGAGTCACTCAGTATCATTAAAAACAAATTACAAACTGATGATACACTTCACGAGAGAACAACGCTATCGGTGGAGGGGGTGATGGATCTTTTGGAGCTCTGTCTCCGTAACTCTTACTTTCAAGTGAAAGATAAGTTTTACGCGCAAAATGATGGACTCCCAATGGGTTCATCTCTTTCGCCAGTGGTAGCAAACATCTACATGGAGTGGCTCGAGGGCCATGCGATCAACACAGCAAGAGTCAAACCAAAACTATGGCTACGATACATGGATGACACATTTATTATATGGCCGGAAAATGATGACGAACTACAAAATTTTCTACACCATTTAAACGGTATTCGACCAACAATCAAGTGCACCATGGAAATTGAAAAAGATTCGGCCTTTCCTTTTTTGGATGTTCT
Source organism: Aspidapion aeneum (assembly GCA_963576565.1). Lineage (NCBI taxonomy): Eukaryota > Metazoa > Arthropoda > Insecta > Coleoptera > Brentidae > Aspidapion > Aspidapion aeneum. The sequence continues at coordinate 115,271,171 of OY755040.1, forward strand.
TGTCAAACGATTAGACAGAAACATTTAAACCACTGTATATAGGAAACCTACACACACGGGACAGTACCTAAATTTTAAGTCTAATCATTCTGTTGCAACAAAACAAGGAGTTATAAGAAGTTTGTATTTAAGAGCCGTAAATATTTGTAGTAATAATGAAGAATTAACCACAGAAATTAACAACATTAAAAAGGACTTACAACAGAATGGTTATTCCGAGAAATTAATAAACTCAACGATATTTAAAATTAAAAACAAACTAAATGTACCAAATTCTCAAAATAATAATCCGTTAGGTGTTATTAACATTCCATATGTTCAAGGGATTTCAGAAAACATAAGACGAATAGCTAAACACTATAATATAAAAACAGTATTTTCTTCGGGAAATACGATAAGAAGTTTTGTAACTAAAACAAAACCAGACAATCCCTCAAATAATAAGGAATGTATTTACCAAATCCCGTGTGAGTGTGGTAAATCATATGTAGGTGAAACGAAACGCCCTCTTCAGGTTAGAGTAAATGAACATCTAAAAAGTACCCAATTAGGGGATATTGAAAAATCCGGTTTAGCAGATCATGCATGGTCAAATGATCACAGGATTCAGTGGTCAGAAGCTAAAGTTTTACATAAGGAGTCGCATTGGCGAAAACGAAAGTTTATTGAAGCTGTGTATATAATGCAGAATAAAGAAGTTTTCAGTCAACCAAGCACGGACATACCAAACATATGGAAACCACTCCTTAAGGAAAACAGGCGTCTTTGGATTAAAAAAGGGGGCGGGCCGTTACACCTGACTGCACACCAAGTAGTATAAGTAGTAGCCTAGAGACTAGATTGTTTAGTTTACACTTGATAACGGTTAGAGATACTTACTAACCGAAACGTCGTGTTTTAAAATAAATAAAGACAATGGAAGTCCGAAATTTTATTTCTAGTATATTATCTTCTTAGTGACTTAAGTGGCACTTTTATCCCGAGAAGAAAAAATTTTTTGTAGCTACAGTTCGCCCAGTGCTCAAAAGATACTTTAGTCATTTTGAGGCCCCGTTTTTATTAAAATTATTTTGCAAGAAAAACAGACTTCCCATTTTTACGTTTTAACTTTGAACTTCACTTTTTATCCACGGGAAAAAAAGTGATACTTTATTCCTAAACTTTGTGGTAAAAAGCGCACTTTTGATCTCTAAAGTGCAAAAAAACTATTTTTTTTTAATATTCGACCACACAAACACCAGAATAATTTTTGGCATAAATATTTTATAAGTATTTTTATAATTTTATTGTCTACCTCAAATTATTGTTTTTCTGCGTTCCCATTGACAAAAAACGGCCAATACGATATGCGATTCTAAAATATTTAATTTTCCATTTTGCTCACAGTAGTATAAGGTGACTTAATTTTGGGAATTTTTTTAAAATTTATTAACACCTATAACCACTTGCCATCACCGAATAATAAGCCTCATATCTTCTCCAGATTTAGTGCCATTTTTGACACCTTGCTGTCGCCATTTTTGACGTTGATGAGAGCTGTCACAATTTTATATTTGTCCAAATGGCGGCAAGACTAGTTTTAAGGGTAAACCTAAACAGGAGATTATGTGAGGCCTCTCAACCGGGGTGGTAATCAATGTGTTATAAATTATTAGGATTGAAGTATATTATTTAAAAAAATACAGCATCCTTAGTAGCAGCCAGTAGCAAAAAATATTTATGCTACCTTTTTACTAATTCATTGGACTAATATTTAGGATATATGCCAGACCTTGCAAATCTTTGCAATTTTTTATAACCTTAATAAAATTTAAAAAATATTTTTTTTTGTAAGAATAACAGTTTTAATTAATTTTTTTTAAAAGCGAGACGTCAATTTGACAAAATTTTATTTAAACAAATAGCATAGATACATATCACTGTAATACTTAAAGAAAAAAAAATTATATTCAAATGCAGAACCAGTAAAATTAATTTTCTGATAGGTATTTCATACGATTTTTTGGTACCTGTTTTAAAATATCGACTTTAACTATTTATTTTGTTCACTTTTGCAAGTGTGACTAAAAAATATGTTATCATTACAGATAAACTGGACATTTATCTATAGTTTTGCAATATTAAAACTTTTAAAATGTAACCTCAGTTTTTCGAATATTGCCCACAGGAGTCCGCACTGTGCGACGTAACGCTGCGCGCCGACCGTTCTAATTAAATTTATTATAATAACAAAACGGGATTTGAATTTAAATGGTATTTTTGCCATTTATAAGCTTTTAAATATTTTTAATTAAATATTGTTTCCGACATCAACAAGCATTAGTTACATGCAAGACTAGGTTAAGAACAAGTAAAATTTATGGCAACGCAGCGACTTGTGTTTAGGCATTGATCGTCAGGATCGCTGTATTTTAATAAAAGTTTTATTCGGCTAATCTGTCTTTTGAGCCACTTATATCACAATAATTTATATTTTGTAACTGGAAACAAATTTAACAAACTATTTTCAATTTTTAGGAAACACACTAGTTTGTAAAGGTTTGGAACATGGAAACACAAAATGTCGAAAGTACAAAATATCGAAAACAAAATATCGAAATTTAAAATGTCGAAACTACAAAATGTCGAAATGCAAAATGTCGAAATTACAAAATGACGAAATTACGAAATGTCGAAATTACAAAATGTCGAAATTACAAAATGTCGAAATTACAAAATGTCGAAATTACAAAATGTCGAAATCACAAAATGTCGAAATTACAAAATGTCGAAATTACAAAATGTCGAAATGCAAAATGTCGAAATTACAAAACGTCGAAATTACAAAATGTCGAAATTACTAAATGTCGAATTACAAAATGTCGAAATTACAAAAAATTAGCAGTGTTGTAGTTGAGTTTGGTTGGGTTAGGTTCGGTTCGGTTTGGTTTGGTTCGGTTCGGTTCGGTTCGGTCCGGTTCGGTTCGGTTCGGTTCGGTTCGGTTCGGTTCGGTTCGGTTCGGTTCGATTCGGTTCGGTTCGGTTCGGTTCGGTTCGGTTCGGTTCGGTTCGGTTCGGTTCGGTTCGGTTCGGTTCGGTTCGGTTCGGTTCGGTTCGGTTCGGTTCGGTTCGGTCCGGTTCGGTTCGGTTCGGTTCGGTTCGGTTCGGTCCGGTTCGGTTCGGTTCGGTTCGGTTCGGTTCGGTTCGGTTCGGTTCGGTTCGGTTCGGTTCGGTTCGGTTCGGTTCGGTTCGGTTCGGTTCGGTTCGGTTCGGTTCGGTTCGGTTCGGTTCGGATTTACACCTTCTAGGATCCCGGGAAAGAAGTCAGGAAAGTTTTTTTTGTTGGAAAAAAATTGTTGGTTTAATTTACTTTGGTTCGAATCAGTTCGGTTCGGCTAGATTTGTTTAGGTTTCGTCAGGTTAGGTTTTTGAAACTTTCTATTTTCATGTGGTTAGGTCAGATTAGGTTTAGTTAGATTAGGTTAGGTAACGTCAGGCTCGGGTTAGGTTAAGGTTTAGAAATTTTCTATTTTTTTTTTTCGATATTCGTTAATTTTGATATTTTGTGTGTTTGACATTTTGTAATTTTGACATTTTATAATTTTGACAATTTGTAATTTCGACATTTTGTAATTTCGACATTTTGCTTTTCGACATTTTGTAATTTCGACATTTTGTAATTTCGACATTTTGTAATTTCGACATTTTGTAATTTCGACATTTTGTAATTTCGACATTTTGCCTTTCGACATTTTTTCGATGTTTCGTCCGCCGCTCATTTAAAGCACAGTCTCTTTCTTAGTGGATCGCTTTAGCATTAGAGTTTGGCCTACCGTCAAACTATGAGTGCCTAGAAAGCGCAGGGTAACTTTCGCTAAGACAAGAAAATTATTCCAAGGATTCTTGAGTTGGTTTTGGTATGCTTCACTTCGCTTCAATTAAGGGTTTTTTTCAATTGCGGATATGTGAACTGTCAATTATTTTAACTTTGTATAAAACTAATATCTTTGTTATTCATAACTATTTTGATCTTTTAAGTTTATTTAATTTTAAAACCTGTTTCTTGTGCTTAACAATTTTCTTTCTATCTTTTTCTGGTTTTTTGACATACACACAATTTTTATTTAAAGTGTTGCACAAATTGGTAGCTTACAACATTGAATCTTTGATTATTAATCGCTGTTTTGTCATCGCTACTTTTTTAAGGCCACTAGTGACAGAGAGTGCATTGGACATCGTAGGCATCAAAATTTACTTAAAGCCCTTTAAATTAAGCACTGTATGAGAACGAAATTTTTAAATCCAAACATAGGCCTTTTGTTTTAATAGAATTGTTGATACATTATTAACAGTTTTACATTTGTTTAATAGGATTTAAAATCAAATCGCCATGTATAGAGATTTTGTATAAAAATTGAAATTCAGATTGATTCAGCCTGCCTATTATGCAACGCTGAACACGTATAGAATCCGTATTTTTGTTGGCATGTTCAATGGCGTTACTGGTTGAAATATTTTTTTTATTTGTCACGTTTCGTAACTTAATACCTTGGGAAATTTGGTATTCGTTTTGCAAATTCACAGTACGTAATATTCGCTTTTAATATTTTTGTACAGACAAGTGCAAACACTGTGGTGCAGGTTGAGAATGTTTAAAAAATTTAATCCTTAAAAAAATGCAAACAAAATATCCTTTTTGTGAAGTGTATTGTTTTAATTCATATTTTTTTATGATTTTGCTTTGTTTATTTTATATATTTAAAATATTGGCATGTTGTTCGATTATTGAAACAATTAAATATGCAAAATTTGTTTATTAAAATGGTTCCTGAAACCTCGGCTGGAACCCAGATGAATGTATCGGTCTGTCGGACTGACGCCGACGCAGTGCTGCCAGATTTGAAGGTTTTCCTTCAATATGAAGGGTTTTCGACAAGAAATTTGACTATTGAAGGATGGCAGGTTTTTATGCGAATTTGAAGGATTTTGATAGTTTGAGGCAAAGTTTATATATTTTACAATTATGCCAATAATTTTACTAAACTTAACTTATGTAGGAAAATTTAAAGACTATTTTTAAGGTTGGTTTTTATGATTTAAGTTATAATTCTTTTACTTATTTGGTTTTTTTTTCCATTTAAAGTAAAAAAATTAGTTCTTGCTGTAAAGTTTCTTTTGGTTTATTTTTTATGTTTTTGTCACTTAGTTGAAGGAAAGTCTGGCAACAATGCGCGGACATCACCTAAGATGTGGTTCTTTGCCAGATCACCACTCTAGAGTAACATAAAAAAATCGAAGCGTTGTGATATCATTTGAATCAACGTACAACAAAATATTGTTACAAATTCCATATAAATATTAAATTTTTGCAGAAAAAAGGTCTTATTGGTTTATCATAAAGTAAAATATTCCTGGGCATATCACACCACCACTGACCGGTGCAATTTCAAGGTAAAAAAAATACCAAAATAATATTATTAAATTCATCAGGATCTGTTATATATCTTATCAATATCTTAAATAATAAACATCCTTTTTAAAACAACTTTGAACTTTTTCCTGCTTTATCGCCAAACAAACAGCATCAAAAGGTTCTTTTTACAAAATCGCACCGTGTTGCATGTTTACAAAACGCTGACTGCAAAATCAGCCTTTCCTGTTTACGATTTTAAAATTACTGACCGAGCTCAACCAACATTTTTGTGCGAAATTCGCATGGAAAAACAAACTTTGGTTGCAATTTTCTTAGAATAAATTAGCGGTAAAGAACTAGATTTTTTCACAATGTTGCCAAAATAGGGATTAAAGTTAACCTTAAACTATTCAATTCATAAGCAGTAGCGGCTGCTACAGGGAGGGCAACGGGGCAGAGCCCTCCCTAAACTAGACAACAAACAGTATTTTTAATTGATTTATTTTACAAAAGTTAAATCTTCCCATACGATGTCTAGTTCGTTTTTTTAATGTGTGGTTAACAAAAGGCGATGAATTGGATAAACTTTTTTAGCGTAAATAATTACAAGCCGCCAGGACCGCGCGGGACAAGATTTCAATTTCACCCATTTTTCAGCGGTGTATGGGTGGTTGTCCTCGCCCGAGGGCAGGAGGAATGTTTGTTTTAGTTGACGTCGGCCATATTCATCGTGCGAAAACGTTCGTTGCCCTTCCTACGTGTTACCGGTTCTATCCTTAGTGAAGAGGTATGAGTTTGTTTTGGTTCGGGGTAGGTCAGTAGTTAAAAGCCTTGCCGGTCGCGTGTCCAGTGTTTGTTTTTGTTTGTTTTCAAAATGGAAATAAATACCGTCAATTTTATAATCAACTGTGAAAATTTAAATACGTTGAAATATGAACTTCGATTACAAATAAAATCCTTAGGGCCACATAGACCGGACCTAAAAATCCTAAAAATTAACCAAAATTTTACTGCAAGTAATAAAAAATAATACGATGCTGAAAACTGGTTTTGCGGTTGTGAAAAACGAAATGCTTTTCTTTGCTTTATTTGTCTTATCATGAAGAATCCACGAAGTGATCCTGCGTGGGTGGCACAGGGAATATGTGATATCAAGCACTTAAGTGAAAAGTTAAAGACACAAAGTAAGTCCTACTTATTGAAATAACCACATAGAATTTTTTATGCTGGGCAAGACTAATATTAGGTGCCAATTGAATAGTGCCTATAGGCAAAACATTAACGAACATAATGAAAAAATTGCAAAAAAAACATATACTTAGTAGGTTAATGGACTATTTAAAATTCTGTGGGATTTTTGAGGTTACTCTATGGGACCATGATGAATCTGAAACTGGTTCTAATCCGAGCACTTTGCGCATGTAAAAGAAGGGCGAATAGACTTTATCTATAAATAAATAAACTAAAAACTACACCTAGTAGCTGCTTGTTTGTAAAATGCTAAAATAAAATTGTTTAGGTATTTTTTTTATCTCCTTTTCCGTGCAATATAATAAAAACGCGAGCTTAAATAATAAACATTAGAAAAAAATGCTAATGCTGAACTGTCATATTACCCACAATAAAGCCACTTGGTTCCATAATTCAGAAATGTAAGTTGTGCTGTCAATGCTGTCATTTTGATCGATTTGTAGGTTAAGCCGTTCTTGTTCTGTGTCCCTCATTTTAGCTCCTATTTATAAAAGCAATTTTCGGTACTAAAGGTTACAACGTCATTTTTTAATAAAACTCATTCTAAATCTATTCTTGTTCCATGTTTTTAAAATCAAGAATCGGCTAATTTACATGCAGATGTTGCTTTTCAAAGTTTACACTTTAAAACTGCAACTTGGCATAAAAGTTAAATGCAATCTTGGAAGTTCCAAGAATATATTTCATGCCAGAAATAAACTGGATAAAATTAATTTAAACTAAATATTTTTGTAATAAATATAACACCTTATTTAACATTTTTTAATAAAACCAAAGGACTTGAAATGCAATACAAAAACAAGTTTCATTCTATAAAGCAGTTGAGTTTAGTGCTTTTGCGTACTTACTTATAATAAGGACTTATTGCAATAAAGCTAGACGGCAATAGTGCTGGTCTGTCAATGTTAGACCTTTGTGTATTATAAGGACCGGGATCTAATTCGATCTTTTTTAAAACCTCCGAGTTTTTGACAAAATACTGGATTCTTTAGTTTACACTTGAAAACGGTTAGAGATACTTACTAACCGAAACGTCGTGTTTCAAAATAAATAAAGACAACGGAAGTCCGAAATTTTATTTCAGCAAACGTTTGTTATTGGCCACATCACACCGAAAAATAAATCTTGAGGAACCGCTCTTGAAGCGAACGAAACCGAGTGTAAACCAAAAGTTTGGTCTTCGTTCGCCGTTCGGTGTGCATTCGCTTAATGTATACGCATCTTAAAGAAGTTCGTATTTATATTTAAAAGATGAAAAAAACTAGGCAGATATATTGTTTATTTTTAAACATTGTTTTTGTTTATTTATTCATATATTTTTGTATTATTTTAATTTTAATTCCCTTTTATATTTAGGAATATTTTTTTTATTACACTTATAATATATTTAATGAAGGCATCAATCTAGTTACCTAAAATAAATTCAAAATTTGTCGCCTGTCGTTCAATTGATTAATGATCCTAGTGCTTTTACTGCTGTCGCAGGCGGTGTTTGCTAAAAAAGAGTTTTACAAGCTCAACGCGTTTCGATAATGATCTTAACTTTGCAAAGGTTTATCGTTTTGTCTATCTAAATAGTAAAGGGTCAGCATTTTGCTAAAATAAAGGGAAGTTTAGATTCTTTGTTCAAATAAGATATTTTGTATTATTTTTTGTTTTAATATTCGTTTAAACAATACATACATAAAGGAAGGGGGCTTTCTTTAGATGTTCTAGAAACTATTCTGTCTGGTTAAGGCATTGTTTTTACGCTACGACGGGTGCAAGTCAAGCTAAAGCGGTTATTTTAGGCTAGTAGTAAAATAAAATAAAAATTGAGATAAAAACAAAACTTTTTATTAATCATAATAAAAAAGATTTCCTTTTAACTTCATCATTCAACGGATTTCTGCGAACGTTAGAAGAATTACGAATCAACGATTCTGGAAACAAAATTTCGGACTATCAATTTGTTTATTTATTTTAAGCACAACGTTTCGGTTAGTAGGTATATCCAACCGTTTTCAACTCACAAATTCTACTTAACCTTTGTCTGCAATTTTCAAATATGTAAATGGTTATGTATAGTGGTATAAAAGTGAAAACCTATTTAAACGATGTTATTTCACAGAGCCTGGCTGCTTGTCTGGCTGTCTATCATATTTAAGGATTAATTTTTTTCCTTTCCTTTAACCGATTTTAATGAAATTTGGCACAGTGATGTAAGTCTGATGACAATACAATATTGTGATTTGAAAATTTGGGGCGAAGGAGGTGGCTGAGTGGTGTAAAAGGGTAGAAATGGGATAAATTCGTAAAACTTTGTAATGAAGACAGATACAAACATGCGGTTTTCAGATTTATGATCTGATCTGGTGAAAATATAATTTTATGAAAAAAATTATGATAGGGGTAGGTAAGCAGTGGAAAGGGGGTAAATTCATAACTTTGGAATCAAAAGAAATACAAAAGTGGTTTTCAGGTGATTTGATCTGATGACAAAAAAATTTTATGAACAAAAAACTGAAGAGACTGGGGTGGGTAATGAGTGTAAAGCGGGTAAATTTAAAACTATAAAATCCAAAAAGATACGAACATGCGGTTTTCAAATTTGTAATGAGGTTATCAGACGTGTTTGAGGTATGTAAAGCGATAAATTCAATGGACATAAGATTAAGGAATTGTATTGTACAAAATTGATCAAAAAAGATTATACATCCTGCATTTTATTTCTTTTTGATTAAGACTTAAAAGTTAAAAATAAAATAAATAAAAAAGTTTTTGGTATCTTTAATAATCGCGCCACGATTTTATATCAAACAGTTCAAGATTGTTGTAAACAGATACTTGCCAAATAATTTTTAACTTTTTAGTGTAATTTTGTAATAAAATCGTTGAAAAAAAATTATTTCATTTAAAAAAAAGATTTCTTATTTTAACAACACCAAAGTTTACACAATTAAAATATAAGTTGCTGCACTTGTCAAAAATCAATGGAAATATAGGGATAAACGCGTGGCGACGTAGACTGCCGCTGGTTGTAACTGCAAAACAGGGGTGCGATTCGGCGTTTGATGTCGGCTGCCAGGTCAAAAATCCACCAGCCACTAACCCACTGCAAAACAGGTGTGCGATTCGGCGTTTGATGTCGGCCGCCGGCCGGCTCAAGTACAGCAACTTAGAACACTAAACTACTAGAAGCAGCATAACCTCAAACCATAGGCAGGTTTGTTTGAGTAAATGATCTCCAGACCTTGTTGTCAAGTTAATTTGAAAACATTCCTAAACCTTTAATGATACAAACATTTCTTTGTAAATCTTAAATATAGTACAAAACCATAATACAGCATGAAACCAGAGAATACTTCTTTATATTAATAATGATTCAACATTCTTTTGTAGCAAGTATGTAAGAATCTTAATAGTAATAATAATACAAAATCGTGCATATAATACACAAAAAATAATATATTTAAAACAATGTGGCAGCTTAAGAACCGGCTGTTTGTTTACATAACAAGCTTAAAATATTTAACTACACCTATGTTTTGTTTACAGAAAGATTAGCTGTTCACTTACTTGTAAAAGGACCATTTATTTCCTTCGGCATGGGATGTTTTTTACACCTCGCTTTTTTTACCATATTGACTTTAACGCAAAAACACAATAAAAAAGCACAAAATCACAGGTTTTTTAGCACGGATCACCTTTTAGTCCACAACGATTCAAAATACAATGACGGCCATCAACAACAAGTGACAGTACGTCATCGACCACGCCGTTGTTGGCGAGGTTGCCGCGCTGTTAAATTTTTCGAATGTTTAAAGGACTCAATTATTATTAATTAAAGTAATTTGACAAAAGTAAAAATATTTTTGTTGTATTTATCTTGGTGAAACTATTAAGATATGCTTTTACATTTTATTTTGAATAAAAATAATGTTAATTTTTAAAGAAAATACCATTTATTTAATTATGCCTTTTTAGTTATCTTATCACATTATGTAAACGTGGCAATTTAGGTTCTTTTCCCCCCTGGCTCCTTTGTAAATATTAGACTCAATCAATAAAAAAACATGCTGCTTCCACGGGGTTTATTGTTCGAAGTGCAGCAACTTATATTTTAATGGTGTAAACTTTGACAACACCGTCATCGTTCTAAGGATTTCCGCTAACGTTCGATAAAATTACTGGATAAAATTTGTAGCAATATCAGGTTTACATGTTCCGCCGATATTAGGTCCGTAAATTCGTCGGAATTACGACGTCTCCCGTTTAATATGGCACTTAAAGAGCTTTTTATGTTTCGTATTTGATTCTTTACGAGATTCACGTTCGGTCTAAACACGATTTGCGAACCTTGCGACTTCTGTACGATTAGTTTGCCTTCTTAGATTGGTTAAAATTTATTTTTAAATGGACTTTGTGTGTAATGGAAAAGGAACAAATTGCGCTGAAGAATGCTTTTAAAGCTCAGTAATATTTTAGATAAACTTGGATGAGGTAAATCAATATAAGCTGATAAAAGTGTCAACTATTTATTATATAATGGGTCTGTTCCATCAGGCCATGTGACAGTCATAAAACCGTCCGAAAAATCCCAAATCCCAAAGCGCGCGCAATGCAGTACGAGGACTCTTTTAAAACGGTTTTGGTTAGATGGAACGACCAAATAACTGTCCAAAAACCGAATGCTATTGGGGTCGTGATCGATTTTCTTCAGGCATGTGATTATATACGAGAGAGTTAAATTCTAAGTCACGTGACTAAAAGAAAGGGTAGGTTTGGCGTCTCGCGTAAAGTATAGATCGAAAGATGAGTTCGAAAGCACGAGATAAAAGTTGCACACAGAAAGGATTACACAATTACATAGGATTATCATAATATATTTTTAATTTTAATTCTTTAAACTGCAGATAAAATTACATTAATTTAATTTATATTCACAAGCTATAAACCACTACAGGCTGCCTCATAAACTAAAGATACCAAAAATTAAAACGAACTTGCATTAGCACGTATTTTTGGGCGGAACTTGTGAATTTTTTTTATTTAATATCACAAGTTTTATGTGAAATTTATATATTTATTCTTTTGTAATTTGATTTCTACAAATTATTTCTGAAATTTCCTACATATTATAGAAAGCCTTATTATTCACAAAGTTTTTGTAATTTTATTCATTTTTAGGAAAGAGAAATCGTGATACTTCTAAGAAGTTTCTACAAATCACATTTTGTAGCTTGTACCTTGGTAGGTATATATAGTTAATGACCTTAATGTCGATGCTTTAAAGCGAAGTCGTAAAATTTCACATCCGGTGTTATCGCTCTTCTTTTAACTATTAGTTCACAGGTCACCGGGATTTGCTGCGATCAGGGTAAACCCTTATGTTTCTATTCCTATCCAATCACCAGCTAAACTAGTTTTTCTTTTTCTAAGCAGGCTACCCTATGGCTATCAGTATAGCTTTTTCCCATGGGTATACCTACACCATCCACAGTCCCGTAGTAATAAAAATTAAGAGGCTCTTGGAACAAAATCAACAGATGAAAGAAAGAAATTTAAAAAATATTTGTATATTTACGTGGCTTACCCGGCATTTTGTCCTTTGTTAAAATTGGTTGTGAAACTCCATTTATTTTGACAAAAATTTTAATTTTTTGGACTATTCACTGTTTTTTGAATTTTCTCAGAGAAAGTTTATTATTATTTTATTTTATGTAATTTTATGGTATATTTTTATCTCAGGTGATGTAAACTAGAAATGCGTGTGTTTTACATACAATTTTTCCAGTACAACATATGATAAACACAGACAAAGAAAAGAGAGAGAGAGAGAGAGAGAGCAATCATTTCTAATGCACCTGTCTTCAGTCCTTGTATTTCAGAGGAGTCCGAAACCAGTTTAAGTGGATTGATGGGACGAAAACTGACTGTCCGAAAACAGCACAACGTCGACCTGGAACGTAAAAAGGATTTTTCCTACCATTTTATGACCGTCGCACGCGGTGATGGAACGAAACTATTAAGTATCAAGAGCAAAGGAGACCTTAAAATATCTCTTCAATTGTAAAAGACAAAATTTTTGCTTTTCCATTTTCTTTTCATAAATAACTTGTGGGTTTTTCCAATTGAGTTATTTCCTTTTGTTACTCGGAAAACCACGAAGACTGCACATTTTAGAGAAATCTAAATTACTTGTCAAGAGCAGAAACTGAACTTAAAACAGCTCTAAAATTCTCCCTTTTAATGGCGAAATTTCCTTTTCTTGGATGGCAGAACTAACTATTAAGGACTAATTTATTGAAAGTGCTAATTAGGTGGCTATCCTATTTAAATGAATAAAAGTTTCCCGGCCCAGACGGACAAAAAACCAAGCGAGCATAATTTGCGTGCTGTTGGCGGAAAAAAGGAGAAAAAGTCGGGGAAAAAGCGGGCTTTATTTTTGGCGAAACGACCACTGAACCTGAAAAGTTTTTTGATTAGGGTCAGAAAAAAGGCTACGGGGTGGCTGTCAAAACGGCTGCTGCTGGATGAGCATTTTAAATATTACATGAATAGTTGCCGCAATTAACTAAACATACTGATGTTTATCCAGCGTGACCAGCCTTCTATCTAGGGAAAAGCAGAAAAGCGTAAAACCAATCTTGCCGGATTAGCCTAAATATCAGTATAAGCTGCTCAGTTCGCGAAACGTTAATTTCGTCAGTTTTATGTGTAGGAGTGATACACAACCAGATAATATAAAATTTTCCTTGTTCCTAAAAGTAAAATAATTCCCTGGATTGATTGATTGATTAGTTCCGCCAGCAAGAATGAGTTTTGGGAGTGACACTGCAGCTATTTAGCTTATTGTATCTCCTGCTAGGTGGTTTTCCCTAGTTCAGAAGGCTTGATGACCTCGCTAAGAGCAGCAGCCCCTTTACTAGATTTCTCTGACAGTCTGCCTCTCTGGAAGGGTTTTCCTCCAGGAGGATTTTTGTTCTGGTGAAGGTCAGTACTGGGCACTCAAATATTATGTAAGAGGCTGTTTCGTCGTCCTCGTCACAAAGTCTGCATATGGGCTCATCTCTGTAGATTCCCATTCTATGCATATGTTTTCTCACTGTGCAGTGACCAGTTATAAGTCCCGTTACCTGCCGGATTTGTTTTCTATTGAGTATTAGTAGTTCACAGGTGAGCGAGGGTAATGGTGATGACACCATTTTCTTACTGTGGTTTCGCCTTGCTAATAAATGCCAGTGGTTTCGATGTTCCTCACTTATCCATCGTTTTATGTAGCCACGTACCAAGGTTTTCGAAATTCCAAACGCAGGTTCTGACCCTATGAATGGTTTTTCAGATCCTTTTTTAGCAAGTGAATCTGCCTTTTCGTTGCCTTGAACCCCCGTGTGCCCTGGCACCCACGCATGAGTAACCTTGTTGTGTTTTGCCAGGGTTAATAAGGATTGCAGACAGTTCCAGACTAACTGAGAGTTAGTTTGTTGACTCGCTAGAGCTTTAATTGCTGCTTGGCTATCTGTGAAGATTGTGATAGCCTTGTTGTGATATCCTCTTTCCAGATTTTCCCGCAGACAAACCTCTATAGCGTGTGTATATGTTTGGAATACTGTGGCGTATTTCCCCAAAGATGTAACCCAGTTTAATCTAGGGGCTAAGCTCTGACAAAAAAAAATAGTTCCCTTACTTTTACAAACAAGCAGTACTTTACTTACATTCACTTAAGTCAATTTTGTTTGAAAGATAACTTACCAATCTACAGGTAAGCTACCTAATATTTAATTTTAGTTTTTGTAATGCGTTTTTAGTCCAACAAGTCCAAAAAAAAAGTAATGGTGGACCACAGTGGTGCAGGGTGCGTAGGGGACGTGAGAGAGGGGGTGACACCCTAGGGGGGCGGCAAAGGTTCAGCCTCAAACAAATATCAGAATTATGAGTAATAGTCCCTCTTTAACCACAAATGAAAATTTAAAAACAGAAGCAGACATATCTTGAGTAAATGTGTCGGAGACAAAATTCTCAGAAAATATTGGAGGAATAAAACTTTAAATGCTCGCAGGCGAAAATAGATACAAATTTTTTGATAAATGAAAACCTGCAGAAAAAGGTTTGAAACCGGAAAAATACGCTGCAGGTAGGAAAAATATTTTCAAGGAATCGGAAACCGATGGATTAAAACGTTTATTTACCAGAACAACAGTGGCCTTATTCCCACTAAATTAACGTGTAGTTGAAAAGGACGTGATAAGTTTACCAAAAAAAGGAATTTTTTATATTCACTTTTTTGCAAACTCTAGACATGTTGCTTAGGTATGGACAAAATAATTTAGAGCTCGCCTTTATATTTCATTGATATTTCAAGTTCATTATAGAGCAATATCCTTGGAGCTCACAAACTATTTTGTAAAGGACTTTTTTGGTCATTACGCCCGCCAGAATATATTGTTTACCAAATAAACCCCTTTTTAAGGAGCTTAATGTCGAGTTTCTTGAACATAAACCTCCAAACTATAATATTCGTGTCATATAGAAGGTTGTTTTTGCTTTAAATCCAAGCTGTCTACGTGTGTGCTGGTAAGGGTTTTCTCTCTGGGGTTTGTGTTTTATTAATTTTTTTCCTGTTACTTCAGAAAATTGGTTTCGTGACAAAATGGTTTTTGGAAGAAGGGTTTACGATAATGCTGTATTAAGTTTTATTTTGGTAAAATGTATACGCGACACGAAAAATAAAATATTGTTTTAATTTCTTTATAAAATAAAAAAGCTTTTATGGAGAAGTAAATAAAATAAAAAAATAAAACATTCTAAAAAATTAATTTTTTAATGTTAAATAATCCATAAAATTGAGTAAGTTTTCAAACTTTAACACATTATAACCGACTTTAACGTAGACTTCTTTCTTTAACTAACTGAGGCAAAGGGAAACTTTAATTACTTACTGATAAGCAATAGGTAACCTAAAAGTTGAAACAATGAATTTCAAAATTAAAAGTATTTTTTAAAACAAATTTGCAGTCGTTCTATTTAAAAATAATATTATATTTCCTCAAAGTCTAATACTTTGAGCAAAACCCGGCATTTTTGCAACCGCTCTTACCGCACAAGGCACGCTAAAGCCCGCTTTCCACCTATGCGTGCCCACCCTGATTCAAAAAATGCATCACGGCGTTTTTTGAATCAGGGTGGGAACACAAAGGTGGAAACCGGGTCTAAGAGTGAGGCTTGTGGGTTATGACTAACCCCTGATCATCATTGTTGCTTAGATAGCGTAGAGGAGATATACATAAGAGATAATGATTAAATTAAATAAATTTTAAATAATTTGTTTTTTAATTTTTAGAAAAATTTGAACAAAATCGGGATTTCACATCAAAATATTTACCTGTCTGGTATCTGGTGGTTCTTAAAGGTTCTAATTTACACAAAATTAGAGTAGGAAAAATACTTAAAAACGTTTGGTGATCTTGTGGTTTATCGTAACCATTATGAAAATAAGGATGCTACCAGGAAAATCACAAAAAAATGGTGTTTTTTTAACAACCAAAATTGTGTAAAAATTAATAAGGGGAAAGTGATAGCATTATTTGAACCAGTTCAGAAATTAACAAGATGTGGAGAGCCAGCTTCCGAGGATAAAAGCAAGTTACCAACGGAGGTACTTCAGCAATTTCAGTCAACTTGGCAACATTATCACTCTAGAAGAATTTCGTAAAGCGAGAGAGTTTATCGAATAGCAAAGTAATATCTTCGAAACTAAGAGTATTTCGGGAAGCAGAAACCTTATTCAATATGCTATCAACACTGGCGATGCCCAACCGATAAGACAGCTCCCAAGAAGACTAGCAATGGCCAAACAATAATTTTGAAGAGTCGTCAAGTCCTTGGTCATCTCCTGTGGTGTTGGTCTCTAAAAAGGATGGAAGGATGTGTCGTGGCCCCCCACTTTTGTCTATCTGTCTGTCACAGCATCTAGCGCCTAAACGGTTGGTGCGATTTTGACGAAACTTTGTATCTATCTATGGTTTAGACTTTTTTTTAAATAAAATTATAGCATGTAGGTAGTTAAAAGTACGTTATAGGAAGAAAAAAAAATTTCTTGCGAAGACAGCATGTAGATTTAGTTTTTATGTTATAATACACACTAAATGATAATCAAGTTGCATGTTAACGTCATTTTAGTTAAATAAAATAACTATAGCAAAAGAATAAAAAAAGTAATTACCGTTGGAAAATGTTCTTCGTTATCCTAAACTGTTGAAAATGCTAAATCAGCTTGCTGCTATCTTTATTCCTGCAAACTACGTAAATCAAACAGCTTCGTCCGAGACAAATCATGTTTAAATATAAACTCTTGATGAAAAGCAAATGTTGGGTAGTATGTGTGTGTTAAATGTCTGAAATCTCAGCACCTACCTCAAAATATATTAAATTAAAAAAAGACAGGTCTTGTATGAGTTGATTAAAATTTTCAAAAGTTTTTTCGCACTGCACTTTTAGGCGGGAAATCAGAGTTAAATTGTAAAAATCAGAGATAAATAGTGACAATTATGTTAGGACAATCAACATCCCCTTTAAAAATTCTATACATTGTTGTTAAAAAATTTTTGTCCTTCTTTGGTTTAGTGACAATCTATTAAATATTTCTAATAAGATGTTGTTATCACAGCCTCTTTTTGGATAAAACCCAAACTTTCTAAAGTGCATGGTTTTTAAATTTTTGCTTGAACTCCTTCGATCACACTAATCTAAATGTTATATTGGGGGCACCAGATAACACTTCCATATTCCAGTATTGGTAATACCATACTGTTAAATAAGTAAATGCTTACTTCATTGTTAAAACTTCTGGTATTTCTATAAATAAACCCAGCAACTATTTGGGCATCGAAGATACACCCAGGTCTTTTTGTTCAGATACACGGATTAGGTTTTCATTATTTACTGTATAATCAAATTCAATTAAGTTTTTTTTACGACTAAATGAAAATCAAGAGCATTTACACAAATTTAAGTTAAAACTATTCTCCTGGTAATATAGGGATATGTCCTGAAATTCTCTTTGAAGTGTTTCACAATCCTCCAATGATAAAATTTTAACAAACCATTGAAGGCAATAATAAAAAGAAGTGGTCCGAGATTTGGCCCTTGGGGCACATCAGAAGAGTAGACCTACTACCTTTTAATTCTACAAACTGATGCCTTTTATTTGTGCTGATTCCGAAATGAGATTAAATGAAATTAGTTAACTATGAAGAAACATCCATGCCAGTTAGTCTATTAAAAATAGTGCTGTAACTTACTTTATCAAATGCCTTTCTTATATCCGTGTAAACAACATCTAATTGACTTTTTCTGTTTAAACCCTTATTTACGTATTGTGAGAAAGTTGTTACATTTGTTAAGGTAGATCTTTTGGGTAAGAAGCCATTCTGTCTGGAAGATACTTTATTTAACACTTCGGCAAAAAGCCTATCAAATATTATGATTTCGAATATCTTCCAAGAAACAAGCAAGTACTCTCTACACACTTTTAATATAGAAGCAGGAATACTATCATGCCCAATAGATTTATTGAGTTTTAGTTTTTTAGAAGCTTTTTCTATCTCTGAAATAGACATATCTTTCTCACAAAACTACGATTTAATGTCGTTTTTACTGGTAAGATTAATATTGTGATTGTCGATAAAAGCGGACTAAAGTACGTTGCAAAGCCATCGGCAATATTATTCGTTCCCGTGTATGTTTCGTTTTCAACGTCAGGACTCCCTTTAAAACTTAAAAAAATTGACCAGAAAACTTTTGAGTTAAACGTAAGAGTCGCTTTTATATATATTAATTTCTTTATGCCCTTTATGCCACTACATGCATTTATAAAATCAGTTTGATACTTTACCGATTGTCTTTAACAAAACGTTTATAACGATGCGAAATCGATGATTTAACAACAATGTAAAATTAAAGAAATACATTTATAATTACGAACAATAAGAGCATTACGACGTTGATGCAATGCAGCTGACAATATGTTAAAATCGAGATGGCCGTGCCCTTTCTTCGTAAAAGATGGGCGTAATGACAATGTAAATCACAACAACCACAGGCGGTTCAGCCTACGTAACCTAAACGCCTCAAAGTTTAAACAATTCTTTAAGAGTTGTTTTATTTGAGCTCCTTTTTTACAATCACGATAGGTTTAAGGACATGCTAGTTGATATTAGGGTAAAATAGCAGCACTATCCTATTGTACACTTATCATTATCTGTAACAAATTCGAATACGCTATTAGGTAAAAAAAAGGTTAAAAAGCAAAGGTATCAACGTTACTGATCGAAGAGCGGCAATTAAGTTTGCTCCCAAAGTGAAGTGGATATAACTGCAAAAAATTGAAAATCTAGCTGCTCAATTTGTCTTCTTGAAAGTCAAAAACCATATAGATTTATTGTAACTGTCAAAACTACTGTGTTACATTTAATCGCATTAACAGAATTCTTACTTTAAAAGAGATTGTCTCAGTTTCGCGTAAAATGCTGTTACATTACACAATACAACCATTTCGTTTTGCACGGCAGAACTTGACCTTCGAAAACCAAAGAACACAGAAATTGTTTTGGATGCGTTAGGGGCAGCGATACCCTACGGGTGCGAAGCAGCTGCTACAGGGAGGGCAACGGGGCGTTATTATTTAAGTTATTTTCCCTTACTACATGATTGTCTAGTTCTTTTTATTATTTGTGGTTAACAACAAGCGATTAATTGGGTGAACCTTTTTAGCGTAAATAATTACAAGCCGGCAGCGCTGCGCGGTGCAAGGTTTCAATTTCACCGATTTTCAGCAGTGGCTGTTCTCACGCGGGGGCGGGAGGAATGTTTGTTTTAGTTGACGTGACCATCATCATCGTGCGGAAACGTTTGCCGTCCTTTCTAGTGTTGCCGGTTCTATCCTTAGATAAAAGGAATGAACTATTTTTGATTTGGGGTTTGTCAGTAGTAAAAAGCCTTGCCGGTCGCGTGTCATTGTTTGTTTTTGTTATCGTTTGTTTATAAAATTGAAATAAATATCGTCGATTACATAATTAACTGTGCAAATTTAAATACTTTGACATAAAAGTTCGATTACAATTAAAATCTTTAGGGCCACAGAGACCGGACCGAAAAATTAACCAAAATTTTAGTGTAATGCCGAGCGGTGTTCCATAAAAACTTATAATATAAAATTTCATAAAAAATTATACGATGCTGAAAACTGGTTGTGCGGTTGTGAGAAAAGAAATTCTTTTTTTTGCTTTATTTGTCTTGTTATGAACAATCCACGAAGTAATCTTGCGTGCAATGGGAATGTGTGATATCAAGCACTTTAGTGAAAAGTTTAAAAGACACAAAGTAAGTGATATTCATTTAAATAACCACATAGAATTTTCTGTGCTAGGCAAGACTGATATTAGGTGCCAATTGAATAGTGCCTATAGGCAAAACATTACCGAACATAATGAAAATGTGACAAAAATTAAACATACACTTAGTAGGTTGATAGACTGTTTAAAATTCTGTGGGATTTTTTAGGTTGCTCTACGGGGCTATAAAAACTTTATCTATAAACAAATAAACTAAAAACTACACCAAGTAGCTGCTTGATTGGAAAATAAAATGGTTTCGGTAAGTTTTTTTATCTAATTTTTTTATGCAATTTAAATTTCTGCCCCCCAATTTATAACGTCAGCAGCCACCAATGGTGCGAAGCCATCCGGTCTACGTAGTGGATTGGCAGTGCCGTATTGATTCTGCACCTGCGCAGTTCAATACTGACACTAATACGGGCAAATAAAAAGAGATGCTTTTTTACCCTAAGCCAGGCAGTAAGAGTGCCAGGCAGTATTCTGATAGTTTCCCATTGAAAACTAACACTTGATCTTTCAAAATTGACATACTAAAGTGGAGTTTAGAAATCCAGTCGTTTGTTTTCCTTTAATAAAGGCGGCAGTAATATTTACGGTTCTTATAATACACAATGGCCTTATTTAAAAAGAAGACAGCTGTTCTTGTAATCTGAAACTGTCTAAATAGTGCCTGCTACTATTACTGCCTGGCTTTGTTGTAATATGTATCCCTAATATTTCTATAAAGTTTTTTTTTACTTCCAAATCCTATGGACCAAAAAATAAACATAATTTTTAAACAATGGGAAAAAAAGGTTCTTGGTCTGTCATTTTTTTGAGGCCACACCAAGTATCGAATGACATTACAGAAAGTGTTCATTTATTATGAGTACAAAGTGAAAGTCAAGAAAAATCGATGTGTCTATACAAAATCATGTAGTAGATTTATTATAAAAAATATCCTTGTATGGTAAATATAAAACTTTTAAAATAGTGTAAAGACAGATATTCCAGATATGGCAAGATAGAAATCTATTACAGTCGAACCTCTGTAACTCGAACCTGAAGGGACAACCTAAACAGTTCGAGTTATGGAGAGTTCGAGTTATAGAAACTCGAGTTACATAGGTTAAAATACATGTAAAAAGTGCAGGGACCGCTTAAAAGGTTCGAGTTATAGAGGGGTTCGAGTTATAGAGGTTCGAGTTAGAGAGGTTCAACTGTATTTATTATTGTTTTGTTTTTTTCTGAAAGAAAAAGGAAAGTCTCTACCTGGAAAATTTTTAAAGGAAAACAAAGAATATACAAGTAAAATCACCCTGTACGGTAGTAAAACTTTTTGTTTGTACATGAAATTCATGTTTCCCATAATAACTTTTTTTTATAATTCCAAGAAGTAGACACTAATGCACCAATCACAAAACCAA
The DNA here is from genome assembly GCA_963576565.1 of Aspidapion aeneum. Taxonomy (NCBI): domain Eukaryota; kingdom Metazoa; phylum Arthropoda; class Insecta; order Coleoptera; family Brentidae; genus Aspidapion; species Aspidapion aeneum. The sequence goes on from OY755040.1 coordinate 115,292,596, forward strand.
ATGACAGTAGTGTGTAAATAAATAATGATGCAAAAAAACATAAATCTTTTCCCAAAGGGAGGAACATTTTCTGGAAATTACATGCAAGAATGCGAGGGTCGAGCGAGAATAGTAAATCAGAGAGAAATAAATCTGAGAAAAATCTGGAATATAAATTTATTTATGCTTCACGTCTGAACGCCCCCTAGTCAAAATGGGCTTCTGCACAATTTTTAAAATTTCTTTTATTGACTGCAGCCTAACAAGATAAAGTGATTATAGAACAAGGTATATTGGTTTTTGTCTTCGAACATTAATCGATTTTCTAAAGTTTTTGGGAAAATAGGGCGTATAAGTAGAGTTCAAATACTCAAGGTACGTCCAAATCGAGCAACAAAATGTATCCAATCGCGACGTAGATTTTGTTGGTGTTGGCAACATTTTATTTTCTGGTGTGTACAAGGCTTAGCTAGAGGAGCGGGCAAAAAGTGCGCACTAATCTATATTTTTTGTTGAGCCCGCCGTTTGTTGCAAGCCCTCCAGCACGCGATTTCTTGGTCAAAAATTTCGTTGTTGTTTTTATGTTTAAACGGCATGGAAACAAAGACAGCAAGACTTCTTCTTAGCCGATTTGCAGTACCTACAATTTCGAAAATTCAAAGATATAAGCTCCCCATACAGGCACACCCTTTCTTGCGGCGGTTAGGAGGCGCATAGAACGGCATGGCAAGAAAAGCGTGATGTCCTATAAAATAAATAAATCAGTGGTGGTCCGTGAGTTGCAAAGCTGGAGGGCGCAAATGGCTTGAGGGTGGGGTTAAAGGTTTTTTCAAGCAGCACTTAACTGATTCTGAAATAATCGCTTTACCTAGCAATGCAACTCCAGTGCAAAATGTTATTATGTTCTCTAGAAGATTCATTTTTTCTTATTTTCTCAGGAAGAAGGTGAAAATCTTTTACACCCGTTTCTGCCCAAATAGGGTCAATTCCTGATGCCGAATTAGAAAACAACACACACGGGAAATAGTTCAAGTTGGTTCATCACATCATCCGCAAGTCTAGTTATTTTTCTTATAGATGTTCTTTAATTGTGATTTTATCTTCCAAAGAAAGACTAGAAATATTGTTTTTAATAATATAACTAACGCAAAATTATAACACGACTAAAAAAGCAAAACAATATGAATAAGGTACAAAACTACCGTATTATCATGTTATATTATTCAGACTGGCCCATAACATAAGAGACACGCGGTCCAACCCGCAATATTCTGTGGACTAGCCGCAAAATAATTGCGCCTTTCATTGCATTAAAACAGCGGTATGACCCCCTCCGCTTCTACCCCGTTTCCATCGTAACGCGGGTCGCGAGATGGCTTGTGGCCCTAGAAAGCCGAGCGGCTACCGATACATCGAGTCGTACTTAATCGTGTCGGCAGGCGGTCAGAGCCAGTGTCGGAGCTGAGCTTTAGTCAAGGTAGGTGTCGAGGCGAAAGGGAAAATTATAGAAGAAGCAAATAATTAAATAAAAAATATTTTTTATTTAACATTTTTTTTGTATTTTTAAGGAGGGGCTCGCGGTCATGCAGCCTTAAACTGCAGCCGCTCCTTAAACAAATTATTTAGTACATGACAGAACGGACTACTTCAGTTATTTATGTCGTTTACACTAAAAATCGCAATAAAAAACAAATTAAAAAGTTAGAGAGGGCGGATTCTCTGACCTGGTGTAGCTCAACTAACTAATTATTAATATTTTTACCCAACCGCAGCACGGCGAAAGGAAGGGTAATGTTTTTCGATTGTTGTATGTAAGTAAATATGTGTCACGCTAGAGGCTAAACGGCAGAACCGATTTTGACAAAAAAGGTGTCGTTGAATTCCTACTGATCCCGAAGGTGTTATAGGCTATATTTTTTAAAAACAGGAATTCACATGGTGGTCTTCAGACGCCATTTTGTCACATGATGTAGGCTTTAAGGCATACAAACTATCTAAATTTCAGGCGATTTTATTCCTTGATTACTCATTGCAAATGTACTCTAATTTGCTGTAGTTACTTTGTAATCCTCTCCACTTCCACCCATCTCCCCTCCTGTCATTCCTCGACCCTCTTCAAAAACCATATTCGCATAATGTTATCAAATATAGAGCGATTTCAAAAATTCTTTCTGCATACGCTTTCAGATATTGTTTCCAACGCCATTTTACTAGTTCCCCCCCTTCACCTCGCCTCTCTCTCTCTCAATTCTGCAACCCTTATTAGTAATAGTTATAGCTGTAACTTGCACAAATATAAAGTGATTTCAAAAGTTCTTTCTGCACACGCTTGAAGACTTCTTTCCAACATCATTTTACTAGTTCGCCCCTCCCTCCTGATTAGTAATAGTTGTAGCTATACCTTTCACAAATACAGAGCGATTTCAAAAATTCTTTCTGCACACGATTTAGTCCTTTTTTTCCATCATCATTTTACTAGTTTCCTCCTTCCTCTCCCTCTCTTCTCCCCACCCTCCTTATTAGTAATAGTTGTAGCTGTACCTTTCACGCTTTAAGATTTTTTTTGACACCATTTTGACTAGTTTCCTCTTCCCTCTCTCCTCCCCCATAATAATAAAAAAAACACCCAACTGCTAAAGTTATTTGTAACTACTATAACCCATCAAAACCAAAAGTTGAAACATGTTGTACATTATAGGTATACCTATCAATTTTGTACTCAACTGCGACTAGTACTTACAAGTAAATTTAGCAGTTGGGTGTTTTTTTATTTAAAATATTTTTTATTAAATATTGTTGTTATACCCAAATTTTGCCTCATGACAAAGTAGCGCCTCATGGTCTTCTTTATGATGACATAAACATAAAAAAGGCTTTTATCAAAATATGTGCCATAGTTGTTGCTAGTGTGTGGAATTCGTAGATAATAGAGCAGATAGGTTTTATTGCCGCGCCTCTATAAATTTAAGCTAACACGCTTTTTGGTAGCGTTAATGTTGCGGAAAAGAGTTATGGTAATGTATACTTACGAGATACTAGAGACGGTGGTTACTTTTATTTTTCGGAAGCATAAAAGTAACACCACATCAAACGCCAAGATAAAAAAAAATAACAAGAGACACATACCAAACCGTCCAAAACAAAATACGAAATACGATAGAATGTTTAAGCTTTAAGGAGGCTAATTTTGCCCGAAAATTATTTTTTAGAAATACAATACAAAAGAAAATCAAAATTCTAACAAGATACGTTTGGTATTTTAAACAAAATCTTTTATATGAACAGAAAAAATATTTCAATTCGTTTTTTATAGACAACATTTAATAGGATTTATAAAAGCGTAGCCAATTTTATATTTGCTGCAGGACACCAAATCAGACAAGAGCCAACAACCTCCTAACTAAAGCGCCACTCTTATATACGGGGGGCGAGTCAATTCGATTGAGAAAATTTAGTTTAGATCACGGGACCCGGGTTTGCAGATTATTTTTAGTTATTTTGAACAAAGTGTTGTAGGATTTTAAACACAATTTTTTCTATTTACAAAAAGTTTTTTTAAGGGCCACTGCACTGATTCATAAGATGTTTAGTGATAATAGTATTTTATCAAACAAGTGCGGAATACGCAATAAACACACGCGTTAGGGATGTATGAGATAAAAACTATGAGGATGTGGAAACAAAAATAAAGCACAACAATACAAATTACTACGGAGACAAATATAATCAGACAAAAAAAATTGAAAGGAAGCTTGCGGGCAATTCCTCAAAACGGGGATATTAGTAGCTCGTATACTAACTTCGGTCTTGTTGGAACTCCTCGGTAGGAGCGTAACAAGTGTTAAGGGACAATTAATACGGATGATGATGTCTGAAAATGAAATATGAAATGTGGACATTTACTGAAAATAGACCAACTGCCGAATTGCAATATCAGTCAGGGTAGCCTCAGTTTGAGGCGAAATTTGACGTCACTACGGAGACAGATATGATCAGTCTCAGTAAATCTGTCAAGCCCGGAGAAAAATTGAAAGAAATATTGTGAGGACATTCTTAACGAAAAGACAACAAAGCTTGCGGGAAATTCTTCAAAACGGGAAATATTAGTAGCTCGTATACTAGTTTCGATTTTTTGGACCTCTTCGGTACGAGCGTAACAAGTGTTAAGAGACGATTAATAGGGATGATGATGTCTGAAAAGGAAATATGAAATGTGGACATTTACTGAAAACAGACCAACTGCCGAATTGCAATATTAGTCAGGGTATATATAGGATATTTCAAAATTACGAAATAACAATTGATTTTTTAAAATTTTGCAAACACTTTTTAGCGTATTACTTTCAAAAGTACGAAACGGGAGTTTTTTGAGTTGCAAAAAAAATAATTTATTTTCTAAACATTTTCCAATCTTCAGAGCTCTGTGCCAAACTTATAAAAAATTTTAAGAAAATGTTTTTGATATTTTTTGACATCCTAAACCAGCTATTGTCTGTAGCTCTATTAATAACGAAGATAACAATGGTTCCTACTTGCCTCTTACTTTTTGAAGACCTTGTATGTAATGATGTCCCGTGAATTTTGGCAATCACAACACCGTGTCTCCTCGAAACTGAAAGGTTTATTGTTCACACTCCAATTTTACAAAATTTAATTACACAGCATTTAAATTTATTTAAATCTTGGCACGATAAATTGACGCTAATTATATGTTTTCTTTTTCTTTTAGGTAAGAAGTTTGATTAATAGTCAACTGAACGGAATGACGTCTCGGTAACACCCGGTACTGTTGGTAAGCATCCTGATTTTTTTGCAATTAAGAAGACTAATTTTATAATAAATTGTTTTTTCCAACTAACTTTAACAGCTTTTTATATGAAAATACCAAAATATAATTGTACATATAAGTAACATACACAATAAATTTAAATATTATTCCTGACCGTTAGAATTGTAAATTATTTTAAATCCTGGAGATCGGTCTGTCTAACCGACAGTTTAGCCATTTTTACCATTTTACATTTTTTAAGATTTTTTATATTAAGTATAGGTTTTTTATTTTAAAAACATATTAAATATTTTTAGTTTACTATATCACCTTGCCGCAACCTCGATGCAAGGTTTACTATAAAAAAAATACCTATGAACTTCAAAGATCACGTTTAGATGTAAGAATTTGTGTATAAAAGAAAAATCTGTGAATTAATAAAATAAGTTAGCAACTTGTACTGTAATAGTATATATTGCGACTCAACCTACCTTGGCCATGCCATCTTGCCATTACCTAAAGTGAGCCTGCTATAGGGAAATAGGGATTTAGAGATATAGGAACTCCCTATATCTACACGGTCAATAAAAATCTCTTTTTTTTTTAGTTTGTGACGTTTCAGTTTATTCAATCAACATCAGACAGACAATTTTATTTTTGTATATTTGTATTTTTAATTTAATAGCAATTTTTGCATTATTTATTTTAAAACTATCGATGTGGTGGTTTCAAAGTCTGTTTTTTTTTCCAATTTAAATTTATAATTTTGTTATTCTCTGTATCTAAAAATTGTAATTATTCTAAATTTGTAAATTCTTTTGGCCGAATTTAATTCTTTTTAGAACTTGTATTTGCAAAATATGCTTTAATTTTTACAATTTTGTAAAAAACAGAATCTCCTACAACATTTTTGGAAATATGAGTTTATCCGATCAAGTATATTAAGCGTGCGAGCCTTGCAAGCTAGCCAATACATTAACTTATACCCAGCGCTAACAAGCAAACAATGCTTCAGCGCTTAATGTTTCTTTTACTACTACTACTACTATGTCGGTTTAGAACGTTTTTCTATGTTGTCCGACGCCTATTCCCCCCCTCCTTCGATTCTGACAATTATCTTCTGTCAGGTTTTTTTGACTCATTGATCTTTGGATTCAAAGATTATAGATTATAATATATTTGAATTGACTGTTGCCATTCTAGTTTGGGACGCCCTCTTTTTCTGCGCCCTATTGTTTGCCATTAAAGACATCCAATAACCTTTTTTTGTGCTTTTACTATTATTTTTTTCAGTTCTTTACTGTCTGTTCCTGTCTTATCAAATGTGATACCCAAGTATACATACTCATTGCATGGAGATATTGTGCCCATTGTCTAGTTCATTTGATTCGTTTCCAATACATAAGTACCGTGTCTTGTCCACGTTCACTGTTAATCCTCACTTTTGGTATTCTTCCGTTAAATTTCTCATCATATACTCCATGTCTTCTTTATCTTTAACTACAGTTACTTGGTCGTCAGCAAACTGTAGTGCGTATGTGGTAAATCGGCCGTTAAAATGTATTCCCATGCCGTGTACTTTACGTTTCCTGTTTTTTAGAGCAACTGCGAAATATATTTTAAGAAGAAAGAGATACAACATCCTTGTGTTAAGCCTTTCTTTACCAGGAATTCTTTTGAAAGTCGATTTAAAATTTTAATTTTAGATTTTGACCCTTTGTATAGTTTTTTTATCGCTTTTATGTATGTATGATTGATATAAGTTTGCTCTAACACTGTCCATCAATTTTCTACTGGAACGGTATCATGCTTTTTGTAGGTTCACGAAGGTAACTTATATTAAGTCTATATATTTCTGGCCCTCCTTTTCTCAATAATTTCTGGTTAAGACAAAAAACATTATCACTACAAGATCTGCCTGCATGAAACCCACTTTGCTCTTCTTCTTGTTCATTAAAATCATTCTCTATTAGATCTCTAAGAATCCTACCGTACAATCTACTTAGAGTATTGGTTGCTGAAATTCCTATGTATTTGTTGCATTCAGGCTTGTTTCCTTTTTTTATGTATTCAGGGGGTGCATGCAGTTTTCCAATCATCAGGTAATGGATGCCTGTTTATGCTTTGATTGATAATATATTGAGATTTTCTAGTAGTTTGTCTTATTAGTCTATTGATTTTTTTACCTAAATAGAAAAAAGTAAAAATAAATTCAAAGAAAATCCCGAGATTATATACCCACTTTGTCTCTTATTTTGGATCATTCGGGATAAGATTTAAACTTTTCTAGTCATCCTATGCACGTTTTCGACTTCGACCATAACATAAAAACAAAAGAACAAACGTTGTTAAAAGAAAAAGTGCCAACCATAAAATAAAATACAAACAAAGGGCAGCATAAAGTTTGCTGTAATAAAATTTTTAATAAAGCGCAGAATGCATTTGCTGAGCAAACAAACGTAAGTATGCATTAAAGTGGTAAAGTAAAAATCATAAAAGTTGCAGACATAAAAAAGTAACTAAAAAACAAAAGAATTAGTACATCAATTAAATCTGGAAATTTTGTCAGAACGATAATAAGATTTGGGACAATAAAAATCTAGGGGAAATCAACACACACACGAAATTCAAAAAATCGCAAAGATATTTTTGAATATTTTTATAGTTGTTTGTGATATTTGACCATCTTGAAGTCAGCTACGTTTACAACTTAGAGCCAGCTTTCTAAACACAACATTTGATCTGCAGGTTTTTGAATTTCAGCAATTTAAGGAATAAAACTCTAATAAAATAATACAACTGGCCAGTGGCGGTTTGGGGGTGCACACCAAAAAATAAAATAAAAATTGCGGCGCAGGCGAAAATTCTTTTTGAGTGCCACGCTAACTTTTTGGGCCTTTGAGTGGGCCGTCATATCATATAATTTAGAGCAAATAATTAAAAAATGAGATATTTAGATAGATATTAGTTACCTACCTATTATTATTGTTTTTATATATAAATAATAAATTATAACATCTAGTTTATTTTCTCTTGTAATGGCAAAGATGAAAATTTAATTGTCTTTTAATATTGCACGCTAATGCTATCAGAATTAGAAACTTCCGCCATTGTCGTAAATACCAAATCGTCGAAATCAAAACAAACCGCCGCCCGTGCCCGACCGATAATGCCAAGTTGTCTAAGTATTAGTGGTGTGCAAATACTATCTACTCGATACTTTAATAATATCTGATACATGGACGGATTCGAAGTAATCGAATCCTTCGACGCCAAAATACCCGTTACTCGCATCCCGAATGGGACAGAAGCCGAAGTGTTACTTTCGTATTAATCATATCGGAAAATATCTGATACTCGAATAGGAAGTATCAGTATCTACACGATACTTGGAAAAATCGTTGCACACACAACTACTAAGCGCACGAATTAAAAGTGCCCGTGATCTGATCTAACATGCTATGCGAACCGAAGACGCTGGGGTCATCACCGGGGTGCGAGCGGCATCGAGGCTGGTTTTTGTATACGCGCTGTGCCGCAGGAAAGCTCAGATTCTGTGTACTGTAAAATTCTATTGGGACATGTCGTCCTCTCTTTCTATATTTCTTAATTAGCATGCGACATAACATCTAGGGTGCATAGAATTTGGTTCCAGTAAATAAAAGCGTTGTTTGATGGAGAGTTTGAACACGAATACAAACACATACATACCAGGTATTAATTCCTAGATTATATTATAGTCTTTAGTGAATTTCTTTTGGGGTAATTATGAATTATCAAAGTTTAATATTTTTTTAAGTAAAATTTGGGAGTGCACGTGCACATGTGCACCTATGGAGAAACCGCCACTGCAACTGGCACTATTGTTAGTGTGTTAACATCAATATTTCATTGTAAAATTTAATTACGGTTACCTGTCTCCAAAATTCCCATTAAAACCGTTGGGCGTTTCCGATTACCAAAGCCTTTCTGCCCCCATTCCGCACTAATGTGCGTTCCAGATCAAATGTACTCGAAGAGATAACGCAATATTGGGATTTGAGACACCAATTTCAGCGTTGTACTAACACATACGGCGGCCTCTTGATGTTCTTTGGGTTTCCAAGGGTAAAGGAGTCGATACCAATGCTTTTATTTGGCTCTGAACGTCACTTTTTTGTGCCTCTGTTTATTTTTAAATAGCTTCTTGTTTTTTAAATTTTCTCTGTCTTAAACCGATTATTTTCCTGTGTCATGCTTTTTGTAAAAAAAATATTTTTTCTTGTAAAATAAAATAGATAGATTCTCCATATTCTTTTCATCTAAAAGTGTTAAAGAAAGGATATATCTATAAATATTCTTCGAGTAGTTCTGTGGGGTGAATTAATCAATATCATAATTTTTGAACTCTCTATAATGGACGAATATTTTATAAAAAATAATCGTAAACCGGAGCCAAGTAATTAACAAAAATCTATATAAATAAAAATAGAAATTAAATTAAATTAAATTGGTTTGGCACTTTTTGTTGGCAGATCAAAAACAAAATTTAATTCAAAATTAGAAATTTTTTGGCCTGCTACATCTGGGTTTGGTTTGGTTTGGTTTGATGTTTTAACAATAACTACATTTTTAGTTTATAGTTAGTCTTTTACTGTGTGTATCTATCATCGGTATTCAGTATGATCCATATGATATAGCCGCAGTGCACTTTGCTTTTTCGTTTGTATTTATTTTGTTACTTATATTTATCATTTTTGGAATCTATGCAGATAGAAATCTCTAAACTAAACTATAGATTCTTATTACAGATATTTGTCGTGGATTCGCTCACCAATAAGTGCTAATGACATTCAAGAATCAATTTTCGTGTTTTTTCCGACATTGTGAACTTTTAGCAATGAAACAAGATATTAACTATGTCTACTATGTCAAACTCTAATCTAATACTTTTTAACGTGTTGCGTTAAACGTAAAAATAACTCAAGACTCGAATAAAATTACTAGACTGCAAAGTTCAGAGTAGTATCTTTTGATTGTATAGGTATTTTGGATAGTTTATTAATAGTAAAGTCATTAGCAATTGCTTTATGTCAATCACTATTTAACATAATTTTGATTGTATAACAGATAGAATTTTTAACTAGGGCGCTACAACTAACCTTTATATTTATGATTATTTTAATTTCATTAATTAACAATTCTTTAGTTAGTTCTTTCTTAACAGAAATTTCTATTTAATTAAGTTGCCTTCTGCCATTACCAGTAGAAATTTTGTCAAAAAATATCTGTTATTCATATTAAAGAAAAAAACACTCCAACAAAAAAACATGTGCCTTAGAACTTAACTTTTGTATTTTTTTCACTATTTTATCTTTTATCGGTTAAAAAGCCGATAAGAAGTCGAAAACACGTGGAATTTTTAATAGCGAGGTTACAAAACTATCCATCGTTCTTATTCGGGCGCTTTGGGCTGACTGAACACTTTTCTATTGCATTGGATTAGTTGATCTCAACACGTGGAATGATTTAGTACAAATACCGGTCACCAGAGTATTGACAGTCAGGATTTTAGGTCGGTTGGCAATATCAGGAACATGACAATAATTGGGTTACCTACCTTACTATAAGATGGATAAAGCATATTGAAGGAATATCACCTAATGGCCACCGTAGCTTAGGACACCAGAAAGCTAGCAGCGGGCTAACAACTTACAGCAACCCCGACTTTATCTCTAAACAATATTTCACTAAAGAAAATGATTAACTTTACCACTCGCAGAGGTGGAGATAGGGTAATATTTTTACCCCTCGCTGTGACGCGCTGTTGCGAAATTAAATTTTGATGCAATAATAATTTTTGCCTTACGACACAACGGACACACTATATGGCGCGGAAAATGTTTAATGGAACAATATTAATTTTAATGGAAGATGTTAAAAGTATTGCAAAATTTGGCATATAGAATAATTGTTGATTTTTAACATGTTGCACACATGTAGTGTAATAAAACGATTTAAAAAAAATTGCTTTATCTAATTAGTATTTATTTTTATCTATTTGCTCACTTATTTCTTAAAGTAAATTCAAATATTAACGTTTTTGCTTAATTGGTTTTCTCAGTTTGAAACCAAAACCAAAAGAAAATATAGATATATCTCTGGAAGTAATCATTTGTAATTTATGACAGTCTCTATTATCCCTGGTGTAGACTTGAATAGAAGTTCTTCTCATAAAACATGGCTCACATGTCTTAAAACTTTTATCATATAAATATTATTTAAAATTATGATTTTACCCGTTTTGCCAGGGTCTTCAGGCAAGCTTTAATAAGATTTTGATATTTAGCATTCTATATACGTACTGGAACATTTTATTAGTTAACTAGCATTAATTAATATCTTTTATATTGTAACTAGCTTTCCAGCCAGTTCTTTCTTTTATAGGACCATTATCTTATCTCTTATTTACATTGTAATGCTGGATAAACAAGCAGCCCTTACGCTCGTAGATAAATCTGGGGGTTCTATCATGCTTGGTTAGATGCTTTTCTTTTCTGAAGCACAGGACAGCGTAGCGCAAGCTCTAGTTTTCCGTGTCTAAAGGCACCAAAGACAAGATGTGGAAGGAACGAAAACGTATCTAGAAACTTTGTTACCTGTTTGAAGACAGAGTATAGTCAGGTCTTTTACTATCAACTTCTTTTTTAAAATGGAGATTTTTACAAGGGAAATTACTCTTCCTTTCAATAAGTGTCTTTTGTTTGTTTCTTAGTATAACTTAATTAATAATATTTTTTCTGACTTCAGTTCATCACTGTTTTAATTCAACATCAAAATATTTCTTTAAAAAAATTTTCTTGTTGCCAAAGATTTTGTTTATAAGTTTATAGTGTCCTTACCTTGAGTACCGTCCTAAAATAGGTACCATTTCGACTGATACAACAGTACTAAATTCATTAGTATATAAAAAACATTTTCTTTTAATACCACTAAATACATTCTAAGGTATATTATATATTTTTTGTTCCAAAAAATATATAACGCCAAATTTTAATCACCAAGGTGCCGAATAGCGATTAGATTTGCATAAAACCGTCTTTACACGCCGGCAACTTTAAGCCTCTATCTCGCACCTTATTTTATAGACCCCAGAATGAGGCACTTAGACCGACCCTCTTAATCGCAACTGTCAGCAAAATACTGCAGAAATCCCGCTCTAATGGTGCAGATCAAAACGCTGTATTCGCTAAAAAAGCTATGCTCAAACAGAAATAGGAGTATGATTTTTACTACTACTTCTATGTCGGTTTAGAACGTTTTTCAATGTTGTCCGATGCCTATTCTCCACATCCTTCGATCCTGAAAATCATCTTCTGTCAGGTTTTTTTGACTCATTGATCTTTGGATTGACTGTTGCCATTCTACTCTAGGACGTCATCTTTTTCTACGCCCTATTGGTTGCCAGTCTAGGACCTGCTTTGGTAATTCATCTCGTTCGTTCGTTGTACATGGCTGTACCATATCAGTTGGCCTTTTAGTCATGTCATCCGTATGGCTTCCTTCGATTCCAATTCTTTCTTTTATGGTCTCATTTCTTATATGCTTTGTTCTGTTTACATCCATTTCGACACTTTCCATTTTTGTTTTGTATTTTTCTGTTACACAAAGTCTCTATTCCGTTGTTTTCACCATTGTTTCATATATGTTAAATTTTACATTACTTTTTATCTGTCTGCTCCATAAAATACTGTTAAGGCATCCAATAACTGTTTTGGCTTTAACTATTCTTTTTTCCAGTTCTTTACAGTCTGTTCCTGTCTTATCAAATGTAACACCCAAATATACATACTCATTGCATGGAGATATTGTTTGTCCATCGTCTAGTTCTAACTCACTTGATTTGTTTCCAATATATAAGTACCGTGTCTTGTCCATGTTCACTGTTAACCCCCACTTTTGGTATTTTTCCGTTAACTTTCTCTTCATATACTCCGTGTCTTCTTTATCATTAGCTATAATTACTTGGTCGTCAGCAAAAGCAAAACGTATACGGTATATCTGTAGTTGTATTCCCACGCCGCGCCGTGTAATTTACGTTTCCAGTTTTTTAGAACTATTGCAATATATATTTTATAAAGAGTTGGAGAAACACAACATCCCTGTCTTAAACCTTTCGTTGCCAGGAATTCTGTTGAAAGTTAATTTCCAATTTTAGTTATAAATTTTGCTCTAACACTGTCCATGATTTTCCTCCTGGAACGGTATCATATGCTTTTTGTAGGTCCATAAGTCTCTATATTTCTGGCACTCCTTTTCTCAATTACTTTTTTAAGACAAAACAACTTTTAAGTTGGAAATACCGTTGGAAAATCTTATAGTACTAAAAAAGCACATGCAAACAATTCCTAACATAATATACTTTTTCCATTAGAGTAAGAAAATTCCATGAATTTCTTTTTTTCAACAAAAACAACAAGAACAATAGCAACTGACAATCTAGAATAGAAATTTTGGTTCAGCTGCCTAACAGTGCCCTTCTATAGCTGCGTTCGGTATTTACATCGGATTAATCTTTTTGATCGAAATCGTTTGTTTATTCCATCAAGATGTATGAGAGAAAGATCTGTAACGTTGTGTAAATATGCTCAGAGTAGTCGGACGTAAATTTGTTTGCTCAGTGCATTTTGACCGACAAAACTTGTGAGGTTATATTGGATATCTGTTTTGTTTACAGAAATAACTTTTTATGTAAAATGATCAAAAATTAAATATTTGATGTTGAAGAAAACAAATTATATAAATTTCCGACATCACAGAAAATGTTTGACAAAATTATGGCTAGGCGTAAGTTGCAATATGTACATACTATTTTTAGTTATATTTAATTTACCAATTTGCTCAGACTAATCTGTAATCACGTGACCAAAAATCCATCGCGTCTGAGATGCAAATACCGAACACTGCTTATCTCAACTAAATGTTTAGCTTTTTTATTGGTAATGTCAAACGCATGGTGTACCCACTTTTTTTATTTTGGTTGGTTGTGAAATCCAATCTCTAGCTGCTCTATAATTTCGGGTCAAGATCAAGTGTCGACTATCTAAGCTTAGACAATATTTCATTCAGCTCAATCCTTTGTAGCTGTGTGGAAGAATTTATTAAAAACCTTTATAAGACACAAGTAAGTCTCCTTACAGGTGCCATACATTCGCAGTAATTGCTTTTAAAGAAGTGTGTATTTATTTATTTTTTTAGCAGTCTTTTCATTTCCTAATTTTTCTATAATTTTCTTGATATCTGTTAGATACCGCCTTTTGCCAGAGAGCATCCAGTATATCTTGTTTGGTTGGGACTTGATCAGGAACAGTGCCTGAAAAGGGGTTGCTTAATAGTTTCTGTGGCGATTATTATAGCTTAGAGGAATAAGACATCGCTTGTAGCAGATGCAGTTAAGGGCGGCTAGAGACAATTTATAGCGGATAAAGAAATACTAGTCGTGCGGCTGAGGGACATGTTATTACTACTCAGTTTAATTTTCTCAAATACGTGCGACGGAACTTGATATCGCTGTCCCGGCAAAACAATGACGCAAATGCAAAAATATGTTTCAAACACAATTGAATTTTGCGTCATTGTTTTCTTGACAGGATCGGTGCAAGCGTTACTAATCAGAAAATGACGCAACTGCCATCTAGCGGTCACGGCTGATTCTAAGCTTACGTCGGCGTCGTTGTTTTACCGTATAGTGGGATTAATTTTGAAACTAATGACATAATTAAGTCAAAATATCAAAATTTTGCAGTTGCGTCATTGTTTTTCCGGGACAGCAATATAGCGTCACAAGATTTTTTTTTAACAAAATTTACTTTTTCTTTTTTTTCAAGTGACATTACAGAGCCTTTCATTGTGGCTTCTCTGGTAAAAGTTCCATCACCTTCTTGTTCCCATATTCGTGGTGTCTTCAATAACATGTTTTCCTTTTGTTTTCATGGCCCTCCACTTACTCCCCTTTCTGCAGTTGTCCAGTCCATTATTTTTCTTGGTGTTTAAGCCATCCTCTGTAGCCTCATATATTAGCTGTTCTAGTTCATATTTAATCCATATTTGCCAATAACCGTCTGCTGTTTGCACTGGTAAAAATATTTTACGAATATGTTTTCTTTCAAATATTTTTGTTCTTCTTCATTCGCTTTTGTAAGTGTTCATCATTCGCACTCATATGTCACTACCGACCTAATTAATGTAGTTAATATTTCTTTTTTAAGAGATCTCATTATAATCTTTGACTTGAGTAGATTATGATGAGCGTGAAAGACATTGGGTTTCCGTTGATTATTGTTTGGATCATTTCCTCTGTATTTCGAATCGTGCTTCGGACCATTAACGGATTAACATCGTCAGGATGCCACCAGAGGCAAGCTAAAAAGGTACTAAAAAGCTGGCAAAGCCCAGAAGAATATCTCGAAGACAGACAAAAGCAAGAAACGCAGGAGGAAGAAGAGCTACGCTATCTATATTTACAAAGTACTGAAGCAAGTTCATCTTGACACAGTATCTCAAGTAAGGCTATGTCTATGAACTCTTTCGTCAACGATATTTTCAAAAGTATTGCTGCCGAAGCCTTTCATCTTCTACATTACAACAAGCGGTCAACCATTATCAGCAGAGAAATTCAAACTGCCGATGCCGTAAGACTTTCTGCCCGAGGAACTGGCGAAACATGATGTCAGTGAAGGAACCAAGCCTGTCACAAAGTACACTAGCTCAAAGTAAATTACATTTTAATAATTTGCTTTCTACAGAAAAAACTCTCTGAAGTTGCCTTTTATATTGTGTTAACTCATTGTTTTCGGTTCCGAACTGACATCGTGGGGACGGTTATAGCATGGTCTGGTTGAACTGTGACGAAATGTATTTCTTCCTTATAGACCGGTGGATGTTTTCATCGCGCCATGGAGTTAGTTTCCTTGGTTCGCTGTCCTTTCACTCGTTAAATGAATAAATAGGTTTCACCTATTTTTCCATTATTTTTAAGGTATCCATTTTATTCCAATGTTAACAAGATGGTTATTATCTGATATCTGCTCCTCGTATAATTACATTTTCTAATCCTCGAAGGGAACAATTCCTAATTACTAGAAGGCCAGATTTGCATATCTCCCCAGTGAGTGACATTTGAAACGGATCGTGAAATGACGATTGCCGTTTCCCGCGCGCTCTGTTTCGGGTCTTAGCGGATCATCTTAAAACTCTCGGATGTCATTTTAAACTAGCTTTAAAAGTGGGGTGACTTAATCTCCAGAATGGAGAAAAACACGTGGTTTCTTGTATAGATCCATGTTTTAACCTTTGCGTTTTAAAAATAAGTTATCTGCCGTATCCGTTATGGGTATCAGTTATCATGGCGATTTTAACGTAAGCTGCAGATCCTTTAGAACATTCAATCGAGAAACATCCAAATCACTTTCTTAAAGGAGGAGGCACTAAATACATTGTTTACCGGGACGCGTCAGATGAGCTGAATTTGAGATATGTTGAAGGACAAACCTTCCTGATATTTTTACCAAAAAAAATTAGGGGGGGTCATAGGATTCGTTTTCGAGCTATACTTATTTAAATGTGCGCCACTGAAATATGGAAAAATATGACCATTTGTAGTTTTTTTGTAATAACTTAGCGCCAAATAAAAATAAAAAACTGATATTAGCTTTACTTTATTGCTAAAAGAGTTCTTTTAAGAATGTTATCAGTTTTTGACATATAGTTTCCGTCACATACCTACAGAGTGGCTCAAAATAATAAAAAAAAATACAGGAAAAATAATTGAGATTTATTGAATATAAAGAAAGAAAACTAAAAATGCATGGTAAAAATTAACTTTACTTGCTTTCATGTGAGTTGCTTTAACTATTCTAGAGTGACACTAAATACATTGTTTACCGGGACGCGTCAGATGAGCTGAATTTGAGATATGTTGAAGGGCAAACCTTCCTGATATTTTTACCAAAAAAAATTAAGGGGGTCATAGGATTCGTTTTCGAGCTATACTTATTTAAATGTGCGCCACTGAAATATGGAAAAATATGACCATTTGTAGTTTTTTTGTAATAACTTAGCGCCAAATAAAAATAAAAAACTGATATTAGCTTTACTTTATTGCTAAAATAGTTCTTTTAAGAATGTTATCAGTTTTTGACATATAGTTTCCGTCACATACATACAGAGTGGCTCAAAATAATTAAAAAAATACAGGAAAAATAATTAAGAATTATTGAATATAAAGAAAGGAAACTAAAAATGCATGGTCAAAATTAACTTCACTTGCTTTCATGTGAGTCGCTTTAACTATTCTAGAGTGATGTTTGCTTAATAGGTTATGTCATAAGCATACAGGGTATTTTTAAAAAAATTAATTCAACGCATGAAACGTTTACTAATTGTCTACGGAATAGTGTGTTTACTGGGATGCGTTAAATGAGGTGAATTTATGATATGTTAGGGCCTAAGCCGTCTAAATACTCGTCTCAAAGAAATTGGGGGTCATCGGTTTCGTTTTCGAGCTGTAATTATTTAAATCCGCCACTGGAAGAAAGAAAAATGTGACTTTTTGTAGTGTTTTTGCATGCATATAACTTCTCGTCAAATAGAAATAAAAACCAATATTCATTTTATTGAGTTGAAAAAAAAACTCTTTTTAAGTATGTTTTCAATTTTTTGATAGTTTTCGTCAGATATCTACAAAGTGGCTAGAAATATGAATAACAGAAATACAGGAATAATAACTGGGATTTGTTAAATATAAAATAAAATAAATTCATTTGCTTAAATGTGAGTCGTTGTAATTATTGTTAAGTAACATTTACATACATAATGGTTTATGTAGTAAACCTACAGGGTAAATCAAACATTTTTTAAATCAAACAAATAATAGGTGTACTAACTGTGTAGCGGAATAATGTGTTTAACGGGATGCGTCAGATCAGGTGAAGTTGAGATATGTTAGAGCCCTCCATCCTGAAACTTGCTCAAAAAAATTGGGGAGGGGGGGGGTCATCGGTTTCGTTTTTGAGCTATACTCTTATGGATTTTCGCTACAACTTCTATCTCTTTATAGGGATAAAAAGTTAATATTTAAACTTTTATCAATTAAGTTTGTTCACAGGCTTTCTTTCTGAAAATTTTTAGCTGAACCCCCGGAAAGGGGTGAGTAGACTCCTTTTTGTCCCCACATTTCCTAGATTCTAGCATTAAATAAGTATAACTCGAAAACAAAACCGATCACCACAAACTTTTTCTTGAAACAAGTATTACGACGGTTTAGGCTCTAATATATCTCAAATTCAGTGCATCTGACGCATCTCAGTAAACACTTTCCACACACTATTCCATAGGCAATTAGTACACATGTTATGCGAATTTCAAAAATGTTTGAAATACCCAATAATTATTATTATTATTATTATTGTATTTCAATTATTCATAGTTTGAGCCACTATGTAGATATGTGACGAAAACTTTATGTCAAAAATGAGAACATACTTAAAAAGACTCTTTTTTTTTCAATAAAATAAAATTCATATTGGTTTTTTATTTTTGTTTCACGAGAAGTTATAACAAAACACTACAAAATCTTACATTTTTCCATAATCCATTGGCGCGCATTTAAATAATTATAGCTCGAAAACGAAACCGATGAAACAAGCATCCGGACGGTTTAGGCTCAAACATATCTTAAATTCACCTCACTTGACGCATCCCAGTAAACACACTATTTCGTAGACAATTAGTAAATATGTCATGCGTTGAATTAATTTTTTTTTTGAAATACCCTGTTAGCTTATAACATAACGTATTATGCAAACATCACTCTAGAATAGTTAAAACGACTCACATGAAAGCAAGTGAAGTTAATTTTGACTATGCATTTTTAGTTCCCTTTCTTTATTTTTAAATTATTTTGAGTCACTCTGTAGGTATCTGACGCAAACTATATGTTAAACATTGATAAAATTCCTAAAAGGACTCTTTTATCAATAAAATAAGACTAATATCATTTTTTTGTTTTTATTTGGCGATAAGTTATTACAAAAAAACGACAAAAGGTCATATTTTTCCATATTTCAGTGGCGCGCATTTAAATGAGTATAGCTCGAAAACGAATCCTATGACCCCCCCCAATTTTTTTTGGTAAAAATATCAGGAAGGTTTGGCCTGCAACATATCTCAAATTCAGCTCATCTGACGCGTCCCGGTAAACAATGTATTTAGTGCCTCCTCCTTTGTCGATCACGATATTCTTCTTCTTCTTGTGTTATAATATGTTCCTTTTATTTTAGTTTGTATGAATAGATATTTTTTTCGGTGAAATATAAAAATGAAAAACACAAAAATGTAGTTACAGTAATAGATTAGCTTGTCTCCTCAACTTAATCCACAAAAATAATTGAAATTAAAAAAAAATAAAGTTTTTTAAATAACTAATTCTGATAGGGGTGTCAGAACCAGGAGCATGGAAAGTCAGATTTAGAAACCAATGTTTTCTATTAGCAGTCAGAAAAGGTTAGACTATCAGATTTAGGTTCTAACAAGTGTCAGAAGAAGACTACTTTTTATAAAATCCCTGTCAGACTTGGAAGCGCATGCAACAAAATAAAAAAAATATATTAATAATTTGTTTATTGATGTTAAATTTTTATTTAGTGTAGTTAATACGGTTTAGAAAGAATACATTCTAATAATCAAACAGAGATTTTCAATAGAAAAATTCCTCTGAATGTTTTTTATTCAAATTCTGACTTCAGGCTCCTTAAAGTGAACGGAGATATTGGGGACCTTGTGCGCCGTCCTTTAGCTAAGTTTATCCTTTATAAATGCAACATTAAATGAGAGATGTCACGTCATATTTGAGTGCCCAATTTTGACCTTTAGCACACACAATTTTTTTATCCTTTATTCTTTATTTATCTGACAAAATAATGTGTTGTGTTCTGTAGAGAAAATTAACTAAAAAGTTCCGAAAACAACTTGGGAAAAACTGAAAGAACAATACCACTAAAAAACTGCTATGAAAATATAGGATTAGGTCTGTGTTTCCAGTATACTTTTAATTTTTTTTACGCACTTCACAGAACATTGATGACTTTTGGTTAGTTGATGAACACTGTTGCCAAACAATACATACCTACCAATTTTTATAAAAAGTAATTTTTAATAACTGACATAAAATTAAATATGCGGATTACCCTGCATTGGTATCTCTTGAAATAATTGTCTGGTATCAAAAACATTTTAAATTTACACTGTCTCTAAATAAAGGAACTAGTAGCCTGCGTTATTGGAACACAAGAAAGTTCAAACACTATTCTTTAGTAAAGGATAAGGTTCAAACCAGGTAACTGCGCATGTCTCAAATAGAAGATAAGAGAAAAATGGGAAATGCAAAAGGTCCCTAATATCTATTTTTATTTAACGCGAACGGAGATAATGAATTAAGTAAACGATATAGCGAGAAAACTGTTATAGATTCAAATCTTAATGGGGAAAGATATGTCAACAAAATAAATTACAATTGATTTACGCTGCAGTGCCGTTATGAAAATTCATTTGAGCGATTAAATATAATTGAACTTGGGTCGACAAAGAACCAGTTTAGAAAGATCTTGTTTAATGGTTTGTACTTTATTTATCGTCATTTTATTAATATAAAATGGTGATTTGTAACCTGATAAGGTAAAAAATACCAATTTTTTTGTATTGAGCAGCAAGTTTAACAACATGCTTTGAATATTAAGTTGTAAATTATAAATTAAAGTATTTTCAGTTGCATTCATCCGACAAAATAGTAGGGGAGGCCGTGAAGATTTTGGAAACTTATTTTTTTAGTCAGCAAACATCGATAGAACTCTTGGTTGATCAATTCTAAGTAAAATTTGTTATTCCGATGGGCTTAGGAGCAAAATCCAAAATAAGATATGAATACGAGGAACTTATTTTCTTTGTTATAAAAGTAGTTGTACTAGTAAAGGGTATACTTAAGTTAACTGAAAAAAATATTCTGGCTAATCTCTAAGGATGGCAAGTATTTCTGACAAGTGAAAAACTTATGAAATTAGTGTCCTTATTTTCGTAGTTTTGAAAGCTTATGAGAAGATAAAGTAATTTAACCTTACCAATTCCTAAAATTCAATAATATATCAAGTATTAAAATGTACAATCGTTTACCTTAACAAATTAAAGAATGTTCTAATTATAAAGCATTTCGTTTGTGTGTCAATTAGCATCTAATTACCAAAGCCTTCTACAATGTAAGTACATTTTATGTCACGAGTCAAAATGTTATAATTTTACAGGAGAAGCAAAACAGTTTTTGAATCGTTTTTGTCATTACTCCGTAGTTCAAACATTTATGAAAATATTTTTTTTTAATTTGAGATTTGAACACAGGGTTTTGTTAGTAGGTAAAATAAGTAGAAATTTATATAAAAAAATGTGTAACAATAACAAAAATGAACATTTTTGAGTTTACGAAGACCCTAGAGGAGATATGCAATATATGTTTTTTCATTTTGAACTGATTTTATAGTAAATGTATTTAATTATTTAGTATGGTGAATCAAAAAGTAATTATGAAAATAAAATTCACTTTTATCTTACAACAGATATAAATTCGTTTTAAACAAAATTAATTTACGAACCGAACTAACTCAAACATTTTATTATATCTTCTTCTGTCTTTATTAGTAGTAAAATGGATCATTGTAGGCTTGTCAGAAACCCGACAAAAATCAGAAAATAGGATAAAACTATACTCCTGTAATCTACAATTTTAAAGAAGTTATCAGCAAGTTCGGAGTAGGATATTCATAATAAGTAAAGCCATAATTAAACACGTCCCCACTATTAAAGGAATCTTAGATCGCATTGCCTATCTTAC
This sequence comes from Aspidapion aeneum, assembly GCA_963576565.1. Classification (NCBI taxonomy): domain Eukaryota; kingdom Metazoa; phylum Arthropoda; class Insecta; order Coleoptera; family Brentidae; genus Aspidapion; species Aspidapion aeneum. Next base: position 115,314,258 of record OY755040.1, read on the forward strand.
ACCCATAATGAAAATCACTTCAGGTATTCAAGTATACACCCCCACTTTTGCCTGCGATGATTAGCACATCGAAGCATTTTATGAAGATATTTCAAAAGCTATGGAAGAACACAAAACCCATCTTACACAAGTAATGAGAGATTTTAATACCAAATTAGGTAAGAAAATTAACATAGAAGAAACTAAAATAGGGGATTTTGGATATGGTAAGAGGAATAACAGGGGTACAATCTTAATGAATTTTCTGGAGGAAAAACACCTTTATGCAATGAATTCGTCCTATAGAAAGAAACCGCAGTGAAAATGGACAAGGCTCAGCCCTAATGGAATAACGAAAACAGAAATTGATTACATACTGACTACTGACGATGTAACAGTCCTAAACAGCTTTACAACAGGAAGTGATCACAGGATGGTCACAACTTGACATGAATAAACTTACACAAAATAAAGCTACATAAAAAGAAAGGCAAAAGAAACAGCTAACCGAAAACTTAAAATGCGAAAATGAAAATATAGATTAAATAAGTGATATATATATATATATATATATATATATATATATATATATATATATATATATATATATATGACCAAAGAAAGAAAGTATATTGAACAAAAAGATAAAAAGAGAGAAAATTGTATATCAGAGGAAATAAAGAAACTGATGTCAAAAAGACGGAACCTCGAAAAAGAAAGAAAATTAACATCTGTAGAATATACAGAAATAGATAAAACTATAAGAAAAATGATAAAAGAAAATAAAAGAAAGAGCGAAGCAACAAAAGTTGAGAGAGTTATAGAAAATAACAGAATTATGAAATGGCTGACTCTAGGTAGATATGAAATAATTAAAATAAAGGATATGAACGGCATAGAAACGTTAAATAGGATATCATAAATATCACGCAACTATTCTACATAAAATTACAGTCGAACCTCTATAACTCGAACCTGTAGGGACAACCAAAACAGTTCGAGTTATGGAGAGTTCGAGTTATAGAAACTCGAGTTACATGGGTTAAAATACATGTTAAAAGTGCAGGGACCGCTTAAAAGGTTCGAGTTATAGAGAGGTTCGAGTTATAGAGGTTCGAGTTAGAGAGGTTCGACTGTATAACAAACAAAAAGGGAACCATCGCGAGAAACCATGAAGAAACTTCAAACAAAAATAAAGAACATAAACTCAGAACTACAACCTGAAATAAACTAAGCGGAAATAAAAAGAGCATTAAAGAATTTGATTTAAAGTGTAATCCTTGATTTCGTACTATGCATTATAGTAAAGAGATGGTCTATTGTAGATCTCTCCGCTCTAAATGCAGGCTAATCTTCTGCCTTCATATCATTGTTCTTATCGTCAATTCTTAAAAATGTTCGTTCTTCAAATTAAACTTAATTTGTTAGAGGGACTTTTGAAAAATAAATGCTTTTTCTTTAACTGTCCTCCTTCACCTGGATTATATTATAGTTGTAAATAACCCTACTATACTATCTAATATGATTTAAGTAGTCAGTAATAACTAAAACCCAAAGAGATTAAAATTTAATTTAATACCCCAAACAACCGACGGGCCTAAAACTTTCTCAACCAGTGATAAGGAATTTAACGGAATATTTCACGAAATTACTTACGCGTGGAAAATCACGGGAAATTATGGGATTTTTTCCTTTAATATTTTGAATTCTTAATCCTGCACTTGTTATCGAGTACATAGTAGCCTACATCAGAGACAGATACTTTCGTCTATTTTTGGCTACATTCAAAACACTTTTATTTCATATCATCACATTTTAGATAACTTACCTGATTACATATTGAACAAATATATTCATAATAAGCATTTTTTCATTAATTTTGAAAAAGATTGCATATTATCATCTAATATTTTTATAATAGGTGCTCTATATGACTTTTCTGATTACCGCAAGATTTATTTCCATTATGGGTAAAATTAAATGCTGTTCCTTTTTCGGTTCTCGAAAGACGTTGTTTTCTGCGGACCGCTTTCGCTGTACGAGTGAGAGAGACAGAACAAGAAGGCATGGCGTCTTTGTTCGCGTCCTATGTGTGTGCAGTAAATGCTTTATCGAATACAACTAATAAAGTAAATTCCAGCTTTTTTAGGTTGAATTTGCGTTCCAAGTATTACATAATTTAAGAATAATTGGTACAAAAAAAAAACGCATTTTTTGTTTTTTTTGCTAATTACTGCCTTATATTTGGGCAGAATCATCTCGATTTCACAATAGCTATAATAAATTTTTTAGATATTTTAAGGGGCTTCGGTGTTGCTTATTTTATTTTGATATTTGATAGTAGAGTTTTTGAGAGAGTTTTGAAAATGTGCGCAGTAAGCGTGTAACTACCAAAACAATGCCAATTTCCTACCCTGCAACGATTAGCACTGGACGCCTTTGCGAGTACAGGTTGACTGCCACCAGGTTTATTTCGAATGATATTTCAGAATGTTCAGCCAATTAAGCAGGCTGGTAAGGATTTTGGGTTCGGTCCTATTTAAAACAACCCTATTCTGCGTTCGATTTCCGCCTCTTATCTTAATCTGTGTTGTAGTATTCTTAATAGGAAGCATTCTTCATAAATCCTAAAATGGTAATTTTTGCGTCGATGACTGCAATGCCCAGGATAAGTTCATTCAGTTCGGAAGACCAGACTCATGACGCTCTTTAAAATTCCAAATTAACACCTTTATATACTAACTGTTCTCAAAAAGTTCCTTTAGTAAATGCACCATTAAGATAACGAATATTATAAGAGTTTTATTTTTGCTATTACAATTTGGCTCAAAGCCCGCCAAAAAAACCTTTAAAAAGATTCTTTTTAGATCTATTACTAGTTTTCACATTACATTACATTAATTATTAGTTTATCTTTTTGACTGGTATATCTAGCAATCATGCTAGTAAGAGATAAAGAAGAAAAATCGTAAACAAATGGCTCATTTTAAGGTTTACAGATGTGTAGATTGATTCGATGTTGATGATTTCGGTGCAATGTTGTGGACTTTGATTTTTAACAGGCAAAATCACGATCCCCCTCACGCCATCATTCAAAAGATAGAAGAAGAATTCAGCCATAACTTAAGCGTAAATCTACGCTTTTATTATAAAACGCTTAAAGAACATGGAATCCAGCTAGCATAAAAAAATCTTAATGTCCCCGAAACGGCAGCCGACTCGTTTCGCTTGAGTTATTAAAGATGGGTTTTGGAATTGATGAACTTTTTTTCCCAGACTGCTATTTTGTTTTTCCATTTTCTCTCCAGCCTTTTTCAATATCTCATGGGGTGACATACGGGATTTTTCATTGGAGTACTTAAAACAAGCTTTGCCAGAAGAACTTAGATATATAACACTTTATCCAAATTGTGTTCGAGTAAATCCAATTCAACTAAAGACTATTTTTGAAACAAGAAATTTGGACATAAGCTTTACAGTTGAAACACAATTTGGGTCTTCCATTAACCTTATTTATTTTAAACACGACGTTTAGGTTAGTAAGTACCTCTAACCGTTTCAAGTGTAAACTAAACAATCCAGTCTACAGGCTGCTACTTATAATATTTGATATGCAGTCTGGTGTGTTTTCAATATACACCTAATTGGGTACTTTTTAGATGTTCATTGACTCTAACCTGAAGAGGGCGTTTCGTTTCACCTTCACATGATTAACCACATTCACATAGGACATGGTAAGTATATTCCTAATTATTTGAGGGATTTTTTGGTTTTGTTTCAGATGAAAACACTGTTTCTATGTTTGCTATCACTGGCGAAAGAGAGGAATAATTGGAAGTTCATCATTTTGCGCCTAAATCTTATCTTTCACACAACTAAAAATTACGTAGACAGAGCTCCAACAGATCCATCACCCCCTCCATGGATAGCGTTGTTCTCTCGTGAAGTGTATCATCCGTTCGTAATTTGTTTTTAATGATACTGAATGACTTATTAATTGGCACGTTGGTGTAAAGACTATACATCAAAACTTACAAATCTATCGTCGGGATCTAATTCGATCCTTTTTAAAACTTTGACAAAATGTTCCAAGTTTTTAACAAAAGATTCGGACTTACCCTGTAAAGGTTGAATTATCTCCAATAAAACCCTCGACAAAGTGCTGGTCGGTGAGTCCCTGGAGTCGGTAATAGGCCGCAGTGGTATATCCTTCCTATGGAGCTTTGGTAGTCCATAGAAAAGTGTGGAGTCAGGCGGGATTTAACGGCGTCTGGGAACAGTATACTTCTTCAATGTTCTGTAGTTGCGTCCTTCTATGTTTGTGGTTGGATCTATTGGCAGTGCTTTGTAGTCTCCCTTCTCTAGAACTTCTTCGATCTTTCTGTCGTATGTCTCGACATTCATGATATCCGTCGCGTTTTCTTGATCGGCAGGTAGAATCGTGATTGCATTTTTAGACTGTAGGTCTTGATTTTCCCTGTTTCTTGACTGGTGATGTTTGTTTTTTGTTGCTTCTTTCTGTCCAAGGTTGTTTTTACTTTATGGCGAAACTCATCAGCTTCCGGTTGAGGTTGAGATAGTAAAGAAAATGAAGAAAACTGGAAGTCCGAAATTGTTGTCTACGAGTTTCAAACATAGAGCTATAAAGTTTTTTTATATATTTAAAACGTATTCTTGTTTAGAATTATAAGGAATATACATTTTTTTAACTAAACACAAACATTTATAAAATAAATTAAAAACCGCAATGACCAGAAAATTAAACCTACCAAAAATTTACATTCAACGGCAAGAAAATATTCACAAAACCAAAATCTAACATACACAACCTATTGTTTATCCAAGAAATTAATGTTTCAATAAATAAATACGATAATATATACCATAAAAAGCAATGAATAATCTCTAGAACAAAATCCCTAATTATCATATTTGCATGATGAAAAAATATATCGTTTTGGCTATAAAATTGATAAAGGAATATTTTATATGACTAAAAATTTTACAGCTAAATCTAAAGCAAGATAATGTAAATATAAAAAAGCCCAATCTAGTAACAACCGTTGTGGCCCCCGGTTCGTGTAAAATTTTGGTCGTGAAAAATTTACGACCTTAAAAAGTAATGGCGGCTTAGATTAAAGCCACACAAAAGCAGGAAGCCCATATAACATAATTAGATGAGTTACACGATAATAAAAAACTATCCTATATTAGCATACTCGATCTATCTAATAAATTTGATGGGCTAATAATTTCGGGTCCTACACGGAAGAAATCTAATTTATCGCTCTCAAATTATACGTTACCAAACGTCCTGATTGTATAATTTGGCATTTTTATCTGTTGTTTCGAAAATTGGGTAATTTTTAATTTCGGTAAAATGTGTCTATCTTTGTAGGATCTCCTGTATTCGTGTTTAATAATCCTAACAAAGGTGTAATTTACTTGACGTTTCAATGACTGTAAAAACTGTTGGCGTGAGAATTGGCGTACTTTTTTAGGATATTTCAAGGATTCCCTTCTTCTTTAAATCCAAGCGATAAGTAAACATATCTTTTTAGTATGTTATGTTTTGTCAAATTGAAATATTATTTCAGTCCATTCTTCTGCGGTCTCTATGAAGAAAACTGAAATGTAAAAATTTTGTTTTTGAGAAAAACGCGTTTAAACTTTTATACTTTCTTCTTATAATTTTTAAACAAAAGGGATGCAGTTTTATTTTTTTTTGGTCTTTATTTCAAAGTTATTAAACAATAATAAAAACTATAAAACTTTAAACCCGTTTTTATCAAAACGTACAATTTCTACAGGCAGCTTTCTTTTTAGGGACGGTAGTATTGATGCAACTCATCATGCAAACCTTTATAGTTCTCAACCCGGTTATTTAGCTTTATATGGAAAATCCCCAATATTTTTGCCAGTTCTTTCCAAAGGGCCTCTGTTGACTGAGTCGAATGCTATCTATAGAGAGGGCGATTTTGTTATCTAGATTTCTCTTGACTTTGTCTTGCACTGAATATCATGTCTCTGTTTGGCCTGAAATCACACTGTGTCCTAGGCAATTTCTGTACCCTGCAGCAGAAAGAAGAGATAATCTCCACATTGTGCCTTGTCTACCTTTTTAAAGATGGGTATATTTGAGGCATATCTGGGTTTCGCAGGTATAGTCTGAGAATTCCATATTTTCCCTTAAGCATGTGGATGTGGGCGTAAAGTGTAGGACCACCTTGTTTGATGAGTTCAACTAATATGCCGTCAGTACCCGCAGATTTGTTGTTTTTCAATTGTATGACTGCTTTTTTGACCTTCTATAGTCCAGGAATATCACTAAGATATTATTGTATAGGCGATCGTGGGATTTTATCAAATATGTCATTATCGATTTAAGACTCTCTGTTTAGTAACTCCTGAAAGGGTTTCCAACGAGAGTTAATGGAAGATTTGTCTTTGAGTAGTGTTGCACCATCTTTAGATCTTACTGGATTTAGTCCTTGATTAATGGGGCCATTAGTCATCTTGATAGCCGGAAATAAAGCACTGGTATTATTGGATTTAACTAGTAGCTGCATTTTGTGCGATTTTTGTGCTCTACCACTCGTTCTTCAATCTTTTAGTTTGCCGTTGAACTTTTGCCTTACTTTTTTGATATTCCTTCTTATTTCCAGTAGAGTTGGGCTTGCGTTTCCATGCACTGTCTCTTTTTTTCTTTAGATAAGGTCATGGATTTCGACATCGTTCTTATCAAACCAGTCTTGATGCTTCCTTTTTTGGTGGCCCATCAATTTTTCGGAGGAAGTCATTATTACAGTCCTTAGTATGGACCTATAACTCCTCAATATTCTCCGGATTTTCTAACGAAAGATTCTCTTTTAAAGAGGCTTGTAAATTTCGCCTATGGTTATCATCTTGGAGACTCTCCAAATTGAATTTATGTCTGATCTGCTTTCTTTGATATCTACGTTTTGGTGGGATGTCCAAGTTTATTTTGTCTGGTATTAGACGTTGGTTGGTTATCGAATGCGGATGCCAGTGTTTTGATCTCGGGTGTTGCCAGGTGGTCTTGAATTTGTTTTTCTGGCATAAAATTGTTAACGACACGGAGCGGAGCTCGGCAAAGATGTCAAGGGAGCTAGAGACTCTTCCCGTGTGTTAAATACAATAGTTTACCTATGACCTATAACCTTTAAAAGAAAACTTGTGTAATTATATAATACAAAATCTAAAACTTTATAAAAATTAACAAATATTTGATAAACAAATGTATAGAATCACCGAAGTACGACATTACGAAAAAAATCAAAAACAATAGATTATTGTGTTATATTAAAATCATAATGCTTTGTGTTTACGTAACAAGGTTTCATGAAATGTACGATAAAAAATGTCCGCTGCCATTATTATGCCAAAAATTTAAATTGTTTTTGGTAAACCGACCTGTGTTTCGTGCAGATTTTCAACGTTGTTATCGGCCATTTCATTTATTCAAATGTCAGCTTTTTGGTCTCTACAAAGACGGGAAATGCAAAAAGAAACATTCCGAAATTTATTACACGGCTTGCAAAATGTGTCGGATAAGCGGTCTGACATCGATATACTTTTTGCTTATAATAAAATTATGAAATGATAAAAGGCGGCATTTGTCACTTTTCTTATCTTGATTAAGAATACAAATTTTCAAGCGGGAATATTAAGGCTTTTTTAGGTTAAATTTATTGATCTTTTTTCTCTTCTTTGAAGAATGATTTAAAATTACTTAAATGTTTTCAGTTTTCGATTCACTTTAACTTATTATTATAAAATGCGAAAATTCCCATGCCTCGCTGCGAGGCCGAACTTGCATACTTATTGAATGCGATGCCATACGATCAGAGTGGGAATTTCAAATGAGCATTCAGTTGAATATTGTTCATCTCAAGGCGCGTATTCACTTGAGCGTGAATGCGAACGAAGCATTTGTTTGGCCTCGCAACGAGTCATGCAAATTCTGCCTCAAATGAAACCGCGTCGATTATCGGTTGGTTTTTTTGTATCATCTACAAGACGTCCATTTGGCTTTGTGAGTTTATTATTCTTCGTAAAATAAAAGTGTTCAAATAGAACCCTTGAACTAAATAAATTGTGCTTGAGTCTTGATTTAGAAAAATACATTTTGGTCTCTATTATCTTTCATTACCTTTTCGCAAAACGTCGATTTCTAACATACGACAGATCATGAAGAGAATATTAATATACAATATGAGGAAATCTTCGGAACTTTGTGGAAAGCGACATTAGATGGCGTCAGAATATTTTTTCGCTGTATGTTAGAGTTTCAATAAAGACCAAGAGATATCATAAAAATACGTAGTTTGCAATGTGAATACGATATACAATAATGAAATATGAATCAATCAAACAAAGATAGCGAAAAACATTCAGGTGGAAACTGAAAATCAGAAATCGTAGAGAAACTTCTTGAAAGGTCTTATCCTGAAAGTACACAGTACAATCACAGTTTTCATTGAACCTATTAAATTAAGGCCTTTACCTACATAACTATACCCATTAAGTAAATAACCCCTATAGACGTGCCACCGGCGAGCTTTACCATATTGGGGGGCAGATGGCGCTGAAATAAATTCGTCTAGTATGCAATATTTAGAGACAACTACTATGATCTAATAGCATTTGTATGATAGGCATGAACCTCGGAACTTGCGCATGCAACTAAAATGTACCAGCAGTCCCTGAATATTGCGTACTAGACGAATTTATTTCAGCGCCATCTGCCCCTCAATATGATAAAGCTCGTCGGTTGCACCTCTATATGGGTCATATACTCAAATCTATTGCGTTAAAATTTATATCTATCAACAATGATGGGAAACTGGCAATAGGTACACACCAATAACAATATTGCACGAAATGGGTATTTTAAATAGGACACAAATTAGAACTAAAACGTTTTTTAATAATTTAATTATGAACATTATGAAATGCAAGCATATTGTTTACATATTCACCTTTAATTGATTAAGTCAACGTTTTGGATATGTTATGTAACAGATATAAAGTGTGTTGCTTTATGATATATATTTAAACTGAGTCAGGCTTAGCTTTGACAGGTTGTATTTTTTGTTGTATGACCTTTAGGATTGTAAAAAAGAGTGATCAAATGATTGAACTTAAAAATTCAATCATTTGAATAAGCAAGTTAGGTGGAGTAACATTTGTTTATTTATTAAGTAGAAAAAACAATTATTTGCTTGGAAATGTAACTTTGAACTTTAAACGAGATTTCCAAAAACCGGCGATTCTAATAAAATTTTGGGAGGTGATAGATCATGAACTGTTGATCAAAAACTCTTTAAATGATCCCGGTCTCGGCGATATAGGCAGAGGCAAGTTTTTGAAAGAGTTTTTCCAAAAAATGGCGAAGTAATATTTATAAATAAGCCAAACTAGTCAACCAAGTTTATTATTTGACAAAAAAGTGTATATTGAAAATCTATTAAAACTACTATGTTGGTTCGTAACGTTTTTCTACGTTGTCCGACGCCTATTCTCCACCTCCTTCGATCATGACAATCACCTTGTGTCAGCTTTTTCTATTTCATTGTTCTTTGAATTGACTGTTGCCATTCTAGTTTAGAACGCCCTCTTTTTCGGCGCCCTATTGGTTGACATTTTAGGACCTGCTTTGGTAATCTTTCGTCGTTCATCCGTTGTACATGGCCGTACCATATTAGTTGTCTTTTAGTTGTGTCATCCGTTATGCTTCCCTCGATTCCCATTATTTCTTTTATATTATCATTTCTTGTGTGATAGACATTCTCATTGATCTTCTTATTGCATCCATTTCGACACTTTCCATTTTTGTTTTCTATTTTTTTATTACAACAATTCCATACAACAGTGTGGTTTTTTGCATTCATTTTTATCTCTATACTGCATAAAATACTGTTAAGACATACAATCCCCTTTTTTGCTTTTTCTATTCTTTTTTCCAGTTATTTACAGTCAGTCTATTCCTGTCTTATCGAATGTGACACCCAAGTATACATACTCATTGCATAGAGATATTGTTTGTCCATTGTCTAGTTCTAATTCACTTGATTCATTTCCAATACATAAGTACTGTGTCTTGTCCACGTTCACTGTTATTATGTAATCAAGCTATACGTAAATAATGTGTGCTTACTCTTTTAGACTCTGGCTGTTCCTTCTCAGTTTTATAATACTAACAGGATTGTATTTGAAATTACCATCCAGCAAGCTAGGAGAAAATTTAAAAATCAAATTATAATTTATCAAACGTCAACCGCCCACCCTCGCCATGTTTACCTTGTACGTCTGTTTGCGATGATACGCTGTATGTTACCCTATATTAACTGACAGGAGCACATTTCCCATGTGCTTTTTTTCTAAAACAAATGAATTTTTTAAATTAAAAATATGGGCTTTGATATAAACAGCGCAGCTAATAACTCTTCATTATTTGATCACGGAACAGGGCCTGTGTTGATATTGACCATTACTTAATACCAAATGCTTGATTGTATAAAAAAGAGAGTCTTTTGATATATAGGTTGTCCCAGATAAAAGCAACTACATGGGGATTTCGGAAACGGTAAGAGATACAAGTTTCTATATGAGATAAAAGTTGCGCCATTCTAATCCCAATCAGGTGCTATATCAATATTAAAGATATCTGCAGGGGTAACTAAAATATCGAGCAAAAACTAAAAATTGTGTTTTTTGAAAAATTTAAATATCGCCGCCATCTTGCAAACAAATTTTGGTAGTTTTGTATAAGCAACTACCATAGCCAACTTTGTTATTTCTTATGACCGCCATATTGAATTTATACGTCAATAAATAGAGCATTAAAAGAGCTTTTCAACCATGTATAATTAGCCTATTTTTGAATGAATGAAAATGTGAATTTATTTAAAAAACTGTTTTTCACTTAGTTGGCTGTGAAACAAAGGCCGTAGTTGCATTTGTATACCTACGTAACTATCTGTCAAAACTTTGTCATTTATTTGATTTATCTGTTGGAGTTTTAAAGTTTCTAAATTACTTAAGTTTTTTTTTGAGTTTCATTATCAATCAAATTTAACATGGAAAGGTTTTCAAATTGGGGGAAAGTAGATATGTATGAATGTTATATTTTGTGTAATAAGAATGTTGGAAAAGCTCTAGATATGTACTTTCAGAGATATCCACAAAGACGACAACCAGGTTTGTCATTCTTCAGAATACTTAGAAATAATTTAATTGAATATGGTTCCTTTAAAAAGCAAAATCGTAACCGACAACCTGATGAAAATATTGAAGCTCTGGTTTTACAAAGTGTCGTTGACAATCCTCGCATCTCCCTTCGTAAACTGGAAAATAATGTTGAAGTACCCAAATCCATATGCAACACATATTAGTCAAGCACTATGAGATGGTGACTCAGAAAGAAAAACCTTGTTTTGCAATTGGTTCATACAAAAATCGCAAGAAAACCCTTAATTTCCGCTTAAGGTTCTATGGTTCGATGAAAGCAGGTTTACAAACTGCGAAGAAAAATAAAAAGGGCCTTAAGGATTTGCATATAAATCACATAAAAGGAAAAGTTTTGAAAGGTAGTTACGTAGGTATGACAATAAACACAACTACTGCTTTTGTTTCACAGCACAGCCAACTAAATAAAAAAATAATTTTTTTAATAAATTTACATTTCCGTCATCCAAAGATGGGCTTATTATATACATCTCCTTTTATGCTCTATTTATTTAAGTATAAATCCAATATAGCGGTCATAAGAAATAACAAAGTTGGCTATGGTTTCAAAAAAACTCGAACGTCTAGAGAAAAAATGTTAACGTCATTCAATTGGCCGTACTTGCTTTTACAAAACTAGCAAATTTCATTAAATTTATTTGCAAGATGGCGGCGATATTTCAATTTTTCAAAAAACACTATTTTTAGTTTTTGCTCGATATTTTAGTAACTCCTGTAGATATCTTTAATTTTGATACACCTGATTAGGCTTAGAATAGCGCAGCTTTTTCTCATTTAAACAAACTTGTATCTCTTACCGTTTTCGAAATCCCCATGTGGTTGCTTTTATCTGGGGCAAAAATGTTTATCAACCAGCATGAAAGATCTATAAATGTTCTAGAAAAATCTACAGAATGTTCTGAAAACGATTTAGAAAATTGAAGTGTAAAATCTGGAATTGTTGTTGGTTTTTTCCCTTTTACAATTCATTTCCTACATTTTCTAATTTTGCATTGTGATCTACAAACTATAAACATGCAATTTTTTTAAATAAATTTACAATTCTGCTGGATCAATAAAATATGTCATTAGCAAACTCTCCTGCAATATAATATACACTCCTGAAAAACAAAGATTTTTTTGCGAAATATTTTTTAATTTTTCATTTAAACCCTTTGCTAGAGACACCGAGGAAAAATAAGCTTTATTAAAAAGTGATAAATTGCTGCAGGACTTACAGCTGTTGCCCTTCGAAAAAGTTAAAAAGTGTGCATATTAACACTTTGCCTATATTAGCAGCCATGAAGTTAATGTTGTGATAAATGATTGATAATGATATTTTAAATAATCGAAATTTTAGACATAGATAATAAAGAGATAAAGCTTTATTACCATTTAAAAAAGTTGAACGACAAGTACGGGAGAGTTCATTAACTAATATGAATTCCATCTGATTTTTAACATCGATGCCATTAGTAGATGGAACATATGATTATGACAGCCATCTGCGATAAGGACAACAAAAATTAGAACTGTACATGACCTACCTCAACCGCGTCTCGGGTCATTTGAAAGTGGGATTTAAAGTCACTTTTCTCGACATAATCCAGAATTTTTTAGTGCACTTAAAAGAAGTTCCTCGTCCGAATCTGATGAACTGAATGAATCCTAATCATCATCATCCTTCAATAAATTTATTGTCAATTTCGCATCAAAGCTGTTTATAGGCAAAATTTCTCAAAAAGATTTATGAAATTTTAAAAACTTGAAATTTGAGGTTATGAATAATCCGAAACGTGGTTGAGGTAGGTTCATAAAAAATTAGGTTAAACGTATCGGGCTCTCCTAGATTTTGTTGGCATCATTGCTGATGGCCGTCATAATCATTTAATCGACTGATGGCTTCTCTCCCTAAGCCACCAAGCCCTCCTCTACCATCATGTTCGCAGTTATTCCCGAAACATTAAGATCGCGAAATGTTTAAAGTATATTCGCTTTTTAGCGAAAACGCAGGAACAAAGATTCGACGAGCACTAGCGAACAAATTTGTTCAGCCGTGCTCGAGGTAGAAAAGTGTGGAATAACGCACGATCGAACGTTTCGCAAGCATAAGCAAATATACTCGGCTTTGATCGCTATATTGAAAACACTAGTCATAAAGAAATGTTCGGCCATGATTGTTATAATGAAAATACAGCATTAAGGAAATGATGATGATCTAATATGAGTGGGCCTTGCAGCTGTTCCGCTAAAACCACTAGCTATGAGTTTGGCCGAGACACTGTTGAGATCTTCTGCATCAATCCGAGGTTTACCGAAAGTGTTCTGACGTAAACCTGCACTAGGCGGTCATTCGCACAGTACATATCTGACTGTTTCTGCAATCAGTCTCTGTTAGTCACATTCTGTGTATGGATACTCTTAGTCAAAATTGACCCGTAAAAGGTCCAGTCACTATACGGTTCTCGTCTGGTAAGTCTAATGATGTTCCTGGTTCTTTTTCTAGAATGAACTCTTTACAGTGAACCAGTTCTAATAGATTTATCCAGTATTGTTGGAAGGCGTTTTCCATCAATTTCAATATGGTTGGCTTAAGAAAATTGTTTACTCTAAATTTTATAATCGTCTAAAGGACAAGTTTTAAAATTCAATGGAGATTTCTTATTCTAACTTTTTTTTCGTCAAAACAAAACTTCGGGTTTGTAAAGAGGCTAACGACCTATACATAATAAATACACCAAAGGCGTTTTTTTTCTAAATTATGAATAAATGTCTCATTTTATTCCTATTCTGGCTCACTTGTGTATGCCTAGTCCTTCAGAATGGCTAGCTATAAGTTTGGGCGAGACACTGTTGAGATCTTCTGAATCAATCTGAGGTTTACCAAAACTGTTCTGACGTAAACCTCCACTAGCCGGTCATTCGCGCAGTACATGTCTGCAATCAGTCTCTTCTATTAGTCACATTCTGTGTATGGATACTCTTAGGCAAAGTTGACCCGTAAAAAGCCCAGTCACTATATGGATCTCATCTGGTATAAGTCCAATAATGTTTCTGACTCTTTTTATCCAAAGTCCTTTAATGAACTCCTTACAGTGAGCCAGTTCTGATAGATTTATCCAATAGTGTAGGAAATCCATTCTCCATCCATTTCAATATGGTTTTACTCTAAAGTATAAAACCGTCTGAAGTACAAGTTTTAAAATTCAACGGAGATTTCTTATTGTAACTTTTTTCGCCAAAATAAAACTTCGGATTTGTGAAGAGGCTGACGACCTATACATAATAAATACACCAAAGTCGTCCCTCTTCTAAATTATGAATAAATGTCTCCTTTTATTCCTATTCTGGCTCACTTTTGTATGCTTAGTCCTTCAGAAAGGCTAGCTATAAGTTTGGGCGAGACACTGTTGAGGTCTTCTGAATCAATCTGAGGTTTACCGAAAGTGTTCTGACGTAAACGTGCAATAGCCAGACATTTGCACAGTACATGTCTGACTGTTTCGTCATTGTCCAGGCAGTCTGCAATCAGTCTCTTTTGTTAGTCAAATTCTGTGTATGAATACTCTTAGTCAAAATGGACCCATAAAAAGTCCAGTCAATATACGAAACTCCCATCTGGTCCAATGATGTTCCTGGCTCTTTTTATACAAGGTCCTTTAATGAACTCTTTACAGTGAGCCAGTTCTGATAGATTTATCCAGTATTACTGTAAGCCGTTTTCGATCAGTTTCAATATGGTTGGCTTAAGAAAATAGTTTACTCTAAATTTTAAAACCGTCTGAAGCACAAGTTTTAAAATTCAATAGAGATTTCTTATTCTAACTTTTTTCGGCAAAATAAAACTTCGGGTTTGTGAAGAGGCTGACGACCTATACATAATAAATACACCAAAGGCGTCTCTTTTCTAAATTATGCACAAATGTCTCCTTTTAACCTTTTCCATCGATTACGTGCGGTTCAAAGACACGTAAATTTTAAAATTATTTAGCGAGGGTTGAAATAGATGCCCGTTGCGAGCTGTTAGAACCAGCAATATACTTTTTCGACAGTTTTATGGTTTTATTTCAATTTTGTAAATTTTTAGTAACAGCTACTTGATAGAAATAAAATTTCGGACTTCCGTTGCCTTTATTTATTTTAAACACGACGTTTCAACCCAAAGTCAAAGCGAAACTATGGCTACGATACTTAGTTGACACATTTATTATATGGCCGAAAAATGATGACAAAGTACAGAATTATCTACACCATCTGAACGGTATTCGACCAATCAAATGCACCATGGAAATTGAAAAAGTTTCGGCCCTACCTTTTTCGGATATTCTTGTTAAACGATTAGACAGAAATATTTAAACCACTGTATATAGGAAATCTACACACACGGTACAGTACACGAATTTTAAGTCTAATCATTCTGTTGCTACAAAACAAGGAGTTATAAAAAGTTTATATTTAAGAGCCATAAACATTTGTGGTAATTGTTAGCTCGCGCTAAATTTCGCGGTTCTTTTCATAATTTAAAACCACACAATTGAATGAGAAACAAAATACATTTTTCCGCACATGGGACATACGCAACAAGAGTGTATGCCAACCATGACAATGTACATCCGTTTGTAAAATGGCTTAAGTACAAATAAAGATTTCTATTTCTAGAATCAGAGAGATCCCTCCACGACCGCCGAAAAAAATGGCGTGTTAATTACTTTCTCCAATTTATTACAATTTTCTATACTTGAAAGTGTTCGGTTTGTGTACTAAATCATAGAACTGGAAGCTTCAGCCCTTTAGCTACGTGATGTCATCATTAGATCCTGACAGGGGCCCCTGGGACGTGAAGAAATTGGCTGCACATCGGTAAGTACTCTTGTTTTCGACTTTCCGTTGTGTGATTTACAGCCATTTTCCTATGGACTCTTAATTTTTGTGATTCCGTATCAATTATTATGTTTGTTCGCGATTTCGTTTAATAAAAATATATACAGTCCAAGGCAGCTATCGTTTTTCTTACTGCGGGCAAACAGTCATAATGAAGAATTAACCACAGAAATTAACAACATGAGAAAGGAAATTAATAAATTCAATGATCTCTAAAATTAAAAACAAACCAAAGGTAGCAAATTCTTAAAGTAATAATCCGTTTCCTATAATGTTGTCATAGTTCCTATCAGTCTGCCAAAGCTCAGCACTTAAGCACTTCACTTTTACCTAATTTTAAATGTGTAGGAGAGGGAAGCAAATTAAAATTTTGGGGCTTTTTAATTTTTTTCTTGTAGTTTTATCATAGTTTTTATCAGTCTGCCAACACCCAGCCCTTTAGCTTTTCTGGAAGTGTGCAATTTTACATAACTTTATAACTTTACATGTATGTATTTCATAACTTTAAATGTATAGGGGAAGGTTGTAAATGAAAATTTAGGGGTTTTTTGATTTTTTTCAAGGGTTTGGTCATAATTTCTATCAGCCAAATTTTAGCTTTTCCGTAACTACTTTACTGCTTTATGGAAGTCCATGAAACTTGGAGGGATTGTTAATTCTATCAAGGTCTACGACTGAGCAAGTTTGAGTTTCGTAGCTTATTCCGAAGTAGAATTATAGATAGGTCAAATATGGGCTGAAATGTTTCAAGAAAATGTAGTATGGCATTTTGTGCGAACTTGGCGGGGCACTGCCATGCCCTCAGATATTTTTTACTAAGCATTTATTTAAAAAAATTTTAAAGTGTGGCCATTGCTTTTGCCCTTGATTTAGTTGATTGATAGTTTGAAGTAAAAAATGTGGTTAATAACAGAACTCGTTTATAAAGCATAATATGCCTATGATGAAATCCGCATATAGTTAAATAATATTTACCAAAGCCAGACAAAAATTATAAACAATTTCTCAATAGCACGTCTATAAATAGCAAAACGTCAACGAACTGGGAAAATAAAACTTTTCTTTGACTACGTTTACTTCGAAGTGATTTTACACAAAAACAGTATTTAAAATTATTAATATCTATTATATTAAATAGTAAAAAAATCTCCTATAAACAAATATACAGGCAATAGTAATTATTTATTAGTTCCTTAGGAATTTTGATCTGACAAACTAGAATCTGATGATGTTGGTTGGGCTAATTACTAAAAGTACAAGTTTTTGATGTCTGCTGAAACCACTGAAATTTACACTTTTCTGAATCGATAACTTAAAATAAAATAAATAAATAAATTCTTTAAAATAACATTATTCCAAAATATTTTTTTTCAGTGTATTTTTTGTATAGAAATAAATAAATATCATGTCTTTAGTAAAATAAACCATTGCTTAAATTTATACAATGAATAAATATATCTAAAATCATCTATGCAAGACAGCAGTATAATAAACACACTCAAAATTTTGTTTTTATTTTTAAAATTCAAAAAGATGGTATTTATTGTATTGTTTCAGATGTGCAATATTTGGGCAAAAGATTGCATATCCGACCACAAATCCTAAACTGCTGAGCCTATTTTCATAAAAAATTTAGATAATTTACATAGAGTAATGTTTATAATTCGAGATTTTCGGTACATAATTAATTAATTTATATTATTAATATGGACCAAAAATCGGCCAATGTATTTATAGGTCCATTTATTTCACGTCCCTTCTTGCTTTGTGGTCTGTTTTTGGGTGTGTGTGTGAACAACAATTTTTAGATTTTCTAAAGTCACATTATTCGAGCTTAAAACACAGTTTAAGGTTTTATTTTTGAAGCGGTCGAACAATTTGTTTATTATTAGGTACACTTTTAATTATTGAGGTTTATTATATTAACACTTTGTACTTATACTATATACCTAGGTAATAATAGATGGTCTTTGGTACCAGTCACTTCTTTTTATTTTTATACAGAAGTTCAATGCGTCTGTCTTTTTTATTTTCAAAAATTCAATCTTTGATTCACTTTCTATCACTAAATATTGCAAAATTAAAAATGGCTTTGCTTTGGCAAACAATAAAATAATATCATGAAAGTACCGTAATCCCGTAAATTGTGTAAACACTCAACTAGGTACAAATTTGCAGTTCCCATCTGTTTTTAATATAAACGGGACACCACCCCGATTTTCTAAGATTTTGCATAGCTGTGACGTCAGTTGAATAGTTCAATCACAAAGTATATAGCCTATTACTTTGTGGTTCAATCCTTTTTAATATGAGGTACAATCTGCATTCATCCGTCCTGTATTCGGGGGAGTTTGATTAACAGACCCGACAAAATCCACTGCGCTACTACACAGCGCACAAGGGCCAGCACACCACGACAAAAGACCGAATAGCAAACAAGGATATTAAAAACGCAGGGTTGCACCTCGTACCAATTGTACAAATGTTGTAGGCATGTACCTTCCTAATTAGTGAGGTGAGGTGACAAAAATATTCTGTAGTAAATAAATATATTACTGTACGAACTCAAAATTAGCCGGTGCTGCAGCCCTGCAGCCCTTATTGAATAACCGCCACCGCTTATCGCTTGCAAAATCAGTAACCTGGAATGATATATATTTCTACTTCCAGCAAAAATTAACTTTCTCGTGCAATATGCCTGGTGCTCAAATTTTATTTATGGCGACAACATTTGTAAAGTTGTTTTTGTGTCAGATATAAAGGAGTTAGCTCCCAGCTCAGGGAGAGTGTTTGTCTGGTATCAACGAGAAGACCACGTGTCGACCCAATGGGGTCAAGATGGCTGTCAGCCTGTTAAAACAAATTGCAAGCTGATAAGGGCCGATTCTTAGTTACGTAACGCAAAACCACTACAAACCACTGTCTCTCTTTAGCTCATTGAAAGAAACATAAAGCTATCTCTTTTAGTGCGTTACATAGTTTAGGAACAAGTATTGCTGCATTGGATCTAATCAGCTGAGTGCTTGCTACAAGCTTTACATCTGATAATAAAAATGAAATGTTTGCATCTTGCTGTTATAGAACATCCCAGCAAACATGGATTACAAAAAAAGTACTTTTTAAGTACTGGCTTTCACTGCTGCCCATAACGGCAATGTACTAAGTAGAAAGTACTTAATTCGTATTGATTTGGAACAACTGCCTGCATGAGGCCAGCATGTATATATTTTAGTACAAAAAACACTGTACTTTTAAAGTTATGCATTTTTTTTAACTTCTTTGTACACAAAAGCATGTACTTTTCAAGCAATATATTTTCTTCGTATTTTTAGTAAATACAAAAAAACTGAATTTTTATACATTTAAAAAAAACCTGTACTTTTAAAGCATTGTATTTTATTAATTTTTTTAGAAGTACAAAGAGACTACTTTTATTGTAAATATTGTAAGGACATTACGTCACTCACGTCTTATATTATCATTATATAATCATTATATAAGGATTTTTAATATTTTCCGTTTCATATCAGATGAGGATATTTTCAAAGATTATGGAACATCCCACATCAATTTAAAAATAAATAAAATCATTTACATTCTTAAGTTTGACATGCCTTAGTGTAAAATGTTGACTAGTGTTTGCCATCTGGTGGCAAGGACGGCAAACATCAACTTGTCAGTTTTTTTGTAAATATTTTATTTTCACAGTAAAATATTTAATATTTTTGTACTAAAATAAAGTGCTTTAAAAGCAACTGCTGCAGAAATACTTTTAAAATGTTTTTTCACTGTTTTATTAATTTTGCAGTAAAACTTTTAAACTTTTAATAATAAATTAAATGTACTTTAAGAGTACCTTCTTCAAAATGTTATTAAAATGTTTTTTTTTGTATTTTATTTTCACAGTAAAATATTTAATTGTTTTGTACTAAAATAAAGTGCTTTAAAAGCAACTGCGTAAATATACTTTTAAAATGTTTTTTGCCATTAACCCTGGCTGCACTTGTCATTCTCCATAAATAAAGTAAAACTTTTCGTTGTATTGAAAATAAAGTACTAAAATGTTGCGTTTTTGTACTTTTAATTAATATGCAAATTAGACAATGCAAAAATAATAAAAATAATGCATATCGTTGCCGATGCCAGCAGTTGCCAACAGTTAAAGTACAATATTAGTAAAGTACCAGCAGGTCAATGTTTGCTGGGATACTAGTTTATGTCATCTATGGAGTTAATTAAATACGAATTAATGAAGAAACGTCTCAGAGCGATAAAGTAAATAATATGGTGCGTCAAGATTTTAAGCACCTATACATTAAATCGATGGTCGCACTTAAAACCAGACGCTGCATCCAAATTGAAAATAAACACCCTGCCTTGAGCCATATCCAAAATAAATAATCAATTATTCCAGATGATTTAACCTTTATGTGATAGCACATTCCTAAAAAAATTACCGCTTTAGTCCATTATTGAACTTAACAAAAAAGGTTTGTTTCAATTATGTTTACGTTAAAGCCAAAGTTACCATTTGTTTGCTTACCCATTTTCAATAGTTTATAAATACTTTTTTGAGGTTTGTTCAAAAAGCTTTATTATGGTAGGGGAGAGCGGGGCAAGAGGACGAACAGGGCAAGTTAAGGAACTTAATTTAACACAAAATTTAAAAATGGCAACGAGTTTATTACTGTGCTGTTAGAACTCTTTAAAGTCAAATTTTTATGTGTTAAGCTACATTTCTAATCGTGTTTGCGGGCCGACACAAACGCCAGCACGGGAGTCGTCACAGACGAGGCCATTTCTAATCGTGTTGCGTGACAGCGTGCGTGCTGTGGTTAGCGCATGCGTAATTGATGTGTTTATAGCTCACTTTTACTTCTACAACTGGCTGAGTGGGCTCTGCATGCCGCCATATATCGTAATTGAAACATCGAGACTGTTTATGAAAATTCCAGATTATAAACATTGCGTGCATAACCACATTTTTCGGGAATGCGTATTTCTTTTGATCGCCATAGTGCACCTTTAATATATGTTCATCTTTCTTTTACTTGTACTAATATAGGAGACGGATATATCCAAAAAGATCTCGATCGAGATTATTCCCGATACCGATCATTTAGGTGATGGAACTGCGCATGTCTAGTACGCCGCACGGACGCCAGCACGGGCCGCAGAGTTTGCAGCTTGCAAGCACGAAGAACCGTGCGGACACGGTGGTCGTCATTAGAAATGGTTACATTGATTCCCATATGCCTAGCACGCGTGTCGGATTGCAACTCTGCCAGCGAACACGATTAGAAATGCACCTTTAAAGATAGATGGAGCACCTAAGAATAATAATAGTACAGTGGCTCATAACCTATAATTCGAGTGGTGGCTTATAAAATTTTGTGCCGAAAAATAAACTTTTGCGGAAAAACCTAAGGGAAGAATAATATTTGTTAGTGACTAGGCAATTATTTATTATATTTTCAACACAAGAACATGCAAATGACCATCTTTGGCCGTTTTTTGTTTTGATTTTTTACTAAAAAATTGTACCTTGGGGCAAGTTGGTGGAGGCAAGATGACGAATAAAGAAAAGGTTAAAAAAAACTTGGAAAAAATTGAACAAGAAAATAAAAATAAATGATTTTTACCAGAAATGAAAAAAATATATATATATTTTTGTTCAGGCTACCAGGAACCATGGACTCCAGTAGCGGACTGGATTAAACGTGGAAGGTGAGAGGGTTGGATGCATGAGGCATGCACCTCATATGAAAACAAGGGGACGTTCATTTGTGACCCATGCGCCTAGTCGTTCTCTTGCCCCAATAGGCTAGTCTTTTTTTAAATTTGTTTGTAAACCAAAACATCTATCTAACAATTAAACGAAGTTTTTTAGTCAAAACCGAGTTTGGGTATCTTCTAGGAAGCTTTAATTCTTAACATCCGTCATCTTGCCCTGCTCTCCCATACTTGCTCTTGTATCTCATTGACCAGTCATTGTCATGGTGCTTATTTACCATCAGAACTAAAAGTTTTTTAATATGTATCCCTAGAATATTTAATAATTTATTTAGAAAATAGCCTGGATATTTTGTATAATATAGGAATATGGTTGATTGATGTACTGATCGAAAATAAACAGATATTTTTGTGCAGCTTAATTTATTAAAACTATTTTTACTCTGGAAGGCTCGATCACAAACAAAAACAACAGGCTATCATTAGACATACGACAATTAATCAAGCAAATGAAAACAGAAAAATACAATTTCGTCGGCCGATATTATTTGTCCCAATTTTTACACAACTCCTATAAATCAAGTGGGTCGGCTTTGTTTTTGGACGACATTATGATGATTTACGAATCAGCTTAATAAAACTTTATTAGACTTCCGTGACTAATTTCTTTTTTTGATGAAAAATATTGTCAAAATAATCTTCTATAAAATTATCTGGTCTATAGCATTTTTCAGGCATTTACACAAAATGATCACTACAATGAAGAAAATTTGGGAATATGTATTAAATAGATTACTGTTGTTTTTGTTTTGTCAATAAGTTTCAAGGGCAGATTACCTAGCATGGGAAAAAAAAGTTTCTAACGTTTAGGATGTATATAAGTGGCACCGCGTCATAGCTATGGTAAACCAAGTTTTGCGGTAAAATCTATGTAAAGAAGCCTCAAAAAATTGTTGTTTCACTTTGTACCTGCAGTGTGCCGCTTTATATTCCTATAATAAAACACCGAGACCTTTTAAAGGAAATATAAAATAGGTACTTACCTAATAAATAAAGATCCGAAACATAAAAGAGAATCCAAAATTATATTAAAATGTGCGCAAATATTGATTTAGTTGCAAAAACGGTAATTTGTTTTGTAAAAAGTCGGTCCCAATTTGACATTAATACAGTCAAAACAACAACGAATAGAACCCGGCTAAATCAATATGTTCGTAACAATCAGACAATAGTATATATGTTCCTTTCTAATAAAATCGTTTAGAAGAAGACATAAATAAAAAGCAAGTAAAATAGTAAGCTAATGACTAATTAGTGCAGTGCCTCGTTTTGGGAATCAATACCAATAAAAAAATTATAGGAAGTGCGGGCCACTGTATGTACCCCTCTACTCCCTTCCCGCTCATCACGGTTTTGATGACGGGGTGCCACTTTAATACAATATCAAGTATAGACCATTTTCCTAATTTCCATAAAAATTGATTCACCTAGGTATATCGCCCTTACTAATAGGGACTTTTTGCAATAAGGTCATGCAGTAATAGTGCCAAATAGTGTAAAGTATTCTGACAGTTTTGCATTCTCGACTGACATTTGATCTTTCAAAATTGACATAAAAAGTCGAATTTAAAAATAAAATGTTTATTTTCCTTTAATAAAGGAGAGCTGTATTTATTCCGGTTTTTATAATACACAAAGAGCTAATATTGACAGAACAGCAGTCAACTTGTAATTTAGGACAGTCTAAATACTGCCTGGCACTATTACTACCTCGCTTTATTGCATTAGGTCCCTAATGTTGTTACCTGGAACAGATTCAAAATGAGGTAGCTTACAATTTAAATAATAGAGAATTATTGAAATAAAGCCAGGCTATAATAGTGCCAGGCATAATTTTGACACCTTCACATGAACCGGAATAAATAGTGCCTTCTCTTATTAATTGAAAATAAACCATGAAAGTTTTGAAATTCAAATTTGGTATGTCAATTTTGAAGGATTAACTGTCAGTTTTCAATGTGAATGTGTCAAAATAGTGCCTGGCACCATTATAGCCGGGCTTTATTTCAATAATTCTCTAATAGCTATACTGATTTTAGAAGTAGCATAATGCTACTAGTTTTGTCAATTTTTTAAACTTCAAAATTTGTCAAGTCTTTGACATTTGGGTCCCTGAACCGAAATCAATTTCTTCAAATTCAACTCAACCCAAACTACTAATATCCCAAGCTACCTAGCATAATTTATGTGGGAAGTTTATAAAAATGTAGCAAATTTTTCGTTCTGATTGATTGCAATCTCAGGGCTGGGAATGCTCCTCAGGTGATGCAAATAAAAACGATAACTGTTGGTGTTTTTGATTAATTGTTATCTCTTATTAAACGCAATTCCTTAAATTCCTTCAAATCTACCTCCTAGTTTTTCATTTAAAATCCCCTTCTTGTACATATTTTTCGAAGTACGACATCATTTTCGAGAAAATGCAACATGCTAGCTTTTAACACTCCCTTTATATTTTCGCCTGCGGGGGGTAAAATGATAAAGTCTGCAACAGACACGCGAATGATGTGGCGCTTATCAGATAACGGCGTTCGCTGTCTGCGAAGCTTTCCTTATTTAATAACGTGCAATATGTTGCAGAAGAGAAAGCAAGTCTCTTTTCTAAGTAAAGTTTGACATTCTGTTACAATGAAGAACAACAAGCAGTGCAAGAATTCCCTTCAGATTCAATTCATAGAGGAAGTGTACTTAAAATGGGAGATATTAAGATAAAATGGGATACCGGCACTCCTGACCTAACTAAAGGCGGCAACATTGCGCTGTTTTTTAAATCAGTCATTAGATGGTTACAAGCACGTGCAGTAATTTTTTTTTATTTTTGTGTGTGCAGCTAGTAACTTTTTATTTAAATGTTGTAAGAATTGACTCCTAGATAAGGGAAGATATTATATTCTGCTGTTGATATTTGTAAAGTATAAAGTCTTGTCTACCATCAAACATGCTGTTTTTGGCTATATGAGAAACAATGAAAAAGTAGGATAAGTGGAAATACTTTATATGAGATTGAGGTAAAATGGGAAATTATTGCTAAAGTAGCTAAAATGGGATATTCATTTTACCTCAATTAAATGACTGATGAAAACTAATTAATTTTGTGTTTTCTTAGATGCCGCCTTTGTACGAACAATTCTTTGTTTTCGTTAACTCTCTGTGTCTTTTTTTATAATAAGCACTATTATAATTATTTTACTGGTTATTATTTAACCTAGAAATTTGTTTTAGTTATACCTATCTTTGTGCTATATTAACCATAAAGAGTATAGTATTATTAAGATTCCTAGATGATTTGTTTAAACAAATTATCTCTCATTTTAGTTTTATTTTTGTGCCCAATTTTTTTATGTTTGTATTAAACGAGTTTTTTTGTATTTTCAGTGTTAATTTTATATCAAAGATTACCTTAGTAGTAGTCTAGATTTTTTAAAATAACATATTATTTTTAAGTGTTTAAAGTACTACAAACGAACTATAACAAACCAAAAAAAATATTTCATTAACAGCATAATCTTTTAAACCAATAACGTCAAAAATTTTTAAAGCTTAAGTATCTTGTTTTAAGTACACTTTCCCTACTTTACGTACTAGCAAATATTGATGTGATTAAAAACATATAATATCTAAATATTAATTATTACATACAATTAACGAAAAAAAAATACAATTTATATGAAACAAAAAAATTTAACTTAAACTTCATAAATCATGTTATCAAGAGTTATTATTTTTTTTATCCTTTGGACTGTTCTCGTATGTTTTGTTGCTTGGAGGCATCACTTTATCATTACTAATGCTTGTTATACCTAACAAAATAAATAAGCATAAAAAATCAGGTGTAATTTGTTTACAAAATACCGTATTATGTGTGCAGGCCACACAATACATTTCTCTATATAATTATGTACACCTCCAGCATCTGAACTATTTTAAAATGATTTAGGATCGCACCCACGTAGAACTGTATATGAAATATATACTTTATATTTATGTTGATATACATATGTGGTTTTGTTTCTTGAAGAACAGTATAACAAGTTTTTTTCTTTACCTAACCTGATATCTTCAAGACGTGTGGCATAGCTTAAAGATGGGTGTAGTAGCATCGGGTAATAAGAACCGAGGAACTTTTTTAGAAAACTCATTGCTAGAAAATACATTTAGTTTTTTTTTATTTGTCAAATACACTGTGTTTATTATATTACGATCTAGTCAATAAGAATAATTAGCAATATTGTTTTAACTTAATTTACTAGAAAAGTTAGATTTAAACTTAGGGTTCACTCAACAGTTCTTCCCGCTTTGTTTCGTCTGTAACTCACAATTGTGTTTATACCATTATTTTGTTTTATGTAAATCACTTGGTTTACTAGCTCAAACGGCTTCACTCTTTTTAGTCTTTGAACTACCATAGTATTGTCTCTAAGCTGAATTGCTTCCACATTCACATGTCGATGGAATCTATCTTCATGGCTTTTTGCATACTTTTTTAGAGTCTGCTACAGTTTCGATTTTTAGGTCCCGATCTTAAAGTAATAAAATATATTTTATTACTCTAAGGTCCCGATGAAGGTCACTATTTCGAATGTTCCAAGGTACATTCACAATTTTGCTTAATACTTTATTTTGAAATCACTGTAAAACTAGAATGTTACTCTCTTTAGTATAACCCCATAGTTGAATATCATATGTCCATACTGGTTTCAGTATTTGTGTATAAAGTAGTAACTTATTATGAATTGTTAAATTGGAACTTCCAATTAGCTAGTTCATTTTTCTTTACCTTATCTAAAGTTCTACTTTTTTTCTTAACATGTAGGGCGAATAGACTTTGTCTATAAACAAATAAACTAAAAACTACACCAAGTAGCTGCTTGTTTGTAAAATGCTAAAATAAACTTGTTTAGGTAAGTTTTTTTATCTTCTTTTCCATGCAATATAAATTTCTGTCCCCCCAATTTATAACGTCACCAGCCGCCACTGGTATCAGGCCAGAAATATATTGGAGCGGTGGACAAAAAGGACATTCGGAGAAGGAGATTCCTTTATCGACGTACCTTACCACCAAGGGATGCATGGAAGGAGGACGGAGTTGAACTCCTTAGCGACGCCACGGTCTGCTATACAGGGATCAAAGCTGACAGACCGGAATTCGACCGGTGCAGGAGTGTACGTGGAAAGCAAGAGCATTGGAAAAAGCTACCCGCTGGGATCCAATGCAACAGTCTTCCAGGCAGAGGTTTACGCTATACTGGCGTTAACATGGGAGGAAGAAATTAGAAACGAAACAGGAAAACGCCTCTGCATCTGTTCAGACAGTCAAGCTGCGCTGAAAGCACTGTGTAAACCAACCATGTCCGCAGGTTTGGTGCAGGAGTGTGCGGATGCACTTCAGGAATTGGCCGGCGTAAGAGAGGTAGAGCTCGTATGGGTCCCAGGCCACGTGGGAGTCCCCGGAAACGAGAAAGCGGACAGACTCGCCAGGGGAGGATCCCAGCAGAAATGCGTCGGGCCAGAACCGTTCCTGGGGCTCACAAGAGGGCAAATGAAGTCGGCCCTAACAGAGTGGACCCAGAAAGAGAAACAAAGGGAGTGGACCAACACAGGAAACGCCAGACAGGCGAAGGAGTATGTGACAGGCTACAGCAAATCCCGTAGGGACTGGCTGCTCCGTAGAACACGAAGAGAGGTGGGAGTCCTGACCGGACACTGCGTCCTACAAGGACACCTGGCAAAGATGAGAGTGAAGGAGGACGCAACGTGCGAGCGATTTTGGGC
Source organism: Aspidapion aeneum (assembly GCA_963576565.1). Lineage (NCBI taxonomy): Eukaryota > Metazoa > Arthropoda > Insecta > Coleoptera > Brentidae > Aspidapion > Aspidapion aeneum. Next base: position 115,341,933 of record OY755040.1, read on the forward strand.
CGAGGACGAGACCTCGGCGCATTTTCTCTCATCATGTGAAGCATACAAGCAGGCAAGAAGAGAGGTATTCGAAGAGGAAGCCTTTGAGACGGAGGAACTTCTGAATCTGAGGTGGCCCGATATTCTGGCCTTTGTACAGAAGACGGGCAGATTCCTTAGCGAAAGAAGGACGCAGTAGGGGGGATGCCCGGGGGTTGGCGAAAAGGGCGCTTCATGTGCCTAGTTGCCAGGCCTAGAGCCTACCCCACACTACTACTACTACTATTGGACAACCCTCGTATACTTCAAAAATAATTGAAACAAGTACGTTTTTAAAGCTGGATAAGCACTTATTCAAAAAGAAGCATTCTCCTTTTTAAACATGAAAGGCTGTCAGACGCATGTATCTCTACATTTCCAACAAAAAGGCACATACGTTTAACAATCTGAAAAGTGGCATGGGAGAAAGACACCTCAAGCGCTACGCAAACACTTTTTTGTCATGTTTCCTTTTCGGTTTCATTTTTGTGGGAGTCGTTCTTTGCTGTGTTATCCATTGTTAATATTTCTCTTTTCTAGATTTCACATTTAGTGCATAGCAACTCCGTTTATTTTACAAAAACAACGTCATCATTTTGAAATGAAATGAAATTACTCTAGCACGTTTAAAATTATGTGACTTAAAGCTTGCTCTATTTTTTTTAGTTAATACCTTAAAATCTTATGTCCTGACAACATATAAAGTAATCCAAAAAAAAATTATAATAAGAATTCCAAATTTTGTTGTTACAAACAGTTATACGAAACGTCTCAAACAGCCTTTTGATTCAATTTACCTTATTTATTGTTCATTTGTGGTTTAGTTTTAAAAAGTATTACTGCATTTTCTGTAGAGATATGTAAGATTTGTGAAACACTATCTTCCTCTAATTGCTTTATTTTAGATATACCGGTTGCGGCCTATGAAGCTATCTTCAGTGTCTTAAAGCAAATAAATTAAAAATACGTGCAACCTTCGAAAGTTCTTCCCTGGCCCATCTGTTATTGTTATTGAAAATATAAAACAATTAATTTAAAAAACAAAAAATTGGATGAGGAAGCTGTAAAGTTTTGTTTAAAAAATGTTACAGTATTTATTCAACTGTATCTACAGCAAACAGCCAATTACAGATACTTTCTTACATTAAAAAGACACCTATTCTATAAAATACATTGCTTACACTGCACAAAATAAATACCAAGCAAATCAATAATAACACTAATTCTTGACTCGGAGGGCATTAATTAACAATTGCGCATTTTTGAATCTGTATATTTTTTAAAATTCTTATAGCTAACATTGTCAATATCAACATCTGAAGCATATAAGTTGCATAAATTGTAGATAGGAGAGCTTTTAAATAGATTAGTTCGTGGATAAGCTAAGTAAGACATATTTTTCTACCTTGAATTGATTGAATTTATGGCCAAAGGAAGTTGATCAATTAGATTAGGACAATCAATATCTCCTTTAAGAATTCTATACATTGTTATCAAAAATTGTTTAGTCCTTTTTTGGTTTAGTGGCAATCTATTAAATATTTCTGATAAGATGTCGTTATCACAGCTTCTTTGTGGATAAAACCCAAACTTTCTAAAGTGCATGGCTTTTAAAAATTTTCTTTGAACTCCGTCAATCATACTAATCCAAATGTCATATTGGAGGGACCAGATAACACTTCCATATTCCAGTATTGGCAATACCAGACTGTCAAATAAGTAAATGCTTACTTTGATGTTAAAACTTTTAGTATTTCTAAAAATGAGCCCAGCAACTTTTTGGACACTGTCAATTTTGAAAATAATATGTTGAAAATGCAAGATTAGCATCAAATGTTACACACCCAGGTCTTTTTCTTACATGTTTTAGGTTTTCACTCGGGTTTTTATTATTTAAAATAATGTGGTTATGATGTATAGGCCGAAACCGTTATATCTTAAATAAAGCTATCAAGACAGTGTTTTTCTCTTCGCAAATTTATTTTTTAATTTTACTGTCATCAGCTCGACTCTATTTTACCATAATCATCTTCTGTTTTGCGCTTTTTTTTGTATGTCAACTGTTATCTTGGGACTTATTACCTTTGTTCTTGTTTTTGTGTTTAAATAGTTTTTAGATCAATTATTATTTGCCTGATAATCGCTCAAGATTCTGCTGGCAAGATACTTACTTATACCTTAAACCATTAGTTCTTTTAAATAAGCTTTTTTGCTCTTAAGCGTTTATGAACGCTTTTCTACATTTTTGCTATCAACAATCAATTTAAAAATATTATAAATTTAATACTTACAAATTAGTTTTAAATAACTGAAAAAAATGGTTGTCTATTAACAACACGCAATTAAGAGTCAATCGAATATAAAAATGATAATAGGCACTATTACTAAATAATAAAAACATGTTACATTAATGTCAGATCAATATATTACTAACCTACGTGTTAAAAGATTTAACTAAGAAACTTGCGATAAAACAAGGTGCAGTTTTATCAACACTGCAAATTTATTGACTAAGACATTTTATTACAGAACAAGATCAAAATAAAATTCTTTAAAAAAAATTGTTATTTTTTGAATTTACAGAATTACACTCATGGCCGTAGACCCATTTTTAAATTCGAATAGCACTTATGAACGCTTCAAAACTTAATATTTTCTCTGGATATTGCCAAAGTTTTGCTATCATCGCACGGTCTTGTAACCGCACTTTGCGTTACTCTGATGGCGCCATAATCACAATACGGTTGTCTTTAGTTTTTATGATCATTTTCTTTGTTTTCTCACATCATAAACGTTTCTTCTGTTAAAGGGACTGCACGGATTGTCCCCTTATTTAAGAAATATTTTTGAAATAAAAAGTTGGTAGTAACTTTATTGTATGGCATAACACATGAACATGTTTTGTGCTTTTTATTTTATGTTAAATCATTAAGTGTTGGTATTAACAAGGCAAACCATTTTACTTTTGCAAAATATTTGGATTATTTTTTAAATTTTCTAGCGTAAAAGGGAACAAAACAATGTAGTCAATTTTTAAGACAGTGTGATAATTAATTATCTCTTAAGAGGGCGGTCTGCGTATGGCATATTTTGACGACTATCTCAAAAAGGCATTAAATGTTCCTTCAAAGTTATAAATTGCATGTGTAATTTTTGGTTGACGCAATTTAGTCTAAATAATTACACAAACATCGTAATGGGTTCGTTGCCTTGCGTTCCTAGGCCAAAAACTAAGTTAACGCTAACCCAGCAGAAATTGAAGTAATTTCGGGGTTTGCAATAATTGACCAATAGAACGGCTCCATGCTGGACTTTTGCGAGGACGAGGAAGTTAGCTGTCACGGAAAAGGACGGACGTGAAAGCGAAATATCACTTTTATGAGAAAAATATTTAATATTTTTTGATAAAACTTTTGACAATTGCTAAAGAAAAGAATTCCTTAGCGCGCATTTTAATCTCCAATAAAAAAATTAATCCACAACCCTTAAAAAACGTCCCTATGTTATCTAATTTTTAGCCATTTTTTAATACATTATTTTGTCAAGAAACGTTTCACTTATCGCAATGGGGTTTTAAATGCGCGGTGCATGTAACTCTCTTCTTAAAAGTATAAAACTCTGCCCAAAAACGTGTTATTTCAAAACCCTTACAATTAGATTTTTGCTTACAATATTTATTATTTTTATTCCAATATTACTCTGCATCACCTCCATAGACTTAACGGCTTCAGGAAATGTGAATTATTTTATAGTTTGCCTTTATATTAAATACTTTTCCTATAAAAGAGTTATTTCAAAACCCTTACGCGCTCATTATATGCCATACGCAGAGCTTCATCTTAAGTTATAGAAAATAAAAACAAATGAGACATCAAATACTTAAATTTTTTCAACTTGAGTGTACAATCGCTATATAGAGTGTCCCAACTGAAAGGTAACAGGGGTGTTTTTGAATATTTTTCGTGCGAATATGGAGAAACGCTCGAACACATTGATCTTGTTTGCGAGGGGGACACTTTTTGGCTATCTTGAAATTTTTGTAGCACGCACCATCTTCGAGGGTTATACTTTACCCCAGTATTTTGAATGGGGAAAGTGGGTCTAGTGATATCTTGTTTTGAAGATCTCTTGATTATCTTTACAACCATGTAAAAATTTCGAAAATCCATAGATTAGGTTTTGAGATATTTGCTCTCAAATTTTCAAATCCATGTTTTAATTTGAAAGTTTGAAAACAATTATCTCAAAAACTAATAGATAGATTTTTGAAATTTTTACACGGTTGTGCAGACATTCAAGAGGCCTTCAAAACAAGGTATCACTAGACCCACTTTCCCTATTCAAAATATAGGGGTAAACTATACCCCTCTAAGATGATCTGTGCTAAAAAAATTTTAAGGTAACCAAAAAGTGTCCCCCTCGCAAACAAAATCGACGTGTCTGAGCGTTTCTCCGAACTCGCACGACAAATACCCAAAAACACGTATGTTACCTTTTAGTTGGGACACCCTGTATAATAAGTATCTACTATTAAACTTCTGCTTTATTCCTTTACTGGTAATTGTTTGCTCTACCCCTTTTTTATCCCTTACTCTAGCTTTATATTGCTTTATATTGTCCGTATTTTTTTTAATTTTTAATAAAACGTCGTCTTAGTATGCTGCTCGTTTGTTCTCTTTTATTCATTTTAAAATGAGATATCTTTTGTAAAAATGTCGTCAAAAGAAATCTATCATTTTGGTTGACATTTTTATGAGAGGAGAAGAAAAAGAGTTAAGGCAGTTTTTTATTAATTTAATTTGTCTGTTTTTAATAAAAGCTTAGTAAGTGAAAACTGAGAAAATTTAAAAAAGTTTTTATGATTTTGGAATGAAAAGTTCTATTTATTTAATCGGACAGGTAGAGTCTCACACTTTAGTAACGTCATACCAATATTTATAAACTCCCAGCGGTGCTATTTTTCCCAGCTAGACCATTGCTTTAAATCAAGAGATTTGATTTGATTTAAATTTCAATTTTATTTAAAACATTTTAATAACGTTGCTTGTTATGTAGAAGAATTTATAAAAATACAAATAGGTATAATATTATGTACAAAATATATGCCTGTAAAAATTAACTTTCTAAATATTTTTCCTCAAAAGTTTAGTAAAATATCAGGAATGGTGTCATATAATTATTTACTCCATGAAATTTTTTTGAAATAATCGCTTAAAAAAATATAAATACTACAAGGGAAACAGCAGATTTGCCCAGTATCAACTATTCTTCAAATAAGGCAAAAACGAAAACACTCAGTTATTTTCGTTAAAATTTGTTTATTTTTTATAAAAAATTATATCATGTTTGTCTCCTGTAAGAGAAAAAGCTAGCATAGTCCAATTAGATGCATGTAATGAAACGAGATTTACCATGTTTCCCTTATTTGAGGCACAGCGATACTGTCTGTACTCTTTGTTTGCTTTGTTTGAGCCTACAAAAAACTTGAGCTTTTACTGTTGTGTTAAATTTCTCACATTATTAATAAAGTTTACTATAGTAAATTTCATCTTGGTACAGACAACTTCATTATTACTACATACTCGAAATTCTAACTTTAATGACAATTTCGTTCGTTTTACGACTCTGTTCGTGTCTAGGAAATACTTCCTGCCTTTTCTGGCTGGGATGTAATTTCGTATAATCCTTGAAGTCAAATTAAACCTTTAAAATTCTCGTTTTTGGCAAAAAAGCCTTTTCGACACTAGTCACGTAGCTCACAACTTGTTTTGAATAGTGGAAAGTTCTATATATTTGTAAAAGTACATGGAGGCTTTTTAAAAGTTAGTATTTTTGGGCGGCATTTGTAACTTTTTAAATATGAAAAGTTCATTTTGACTGAATTACTTTTTATAGATTTTTTTGTAAATAATTTTAAACTAAAACAGTTTCTACAAAAACAATATTCAGATATTTTCGAATCATATATATCTGATCGACATTCCAGAGTAAAATAGGAAGACTCGTACTTAAATTTAAGAGAAATTCAAGCAGGCGTGCCCCAGGGTAGGTACTAGGCCCTTATTTATACTTATGATTCCCTTGCGGTATCCCAAAGCCAGAAAATTGTCACTTAGCAAAATTTGCCGATGATACTGATTTATTAACTGTAGAAAAACCTATTTAAGAATACATTGAAAACCTTGGATGCCGTCACCGAAGTTCACAGTTGGACCACAAAGTGGCGACTAAAATTAAATGAAACCAAATCAATTCATGTTGATTTTACAAACAAAAATGTAAGTCACATACAAATCGCCTCCTTAGTGAAACAACTAGTGGAAATTTATGCATTTTGAGTTATCCAGTTAAAGCTGACTTATCTTTTATCTTTTCTCTTTTAAATGCAACATCTAGATATCTTGTAAGAGCAACCAAACTTGTTTAAAAACTTAAAGAGTGACAAAAAATAGATAACTCCGAAAATGCACATTTTATAAAAACTATCAATTTCAAGTTATCTAGTTATTGCACTGAGGGAACGAAATAATAATTAACATTATTCCCGTACCATATTCAAATTAGGCAAAATATCTCGGTATGACACTTGATGCCAAATTGAACTGGTAAGCACACGTTAAGAAAAAAAAAGGAGAAATTGAGATGAGGTATAGAAAAATGAACTGGCTGAATGGAAGGAAGTCCAATTTAACAATTTATAATAAGTTACTGTTTTATAGACAAATACTGAAACCAGTATGGACATATGGTATTTAAGTATAGGGTTGTACTCAAGAAAGTAACATTCTAGTTTTACAGAGAGTTTGAAATAAAGTTTTAAGAAACATTGTGAATGCACCTTGGTACGTTCGAAATGGTAACCTTCATCGGGATCTAAAAATCGAAACTGTAGAAGAGTATGAAAAAGTACGTAAAAAGCTATGAAGATAGACTCGATATGCGAATGTGGAAGCAATTCCGCTCCTAGACAATACTGTGCTAGTTTGAAGACCAAAAAATTGAAGCCGTTTGAGCTAGTGAACTAAATGAATTATATAAAATAAAATAATGATATAAAAACAACACAGTTGTGAGTTACAGACGAAACAACGTGAAGAAAACTGTTGAGTAAACCCTAAGTTTAAATCTAACTTTTCTAGTAAATTAAGTTAACAAAAATTGCGAATTAGTCTTCTTGACTAGATTACAATTTACTATCAACTACTTTTTAAGAAAAAATTAATACCTGTATCTCAAATTAATACTATTTTTTGGGCATCTCATCTGACATCATTTTTAAGAGTAAGCTTATGCAGTCAAAACTTATCATGAAGCGCACCCTCTATAACTAAGACAGATAGTGTGCTCGTAAAACCGAGATGACTTTTCGCGAAAGCCTGGTGGAAAGGGTTATAAAATGTGAATTCTAATGAAGGCAATGCCAGCAGACGTGCATTAACACGTATTTCTATTCATTCGATGTACCCATTCTCTCGCCTAACTTTTGAAATAAGCTTAATTGTAGCTAAAATAGGGCTTAACTGTGTTTTACTTCCTGATGAAGCCAAGAGTTTTAAGACAATATAACGACTAAATTATAAGTAATTACTTTAGTATCAAAATTAGAAGTGTATCTACGTCAAGGAACTTACACGATCCTTACTTATCAGTTACCTGTTTCTCTTTTTATCCATAAAATTCGATTTTTTGAACATACTAAAATACAAATAGTTTTTTTTAAAAATCCGTACTTACAAATAAGGTATAAAGGGAGAAATAGCAGAATATAATTATGACCTAGTACTAGAACACATATTCTTTTTAAAATTAAAAGAATGTCGATTTGTAAATAAACCTCAATTTCAATTTCAAATATGCTTTATTGTCAGAAAAATACAAAATTTTAATTGACAAAGCGTTAAATATAAATAGAAAATAATTAAAGTCTTTTACATAATACCATACTTGTGGTCAAAAGTTCAAACAATTTCACCAATACTTATACTACTCAACATCATTAGGCAAAACTCAATAATAATTGAAGACCCATGTGGATGAAGGTGCTATGTAGCATTTTTATTAAATTTGAGTTTTTTCCACCAAATCTAAGAAAAAGCGCTATTTTTTCTTGCAAAGTTCATTTTTGAAGTATACGTATCATAGGAAATCATTGATTGGTAGGACCTAACAAGTGATAAAACAATTTATTTAAACGAAAAAGTTATAATAAAATATGCGAAAACCGTTAATACCGAAAGAATAATTTTGCAACTTGGCACCTTCATCCACTTGGGTCTTCAATTGTTAAAATACTTATTGATTTAAAAAACACAGATTAAAAAGATTAAAATCAACCTGGCGTCTTAAATAAAAATTTTATAATGAACATCTCAATATCAAATTTTTTTCTGCAAGAACACATAAAAAATGTTTAGACAATAAATAAAACGCTGTTTCTCGCGGGTTAATCTTTGGTTACAAAAAAAATAGGTTAACTGAATTTTTGGAAAAAAAAGCAATACACATCAATATTTTTTTGTGGTTTTTATTGACATGTGAAAAAGAAATTCGTTGTTTTTCTTTTTTCATTAGCATAATGAGGTATCACAAGTAGTAGTAGTCGTAGTGTGGCGTAGGCTCTACACATGTCGAAGGTCATATGAAATACCCTTTTCGTCAACCCCCGGGCATAGGGATTTCATACAGTAGAGGGCTACTGTGTGAAATCTGCCCGTCTTCTGTACAAAGGCCAGAACATCGGGCCACCTCAGATTAAAAATATCCTTTGTCTCAAAGGCTTCCTCTGCGAATACCTCTCTACTTGCCTCCTTGTATGCCTCACATGATATGAGAAAATGCCCCGAGGTCTCGTCCTCGGCCCAACGTTACTTTCATCTTGGCCAAGTGTCCTTGTAGGACGCAGTGTCTGGTGAGGCCTCCCACTATGGCTCCTACTTCTCTTTTTTTTCCACGGATTAGGTAATCGCTACGGGGGTATCCCGTCTCACACACCCACTCTACTAGGACCGACTTCATCTGCCTTCTTGTGAGCCCCAGGGAAGGCTCTAGCCCGACACATTTTTGCAGAGATCCACCCCTGGCTAGTTTGAACGCTTTCTTGTTTCCTGGAACTCCCATGTGGCCTGGGACCCATACGAGCTTCACCTCTCTTGTTCCGGCCAACTCCTGTAGTGCATCAGCGCATGCAGAAAACTGTATATGTAAACTTTCCAGGAGCTTGATCAAATTTTTTTGCATCAGGAATGAAACCTCTGAAAAAAATTTAAGTAAACTTGTTATTTCTTCAAAAAAAAAATTATATTCGCTAGAGGCAAAAAGTATATAACTCTCTTGGTAGTATTATGTCCCAATTACAATGAGCAATGAAATTCCCTCACAGTTAAGCTCTCGCGACCGAAATTAAGATTTCGCAAAGTCGGCTATTAGAAAACGTAGTAAGATCGCGAATCTCCGACGTACTTTCTTTTAGCGCTCATAAACGCAACTCCTGGCATGTGCCTGTGGAATTTCTAATGTGGGCGGGAAAATCCCAATAATATTTTGCGTAAAGCGTCAAATCCATCAAAGTTTTACGAGCGCAATACAAATGTTAATTTTATGCGTTATTTTTTACATTTTTAGATCGTAAATTTTCAGATAAAGCCCCAAGTTTGGGTCGTAAACTCTGCACCGTACTTCATTAACAAAATTTTTGTTTTACGGTTTTAACAGCTTTTAGTTCCTAATCTTAAAGAATATTAAAGAAAGCGATCGGTCTTAATTTACTGATACTTAATACAATCCTTAAATTTCAAGCGCAATTGATGCTAAAAAACTTTCTATTAGAATACTGAACTCAAGCATTATAAATCTCCACCTAATGGACCTATGTTTTTTTCATTTTTATACTACAAGCTCCACTATAAGATAATAATAAAAGAAGGTATCGTTTTTCTATCGAAAAAATAAATTTTGTCCGAAATTTACTGCAAAGTTTTTAAATAATTCTGTTTTTGCGTTTTGTAGAAATTGCAAAATACGCTTTACAATCCTTTTCTAAAAGTGGCCATCCAATTTTTTTAGCAAATATAACAAGATGGTTTTTGAAAATTTGAACTGAACCAATTTTTCTGGCTCCGAACTAGCCCTGGGGATATCATACAATGCTGCTAAATCAACCATTTTAAAATTCATGGAGAATGGCTTCCAACAATACTGGATAAATATACTAGAACTGGCTCACTCTAAAAAGTTTATTAAAGGACCTTATAGAAACAGAGCCTGTCGACTCAGAATACCCATTCAGAATGGCACTAACAGAAGAGACCGAATGTAGACTCTGTATGGAGGATGACGAAACAGTCAGACATGTGCTGCAAGAATGCTATTGCACGTTTACGTCAGAACACTTTTGGTAAACCTCAGATTGACTCAGAAGATCTGAACAGTATCTCACCCAAACTGATAGCTGGACTTTTTGGAGGATTAGGCATACAGTGGTGAGAATCTGGTGGTCGCAGTGGAAGGCTTGCAAGGCCCACTCACATATGAATTACCATCATCATGAAAACAGTTGTCTCTTCTAGTTGGAAACTGGATTTAAGTATTGCTACTAGGGTTAAGTAAGTCGAATTAATTCAGCCTCTCTTACAACTGGCTCACATTGATTTTTTCCTTATTTTTTCACAAAAACAGGAATATATTAAACTTGTGTTTTCAAAGGCAGTTATATTTGACAATTTTCTTGGAAATTCTACAAGACGATGACTAGTTATGCTTAATTTAATTTTTTACTTAAAAAGAGTATCTTGATCAGAACAGTCAATCCTAGTCCCAAAAACACACGATAAAGTCTTTAAGTCGCGCCTCGTTTTTTCAAAACCCAATTTAAAGTTTTTATTGTTATTTGCAAGCCAAAAGCGGATTTCTTTTACGTTCCGATATTGAAGTCGCAAATCATCCGGTTTGTGCCTTTGTGTTGCTGACTGATTCGTGATATATTTCGAGTCCACAATTCAATTTAAACTGTTTGTTTTTTGTATGTGCCGGTCCAAGAGTCACCGCGGAAAACAGCGCAACACCATATATTTGTAGGGGGGTTTATCCCCTTCTTATAGCCCCTTCTCTGCAAAGCTGGAAAATTTGATTCATGGGCACTTTTGGCTCGTAAAATAGAAAAATCCAGCGCGTTTGGCGACTTGGCCAGAAAGACAACGAGTCGGCAACTTTTAAATTAATATTTATTTGCGACTTTTCAGGGTTTGTTTCTTTATTATATACAAAAACTTTTAAACTAGAGAGCAGATGAAACTAAGGAACCAAAATTCATAGAAAGTATCCTCTGGTTATGTACACCAAGGCTCTACCAATTGAGAAATAGTTATATACAATTTTGGAAACTTTTACCAGTGTTAAAGCCGTAGTAAAGGAGTAAAAGTTCTCAGTTCCTTAGAGTTTTTACTGGTTAGTGTATAAGTAGGTAGTTGTCCAGCTTCTAATTTCCTGGTCAAGGCGATTTTTAAATGGATTTTTGGAGGTGTAATTAACGATGTTAACGTTTAGATGGTTCCAATGGTAGACTATTCTGTTTACGAGAAAATCTATTCGCAGTAATTTATTGCATTTTCCTTTGGAAAGCTCTTAATCATGACCTCTTAGGTTTGTATTATGACTAAAGTGGTAGATGTCTCTCAGATTACATGCATAGTTATTGTTTAGTATCTTATAATTTTCAATTAGATCCCTTCTGGTCCTTCTCTCTCTTAATGTTGTAAGGTTCAACCTTGCAAGCCTTTCCTCATAGGGTGAATCTTTAAGTTCTTGGGGCAATCTGCTTATTCGTCGTTGTACTCGTTCTCTCTGTTCAATGTTTTTGACATAGTATCGATGTCAGATAGTTTGGGCATATTCAAGCTTTGGTCTTACATATACGATTTATAAAGTTTCTAGATCATTTCCTTTAATCTTTGAAGGCTGTTTGAATTAGATAAATCATTGATTTAGTTCTTTTGGTCATTTAAGTAATACGTATTTCCCATTTTACTTCAGAAGTTATAGTATTTCCTAACTGTTTTTGTTTTGTTGCTGGTGTTATTTCTGTTTGTTCAAAGAAATATTTAAGATTGGGATTATTTTGATCAATATGCAGCACAAGACATTTAAAATCATCCAAAGGCATGTTCCACTCCTGTGTCCATCTTTTGATGCTATTTAAGTCTGTTTGTAGTGCAGTATGGATAAATCAGTGGATTAGTGATTCCATCGTGAGCAAATGATGCATTAAGGTTTCGAAGCCCATGGTGGAGATCACTTAAATACTCAATAAACAGAAGTGGTCCTAAGACTGAATTGTGCTCTTTTAAAAGCGAAAAATCCACTCGTAGCTGGAAAGTACGTTCAGTGAGGAAGCTTTCTAACAATCTAAGAAATCTGCTCCTAACTCCAAAATGTTTTAATTTGTAAAGCAAAAACTCTGTTGGTATCTTGTCAAACGCTTTTTCAAAGTCAAGATAGAATACATCAATTCGCTCATGGTTTTCATCAGCTAGAGTCCACTCATTCAGTCTTGTTAGAAGGTTTGTAAATGTTGATTTTTATAAAGTAAGACCATGTTCTACAAGTAAAACATTTTCTAGTGTGTCAAAATTTCTAATCGCTACAAGCAATTGCCAGATATGTCAAAAGTGGATCAATCCAATTCTAATAATTTTATTCTATAAGATGCGCTTTAGTGGTACGTATGTAGATTAAAAACCGTGTCTTTACCCTAAAACAACAACAAAAACATCAGAAGCTACTTTGCAATTTAAACCTGCAAACACATATATGCTTTAACACCAGTGTCGAAATTGAAAACAAACGTAAGAATCGACTTAAACAATACTTTGCAATTCTAATGCTGTGAAACCCATCTTATGTTTAACAGCACTTTACTCAATTGTTTTTAAAACTGTTACATATGGCATTGGCACTTTTAAATTGAATGCTTTACTAGCTCAATTTTAATATTACTTTACACTAAAGCTGTTATTTTAATTATCTTTTCTTTTTCAAACGTAAAAAGCTTTTTTTTTTTGTTACTTTCTTAATATCTCTTTCTCCCTGTTTTCTTATTTTCTTCACTTATATGGATTTACAAATTTTAAGACTACGCATACCAACAATGTTCCTTCACTGTGGGTTTGGGATGAGATAAACTTGGCCTTAATATTTAGACCCTGTTAAGCAAATACAATTCTTTTGGAATATGGTCATTTTTATCTGTGGAAATGCACTAATTGGAAAACTTTTTTGTAAATAAATTTAATTCAAAAAATTTCTTATGCAATACCTATTTAAAAATTTTAACACTTTAAGATAACACTCATTTAAAATCTATAAAACGTTTGAAAATTTCAAGACTGAGATTTTTTAATTACTGATGGCAAGCTGTTGTATTCTTGAAGCCTCTTAACAAAAAACGAATTCGAATATTTTTTTGTTTTTATGCTAAAAATATAGAAATTGTACCTGCTTCTTTTTGGATACCTATTTATGACGATTGCTGACACTTAGCCAACATAGTTTCTATAGGAGTCCTTCTGTAGCATTTAAATATTATACGCATCCCTCGATTTTTTAGCTTTTGAAGAGTTCTTTTTAAATTACTATATAAGAAGTATAAAACACTGGTATAGTAATCAAAGTGCGGTTAAACTATAGTTTTACATACTGTAACAGTTGAAAAGAAAATATAATTATAAACATCTTCTAATTTTTTTCTCCATCGAAAGATATATTTATTTGATTAAAATCAATATTTCGATATAAATGAGATTCATTGCTTTAGTTTTAGAAAGGTTTAAGTTTATTTACCTTATTATAGTTTAAATTATTTTCAAGTTGATTGTTAATTCTACATATAGCTGAATTTGGATCTTTATCTATTGTTCCTACATAAGTATCATCTGCAAATAAGTTAATACATTCACATTCAAGTTTTAATGCAATATCATTTACATATGTTATAAAAAACAGTGGTTCTAATACATACTCTGCGATCTATGATTTAAATATTCCCTAAACCACTATATAATATTCATTCAATTCCATAGTACTCTAAAGTTTATAAGTAAGAGAGAAAAATGTTGTGGTGTCAATTTTGTTATTGAAAATTGGTTGTCTTTCTCAATATGCTTCCACTTTAGTTTGGACTATTATTAACTACTTAATTTTTTTATAAAATTAATTGAAAAAAATTATTGCTATTAAACTATTATACATGAGCTACCAGATGTACTATACCTGCAGATATACAATCCCAAACTTATTCCTAAGACAAAAGTAACTTCTATACTAATAATATAAATCTTCTAAAGGGTGGAAGAGGGTTAAATTTATAAATCGGCGAGTGTCAGACGGTGTTGCACGCAAGACCGCGTCTAGATGGCGACGTATCAATCATGCTCTTAATTAGTTTCAGAGAAAGTTCGGCGCTGAGGTAACTTGGGGTAGACTCCTTGGAATTTATAAGGTTGATATTTACTTCAAGAAAATATGTGGTGATTTAAATTTTGGTTGGAACTAAATTAATTTTTAGGCATTGAGAAATCCGCTTTTTTAATAATCAATTTTTTTTTCCTAGCTGTTGTCTTCACTATGTGAGCAAACTTACATACATTTTTGTTGAAGAAAATGTAACCAACAAATAAGTTTTAATAGAGTTGTTATTTGCAATACCTTCTTTACCCAAATGTTGATATTTAAAGTAGTATTCTGTTTCAGCGGCTCACTATTCAACAATTTTAGTCAACAAATTTAGCCCCTCTGTTACAATCTTGTTTAAGTATTTCAACTTTCTGCTGTTTCATATTTTGCATAGTTTAACATTTGTTGTCTTTTTTTTAGAAGCACTGGTAAATATCAGAGTTTTGAGAAAACATGATCAACTAGGAAAGTTTAATTAAAACAGCCGTCCAAATTTACACTCTGCCTCCTTTCATCGTAATGTATGCCGTCCTATATCACGTTCTTAGGTATAAGTTAACAGCCCCGGGGGAGGTATCTGTCCTGTCTGGGTCCTTTAGAGTTTCCCAATACATAATTATCGGCCACAAACTTCCACTCTATGTCAAACACGTTGGGTGTAATTTTAATGGAATGCCTGTCTTTTGGGACATCAACAACGACACCCTAGAATAATGAGGAGAATGACGAGAATATAACTTCACATAACCAATCCAAGCAAAGATTTAAGGCATCTTACATCTATATCTATATTAAAATAGTTTTATCGAAAGGAGAGGGCAGAGGGAGGAATATTAATCTACCTAAAAAATATGAACGATCATTTAAGTTAGTAATAATTAGTTTAAAATTATTAATTTTCTCGATTAAGGCAAATCCAATAATTTTCTTTAAAGTGAAAAATTTAGCAGCCATTTTACATTATGGTTGTGAATAAAATAGTAACAAACAAAGCTATGACTATTAACAGCTTTTAATAAACAGCACAGTTTCAACAAGTTCTACGTCGAGCATTATCAATTTATCTTACGAACAAGCTCTTTTATTTTCACCAGGAGTAAACTTAGGAACTGTTATTGTCTCTTTGGACTATCTGGAAACGTCTCTCGAGTGTAATCTGCAAAACTTTAAGGGATATTAACAGCAAACTTGAAGACAAACTATTTAGACAAGTTTGCGGGATTGGGATTATTAATATTTACTTTCAAAATAGCTAAGAGCGAGGATAAATATACAATAGATTTTGGAATAAAACAGTAGATAACTTTTAAAGACCTTATTGTTTCTCGCAGTATTCTCCAATAAAATTAATGCAATTTTGCATGCGCTCAAACCAGTTGTCAAAACTGTAATTCCAGTCCTTTGTTGGTACTCTCAAAATTGCTTTCTGGAAGGCGTCGACTGCTTCTTCTAACGACTGAATTCTTTGACCACGCAGTCCATTCTTGATTTTCGAAAAAGTATAGGAATCGTTAAAATTTAATGGGCTTTGTGCGAAGTTTCTTGATGAGGATGATTCATCATTCGAGGTTCGTTCTTCGAAGCTCAGCGGTGACTCTCGGCAAACAAATGTTGATGTACCAATCGAGAGTAATAGTCCTTTGATCTTCCAGTAGAATTGTCAAATGTCGCAACCATCTCTTTGGATACACTTCGAGAACGGATGACCTTTGTTGACTTTTCTTCATTTTGGGACAGCCAAACAGACGACTGTAATTCCAGGATTCATCACCACTGACAATGCTGTACACGGATTTCGAATTTCCTGCCTCAAAGCGTTCTGGAGTTTTTGGACATCAATTGACCCTAGCTTCTTTCTGTTCTTCGATTAACAGATGCGGTATCCAGCGGGAAATTAATTTTCTTACCCCTAATTCTTCATGAAACATTTTTTGCATTGAGGTCTTTGAAATCCCCATTGAAGCGTTCATCTCGCGATATGTCACATGTCGATCTTTCGTGATAAGCATGCGCACAGCATCGATATTTTCCTGAATGACAGGCCTTTTTGGTGCACCAGGCCTTGGATCGTCGCTAAGGTTAATACGTTCACGCTTGAATTCTCCATACCAACGAGAAACTGTCGACTGATGCGGGGCTTCATATCCGAAAACATCAATAAACTCGGCAAGGCATTCTTCATTCGAATGTTATAATAGATTATATCTCAAAAATGTTCTAGATTTATTTCCATTTTTCGACAGATTTTTTAACAAAATTTACTGTAGCTATAAAACAATAGGGCTGTCTAACAAAACATATGATCAAATCCAAGATGTCTTCCATAGGACAAACAAACCGATTTCCCATAAGCCGTAATGTTAACAAAAACGTAAATTTTACAAAAACGACAACAGCTTTGGTCTCAAAAACTAATCAGTTTTAAGAACGGATCCTTTGTGCATATGGGAAAAATGCGTTTTTCTTAAAAATATTAAACTAAAGCGAGAAAATCTGAAATAAAAGGGACCATGATTTCTTCAAAAAAGTAGGTTATGTTTTTGTTTATTTTGTTTTTTTAAACTTTTTTTCTAGTTTTTTTTTACTTATTTTGAATTATTACATTGGCGCACCAAGGGGCGGGGGGCTAGGGGCCCGGACTTCCCCAAACCACATATTTTTTTTGATATTTTCCATATATTTCATGAATATACAGAAAAAATAGCATAAAGTACAACAGGATGAGACCTCTGGGGGCCCCCAAAAGGTATCGGGCCCCCAAAGGTTTCGGGACCCCCCAAGACATATTTCTGGATGCACCACTGGCTATTATGTCAAGTTTTTTTGGTGTTGTGAATTATGGCAGCGGAGGAAGTAATGATAATGCTAGTTTTCATTGAATTTGAAGTTTTTTGACCAATGAATCAATGAACTATCAGCCCAAGGTAGGGGAAAGTGGATAAGTAGTTCTATTCAAAGAGCTCACTTCAAGGCTCACTTAACAGAGACAAAATTGACATAGACTAAACTTTTCTCATTAGATTCAGGTTTTCTATTAGGAACTTTTGTTGTACTTGACTAAACCTTTTGCTAAATAATAGGCCTTCTATAGCGTTAAACTGTGAAAAATATTTCACTATGATTTTTGGGTTTAGACAAAGTTTAATTGTGTTAACCCTCTAGTAGTGACATGAAAAAGAGGCACAACTTTTAGGTAGGTAGGTCAGCCCAACAGATCAATATGCACATATGAGTTCCAACCGAGGTTGGTCAAGCAAACTTCTAAGAAGTACTTTACAAAATATGTTTATTTAAAAAAATATAAGTAAACATTATATAAAAAAAAACTTGCAAAATTAAAATACAGTTTTTCCTTGTCATTGGCCATACACACTGTACATCACCATATGATTTTCCATGAACTATAATACATAGGGCTTAAGTACAGTCAAACCTAAGATTCATCAGCTCACAACAGTACTGTTCAAATTTTACAACAGTACAATATTCGCTGTTGTATTACTACTGTTATTATTACTTTTATTACTGTTTTTTTGTAACAATATTTGCTCAATTATGTATCTAGTTTATGCAAATAAATATATACTATACTCTACAATTGGGTGTAACAGCATATGACCCATTAGGACCCAAGTTTTTTTGAGAGAAATTGAAAAAAAAATCTGAGAGAACTTATTTGTTTTTCTTGTGGTCATCAAAGTCAACAAAGATTACTTTTTTTTCCATCTATTTTTTGATGCCATAAAAATTTTTTTTTGGTAATAAGCTCAGAACAGTACCGTAGAAATTTCACAACAGGACTTATAGTAGGTCCAGTCAGATGCTATACAAATTTTACAGTGTACAAGTTTCAGGTGTCAAAAAGCATGGAAATAAAGGAAAATTTGCACCAAAATAGTTTAAGATAAAAAGAGGTTTGAGTTAGGGAGATTGTCAAATTCACCAGTTTATTCTAAACGGTTTTGAGGTCTGTAAATGAATATTTATTAAAGAAAAAGAAACTTTGATGATACAGGACTCCACTGGACACTATACAGGACGCTACACTACCAAGAGTTTATTTAAGAGTTCTGTAGGATGGTGTACAAATTTGGTTCAGAAAATGTTGCCAAAATGGCAGAGACATTATTATCCTCTGTTAAGTCAGGTATAGTCTTATCCACTTTCCTTTCCCTTCTTTGAGCTGATACCTAGTTCATTTAAATCAAGATGATTTTTTAAGGTCAAAATACTTGACATTCCATCAAAACTAACATTATCAAGATCTCCCCAGCTGCCACAATTCATAACAGCACAGAAACTAATAATAATGATTCAAACTGAGTAAGACACTGGAAAAAAAGTTTAAAAAAAAACAAAAGTAAATAAAAACATAACCTGACTTTTTGAACAAAACATGGTCCCTTTTATTTGAGATTTACTGGCTTTAATTGATTTTTTTTAAGAAAAACGCATTTTTCCTTGTGTACAAAGGGTCGGTACTTAAAACAGCATCTTTGTTGTAAATTAAATCGTTTCACTTTTTTAAAAAATTACGTTTTTGTTAACATTGCGGCTTATGGGAAAACGCTTTGTTTGTCCTATGGCAACCATCTTGGATCGAAAAACAGCTGATCGTGACAGTTCGTTAGACAAGCTAATATGTATCGCACTGACGTTTTGAATTTAGGTTACGTAAAGATTGAGGTTAAGTTTTAGTAACGACATTCAATCAGTGTCGCCCTCTAAAAATAAAGTTAGGTTTTATTCCAATAGGTCCCTATTATCTTATTTAAGTCGATCTTCAAGACGAGAAACACATTCATCTCTTCTCGTTTATTTCCAATACTTTATCTTCAATTTTCTAAAATTGGTAATGCTTATAAGTCGGGGTTCAGTGTTCTACAAAATAATATTATGCAATGCGGTCAATGCAATGCGTTGTCGTTTTAAGAAACAATTTCTACATTTCTAGCTACTGCATTTATGCAACAAATTGATGTCTAGCGCCTACTTAGTTGCGGCGTCATAAATAAAAATATTAATTAAAATAAAGTAAATTTATTAAATAAAGGAGTTATTTAAATATAAATAAATTACAGTATTTTACTAATTGTTTTAATTTTTCCAAATGGTTTAGGTTGGAAAGACTGACCACCAAATATAGAAAAAATAGATTTTTTTAAGAAGATGATTGATATTTTGGCCTTTCCTAAACATAAATTAAACATTTAGTTAATTTAAATTTAAATTAATTTACTTCAAAACCGTACTTATATTAGGAAAATTTTATGTTACTTGAATTTGTAAAAAAGAACGATACCTAATACTTCCCTTTAAATTTTAATTGAAAATAAGGTAGAAAAAAATACATAAAATTTTTTGGAAAAAAGAAATGATACTGCGACAAGCCATTAAAACTTTTAAAAACTCGCATAGACTTGAGTTTCTTGAGAAAGCTTTAGTAGAGTTTTACTTGGAACTTAGAGATAATCTAAAATCCATATTGACAGCTGAAAGCGGTCTTCTTAGAATTCGAAACACAGGGACTATAAATAAGTTAGCACTTTATGTGAAATACATCCATATTTTATATCAACTTGCTAGTAAATCTTAAGGATTAAAAAATAGTTTGTAGTTCTTAACGCTATTTATTATGGTAAATATTAGAATTTATTTTTTGGCGATTTTTAGTCTGTCACCTTTTGATAACCGATTAGTAATAGAGGTTTTATCTTCCTTCATCATCTTATTTCATAAATTAAATTCTTGACGGTTGGACTCAAGTTTTTTTTCAGTGCTACAACTGCTCCTGTCAAGTGCCCAGTTGAAATCTATTAAGCTCTAAACACGTTTGTTCTCACTTGTAACTTCCACAAAGCTTGGATTTGAAATTAATTAAAACACTAAAGCGCTTCTAAAAGAGCAACAAAATATGCAAGAAACCGTGACAGGCTTATAAAAAGATTATCAAAAAAGAGGGGGTTTTAAGCTTCGATTACTCCTTGGCAAAGTATGGCAGGTCTCACTCGGATGGCTGAGTTCACGCTGATGCTTCCAACCCGAATCTTTAGTATTGTCAAAGGCTTTAATCTTCCACAGACCGAATGTTCGAAAGACAAGAAAGTAGTTAATAACCTCAATTTGCGAATCAAACAAAGTGGTAGAGAATATAGAGCGCAGTCAATTTAAATTCAGAATCAGTGTCATATTGTCACGAGGGGGTTTTAACGTAACGTAACACAGTTTAAGTTAGGTTTATGTTTTTATTAATAATACTTATAATTACTACTTACATTAAATACATCTTGCTAACAAAATGCGTATCCTCTAGATCACTCGACTTCTGACTATTGTACTTGTCTTCACTGTTAACTTGTACGTGTGAGACTTTATATTCTCAGCTTCCAACTCTCTACCAAACTCTGTTGGTGGTGGTTTTGTTTCCTGTATAAACATCATCGATGACCGTTCGCTTATTGTTTTTAATTCCGTATACAGTTTATTCTACGTTTTAATACAAATTGAACTATATACAGAAGTTCATTTCCTTAGATTGTTTAGAGTGAATGTGCACTTGCTTATAAACGTAATTTGTTCCATTTAGTTAATAGGACTTTATTTTCTATCCTGACAATAAGTTCAATGGTCACGTGTCACCATGCTTATATATAAAAACAAATAGATCTTGCTTCAAAGCCTGCGCCGCCTCAAATAGGGCCGACGCACCATTGCCGTCATTTTTTAAAGACTTTGAGTACATGCCGCCACCACAATAAATGTCGTGGTGAATTTTCCCCGACGCATTCGCCAAAAGTTTAAAATTCAATTATTGTCAAAAATTTCAATGGCTTTATTCATAAAATATTTTACCATCAGTGTAGTCCACGGCCAAGTTCTCTATACTTTTACACAGGTTGCCTACAGAATGTGACCAGTCACGTGAACTTAACTGTACTGACGACTGTACCTGCGTCACCGGGTTTCCGTAAAACAAATGGTTAAGGCAACCCGGTGACTTTTTAAAGGGTCTGTAGAGGATAGGTTGCCTGGTGACTCTATGGCCAAAGCAGCGTGAGGGGTGACAGCGCGTCATTTGGAGTGCCACGATTTGATTAAAGCACTATGTGTACATGTGTTTTTAAGTATTTTTAATCTTCGATGGTTTATTTTTTAAATTTGAGGTGCTCTTTCGGACTATATTTATGTAAGTACTTCTTCTAGTTTACTTATACTTTCTACTTCTAGTAATTTAAAGGAACTTAAGAAGCTAAATTCTTCCTAAGACATTGTGTATTTGGGATATTTGGTATAAGATAAGTTTTATATTTGAGTTAGTTGATGTATTTTATTAATATTGTTATAGAGAGACACTTTAAGAAAAATAACAAAACATATTTACATTTAAATCAATACAGGAACACAAGAAACAAAATTTCCTACTATATTATATGCTTTTTATTTAAATGGGCACTCCGAGTGACGTCATTTCCCGCATCCAACAACTGGCTCTGATTAGTCAGAAAGTTACCAGGTAACCTATCCTCCACAGACCTTGGTTCAAGGCCACCGTCTTTCAAATCATGCCTGTCAATGTTGGTGCTGCTCAATCACTGTCAAAAAATGTTCCACTATTTTTTATATCTATGAGTTTCAAGCAGGTTGCGCGTGGCGTCAGAAATAGTTTCTTATAAAAGCAATGGGAATGCCAGTAAAAAAGTTACAAGCCTCAATCCGCGAAAATTCCACCTTTTTTTAAGGGGTTATTTTTCCATGGACTGTAGGGTTTATTTGTAATAATTGCAGAAGAACTTAATGAATTTTTACAAAATGAAATTCGAATGTGACATCACCAAAGTCAAACATCGAGGCCCGTTTGTTTTGATATAGAACCGTCAATGTTATTAAGAGCTCTTCGTGATACCTTCGTCACTTCTTTATACCTAATGTATAAGTATTTTTTGGTAGGGGGCAATGTGGTTTTGTCATAATATTATCAGTCTTTTTTAGAAAGAAAGTCTGTGGTATTGCAAGGGCTTAGATCCGCGGAAAAGTCCTAATAATTAATTTAAAGGAAAGAGTGCCAAAAGATCTTCTTTTTAGCTTCTTTGGCAAGATACTTAAAGTAGGGTTTATAAATCTGACAAAAATAATTTCACATTTTTTTACTTTATCTAAAGCTTTTCAAAATAATTAAATTTTAGTTCCAATTTGGAGAGCATCACTGGAAAAGGAGCCCAGCCAAAACCTAAATTTTGCATTATAAGTGCCAAGCGCCTTCATTCATCAATATATTTAGATGCTGGTAAAAGATCCAGGCGACACAAGCACTCTAGATCCCTCTGTTGACTATCGAACCAAACGACAAGCCGACAGAACGGTTTCGTGACTTTTATTTAAACAGATCTAACCAGTTGGCTCTTTGTAGACAATTGGCTGTTGGCTCTTTTCCCAGAAATGCCCTCCATTTATAAGGTCCTTTAATGAACTCTTTAGAGTGAGCCAGTTCTCGTATATTTATCCATCCATTTTAATATGGTTGATTTAGCAGCATTGTATGATATCCCCAGGGCTGGTTCGGGACCGAAAAATTCAGCAGATGCCGCTTCCCTCGCTGCTTGATCTGCGGCCTCATTTCCCCCGTGCCCAGAATGTCCTGGTATCCATATTAATGACACATTGTTAGCGCTACCAGCGTATTCAGCGAGTTCCTGTAGCTCATCATGGTTCAGTCTATAATTAAATGGTAAGAAAATGTTTTCGGTGCGGCACGAGCCCTCAGAGCCGCTGCAAAAAAAAGTTCCTCAATTAAATATGAAAACCGAAAAAGTGCATGTCACTGGAATGTTCTGCACTAATTTTCCCTGTGAAATAGGCCATAAATTGAAGGACTTGTAGGTAAGGACACTTATTATAAAACAAGTGCTTTACAGTGAGTGTTCTTTCTTGGAGTAAGAGGGTAACAAGCCACCTGTTGTCATTAGTGAGTTATTTTAACTTATATTTCAAGCAATGGATCTATTAAGGTCATGTGATTCCTTGAGAGGCACACAGTAGGTTGGATTCTCCTTAGATCGTGCTCGAGCATTAGTCGTTTTCTAAAGCCATGTAAGAGAAAGAAACTTCAGTTTAAATTCAACTCAATGCAATAATCGAATAGAATCTATCTCCAAAGCTGGCATCTCCTTATTGACACTGTCGCCATTGTTTATAACTTGATTTGGTTTGTATGTCCCTCAGTGCAGCGTGAGTTAATAGGTCTAATTTTGAAATCGTAATTATTAACCTTACAACATACTACGCAGTATTGCCAATTGTTAACAGATTTGCGTAAAAACAGGGATGGGCCCAGGGTTGGGGCTTGTTACCTTTATGGCAATTATACATTTATAATTCCCAGATTTTATTCCTTCCGTCTTCCCAGCTCTTCAGTTTTTGAGTCAGTATATTATTCGTCATTTACTACTATTATATGCACCTAAAAGCGGTTTAAAATAAAATCTGTTTTACACGAAAAATCAGCATTTTCTGTCCTTGTGGTTCAAATTGCCCAGTTTTCTTCTTTTTTAGGTTATTAATTTCTCATCGCAGCTCTTAGTTCGTAACTACCCATTTAATTTCTTAAAATCCCTAATCCGCTACATTTATAGGATTAATGTAACCCTTTAAGTCGTGTTTGAAAAGTTTTTAAAAGGTATACCTAGCGCAGTATGCACTGCTTTCAGATACATTGACTCCAACGTGATCAGCTTTTCAAAGTTTTCTTTCGAGTTTTCGCCTACTTAAGTAACAGGGCGGCAAAGCGGCACGTGACGCGGTAACGCCCGGAAAACTAAACTTGTAAGAGGCTTCGGCTTTAATCCACTCCTTCACAAGTCACCACCTCGTAAAATTGACTTCAAATTGAATATTTCTTCCAAAGAGAAACTTGTTATAAAACTAAAAGTTTTGCGGTTTTCTTGGCGTAGTGTCGGTCGCTTTTTTAAATATTACGTTATTTAAAAGTTTCTAGTACCTGTATTTACTAAGATCAAATCCATTATGCGTTGAATAAATAAATTGATCATAGCCCTCTAGCGTGTCTAGAAGTGGACTTTTACATAATTTTACATTTATAGGAAAGGGAAGTAAATTAAAATTTTGAATTTTTTTCTTTTAGTTTTATTATAGTTACTATCAATCTGCCAAGGCTCAGCTCTCTAGCGTTTCTGGAAGTGGGCAATGTTACTTTTACATAACTTTACATGTATAGGGAAGGAAAGTAAATTAGAATTTTGGGGTTCTTTGATGTTTTCCAAAGGTTTGGTTATAATTTCCATCAGTCTGCCAAATTTCAGCTGTAGCATGTCTGAAGTATAGTAGAAGTTTGATGATCTATACATAAGTGAGTGAGTGAGTGGCAATTTCGAAGTTTTTTAAAATTTCGTAACTACTTATGGAAATCCATGAAACTTGGAGGGGTTGGTTAGTCTATAAAGATCTACGACTGTGAAAAGTTTGAGGTTCGTAGCTTATTCCAAAGTAAATTTTTAGATAGGTCAAGTATGTTGCGCGTCAGTTGCGCGAACTTGGCCGGGCACTGGCGTGCCCTCAGATAAGGGATCGTTGAAAAAAGTACTCTCTACTTTTTTATTAAAAAAAAAATTATTAAACTTTTTCTCATGTGCATATTAAAAGAGTAACTACAGGTAACATTTTTGGTGGAACTCTTTGTTCTGCGTGTTTCACCCTAAATTTCATCACCCAGTTTACTCGAGTATGGTAAGAGATACAGGAAACTTAAATACAAAAGTTATATTTCCTTAAATCAAATGTAACACCCGGCGCGGCGCACAGATCTTTTTTTAAAATGAGTTTTTTTCCTTCTTCCTTTTAGAAATACTCACTTTGCTATAAACGAGTTAAGTAGAGGAAAATATATGGTAAACCATAATGTACCTACTTGCGTGATGTGAAGATTTTTCACGTATCAATAATTGGACAACCTTCAAGTTGAATTAAACTTTCGAAATTGTTTCAAAAGGTGTATCGTTTATTATATAGCGAATTTTTTCTCAATGTAAAATAGTATTTCGAGGTTGTCGAACTTTTTTATCATCATCATTATTTGCGGTGTGGAACCCTGGTTGCATCGCATGATATTTTGGGTTCCGCTCTAGATGGCCTGTGAACCGCAGAGTGCATTTTAATAAGAATGCAATTATTATCATTTTTCGTTGTTGCATTTTTTTCGCTGGTTAGTCGCGAATAAAGGGATTTTTGCATCAGAACGTTGCATTAATTGTAATTTTGTATTTTTGGCATCCTGTCCGGTAAAGAAATACAGTTATTTTGCTAAACCAATTAGGTACACATTAATTACAGCAAAAAAACTATGTTCGTAGTTAAATATTTTAGTTAAAAATATACAGCATGTTATTTAAAACGTTAGCAGTTAAAGTCACGAAATATTTATCTTGGAAAATCCCAATAAAAAAGTTTGCCGAATCGTCGAGGATAAACAACGTTTATAATTAGAGGAAAATAAGTGTGAGCAAAAGACAAGTGCAAAGCAGACTTACTAGCTAGGACCAGGATGCATGAATAAATTTTAGGAAAACAGGAACAGGTTTCAGATGGACCAGAAAATTGGTAGATCGACCAAAAGCAAGAAGACTTTGATGGTTGCTGGGATAGATACGAAAAGACATTGAACTGTTGATAGGTATTCTAGAGGTACTCACGGCACCTTACCTGAGGGAAGAAAAACTGAAATTTCTCAAATAGTTGACACTTGACGGATGAGCACCTGGACATCGAACGGAAGTGCAGAGATTGGTTTAGAAGAAAGACCTGGGAAATGGTAAAAAAGGGATAGCCTACATGCCGGAACTACGAGTCACCTACTGATACTACTAAAAAAAATAAAATACAGAATAGACGTCAAACAAGATGTAAGACATTTGAAACAGGCACAGAAACAAAATTATATCCACAGCAGAAATTATATTATTGCTATACCATGAATCGAGTAAAAATTTTTACTTTACTTATTTAAATTTAAAATAAAGTTGGCCCAGATTGGTTATATCTCTAGGGTGAAGATTGTTAATCATTGGAAAGAAAAGACCATTGATTTTTTACTACTCGTATTTTTAAATGTTTTGCAGACATACAATAACAAACTGATGGTCATTGTCCATCTAGATAGCCCTAAGTCTTTATAAATGGCAAAAATATGTACACGCAGTACTCGTTAAGCACTGGGCATTCAAAGCATCTTTAGTTAATAGCCGAATAGATCACGCAGATACACAGACTTAATAGCCAATATATAACGCAAAGCAACTATATAAATTAAAATCCATGAAGAAACTAAGCCAATCCGCATAAAAAAAGATGTCAGACAGGGTGACATAATATCCCCTAAACTATTTAACCAGGCCCTAGAAGATGTTTTTAAAAACTTAGATTTGGAAGAAATAGACATCAAAGTTACCCGACAATACTTAAACCACCTACGATATGCTTACTATATGCTTACGATACAGCAGCTAAAACTATAGGCTTAAGTATAAACTACACTAAAACTAAAATCTTAATAAACACAGATAAAGTATAGTAGACAAATTATCCAACTAAAAAATAAAACCAAACAGCTGAAATCAAGAGATGAGTAAGATTGGCCTGGGCAGCATTCGGTAGGTTAAGCTAAATATTAGAAAATAAAAAATATTCTCAGTACCTCAAAACGAAAGTGTATAACCAATGTATCCTTCCTGTACTCACCTATGGACCCCAGACCTGGACACGTACAAAATCAAACATGGATAAGGGAACAAAAATCCAAAGATCAATGGAAAGATAAATGTTACATGTAAAGCTAACAGATCGAAAAAGAAAAAGGAATGAATGGATAAGAAATAAAACTTTTCATTTTCTTATGGTGGCGTTTTTTTCTGCAATGTTGACATTTACATTGGCAATAACTTTGGAAATATGATAACTTTATACTTAATAATTCTGATAATGGCTGTTTAGAGAGAGACCACCAATTTGAAGAATCAAAGGGCTTTTCTTCCTCTACTTGATATTATAAATAATTTGCATGGATGAAATACCTATGACGAACAAGTGCTGTAAGAAAAACAAAATCGAGATAATTACAAAAACGCAAAGTGTACGACTTTCTCAAATGCTTCTGATACATATATTCAGGCTGTAACGTTTCCTTTTAATTTTCTGTTAACCAGCAGGATTAAACTTTCCAATATAAACTTTTAATTTAAATCGCAATGCTCCAAAGCCTCAAGCTTGCATTTCAGCAATTATCCAATTATCCGTGCGCTTTCGTGCAATTTAAGCTGGGATTTCATTTCACTTTCCAGCAAAATTTCCAACTGGAAAAGTCAAAGTTCGAAAGCGGCAAAGTTACGGAGAGTAGAGGTTCGTGTACGAATACTGGTTTATTATTAATAGTCTGCGGTTTTGAATCGATTGCAACTTCCAGACTGTCTAATTGATTTAGGATGGTGAACTGTCCAATTATAACATGCCTAAGTGTCTGACCCTTGTAATATTCCAGTTTCGGTGTGTGTGTCTATCAGCGACCGAAAAAGGCAATTGTTTTACGATACAAAAATATTATATTTCCTAACAAGTGCGGAAAGTGTGACTTTTCCGCACGCGCATCGTTCGTGCAGTAAAGAAACTTTCCGCAAGGGTTAGGAACATTATTTTTTCTTCTCGCTGGGCGGAAAATAAAAAAACTAAAATAATAAGAAAGTGTTTATTACATTATTGGTTTTTATAATAAGTAATAACTCCTTAATTATTGTTTATTATATATGTTAATGGTAAAATTACAATTGGAAGCATTTTGAGGATTGATTGCTGATGCCAATAAGTTCTGGGTTGATGTTTTAGGTTCCAGGGGCAGGAACTCGGGCAGAATAATTTGGTGTTTTTCAGTATTTTTAACATGGATTCCAGCTGTAGGTGACACTGAGTGACTGATGTTGAAGCATAGGATAATATCTTACTTGACATTTCTTTTTTCAGTTCAGTTGACTCTTCCAAATATGATCTACTGCTATGGATTTCCATCCGCCTAATCTTTTAATGTTTGCAATTCCTTCGCCACTCTCCGCTAACATTGTCACCGAAGAGTGGCGGAAGTCCCGTGTATGATTCGTGGGAGATATGCTGCTATTTAAAATGGGTATATTTCCCAAAAGTGTTGATTTCCACAGGTTGAACGTCTCAGATATGTTGCTATTTTAAATGGGTATTTCCCAAAAATTTTGATTCCCACAGGTTGAACGGTGCAGGTTACATTGTTGTAATGTGCAGAGAACCTATTGTGTGGTGTACCAGGTTTTCTTAGATTTATATCAGATATTACAGAGCTTCGGCTGGTATGATTTTTTGAGTCAGGGATTTTTACGATCAAAAGATCATCACTTTTTAAAATAATGTCGTCAGTGGTTACCTTTGCCAACTCTTCTCGACGGCATGCACCGGCTAATCCAAACATTGCTACCACTTTGATCGTCAGATATATTTCATCAGCTGCCTCATACAGAAATTTGGCAATTTCCTGTTTTTTTTTGAAATTTTAGATTTTTTTGGATGGAATCCCACATTTCTCTTTTAAGGTACGCTTTACCTTATAATCTGGGGGCACGGTAGTGCCCAGCCAAGTTCGCGCGGAAACTGCTGTACCATCTTTTCTTGAAACATTTCAGCTCATATTTGACCTATCTAAAACTCTACTTTGGAATGAGCTACGAAACTCAAACTTTGAACAG
The DNA here is from genome assembly GCA_963576565.1 of Aspidapion aeneum. Classification (NCBI taxonomy): domain Eukaryota; kingdom Metazoa; phylum Arthropoda; class Insecta; order Coleoptera; family Brentidae; genus Aspidapion; species Aspidapion aeneum. Next base: position 115,371,164 of record OY755040.1, read on the forward strand.
TGGTAGATCTTTATAGAGTTAACAATACGTCCAAGTTTCTTCGAACATCCTCCATACAGTGCCAACCAAAGTCCCAACGATTTTTATACTTTTCCGAAAATCAAGAATGGACTGCATAGTCAATTTTTACAGTACCAATAACCAAGTGAAATTACAGCTTTAACAGCTGGTTTAAGCGCATACAATGCATTAATTTTCATGGAGAATTCTGAAATTCTTTAAAAGTTATTTTCTGTTAAAATTCCATAATATTTACCGCTTGATATAAGTCCATGAAACTTGGAGCAATTGTTAATAATAAATTCACAAAGCCAAACTCTAACAAGGCTAGACACCCTGTACATAGGAAGTATTTATTATAAAAAGTTTGTCATTATTTTTGAAGCCACCTTATACGTGTGTTTTTCGGTATAGTTTTATCGATTATGCAGACTAAGCAAAAAAAGGAAAAAACTTGTAACTCTTTTCGAGTTCAAAAACCGCCCATTATTCACCGCCCGCGCCGAAAATTTATAGGATGAGCCAGGTTTAAGCTTAGTGGTAGTATACTTAATGTCATGCCATAAACCTGAACTTTTTTTAACTTTTTGCACTTTGCAAGCTTTTCTTTACGAAAATAAAGCTTTTGTTGGACTAGAAAAATGGCATGTATTTATACGGGCGAAAGAAAATCACGTGGTAAATTTTAGTAACTTAAGAGTCTAGTACGAGAGCTGTCCCTTATGTTTTGCATATAAAACAAAGAGGGCGACACTGATCGAATGTCGTTACTATAACTTATCCTCATTCCTTACCTAACCTTAATTCAAAACGTTATCGTCAGTGCAATACATATAGTTTTACCCGATTAGCCACGAAACTTGTTTGATTTTTAAATTTACGGGTACTAAATTTCATGTTTGTTAGTATTATTTGGCTTAAAAATTCCCCTGATTGACGCTCGCGTTTTTGAGGGTGGGTAAAAACGCAATCAGTGTTGATCTGGCCTAAAAGGCAGAAGAGCTGTCGTAGGTCAGGATGGTTTGTTTCTTTTTATTTTTAATCGATCTTTTCATTGATGGATATGTATAGCAGTTTATTTTCACCTGCTCTTATTTTAGTTTCTCTCGTAATAAATTTCATGTTTGTTAGTATTATTTGACTTAAAAATTCCGCTGATTGACGCTCACGTGTCTGATAGCGGGTAAAAACGCAATCAGTGTTGATCTGGCCTGAAAGGCAGAAGAGCTGTCGTAGGTCACGGATGGTTTGTTTCTTTTTGTTTTTAATCGATCTTTTCATTAATCGATATGTATAGCAGTTTATTTTCACTTGCTCTTGTTTTAGTTTCTCTCGTATCTTGGTAGATGGTGCTTCTTGCGAGAGTTTTCTCACTATTTACATAGGATTAGAGACAAAACCGTTTAATTAACTTCGCAAGGGTGTCACATTGACCAAGCAGTGTTCTGAGGAGTCCCATAAGGACCCCCATGAGGTTAAGCTTTTAAGCTACCCACGGAATATGAGAGAAACAAAAACTCCTTTTTACCCGATTCGCCACGAAACTTGTTTGATTATTTCTTAAATAAAAAAAATTAAATAATAAGTTTTTTTTTCGTTGTTTTACCTACTCTATAGATGTTAAACTTTAAATAATAAGAGATTTATTTTTTCAAATCCAACAAACTTTAAATATAGCTTCTCCTTCAGGAATAAAACCTTTTCAAAGCTTTTCTCAACCACCCCAAACTTTAATTCTAAAAGATATCAAATTTTTACACACTTTGTTGAGCTTGTTTATGGTCAGCTGACTTTTCCCAGACTCCAGTTTTAATTTAGTTCTTGAACTTCCTGAAAAGGTAGAATGTTTATTAGGGTCGGTGAGTTTATTTTAACTTAATTTTATTATTTAAAACCACTAAGTTTTACAGTTATGTTTTTTCGCGAAAAAGACTACGTTGAGAATTTTTACCCTAGGTCCAAGCATAGTTTGTTTAGATATTAAATATGTACAGGGTGCTTCTCTATGTTCCACTAAGTTCTTCTGCGCTTATTATAAAAGATATAAAAAATGTTTAAATACAAAAATTGCAGGGTTGATCCTAAGCAGCTAGAAATCTTTATCGTCAAAACAATTGAATGTTTCAAAAACAAATTTGTAATTATAATTTCCATTCGACAAAAATAAAATTGATCTCACTTTTCGCATTTTAGAGAGAAAGTCATTTAAAAATCTTTTTTTTTTTTGGGAAATTGTTTTTTTCTCAATTACATGTTTATATGTTTGTTGTAATACCTTTGGTCATAGCTACATGTAATTTTTGTGTAAAGAAATTTAGGAAAAAAACTATTTAAAAAAAATTTGTGGAAACATCTCAAAAGTGCAAAAAGTGACTTTTACCAAATAGCTACAGATTTGTAATATAAAATTTGTATTAAAGATTTTTACCTTCCTAGCCCGCATAGCAATGGCTAGAGAAGGTATTAGTTTCGACAAAAAATGTGTTCTTCGGGTGTATTTTGACCTATCTTAGCAATATCATCGTGATGTCTGCCTGTGTGTGTGTTTTTTTGTATATTATTTCTGTCCGTAACACCATAGCTATTACACCCTTATCAGATCCATCATGGATCCATTTATTTTGATATCTGGTGCATTTTTTGAAATGTATATCAGCGGCTCTGCATCCGCATAACATCTAGTTTCGTCTAGAAGATTTGCAAAAATAGTTACTATTTGGCAATAATAAATTTTAAATTCATTTGAAGTTTTTGGTTTAAGGAATTTTTTACTTTTTATTGGCAAAAATTAAGCGTTATTCTTGTTTATCAAAACGTTCAAAAAACGTTTTTTTTTTAATAAAATGTAAAATATAAATATCAAAATTACTAATTGTAGGTATAACGCTGGTAAAAAAATATATTTCTTTTACTTCTATTTTGGCACAATATATTGTTTAAACACAAAATATACAATTTAAATCTAAAATGTATCAATAAGTGTAAAATGATGCTTATTTTAACATTATATACCAAACCTGTCATGATTTAATGTATTAATTTACATGCAAATGGCCATTTCAAAGATTGATCTGTCTACATGTATTATAGTCAACTCAATCACACACGCTAATATCGGCAATGTAACGTACATGAATAACTTCAAAACTTATTGTACCTAATAAAAAACATAATATAGTGACACGGATTCAAAAATGTTTTTTTTAGAAGCTTAACTAATATTTATATATTCTGGATACGTTTCACCCAAGAAAATATTAACTAAAATTTCTTATGTTTCTAAACGGTTTTGAAATGACTCGATGAACGTTTTTCTACGTTAGTCGACGCCTCTTCTCCACCTCCTTCGATCATGACAATCATCTTCTTTCAGGTTTTTCTGACTCATTGATCTTTGGAGCCATTCCAGTTTAGAACGCCCTCTTTTTCTGCGCCCTATTGGTTGTCATTCTAGGACCTGCTGTATCATATCAGTTGTCGTTTAGTGATGTCATCCGTTATGCTTTCCTCGATTCCCATTCTTTCTTTTATAATCTCATTTCTTATATGATCTGTTCTGGATATTCTAATTAATCTTCTTATTGCATCCATTTAGACACTTTCCATTTTCGTTTTGTATTTTCTGTTACGCGACAAGTCTCTATTCCATACAACAGCTTGTTTTTTACCATTGTTTCATATATGCTAAATTTTACATTATTTTTTATCCCTTTGCTCCATAAAATACTGTTAAGACATCCACATTAAGCTTTTTTTGCTTTTACTATTTTTTTCCAGTATACATACTTATTGCGTGGAGATATTGTTTGTCGATTGTCTAGTTCCAATACATAGGTACTGTGTCTTGTCTACGTTTACTGTTAACCTCCACTTTTGGTATTCGCCCTTTAACTTAGATTTATGACTTGATTTGCCTTTGTTAAATATGCTTAAATAAATATTTTTAATTTAGAGAATTCTAATCCTTATCTGCCTAAATAAAGCCCATTAAGGAATTAAACCAATATTTATTGAATAAACTAACATTAAGGAAATAAGCCAACATTTAATCAGTCTTTTAGTATTAATGAAACCAGTTCTCAAATGACTTTGGCGATAGATTTTCTCCGTTAATACTTATGCGAGACTTCATTGCGGAAGCTGTGGGAGGCATAACTGATTCGCGCTTGATTTATGTGTACAATAACCTCATACAAGTATGAGATACTATATATTATCATAAACTTTTCTTTTTGGGTCACAATATCTTAAGTGCATTCAGGGCTATCAAAACGGACGGGCCACGATCTACAACTTTGATGACGTCACAGCGGAGGCTGAATTTCTTTTTGATGGTCACATCACGCCACAGCTGATAGTGTTTAAAATATTAAAGTTGAATTGACGATTGATGAATATTTTTTTTTTCAAATAAAGCCTGTTTTGAGATTGTTTTACTAGATTCTTGTAAAAAAATTTTTTTTAATGTATAGTATACTTCATTTCATAATTTATTTAAAAAGTTTTAAAAAGTTGCCTCAAAAACAATGATATGAACTGTAATCCCTAATTTTCGAAAACCGTTTCATTAGCTCACAGAAAAATTAAATTTAAAGCAGAAGCGAATGTGTTCGTTTCTGCGTGGAAAACAATCGGCTCACTTACACCTATATGTTTATATTCGGCAACTTTTAGATGTGTTTACAACATCAAAAAATTATTTTTTTGTAGTATAATTTTGTTTTAAGAAGATTAACACTGGTATTTTTGGATTTTAAGTGAACTTTATTGTAAAAAATCATTAAACAATCGAACGAGTTTTACATAACAAGCAAATAAATAAATGTCATGACAAACATTCACAAAGTCATATCAATAGACCTATTACCGTTGTAATAAGAGTTCCTAGGATTCACAAAAATAAATGTATTGGCCTCCCTTATTCGAATTGCGTTTTATTATTTATTGGAAACATAATGACAAGGTCAGTTATTGCCAGATTCAGCTAAATGGTGTGATTTTAATTTTCTCCTCCTATTGGGGGCACTGATGGTATTAATGCACCAAGGTCAACAAAAAAATACAGGCCACGACCCTGAAAAAATCAGCTGTTGTTTGGGGGCTGAATTTTACATTGTGTCTTATGGGCGGATAGAGATTTATTTGTGATATTTTGAAAATGGCACTACAGATTTTCGCGATATTTCAGTGAGATATTTCCAGACACTATACCGATATTCCTCCAAACTTTTGTAAGGATAAAATATGGTTAAAAGGTTAAAATCTTAAAGATTTATCATTCTTTAATTTGAATTCAAATTATCCAAAAACTCCGTAAGAAGAGAGGTAGACAACTCATAGGACTTACGAGACAGAGAGTATCACGCTAACATATGGAATACATTCACCAGTTTATAAAAAGCATTCAAAATATATTAATTACATTTTTATAAGCTCTAAAATGTATTAAGTAAGTATTTTGAAACATTTTTAATTTTGATTTATTGCTGTGTGCTTGACTCTTTGAGATAAATACTATGGCCCTTGTCAAAAGTAAAATATTTACTCAGCAGCAAAATGAAAGCTTTTATTAACGTTTTTAAAGTTGTTTGGCTTTAGACGTGACTTCGTTGCGACACAAAAACTTTAATAAAGGAAGTCTGGATCATGATAGGAGTGGGTACAAAAAACGCGTGGAGATATATACGACTATGCTGACAAAAGTTGTTTTGGATTCGTTTTTAATAAGTCTAAATTGTATTAATAAATTTAAAAATGACATAGAGTTGTCGTGACATAAAGGACAAAGAAAGGATGGAACAATTCCCAATAGAGCGAATTTTAAACATCTCTTTGGTAACTTACTAAAATCAGTCGAGCAAGACCAAGGTCCTTGGTTCAAATTCATATTGAGGTAAATGTTTTTATTATCTTAGCCACCTAACCTGACCTGCTTAGTTTAGTATACAAAAAAAAACTATTCTGATCTGGTCAGACAAGTTTTTTTTTTGATACACTAACCTATCCAGGTCTGTATGGTGTCCGGAGATAAAAATAGCACCAATGTAACCTCGACTCATAGGTAAATGGGTAGTCGGATTACGGACGAGCTTTGACCAGTATGTTAACAAAAAAAAATTAACTGGTAACTTTGGGATCACACCAGATAACATCTACAGTAAAAGGGGTGGGTTAATTTGGTGATTCTCTGAACGGGCCAAAGAAAGGCGTGCCTAGGTGCCAGGTTAGATCCTTTGAGGGTGCTAACCGCCACTACCGTACATTCGTTCAACCTATCCAGATTAGGTTCATACACTAACCTATCCAGGTCAGATTACGCCGTCCTTTGCTACAGCGCTCTGTTGTTACATCGCGCTTTTGTCACATTACTCATTTGTAGAGCGCTCATTTTGTAGAGCGCTGTTTGATTGCAAAGCCACATCTTTTACCTAAGCTATGGTAGGGGATGTGTTAAATAACATCGACCTCGATCACACAAAATATTTAAAAAAATGCTTACATATGCTTTTTTATGTTAAAAAAAATGTTTATACAATTTTACAAATAAACAAATTTCTCCCAATCGTTAATGGCGTATAATATTCTTTAGTTTTTCCATCGTTATTTGCTTGTTTAATTAAACGTTATTTATTGACAAACTTTTTTAAATTAAAGTAAAACTTTTTAATATCCGTGTTGTATAGAAACGTCCCTTGTCCCAATCTTGTAATTGCCATTCCTCCTTTTCCTCTTTTTAGTATTACTTCCGATCAACAAACAAAGTTTAAAAAACGCTCGCTTTCCCTTTTTTTATATGGTGTTTAAAAAAGTTTCGCCGTTTCGTTTTACGACAACGGTTGGCAGCCTTTAATCTAAACGCTTGCAGAGAAAGAATAAAATTGAAAGAAAATAAAGAAATTGCAATAAAAGAAAAAAGTAATGAAAGACCGTAAAGCAAATTTTATGAACGTTCGGTTTCTAGCCCAGTTTACGACGTAATCTGAAAAAAAGTTTAAGAAACAAATTAGGCGAGAAATGTAGGGAAAGAAAAAGGCGATTTATTAGATGCCAAAAATAAAAACAATAAAACAATTCAATAAATTAACAGAAATTAAGTTTGTTCCAGCTTGCCAAAGAATTGATTACAAAATTGTCAAAAAAATGCTAATACGCACGCAATACATCTAGAACTGCTCTGTTTCGTTACCTGGATTGACTAAAGAACTGGTTCTAATATTTTTTTAAGTATTCGTTTTGGGTAGCATTTTGAGTGATTTTTTAAAGGTCACATAAGAAACCGTCGCACAGTGGAACGTTTTGATGATCTAGCTGGACAACCCTTCAGCAACATTAACATTCATTGAAGCTTGCTTGTTTGTTTCCAAATTATTTAAAATCTTCAAAAACATTTAGTTCTTGCAATATTAACTCTTGTATAGGTACATTGTATTTTTGTTTAACCTCAACTATTTCAAAAAATTTATAAAAATTAACTGCATATTTTGGTAAAATGAAATCTTCTTATTTTTGCAAAAAGTAAATTAAACATAATATACAGGTTGTTTCAGAAAAATCGATACATACACGTTGTAGAAAGTGTAAAGTGCGAGAGAAAGAGAAAATTTCCGGACAGGTTTATCACCATATAAAATAGAGACATTCCTTAAACGTATTTAAAATTTCAAAGGACCTACCCTTTATGCGAGTTTTAACTAACCTCTAAAATTTGAATTAAATAAATGGATCCATGAAGGATCTGACACCTACTACATTCCGAAAACCGCATATTGACAACCGCAAAACAATGCTCTGTTAAAAAGTTAGCATTTTTTAATTTTTTAATTGTCAAATAACCAACTTTGACTAAAATCTGATCAGCTCGTTAGAGTGTCGAGCACTATTTTACCTGAAAATTTTATGCAAATCGGTTTTTTGCGGTTTAGGAGCTATCGTGTTACGGATAGAAATAATATACACACAAACACAGACAAATATTCTGACGATATTGCTAAGATGGTTATCTCAAAAAAAAAAAAAAATTCGTCGAAAATAATGCCTTCTTTAGCCATTGCTTTGCAGGCTAGGAAGGTAAAAAGTGGATTAAGTGAGACCATGATGTAGCTGTCCAAGTGTCCAACCCGTCTACCAAAAACTTTCATCTTGAAATTGTGGACATTTTCTGAAAGTAAAAGGGCAAATCAAAAATGGCTGCCGTCCCGGCCATTTTAACCATTGACATTTCTTTCTCTGGTTCAGAAATGACAAGGGCTTGCCAACCGCTGTTTTGGGGGGTCCTAAAACATTACTTTTTCAATTAGAGTTCCAAAATTCCGAGAATTTCCTAATTATTCAACAAAAATAACAACAACTGATAGTCCCGATTTTATTCGACATTTCCTAGTGACGTTTGGAGGTTTAAATATGGCTACCATTTATAAAACAAAATGTTTTAATATTTTTATTTATTTATAACCTTTGTGTGGAAATAATGTCTTTGTTACAGCGAAAAAAGATGACCCATATCGCAAGGTATTTATGAACAATTTATATAAATATTAAAAACTATTGCATCCAAGGGAAAAATTAGTTAAACCTTCAACCAAAATGTAGACTTTTAAACCTAAGATTGTAGCACTTAGCACTGTAGACTCTTTAGTAAATACTGGTGATAGGGTTCAACTTCCGTTAAAGTGCATATTTTTTTTCTACTACCACTTACCAGTGAAAAAAAAAATATGCGGATCTGAGAAAAGGGGAAGTTCCGAAAGTTTACCCGTCACTCTTCGTTTTGTGAATAACCTAAATTATTTCTTTTCTTGTTCGGTAATAGAAATGTCAAGCGTTAAACGCATACGAAACGAGTTTTTTGAAGGGTGTTTAATCCCAAGAAGAAATGTATCATTTGCTTGTGCGTTTTTTTTTGACATACGCATTTAAATGTCGATTCGAACGTGACCCAAATATTTTTTAGTATTTGCTATTTGATCAAAATTTACATAACAATTTCCAAAAAAATGATTATGAAAATCTTTGAATACAAAAAAATGTTTTTGTTTAGAAACAGAATGTTAGGGTCTAAGTATTTTTTATGGTACAAATGTCTGCTTGAATTACGACCTGCAGGTTTCCTGCGGTTGCTTCAGTTTCTGTTCCTTCCACTCCTGCGACATCCTTTATTACTTATTTTCTGCTAGCCTTTGTTTGTTACAGATACTTTAATGGTATATGTATTGTTTATGTCCACTCGTACGTGATCCGAGATTTTTTAATATTTGATAACCATTTACATAACAATTTTAAGACGATTATTATGAAAATCCTTGAGCACAAAAAATGTTTTTGTTTGGACACAGATTTGCAAGGTCTAAGTATTTTTTATGGTATAAATGTCTGCTTTAATTATGACTTCCAGGTTTCCCGTGGTGATTTCAGTTTATGGTCCCTCCAGTGCTGCGTCATCTTTTATTACTTAGTTTCCGCTAGTCTTTGTTACAGATACTTTAATGGTATATGTATTGTTTTTGTCGATTTTTTAACATATAATAATAATAATAATAATAAATGTCTTTTATTGATCAAAAAAATTTAAAAAATAACATGACCAACTAGGCGAGGTTCAGCTCAAATGATTTGATAACAATTTACATAACAATTTTAAGACGATTATTATGAAAATCCTTGAGCAGAAAACAATTTTTTGTTTGGACACAGATTTGCAGGGTCTAAGTATTTTTTATGGTATAAATTTCTGCTTAAATTATGACCTCTAGATTTCCTGCGGTGATGTCAGTTTGTGGTCCCTTCACTCCTGTGTCATCTTTTATTACTTATTCTCCCCTAGTCTTTATTTGTTACAGATACTTTAATGGCATATGTATTGTTTTTGTCAATTTTCTAGTTCCAAGTTGGCAAGATTGTAAAGTCGCACTAGGAGGTAGACAAGTTATTAAAGTTTTAAGGCGCTAGAGCAAGTTTTTCTTATGCATTCTATAATGAAATTATAGGTACATTTTTTATCGATTGTGCTGAGATTTTAGTGCATGTTAAGCCTTGTTTTCCGTGAACTTCGTCGATCGTCGCGTTCTGATGATTTAAGCCAACATCATGTTGTAAGTATTTTATATAGTATTAATTTCTACTTATATTATGACCTCCAGGTTTCGTGCTTTGATTTCAATCAATTTGTGGTCCCTCCGCTCTTGCGTCATCTTTTATTACTTATCTTTCGCTAGTTTTTGTTTGTTACAGATTTGATGGTATATTCATTTTTTTTGTCAATTTTCTATTTTCAAGTCAGCTAGATTGTACAGTTGTAGTAGGAGGTTATTCTTATCCATTCTATAATGAAATTATAGGTGTATTTTTTATCGATTATGCTGAGATTTTAGTGCATGTTAAGCCTTGTTTTCTGTGAACTTCGTCGATCGTCGCGTTTTGATAATTTCTAAGTATTTTATATGGTATAAATTTCTGTTTGAGTTATGACCTCCAGCTTTCTTGCTATGACTTCAATCAACTTGTGGTCCCTCCACTCGTGCATCATCTTTTATTACTTATCTTTTGCTCGTTTTTGTTTGTTACAGATACTTTAATGGTATATGCATTGTTTTTCCAATTCAATTTTCTATTTTCAAGTCGTCAAGATTAAGAGCGTTCGTTTATTTGATCCGTATGCTCCATACGCTGCATTTTCTTTATAAGCCGTCCGTTTATTCTTAATCGAGCAAATCGAGCGAAGTTTTAGCTATTCATTTATTTATTGAGCGAGCGAAAAGAGCTGCTCATTTCTTTTTGAGCTTTTTGACCAAGCACTTGGAGATTTTGTCAGCGGCCTTCAGTGGCGGATCCAGGGGGGGGGCACTAGGGGCACTTGCCCCCCCCCGAGAATCTTTTAAATATACTAAAAATGAGTAAAAAGTTATGTTTTTGCTAATAAAAAAAAAATTCAAAATTTTTGCCTGCAGCGCATGAAAGTGTTATTATCATCGAAATTACAACCACTGACTAATTCGCTGCTTAAAAAAATATATACCGTATTTTACCAACAGAGAAAGTCACCTAAAGTGCACCCCCCCCCCCCCCGAGAAGCACCTCTGGATCCGCCCTTGGCGGCCTTTGATTTTTAGGGCGGTTGAAACAAAAAGTGATATTTAAAACGGATTCATAACCACAATTATTGTTATTTTCTTTTTATTTTTTAAATGATATTCTTTTTATGTGTGTTCCGGTGCAAGAATTGTTGTTCTCACTATGCAACTTTTTTATCTTGCAAAAGTTTTATAAGCTATATTTGCTCTATTGATCGCCGCTCAAGCTTCGCTGGTTCTACTCTGCGATCGAATCAATGAACGCTCTTATTGTATAGTTACAGTAGGAGGACGAGTTGTTAAAGTTTTATGGTGCTAGAGGAAGATATTCAAGATATATGTATTCTTTGTTTGAAACTTGTAGACAATGATTGTATATTCTATTACAAAATTATATGTATACCCACTGGCCCAACAGGACGGCGTCATGATTTGGAAATGTCATGCATGATAATGATTTGTCAAGGCGAATAAAATAAAACCGATCCCATTTAACTATTCTGGTTAGATAAAATTAGTGAAAACGACCATCGACCGTCGGATGGCCCGTTCGTCCACCGCGAGATTATTCAATGAAAACAAGGCTTTAGTAAAGTTGCCTTATTCAAAAATGCTATATAAAAAACTCTAATAAAATTTGAAGTGTCAAACCAATTGTTAAAGTGTGCAGGTAGTACTTGTTGGTAGCCTCTGTTAAGCCTTACAAGAATGGATTATTCACGTTTCACCAGATTAGGTTCCTTCGATACTTTTACTGAAAGAGACTAGAATACGTATTCGTGCTTTCGTGCTTAAATTACAGACATGTTCCCCAAAAATTCTATAATATTTTATGTCAGTTTTTATGCAGAAATTTTGATGGAGACGCTATAACACTATTGTATTCATTTTAGCTTAAAACACAATGTATTTTTTGACATTCTAAACACGCAAGAACAGATTTCCATTCCATTATATTGCTGAGCTTTTCATGTGAGGTTTTCCTTCCTATATGTATATACCCCCCCAAAAATTCCTATTTAGCATTTTAAACAAAATCTGTTGGATAAAACGAAGGGTAAATTTAGGCGTGGTTGATATGTTTATTTGGGCATTCTTACAAAATATGTTTATCTTATATTTATGTTTTGTCAGTAACGGATTTAGTACCTTGCAACTTTTAAACCCAATCAATTCATGTTGATTTAAAAAAAAATGTAAATCATAAACAAATCAGAATTAACAACATTCCCGTACCGTATATTTTATCAATGATTACTCAACTTCTTTCTAGATATGCAAACCAACAAGCTTAATAACAACAGCAGACAGATCGCTCTGCCGTATATTCATGTTGTTCGAATGATTAGGGTCACTGCATCCTGGAAGCCTGGCGTCTCCCAGGGGTAGCAACACGAGTGTCAAAACTGTACACAAAATTCCATAGACGTTCGTGAAAAATACTCATTTTTATACAGTCTGAGAAAAAAAAATGTTTTAATAAAACTTAAAAAGAACTCGTTTTTATACAGCTTAAGAAATAAAAAATATGTTTCTTGAGTTTTTGGGTTATGAATATTTATTGTAGGTATATTTATTGTTAAAAATCTTTTTCTTTTAAATATTATTATATATAATATATCAAAGGACAAAATGAAACTTTGATAACAAGGTTTATACGCTATTTCTTGCATTGTTTAGTTTATTTTTCAAGTTTTTTTCGGTGTTTTTAGGTTTTGTGGTTCTTTTTTAGTCACTTTTTATCCCGATTTTTACATTTTATCAAAAGACAAAACAAAGCCCAAAAACAGTTTGAGTTTTAGTAACGTTAGGCTTTAATTACTTATAATTTTATAGTACATTTCATATAAATATCTTAATATTATTGTTCAAAAGCACAAACTCTTTGAAGAAAAGATTATTCGAAAACGTTTTCTTCGAAAGGAAAATTGTTCGAAAACGTTTTCTTCAAACAGAAATTTTTCGAAATCATTTTCTTTGAACGAAAATTTGTTCGAAACTATTATTTTAAAATGGAAATTTGTTCAGAAACATTTCTTTGAAAACAAATTTTGCGAAAAAAAACTTAACACAACTCATATAGTTCGACTAATGGGGTCCTTCTCTAACAATTTTTGGAAAAAAAACTTCCCTGTGTGAAACTATACCGAACCAACCGAAACCTATTTGCGAAAAATGATTTCCCTACATTAGCTTTCCGGTCCTCATTTTGGAAGGTTGAAATCGGTGTTTCTAACGTTTCTCAATTGAGCACATCACGGGGTATCTGGACCGGTTGGGATACGTTTGCGATCAATTGACAAAGTTTAGGAAAATACCAATTTTGATCTTCCAAAAGGAGGAAAGTAGACAAATTTTCAGACAGTTTACGATCCCGGGAAAGAAGTCAGGATTTTTTTGAAAAAATCTGTTAGAAAGACCTTGCCTTAGTCAAATTATATGAATTGTGTTGGGTTTGGGAATCCAGGTCTAGAGCGTCTTTTTTCGAAATAACTGCTTTCAAAGAAAATGTTTTCTATTCGAAGAAAATTTTTTTGAACAACTATTGCTTACGAACAAATTTCCGTTCGAAAACAAATTTCCGTTCAAAGAAATGGTGTTCGAACAAATTTCCGTTTGAAAAAAATGTTTTCGAATAAATTTCCGAAGGAAGAAAATTTTTTCGAACAATTTTTCGTTCGAAGAAACGGTTTTCGAGCAAATTTCCGTTCAAAAAAAATATTTTTGAACAAATTTCCATTAGAAGAAATTGTTTTCATAAAAATTTCCGTTCAAAGAAAATGTTTTCGAACAAAGTTCTGCGATCCATCGTGTTGCTACCCACAAAAATACCTAGAGATGGTGTTTAATGCTGCCAGTTATTTTTTCTTTATTGTTTTATTTTGAATTTTTTGGAAAACCTAACCTTAAAGTTTGTTTTGATATTTTTGGGCTTTCTGCAAAAACCTTCAAAAAAAGAAATTCCTGTTTGGGAAAAATTCCGATCAGGTGATAATTTCTCTCTTTGTTGAAAGTTATTTTCTTTTTGATCACCTGATCATTTTGTTAAAATCATACGTGTTTTTTGCTCACGCTGGGAGTTTGAAGCGCCACCCTGTGTGTGACAGGGGAATGAAGAAATCACTTCCGCCAAAAAACTAAAAGAAGTCACACGTGTTTTCGGGTTGAAGACCGAAATTCCAGTCACAAGGAGGGGCGGTGCCGCCAGTGAAATTTTGGGACTGCTGCAAAATTACAGAAGGTAAGCTTCTAGCGTGTTGCCGATGTTTTCCTTTGTTTTTTAGTTTAATAGACTCTGTTTTCCCAGGCGGGGCGAATTTAATTTTGAGGTTATTTTTTTTGGGATATCTCTAGTTTTTCTCCCCTTCAGGGCTCAGATCTCTAGGTGGTAAATAAAAATTCTTAGACCTTGAGTTTTTATTGGATGTTGATTGTTTTTAAACTTTTCTATGAGTGTGTGTGTTTACCTGTATGTCTCTTACTTCTAATTTGCAATCATTACAGTGTAGCTACTTTCAATCTTTGTTTGGACCATTTGTTTTTCAATCTTTTGTATTTTCGATCTTTTGTACTTTCGAACTTTTGTATTTTCGACTTTTTGTACTTTCCACCTGTTCTTCGCCGCCCGCTTTCTTTTGAACACTAATCAAAATAATAGTAGGTATATTATAAATCTGGGGCGTACAGTGTTTACTTTTAATCCCACGGCGGGAATTTTCATGCCCGACCGGAAGGAGGGCTATAATTTTCTAAGTGACTAAAAGGGACTTTAATGCCAAGGTTTATTTTTATATACTATAAAAATAATAATAATCATAAACTAAATATATAGGTCTTAAACCACTTACCGTACTGTAGTTTTAGCATGTCAACCCCCCGTATATAATAAAACAGTGGGCAGTAATAGTTGTCATGGCATTAAATTTAACAAAAGTCAGTCAGATGCTAACAATGTGGAAAAAATAATATTTATTTCATAACAAATGTATTATAATCTTTGATAACAAACTAAATAAGTTTAGTCGAGAAAAAGTTCGAATTACATTTCTCGAAGTTGGAACAAACAAGGGACCAAAGAATAAAGCTTATTCTTACTTTGAGATGGACTTGGAAAAGGCCACCGAAAAAGCAGCTTTTAGTACCTAAAATGATGCAATCAACAGAATTTCGAAAATTTCACAGTTTCCTGGTTTACATTCTGGAGAAGTCTAGAACGTTAAATGCTTCGTTTATATGGAAGCAATATTCTATGCCGAAGGACACAATAACAATCGAAACGAACCATGTCATCAGTAAAGTACAGTAAGCTTACGGCAAGCTGGAAGCAACAACATAATCGTTATCGTGTATATATCTTGATTCCTTTTTGTTTTTTGTATTATGATAAAATAAAATAATACAAAAGCCTATATTTTGCCTTTATGGTTTTAAAGAAATTACTTTTAATCACTGGGACAAGAAATATTACCTTAGCCCATGAAAAAAGTGATTAAACATGCACTTTTATTCCCTAGAGAGCATAAAAAAATTATTTAGAATATATACAAAACATGCAAACTATATTTTTGGTTTCTTGCGCTGTGT
Source organism: Aspidapion aeneum (assembly GCA_963576565.1). NCBI lineage: Eukaryota > Metazoa > Arthropoda > Insecta > Coleoptera > Brentidae > Aspidapion > Aspidapion aeneum. The sequence goes on from OY755040.1 coordinate 115,386,814, forward strand.
GGATCCTAACACAGGGTCCCAATAAATATTGAAATCATAAGAAAGTTAGTTTTTTTAGGTTTGTTTATTTGGACAGTCAAATTTATATACCGGGTGTGACGGACAGTTCTTTACGTAACATTTGTAAACTATTTAATTTTTTTGAACATAAAAAAGCGACGCTCCTGACAGTGTCAGATTTGCGTTTTTCGTAAATGAGGTTATGTTTCGTGTCGCTACCCCTGGAGACGCCAGGCTTCCAGGATGCAGTGACCCTACCAATGATGACACGACAGAGCCATCTGTCCGCTGCTGTTATTAAGCTTGTTGGCTTGCGTATCTAGAAAAAAATTTGAGTTGATAAAATATATAAAACAAAATAATGCTGTAAACACAAAAAAGTTGTGTGTTAACAGTTGAAGCAAAACGGGGAGAACTGTTAAGTGAACCCTCAGTTTAAATTCAACTTTTATAGTAAATTAAAATTGCTAATTAGTCTTATGGACTAGATTGTATTATAATAAACGCCTTGTGTTTGGCAAATAAAAAAAATAATTTGCAATTCTTCTTAAATAAATTTGTGAAGGATATTATGAATAGGATTTTGTGGCACCATTGTTTTCTAAAAAGTGTTTTATGTGATATACCCCTGAACTACTTCCCTATTTTCTGTTTTCGGTCAAAATTTTTGTTTTTAAACTCGCAAACTAATAAATAAAAAGTACAGGAGGAGTATTTCCAAACAATTTTGCATAAGTATTCGATAAACAATTTACATACCCCACACAGGCCATTAAATTCTTCTGCCTTTATGGAATGTTCGTGTGTGGAATTTTGGGTTTACGCACAGTAATTTAGACGAAATTATTTGCCTCATCGCACTGGACTATATAAGTGTTGATAATGGCATCTCATTATAACTTCCAATATTACTTATCCACACATAAAAACGTTTTTGTTTTCTATTTGGCTCTTGGAAACCAAGCGATCATAAAATATATTTTGGGCGGTTTCATTTTTCGCCGTTTTAGACTCGTACAGTAAAACCTCCTATAAGCGGACACTCACGGTTTCGTCGATTTGTCCGCTTATTGGAGATGTCCGCTAATGAGAAAGAACTGCGAAGTTTTAATATATATTTAGAAAGAAGAATTTCCGCTGCTTGAGTTTTTCCGATATTAAATTTTTCAGCGATCTTTCGTGCTGATGTCCCTTCTGGTGAAGGAAAATTTTTGAATTTTTTAACCAAAAAAAATTGGCCGCGTCCGGTTATTAGAATGTCCGGTTATAGGAGTGAATTTTACATGTAAAGAAATAGGGAAAAGCTTGGTTCCAACAAATTTGTCTGCCTAAAGGGAGTGTCCGCTTAATAGAGGTGTCCGCAACGATATGTTTCACTGTTTTTCGTCATTCCATCGTGTGCAGTGAAACAGGTGGGAAGTGGGTATTTGTTTTTCACGCAAATTCTAGCCCAAGTCAGGATGTGTAATGTATTACATTTAGCTTCCAGGAAAGTATACATGGTTCAATGCTATTTCGGAGGACATAGCTGTCAAGATGTGGCAAATTTATTTGTTGTCGCGTTTGAAGGAAAGAATATTCCAAGCCGTGGCTTGGTCCAAAAAATAGAGACACATATCCAAAGAACAGGATGTGTCAATTTTTCCCACAAATGCAGTAGTGGTGAAGCACTTCCTATTCGCAAAATGGGAGAGGAAAGCGACAAGCTTGAAAAAAAAGATTATTCTTTACGTAGCTATCGTCTAAATTACCGATATTTTATGTACAACGTCCCTCGGTCGATTTTCTTTACGAGCTGAAAGAAAAGAGCGGCGCGGAAAGGCCTCTACTTTACCGGGGCGCATAGAGGACAGGTATTGGCTGTGGGTCTGGCTATCCTGAAACAATGGGTTCGGTTCGGTAACCATGACTAAACTTCTATCCTTTTTTCTAACATACTACATATATCATACATATGCAGTTGTTCTTATCTTATATACAGTAACAATTTCCCATAATCGCTATAACATTTAATCATGCTAAATATAACTACATCTAGTTATATTTATTATTTCTTTAAAGAAAGCTCTAAACTAAAATTTTTATTGGCCTGAGCTAAAATGCGCAGTTTAGTAGGGTCATTGTTTTTATCAAAGAGAGCTAATGACACGGACGGGTAAAGTAAAGGTTTTCTAAGAAAAACTTCACAGGAAACGAACTAGAACAAAAAATACTTCGAAACTTCCTACTGGGGACAGAAATCAGAAAGCCTGTCATTCTTTATATATTAAGAAAAGAACTATCGGGAACAAAAACAACGAAACATTAAAAGCAAAGTTCAGTTGACATCGGAAAAAGCTGTCGCTATGACGCCACACGTCTGGAAAAGAATTTAGATTGAGCAAAAAAAAACTATACTAAAAAAAGGTGAACTTGAAGTAAATAATGAAAAAAGCTGCTTGGAAAATTAGTTTCGTATAAAACCACGAAAATGTGAAAAGAAATATAGCAGAAGCTAAAATGTAACCTTATATTCCTCTACAATTTTTTGATGGAAAGAAATAAATTTGAACATTTTTTGTTCAGTGAAGGAAAATAAAATGATTATTCAATAACATCAAAAATATAATAAAGAAACTAATAGAAAATTATATTACAAACGTGAATTTTAGTACCCGTGAATAAAAAACAACAATTTTTCGTGGCTAAGAGGGCATAGAAAGATTTTGTCTCTCTTGTATTTTTCCGTGGGCAGCTCGAAAGCTGTACACCCACGGGGGTCCAAGATCTAATAGACACCTATTAAGTGTTGACAGTTAACTGTTTCGTCCTTAAGGGACTCTTTAGAACACTGCATGGTCAATGTGACACTTTTGTAAAGCTACAGAGACAGTTTATGAATCACATCTTAAGATTGTAGCAAGCTAAGATTGCTAAGAGAAATAAATAAATAATGCCTGTGATACCGTATGCTTTCACATAAGTGTCGACATCTACAAATACAAAAGAAACTACCAGAGTAAAAATAAAAGGCAAGCAGATGAAACAAAAACCAGTACTCATGGCCGTGACATAATTGGTCCCTCAGTTCGGGTTAATGCATATTGCATTTTTCCGCCTTCGCAACGCTTTATGTCGTGTCAGCGGAGCGTTTGCCAAAAATACTACAAAAGTGAAGTTTACTACCCGTAAATAATAAAACAAGTGGGGTGGTGTGTACACCTTTCGAGCTGCCCACGGAAAAATACAAGAGAAACAAAATCTTTCTATGCCCGCTTAGCCACGAAAAATTCTTGAAAATTATATTTTGTCAACTGTTAGCAACTTATTACTCAAACGCAAATTAATTTATTCAAGTTCTATTTAAAATACAAGTTTTTATGCAAAAACATAAATTTATTTGATCTTAATTATAGCAATGATTAAAAGATTATAGCAGTTGCTACATTTTTAAGGAGAAAAGTGTATGTCTGATATTACAATTATATCACATGTGCAATAAAAAAAGTCCTAACAAAAAGATAACGCTAGAGACGATTTAAAAATCATTGGATTTAAAAGATTGCAAAGATGAGTTAGTTGAATACAGAGCAGAATGAAGAAGATTAGTAGAATCGAAACCTCATCAGAAGATGCAAAACACATACTATGACGGCTGTCTTTTATATTTTTCTTGCTTGTCTATAGATGGCGCAGCTGCGTCTCAGACAAGACGAAGCCAGTGTGCTTCAACTTTCGAGTGCTCGAGCCAGTCGCTAGATGGATAAGATCTTTAAGTTTGCTCGTATTTTACGGATGCGCGTAATTCATGTGTAGGACTTGGTTTTGCTTAACATTGGCTTACCTAAGTATGCTGTTCTCCACTGACGACGTGAAACACACAGAAACGTACGTCTGAAGATGCTACCATGTGTAAGTTGGAAACTAATAGGGATGTCCCAAAAACGAAATAAATCGATATTTTCAATCGATTCAAGATCGTGCATTACAAGATCGATCAAAAAATATATCGGCAACAAAAAATCGATCTTTTTAAAAATCGATCTTCGATTCTGAATATTATTGTTTTTTAATAAAAATACTATATAATTAGGGACCTATTGCAATAAGGCCAGACACTATGCTGACAGATTTATCATTGAAAACTGACAGTTGATCTTTCAAAATTGACATACCAAAGTGGAATTTATAAATCCAGTCGTTTATTTTCCATTAATAGTGGCGGCACTAGGGACCTATTGCAATAAAGTCAGGCAATAATTGTGCCGGGCACAATTCTGACATTTTCGCATCATGAGAAGAGCTGTCTTCTTTCAAAATTAGGCCTTTGTGTATTATAAGCCAAAATTAATAGTGCCACCACTATTAATGGAAAATAAACGACTGGATTTATAAATTCGACTTTGGTATGTCAATTTTGAAAGATCAACTGTCAGTATTCAATGCGAATCTGTCAGAATAGTGCCCCGCACAATTAGTGCCTGGCACTAATGCAATAAGTCCCTATAATTAATTTTGGCTACACAAAGGCCTAACTTTGAACTAATGCGAAAATGTCAGAATAGTGCCCGGCAGAATTATTGCCTGGCTTTGTTGCAATAGGTCCCTATTATCTAAATACCTTTAATTGAAGCCCATGCCCACCCTGATTCATAAACGCATCACGTGATGGCCCATGGATTTGGTGATGATTCATATATGAGTGGGCCTTGCAGCCCTTCCACTGCGACCACTAGTGGGTCATGGATTTGCACCGGTTTTAAATGCAGCGTCACCTGATGCGTTTTTTAAATCGGGGTGGGCATGCCTTGGTGGAAACAGGGTGTTATTAACAAATAAATAACAGCAAATACCGTACGCCGGCGCCGGGACCAGCTTCAAATAATCGAGCAAACTAATGTGTTTTTTATTCTATCATGTAACATAATAAAATCGAGCTTCGATTTTGGAAAAAAAGATCGATTATCCAAGAGATCGCTTGGAAAAAAATCGATCGATTTTAATCGATCTTTTTGGTCAAAATATCGATCTTCGATTAAAATCGATTCGAATCGTACATCCCTAGAAATTAACCAAAACCAACTCTTTCTTCTCTTACTGACACTCACGAGTTAAGCACACACACACCTTTGTGTGAAGTATAAAATTATTTTTGATTTTTATCGATACACACACACAGCACCTATTCCATAATTTTTCTTTGCTTAAAATAGTAGCATTGTTTACACAGTTATTGATGGTAGATTATTAAATTTAATAACCATATAAATTGGAATTTTCTATCTTCTAACAATTTCGCTTTTCATTGATTTTATTAGGATTAAAGAGGTTCATCCCCAGTCTGCGTTCAAAAACACATTGATGTAATCTTGGCAGTATAAAATTACTCTTTTTCAGCCCCTTCTCAAGCAAATGATTACAAATCGACCGTGGAACAGTTATCGACCATTTTACCCTCTTGATGTTTTTTCAGCTATTTTATCAACGTCAACGCTTGTTGCTTAGTTTAAACATGATTGGAAAGACTCTTATAATCTTGTTACGTTTTGATCAATTTTTATTGTTGCACGATCTTGTTGAACTAAATTTAAAAGTTTAAATTTACTATTATTGTCAATATTATTATGTACCGTATACAGAAGTAATCCTCCAGTTTTGCTTGCTTTAAAGTGGAAGAAAAGAAGCTAATGTCAAGTACCAAAAAGTAATTATAATTGTGATGGTAACACACTTATAATAGAGTTTGTTTATTTTCTGGCCATCCAAAACCAATTTTCTTCTATCCCTGGATTCAAAATCTAGTTTGATCTAAAGATTCTCTTGTAATCCTATTACTTGCAGCTAAAAATTTTACAGGCTCTAATTTCCGGTCAGAGTCGACTTAGGCTTGTCATAACTTTTATCAGGGGTGAGTGCCATATTGTGTTATCTCTGAGAGAACAGTTCCAGTATTCAGAATTAACACAGTGTTTGATTAATTTGCTTAGTGGATTTCTTTATCCCAACTATATTATCCTGTCGGAAATGTGGTACAGCCAGCGGTTTACAATTTTAAATCTGACTGAGTTTTCTTTTGTTTTTGATACAAGATCTATTTTCGTTTTATTAACTTTATGTTATTATTTTATCCTCCTTTGTATTTAAGAGAGGGTTAGGTTAGTTTATAAGATCGACTAGGCCAGCGTGTAATTCTATTTAGCCTTCTTTGATCATTCTTTGGACATAGGCCTCCCTCAGAATCTTCCACTCTTCTCTGTATGTCGCCGTGTTGATGCTTCTAGTTCCGCATGTTTCTTCAAATCGTCCGTCTGTCTTATTTGGGGTTTTCCACTAATTCTTTTATTTTTGCAAGGTCTCCAGTTTACAATACATTTGTTCCATCGATCGTCTGTCCGTCTGATATTATGACCGGCAAATTTCCACTTCACATGTAACATTTGTCTTTCCATTGATCTTTGGACCCTATCTATGTTACCCTATATATGTTTAATTTTGTAAGTGTACAGGTTTGGGATCCATAGGTGAGTACAGGAAGGATACATTCGTTATACACTATCGTTTTGATGTACTGAGGATATTTTTTATTTTTTAAAATGTAGCTTAATTAACCGAATGCTGCCCAGGCCAATCTTACTCGTTTTTTGATTTCATCTGTTTGGTTTTCTTTATTTGTTTAATAATAATTTGTCCCAGATATATATATATATATATATATATATATATATATATACATATATATATATATATATATATATATATATATATATATATATATATATATATATATATATATATATATATATATATATGTATATATTCCTCTACTTGATCTATTTTCTCTTGGTTTATTCTGATCGTGACTTCATCCATATTTGTTATGATTTTAGTTTTAGTGTAGTTCATACTCAAGGCTATATTTTTTTTATCTTTATTCTTATTTCTTTTAAAAGTTTTACTGATTTCTGTATATTCCATCGATATCATTTTTCCTTCTTTCTCCAGGTTCCGCCTTTTTCCATCAGTTTCTTTATTTCTTTTGATATACAATTTTCACCTTTTTATCGTTCGATGCGCCATCCATTCCTACTTTGGTCAGCCGTTATCAGCGTATCATTTATTTTTATGTTTGTATCTTTTTTAGTTTAGTTTCGTTTTAGTTTAGCTGTTCCTTTAGCCTTTCTTTGTATATAGCGTTTTTTTGTGTAAGTTTATTCATGTCAAATTCTTCATTGTTATATAAATAAATAATCACCCTAATTTTTTAATTAAATGGCTTTCACATTTTACCTTAGTGGTTATAGCACCCACTAGTATGCTTCTTATTAAGGTTAGGTCAGGCTTTAGTTTGATACAATAACGTACTATATATTTCAACGTCATTTTAAAAATTTTCGCCCAAAACCGATATAAGGTCCGGACCGGATGTAATAACACGGGCGTGCAAACATCTACCTCTGTTTAGCCAGCCACCCTTGCCAGCTATAAGCTTCTTCTGTTCTGTTTGTTTTTGTCCTTCTAAACTAAGCCTCAAAACAAAATCAAATATAGATATACAAGACACATAGTAAACAATTTTGAGATTGGATTAGTTAATGTATAGAGATAAAATGTATTAATGGTTTTTATTCAAAATCGCCTATAATGTCTGTATATTAATTCCTGGTAACGAAAGGCTTAAGATAAGTATGTTGTATTTCTCCAACTCTTTTTAAAATGTATATTGCAGTACCTCTAAAAACTGGAGACGTAGTACACGTCATGGAAATACAACTTCACAACCGATTTACCATATACACACGACAGTTTGCTGATGACCAAGTAATTGTAGCTAATGATAAGCAAGACGTGGAGTATATATGATGAGAAAACTAACGGAAGAATACCAATAGTGGGGTTAACACTGTACGTGGCAAGACCTCCAATACTTATGTATTGGAAACGAATCAAGTGTCATACTTGACAAGACAGGAACAGACTGTAGAGAACTGGAAAATAGAATAGTAAAAGCAAAAAAAGTTATTGGATATCTTAACAGTATTTTATGGACCAGAGAAATAATGTAAAATTTAAAATATATGAAACAATGACAAAAAGAACGTTATTGTATTGAATAGAGACTTGTCGCGTAACAAAAAAATACAAAACAAAAAAGGAAAGTGTCGCAATGGATGCAATAGGAAGATCAATGAGAGTATCTAGAACTGTTCACATAAGAAATAAGATCATAAAAGAAAGAATGGAAACCGAGGGAAGCATAACAGATGACATCACTAAAAGACAACTGATACAATGCGGCCATGTACAACAGATGAATGACAAAAGATTACCAAAGCAGGTCCTAGAATGGCAACCAATAGAGCGCAGAAAATGAGGGCGTCTTAAACTAGAATGGCAAAAGTCAATCCCAGGATCAAAGAGTCAAAAAAACAGAATCAGACAGATGATTGTTAGGATCGAAGGCGGTGGAGAATAGGCATCGGACAACGTAGAAAAGAGTTCTAAACCAACATAGTAGTAGTATAAATTATTTATTTCTTCAAGATACTTCATCCTTACGATAAGAACAGGTGTTATTTTGCTTAATCATTAAGGTTTAAACATCGTGGCAGGTATAAACACAAGTAATGCAGGCCGGTTTGGTTCGGTTTAATGTTATTTTTTTTAAACCCCAATTTGGATGCATCGCTATTTTGTAACATTGCTATTTTGATACATCGCTATTCTGGTTGTCGCTAGTTTTATGTCGCTGTTTTGTTACATACGCTATTTTGATACATCGCTATTTTGATAGTCGCTATTTCATTACTCACCATTATGTACGTCGCTATTTTGTACATAGCTATTTCGTTCCGGAGCCATTTTTTTCATTTTATGTTTTGGTATTTTTCTTAGGAGACAGAATAACGCCTTATAGAAATTCGCTTGGTATTATTTTTATGACAATATAACTCAAATCAAATCTTTCAAAAACTTCTTAATTAATCCGAAAGAAAAGAAGTAAACAATTAGAGCCGAAACGAATCCAATCGGATCCCCCCGAGGGACACCGTGTCAGCAAAAATGTTCTAATCTGCCGAATATATCGCGAACAATGGGGGGATTATCGACATCGAAAATCGGCCTTTTTTGTTAATATCTTTTCAATTAATCTCCCTAGCTGGGCTGTGCCAATCTTTACCATTTTTCCCGTCCGTTTCAGCACCCCGGTCTGATTAGGGTCCGGCAGGAATTTCCTTCTTTCCTGGATTTTTATGTCAGAAGATTTTATGAATGAAACCAAACTTTTTTTTTAGAAGCAAGGCTCTATATGTCTTTCTTCACTAAGTGACTGCAGTTCATTTTTCCTTTTTAGATATCACAAAACTTTTATTGTGCTGGTGTATCCAGAATACAAAACATGTGACTACGAATTACCGTATATGTATGTATCCATTTTTTTAGATAACTCCGAAAATGTGTTATTTGGATTAGCTTATAAGTCCAATTACTACGACCTCCCCTAACTTCTACCACCAAAAAACCAACTGCAACCACCATTCCCTAGCTTCTTCCATTAAAAAGCCAACTACCACCAACTTACCCTAGCTTCTACCTGCAAAAAACCAACTACTACTAGCTTGCCCTAGCTTCTACCACCACAAAACTAAATACCACAATCATAATCAAATAAGATAGTAGTTGGTTTTTTGCTGGTAGTGTCTAAGCGCAGGTGGAAGTAGTTGGTTTTTTGGTGACAGGAGCAGGGGAAGTTGGTTTTTTGATCATAGATAAAAGGGAAAGGTACTAGTAGTTGGTTTTTTGGTAGCTGAAGCTAGTAGTTCGTTTTTTGATGGTAGTAGCGGGGGAAAGGTGGTAGTAGTTGATTTTCTGGAAGTAGTTGAGTGACAGGTCACTGTAGCTGTAGTAACAGCCATAGACGAATGACAGAGTAGCTTAGACTTATAAGTTATAGTCCAAATTATACGCATTTGTAATGACGTCATTTTTGTTTATCTTTGTTTAGTATATTATAAACAGCGGTGAAAATAAACTTTTAAAAAAAAGTAGTGTCTATGATTTAAATAGGTAGGTAATTGGTTATGTAAAGTATCCGTCACTGTCAATAAAAAAACATTGATTGGCAAAAATATCTAAGCCATACGTTTTTGTCTCACCTGGTGAAGTCATTACAAATACGAATAATTTAGACTATAGTGCCTATTTGTTTTTACCACAAACAAGGCGGCACTACAGCGAAAAATACGAAAATTCGTTGGTTAGTCAGTAAAATAGGCTTTTGACAGATAAATAAAGAAAAACAAAAATAACGCAAATAAAAATTGTGACATCACGTGACATATGTCATGTATTGTCGCGTTTATAAAGTATACGAAATGTCATAGCAATTAGATTTAATATATCCATAAAAAAATACAGGCTACGACCCTGAAAAAATTAGCTGTTTTCGGGAGGCTGACTTTTACATTGGGTCTTATGAGAGGTCAGATGTTTTTTATGATATTTTCAAAGTGGCGCTACAGATTTTCGCGAAAGTTCAGTGAAATATTCTCAGATGCCATCCAGATATTTCACCAAACTTTTGTAAAATGTTAAAAATCTTGAAGATTTAGCATTTCTTATTTTTAAATCAAATTTCCCATCATATACTGCATGCCAACTGTTATATTTGACATGTATTTTACTTTATCATCTGTGTTTGTCTTGGCATTTATTTATTTGTTTGTATTGTAAAACTTAAAACTTTTTCGATTTTTTAATTAACTTTTTACATTAAATTTTATTTAGAATCCAAAAATGCCAGCGTTAATCTTCAATCTGTAATAAAAGAAATAATTTTTTGATGTTGTAATTTTTGTAAACACATTTAAATAACTTTATTAAGTTTTAAAGGTCTGCCGTATGCCGAATATAAACAAACAGATGCAGGTAGTCAGATTACATTCCACGCAGAAAAGAACACATTCGCTTCTGCTGTAATTTTTTTGTGTGTGAGCTAATGAAGCGGCTCTGAAAAATTAAAGATTACAATACATTTAAAAAAATTGTTCTGTAAGAAAATGGTTAAAATAATCTCAAGACGGGCTTTATTTTTAAAAAAATCAAATATTCATAAACCGTCATTCCAACTTTAATATTTTAAAGATAATCATCTGTGTCGTGACGTGACCATCAAAAAAAAATCAGCCTTCGATGTAATGTCAACATAGTGGAGGATTATGACCCGTCCGTTTTGATCGCCTTGATCTACATTGCCATTTGTTTTATAGCCACGCGGTGACGTAGCTACAGTCGTCCAGTTAAGTTCACATGACTGGTTAAATTTTGTAGGCAACCTGTGCAAAAAATATAAAGACCTCTAACAAACGAAAGGTAATAATAATGGCTAAATGATTACAGCTAAAATATTATAAATTATAATGGCGGCAAGTTGACTTATAATTTTTTTTTTAAGTTCAAGGTCAAAGCTATTCAGCCAAAAAGCCATCGTCGACGTGTCGGTGGGTCGGTCGTCGGTGCCGTTGTTGGTGTGGTTTTCCCTACCGTCTGCACGATATAAATTTTCTTAATGGTGGAAAAAGACCCTTTTAAATAATGGAGGGGCGGAGAGGACGGTCGTTATATTTTCGGCTAGCGAGCGATAAATTCAAAGAAAATGCTAAAAATATTAGGAAAAGGCTGAAAGTAATTACGCAAAAAGGTCAAATGCGGATGTCTTAGCTTAGGCTGGGTTTAGTAGCTTTTTGTAATCCCGATAAGAATTTTAAAAACTTTTACTTTATATGATTAGTTAGAAGTAGTGGTGGGGAGACTATTTTTGATCAAGTGACTAGGCAAACGGCGCGCCCTTTTCGCAAACCACGATTATATATTTTTCACAAACCACGATTATATATTGGTCCGTACATCATATATCAAACTGATACACGTGCAGGTATCTTTATACTGCATAGCAAGTATACTCAGTGAACCCATGCTTTTACACCCCTTCCGAAAGATGGTTCTGCTTCATGTTAGACTTGCATCTTTCTAACATCTTTCTATCGTCCCAACAGAACTTGGTTATAGACGATAGACTTCTTTCCTTTTCAACACAACAGTGGTGGTCGTCGTGAGTTGACTATAGTAGATTTATGCTGGCGTCATCTTGGTTCCGACTATATAGCACTACTTATAACAGGCTCCTGGGTTATTATCCCTGGTTCCTCGGCTGACTGCGTGTCGGCTCCTGGACTACACCTGCATATATTCTCGATGTTCAAGATCAACTTATATTTTTGCGTGCATCGCATCGCATGCTTATTCGATGATGGCTGTTGAATGCTCAAAAAGGAAGTGGGCGAGAGGGCGACGGTTTTTTTATTTTTTGCATCGTTGTTCGAGACGCGAGCCTGGTACCTTCTGCATGTGAAACCGACGACCATACCACGGCACTACCCTGCCGCCTTTTACTTTACATAACGTTAGGGTTATATTTTTGTAAAAAGTATATTACCCCTAACGTCAGTTAACGAAATCGCTTGCTTTGGGCAAATTTACTTTATTTGAACAAATAATGCATTCATATAAAAAGTAAAACATTTTAAAGTTATATTTTGTTGATTTGATTCGCCCAGCCAATTAAGAAAAAACTTGCTATAAAACAAATATTTTTTTAAGCTAAATGATTTTATTAAAAAAATGCAGAGAAAGTCAAAAATTTTTTGGCACAATTTTGCTTACCACAGTCTAGATTTATTGTTAATATAAATAACGGTAACATTCAGGGCAAAAAAGATAGATTTCGGAACACTATAGATAAGCATAACGCGAACGTTAATTTAGTAGTTTCACACTCAATTTTTTGTTTATTTATATTTGTTTATTTATTTTTATTAGATTTATGGCTTTTTATAAACCAAACTAATAAATTTTAGTGAAAAATTATTTTGCATTAAAAAAAACTATGCAAAGCTAACCTTAAAAAATAACGGTAACAATAAAGGACGCGTACCGGGCGCCGTTACCGTTAATAACAAAAAAGGAGCGAGAAACTGCTAACGCGCAGACTCAGTAATAACAATAACGGTAACAAAGTGTAAAATACGCCACCTAAAATGTACCTATTATATATTTTTAAGTGCGATATAAAATGGTGGCGCGATTATTAAAAATGTTGCTTGTAACAACTTTTTTATAGGAAGTAATGTAAATATGTAGGTACGGTCGCCCAGTTTTTGTCAACTTAGAATTGCTTAAACTCGTTTGGAAAGCCTGGAATTTCAGGGGACTATACTTATATAAAACCATGCAATGTTGCCAAACAACCCACTATATCTTTGTATTTTACAAATGTATGAAGTATAAGATGACATCAAAAAGTGGGCCAGGGCCTTATACGGTAATACAAAGCACGTCAAAATTCGATATTTTAAGGAAGAGTTTTTTGAGTAGCAGGAATAGACGCAGAATATAAATTATTCCATACTAAAAAATGTTGCGAATCGAAAATGAAATGTTGTTACATAATTTAAAATATATATATTATAATTACTGAGCTGTATATTAAGATCGTTTCAAGCAATTATAAAAAATGTGTTTCTTTTGTTACAGACCGAAGATGAAGGCAATCACGGCAACGACGATACCCGCTGCTTCATTTTGTCCACTCTTGCGTCACAAGGCAAAAATAAAGTTCATTGCATACTCTGCGAAGATCAACTACTTGTTTTTGACAGATATCCGTTGGTTGATGGGACCTTCTTCCTCAGTCCAAGGCAGCATAGTAAAACATGCGTTGAGGTAAGACTACAAGATTAAAAACTTTATTGTTTTTGATATTAGGAACTTATTGCAATAAAGCCCAGCAGTAGTAGTACGGGGCACTATTCTGACAGTATTCTATTTAAAACTGATAGTTGATCTTTCACAATTGACATACCAAAGTCGAATTTATAAATCCAGTCGTTTCTATCTATCCATCTAGCCTTCTTCGATCCATCCTTAGACATAGGCCTCCCCCAATTTCTTCCATTCTTCTCTGTGTGTCGCCGTGTTCATCCATCTAGCTGCTGCATGTCTCTTCTAATCGTTCGCTCATCTCATTTGGGGTCTTCCCCTACTTCTGTTATTTTCCCGACCGTCTTTCTGTCTGATATTATGACGGGCAAATTTCAATTTTAATTTTGCTACTTCTACTCTTACATCCCTTACTTTTGTTTTATTTCTTATCCATTCATTCTTTTTTCTATCTGTTAGCTTTACATGTAATATTTATCTTTCCATTGATCTTTGGGCTTTTGTTACCTTATCCTTGTTTGATTTTTTAAGTGTCCAGGTCTAGGATCCATAGGTAAGTACAGGAAGGATACATTGGTTATACACTTTCGTTTTGAGGTACTGAGAACATTTTTATACTTTATTTTACTCAAGCCTATATTTTTAGCTGCTGTATCTAATTCCTCCAGCATTTTTATCAGTTCTTCATTCTTATTTGTTATTAAGGCAATATCATCAGCATATGTGGTGGTTTAATTATTGTCCGTTTACTTTAATGCTTAGTTCTTCCCAATCTAAGTTTTTAAAAACATCTTCCAGGGCCTGGTTAAATAGTTTAGGGGATATTGTGTCACCCTGTCTGACACCTCTTCTTCCAGTCGTTTATTTTCCATTAATAGTGACGGCACTATTAATTCCGGCTCTTATAATATACACAGGCCCAATTTTGAAAGAAAGCAGCTGTTCTTTTAATGCAAAACTGTCAGAATGGTGAAAACATAAGTTTTTTTAAATAATTGTAAAAAATAATAATTTAATCTTGGAAGAAACAGTTGAGGATGTGAGTTTATACTATTAGTGGTTCCGAATTTCAATGTGGCAAGTTGATTGGCCAACTTTAGGCATAAAACTCCTTTCGGATTTCTTTTATGTTTTGAATACACATAATATTTACTGTATTTTTTCCGTTTTTAGGTAAAAGTTGAGGGTCGAACCCAATTCCTGACCGTAGTGTGCATGGGTTGCCTGGAAGGAGTCAACGGTCGTGCCATAATTTGCCGTTACTGCAATCAGAAATGGGACGGATCCAGCTTGATACTGGGGTCTATGTATTCCTACGATATTTTTGCAGCAATGCCTTGCTGTACTGAAAGAATAAAGGTAAGTTCTAGAGTCTCTTTACCCTTGGTGGTTTCACCACAAAAAAATTAAAAATATTAAACATTGCACCCGTTTGTTTTTGTTTTTTAAGCAAATTTAAATGCATTTTAATACTCAGTAATATATGTATGCAACAAAATTATAAGACTGGTGTAAAAAATCTACAATATATAAATACTAATACAACTGAATGATGTTCCACATTGTTGCATGCGTTTTTTTTCAATGTTGGAAGCAATTTTGGAAATCATTAAAAGAGAGGCTGTTAAGAAGTCTTGCCGTTTTTTCCTTGAGATGTTCTAATATTTTAAAACGGGTTTCTTTTAACGATTTCTTCACTTTCAAAAAAAGATAGAAGTCGCAAGGGGCCCAGTCTGGTAAATGTGGTGGGTGGTTAACGACGGGGATCTTCTTATTAGCAAAAAACTGCTTAATGGATAGGGCATTGTGGGCCGGTGCATTGTCCTGGTAGAGAAACCACGCGTTGATCTTTCACAAATCTGGACTTTCTTCCTTGGACGTTCCCTTAGCTACATCAATATTTCCAAATATAAATGTTGGTTAACTGTTTGACCCTCACGCACCCATTCAATACGAATAACACCCCTAATATCGAAAAGAAAAACAATAAGCATCGCAGTTTTGGTTGTGTTGGAGCTTCCTTCTCGTTCATCATTTTTAACTTCTCAACAACCCTCGAAAAAGCTTTTATGCCACATAGAAATCATTGCACGAGACATATACTACTCCCAGTAGACATCCTTTAGTATTCGAAAGCATTCAGTAGCCGTTTTTTTGAGTTTTACTTTAAATTGATACGTTGCTCAATTTTTTCATTTATCGTAATTCCGTCAAATAAGCTATGCACCCTCCGCTTCAAACCACTGGGTAAGCCAAACTAGCAGAGGAAAGACGACAAGATTGCGCGCGGTAGTAGAACGCACATCAAGGTTAATAACTCCAACCGCCCGAGGCGTGGAGATTTAAAACCTGTTAGTACGGGGTTAGTCTTATAATTTAATTGTCACACATTATAAATTTCGGTATTGATAAAATAGATATTCCTGCAGACAAATGCACCAGTCTTTACTAAGACCTTAAGACTTAGCATTGTAGACCGGGTTTAAGTATCAAGTCTATAGACTTGATACCGACAGGTTTAAGTGTATTTTTTTAATACTCACAGGTCAAATAACTGCAAAGATTTGGTTCACCCTAATGTGCAATATGATAGTAAGCATTTCTCAGTGAGTTTCATCTCATATAATTCAAATTAACTTTAGAAATAAAGAAAAACCACAAAAATTTTTTGTAACCAAATGTCATTTTTTGGAAACTTAGTCCGTGCAGTCGTAGGATTCCCGTTAAAAATAGTCTTAAATTGTAGTACCCTCCCTGAGGGGTGGTTTAAAGTTCGAAGAACAATAGAAATAATCCATGATTGACAAAAAATTAAAACTTAAAAAACTATATCTGTAGATGCATTACCGTATTAAATACGTATCAAAATTTAAATACTGTAAAAAGCACAAGCTATATTAGAATCCCTTTTCAATTACTCATTCACTAAAACAATCGACCATCGGTTTAATCGTCGCTAACTTGTCTAAAAAATTAACATGTAAAATATAGCGGACAGCTGAGACTGAATTATACCGTTTTTATTTGACATTTTCTAGTGACATTTGGAGGTTTAAATATGGCTACCATTGTTAAACTAAAATATTTGATTATTTTTATTTATTTATAACCTTTGTGTGGAAATAATGTCTTTATAACAACAAAAAAAGATGACCCATATCGCAAGGGATTTATGAACAATTTATATAAATATTAAAAACTATTCCATTTACGGGAAAAATGAGTTAAACCTTCAACCAAAATGTAGACTTTTAAACCTAGGATTGTAGGACTTAGCACTTAGCACCCTTTAGTAAATACTGGTGATGGTGTCTAGAGATAAAGTGACACATATTGAGCACCGACATAAAAATCCGCATAATAAGATAAAATTTGATTTTATGTTAGTTCGGTGATCTTGTACCACTCTGTTTTAAGGCGAATAAGTATAATACTCAAAAGCCAAAAACAATATTAAAACTCAGAATTTTTTATGCCAGTTTCCAGTGTATTGTCACGCTAAATACTAACATGTTGTTATTATCAAAAATGTTTCATGGCGTAGGATGGTAGGTATTTGCTACTATTCCTGTTTGTTCTCTAGTCTGGATCTGATAATTTTCCTACACTACGGTTACAATTAGCAGTTTATTCACCTTAATATGACATAGAACTATATTAATAAACTTCTTGTTCTTGTCGCAAAATATTCGTAACCACCGGTTTTTACCAAGATCTTTGGGCTGGTACTGAAAATGAAAGTTTTTAATGTGTTTCTCTTGCATCTAACAAAGACTTTAGGATTTAAACAAAGTTAGTTGAAATAACCTATAACTGAGGAGAAGATTTTCTATATGCATTTTGTCCATTTTTTCACATTTTTAATCAAAGATGCCATCGCAAACTACATACATACAGCAACAATATTATGCCACAGCAGACGTATATAGGTATAATCCTTGAATGATTTTTTCTCAATATTTTAGGTGTATTATGAACTTTTCGGTTAATTTCTTGTCAAACGCATAGCAGTTTTCTTTTATTTACCATAAAACAAAAATGGACAAAAGTCTGCTCCTCTGACTGTTGCCATTCGAGTTTAGGACTCTCTTTTTCTGCGCCCTATTGGTTGCCATTCTAGGACCTGCTTTGGTAATCTTTCATCGTTCATCCGTTGTATATGGCCGTACCATATCAGTTGTTTTTTAATGATGTCATCCGTTTAGCTTCCCTCGATTCCCATTCTCTCTTTTATGATCCCATTTCTTATATGATCTGTTCTAGATATTCTCATTGATCTTCTAATTGTATCTATTTCGACACTTTCCATTTTTGTTTTGTATTATTCTGTTATGCAACAAGTCTCTATTCCATACAACAGCGTGCTTTTCATCATTGTTTTATATATGGTGAATTTTACATTATTTTTTATATTTCTGCTCTATAAAATACTGTTAAGGCATCCAATAAACTTTTTTGATTTTACTATTCTTTTTTCCAGTTCTTTACAGTCTGTTCCTGTCTTACCAAATGTGACAGCCAAGTAGACATACTCATTGCATGGAGATATTGTTTCTCCATTGTCTAGTTCCAACTCACTTGTTTCGTTTCCAATAGATAAGTACTGTGTCCTGTCCACGTTAACTGTTAACCCCCACTTTTGGTATGCTTCCGTTAACTTTCTTATCATATACTCCACGTCTTCATCATTATTAGCTACAATTACTTGGTCGTCAGCAAACTGTATTGTGAATCGGTTAATCGGTCATTAAGTTAAGTATTCCCATGCCGTGTACTTTACGTTTCTAGTTTTTTAGAGCCACTGCAATATATATTTTAAAAAGAGTTGGAGAGATACATCCCTGTCTTAAGCCCTTCGTTACTAGGAATTCTATTAAATGTCGATTTACAATTTTAATGTCAGATTTTAATAGTTCTTTTATGGTTTTTATGTATGTATGATTGATATTAGTTGGCTCTAACACTGTCCATAACTTTTCTACTGGAACGGTATCATAATCTTTTTGTAGGTTCACAGAGGTACCATGACTCTCTATATTTCTGGCACTCCTTTTATTAATTACTTGTTTAATACAAAAAACATTATCACTACAAGATCTGCCTGCATGAAACCCACTTTGATGCTCTTTTTCTTCTTGTTCATGAAAATCATTCACTATTAGACCTCTAAGAATTCTATCGTACTGAAATTCCTGTGTAATTGTTGCAATCCAGCTTGTTTCTTTTTTATCATCCGTCACTGGATGTCCGTTCAGGCATTGATTTATAATATATGTGAGATTTTCTAGTAGTTTCTTTGATCCATATTTAAGCATTTCAGCGTGTATTCCCCCAGGTCCGCTAGCTTTTCCAGATTTAAGCTTTTTAATACTATTCTTTGTCATTTCTTTTTCGATGATTACTTCCTCCCCATATACTTCTATGTCTCTCCTCGGAGAGGCTGACATATAATTATTCAGGTCTCGTTTCCTGAACCTATAAATCTAATAATATTTTTCTTTGTTACAGTGTAATTCGTGCTACAAACCAGTCCTGCACCCGTCGCAGCGTTTGAACTTCTTTAGCGACTACAGTCACATGGTTCCATGCCCACACTGCCGCACCCTGGATACGCACTTTGTTAAGCCGCTGGGTTTCTGTTATACCCGCCAGGTGCCGCGTGCGCTGTCAATGTGGCCATAGCACGCGGTTCCTCGTGCAGTCACTAAGGTAAGCTTTTAGTATTTTGTTTATGCAATATACAACTTTTCGAATGTTTTATAAGTTACGTCGGTAAAATATCATATATATGCAATGGCTGCACCAGGTATATTGAAATTTTTTAAATTGTTAATAGTAAATTGCAAAACAACTATTTCTTCCCCAGAAGTAATTTTTACCACCAAAAAGTTGTACTTTCAAGGTTTTTTTCTTCGGAAATACGACTTATTTTTTCGATCTCCCACACTCTTTCAGGTTTAATATAAATCCTATACAAAATAAGTATATTAATTCCCTAGAATTAAATAAGCAGGTCCTTATTTATTTTTCACACCATTTGAATACAAAGTATTATTGGACGCGTCGAATTATATATATATTCACCTTAAAAAAAGCTTTAAGGCCCGATGATATTATCCCTAAGAACCCCCGACCAATCATTTAATTTTTGAGGGTATTGTGTTGGCACATTTACCGTCATACGTTTATTCTCTTTTGCCCAGTAGCCATTAATTGAGCGACTGTGAGCATTGTGTGGGGAGAAAGTACTTTCATCAGTAAATAAAATATTACTGACAAAATTTTCATCCTGATTTGCACGATCCATCATTTTTTCACAAAATTCCATCCTTAAAATATTGTCTTCAGGAAACAAGACTTTTTTAACTTGTAGACTTGACATCCAGAAGATGTTAAAATTTTTCGAATGATTCTACGAGGAATATCATCATATATCTCTTTAGCAATGGCTGCACTTGAACAAATAGGGAGTACTTCAACCGCAGCATAAACGGCAGTTTCTCGCTGTTGCCCTTGTTCTTTTTTCAAAATGGTTAATTATATTCAAAATGGTAGTTTTCCAAGGAACATCACGGTCCTCATACTTGCAATAAACAAATTTATTAGATCACAACCAGAGTTTCCTTCAAAATACCATTTAAACATTTGAACCTTTTCTTCGATGGTAAATTTTAACGCCGGCATAATAGCTGAGAAAGAAATGAGCCAGGTTATAAAAACGCAATTCTTACCTCCTTCTCGCTTCGCAGATTTAAAAGAAAAGACAATCTCGATCCCATTACGCAACCATGTTGGATCTTCCCTAATAACCCTAGCAAGCTCTTGTCTACCTGCCTATAATTTCTCTTCTGCGGGTCCCCTCTTCTTTAACTTTTAGTTCATGGACCGTCGCGTTTTTCAGAGATCGGGGTACACCCTTATATTTCTATTTTTATCTAGACACCTGCTAAAATAGTTTTTCTCCATGTATACAGAATCTTCGCATGGTCACTATACCTATTACCCTAATTATATATTTTTTATGAAGCAAAGAGATTATAACTTTCTTTTGTCTTGTTTCAGATTGCACCGCCCATTGCTCCACCAACTCCAAGCCCACCGATGCCGGACCGCGCATTTGATTTGGACATGCGCGGCTCTTCAAACGATTTTGAGCCACGCAGTTCTCCCAACGTTGATTTGCGCAGCGCTTTTAATGCCAACCTGCGATGCCCACTGAATGTTGACTTGCGTAGCCCACCCAATGCGGATAATCGAAGTCCCCCGATGCAACAGGACTCTATGGATTTGGATTTGGGCCTTTTATGGCGTGAGTTGGCCGGACTACGGCTTGACGAGTTTTGTCGTTTACAGTTGACAAGAGCGCGTTAAGGTTTTGCTTATTTTGAGAAAGAAAAAACGTTCGGTCTTGTTTTGTTATTGTTGCATTTTTGTGGAGCATTTATTTTTAGGGGAAGGCGTGATAAATATTTAAAATTTACTTCATGAAACATAAATATATTTTTTGGGAGAAAATGGAAAATTGAGTTTTTAACACGTATTTAAATCTTGACCTATAAACGATAAGGTATTGTTGACCTTTTTCCTTATAAGTTATAATTTCAGATGTGATAAATATCCTTAAAATTAAATTTAAAAACTTATGACAAATATCAGCTTGTTGAAAATCGTTTTCAACTGCTTGAAATTGTAAAGGATATTATACTTTTTATGCAGCATTTTTTAAATTTCATCAGCGACCTCTTTTGCTCTTAACTACTCCTAAAAATTTTAAATAACAACCTGCAAGTTTTTTAGAATATAAACAATCTTATTTAAAAAAAATATATATATTTGCATGAAAATTTTTTTACAATAGTTTATTTTCAAATTTGAAAAAAATTCCCTGGTTGCTGTTGATAAATTTCAGTGTTCGCATTTTCTCCAAACTGAAATCAAAAACCTAAAAATCTCTCTCTCTCTCTCTCTTATATAGCTAATATTTTTTGGTCAATTAATTGTAAAAAAATATTGTTTTAAATTATTTAATAAAATACTGAGTCCCATTTAGAAAATTTCGGTTGGACCTGCTGAGGACGGTTGGAAGAGGTGCACTAAGTTGAAGATCAGATGTAAAAATTTGTATTCCCAATTTTTGAGACCACCTGTATAAATCTCATAGATTAAGATTGGGGTTTTAAAAGTTTTTCGACCAAGATAATTTTAATGAAGGTATTCAAAATTGGTTTGTATAAAATTTAATTTTTCAAGTTTTTCAAATTATAATTACAAGACCTATTTTTTAAAGTTTTTCAAAAACAAAAATAACATCAAATTATCACGCCTTCTCCGCAATTTTTGTTTTGCTACAAATCGTTATGTTATTAGTTCAATAATAATTATTAGAATTTTCATACATATATGTTTGTTAGTTTTTAGTGAATTTTTTATACGATAAAAATATTGTGAAGTAATGTGATCACATAAGGTAGTTTTTAGTGGACCTTCGTGTCAATTTTCTGGTGACATTTCAAAAATGGACACTAAAAAAAAATTGGAAACGGCAAGTGATACAAAAAAAATGTTAACGTGTAAAAAGTAATAACTTTTAACATAAGCAATCCAAAATTTCATGTAAGTCTCATTTTTATAAATACGGTTACGATGCTTTTTTACTTAGAGTTAAATGTGTGTGTAAGTTACACTTAAATCGTAAGTATCACTTTAGTCGTAAGCATGAAGAGAGCAAATGGTGTCTTGATAGTTGGTATTAGGTTTAATTTATCTAGTCTTAAGCGTTGTTTGCAAGTCTTTTTTTAAAAAAGCCTTTAGTATCAGTTTTTTGTTTTTAGTTATATTTTAGAAAAGTGTGGATTTTTGTTTGGTTTACCTATTAATAATTTTATTTTATCATAAGTTTTATTGTTTACTTTTTTTTTAACAAACCGTAGTTAATTTTGTGTAAAGTAATTTTTAATAGCTGAATTTTTCTTTGTTATTATTAAATATACTTAAATTAAAAATTCCAAAATTTCCAACTGTCAAGGCTACCTGCAAAATACTTAAAATTAGTTCTTAATAAATATCTCGTATTTTTAAATAATTGCTGTGTCCCAACAATTAGAACTAAACATTATGTGTAAGTTTTCCAGAAAAAAATAAATTTTTTGGCAAAACTTTATACATCGGAAAAGTTCACGTAAGTATTAAACTGAGTTTGTATGAATGTATTTGTATGTTTTTTCTTTGATGCATGATAAATTTATTTTTCTTTTGTGTTTTTGTCGTTATTTTATTTTCACAATTTATAAAATATTTTAGCTATATAAACAATAAAGATATCTTGGCTTTCATTCATAGAGTTATTACAGAGTTTAAAAATATGCTCTTAAT
Organism: Aspidapion aeneum; assembly: GCA_963576565.1. Lineage (NCBI taxonomy): Eukaryota > Metazoa > Arthropoda > Insecta > Coleoptera > Brentidae > Aspidapion > Aspidapion aeneum. The sequence goes on from OY755040.1 coordinate 115,409,941, forward strand.
TTCATCACTATATTTTGATTTCACGTTTTAATGAAAACAGAAAAGTACGAATCGAAAGTTTGGTGGCCAACTTGAAGTTATATTTCTTGTTTATATAGAATTAGCAAGTTAGGGTAGAATAGATCTTCCCAATGAAGAAGGTAGTGCAGTGCCACATCAGATACATAATACACTATAAATACACACATATTTAATAAAATAAACATAAATAATTATATTGATCTGGATATAGGATATACACGGCGTATTTTACAATACAAAACACAGTACGTTACATAGACATAACTTGTTTCTTGCAGAAGACACTATTAAATTCTTGAGTGTACACAAATCAGCCTTCAAGGAACGAATGTACAAACTCAACCTTTAAATACCTCAAACAAAAAATAAAAAGAAAAAATTCAGAGATCTTTATCTTTATCAAACAAAAGTGTGAAATATACTAAAATAAAATTTTGTTTCGGATATTTTTTTAATAAAGTATATACCGGATTTATTTTTGTTTTCTGGGTTCTAAACTTAAACCCCGTTCATTTTGTATTAGGGACCATCGCATCGTCTACCTTATTTCGTACAATTTCGTTGCACCGAATTTAAAGGCAGACTTATCCCTTCCTTAGTGTTGTTAACATTAAGTCACCTTTTTTCGTGACTTTACTGTTCCTTAAGAGCTGCTTAAAGATAAGATGCTGGTCACATAATGTACCCGTCTGGCATAGCCATAGCAACCGACAATACCTACAAATGAGCAGAGTGTTGTGATTAAAGTGAAAATGTCTTTTTGTGTTTTGTGAGTAAATAAAATAAGAAACATGTTTTTTTTTAAATAAAGAAAGTAAAAAAAATATTGAAATAAGTAAAAATGATTTTGATAAACTTTATTGCAAATGATACAGCTAGATTTTGGTTCTTTTGACACAATGTTTTTGTGAAGTACCTATGTATCTATTACAAAAAGATTTGTGAGGAAGAAAAATAATTTAAATAAAGTTCTCTTTTCTACTTTTTATTACAGTATTTTCATCTTGTTGTTTGGGTTAACTGTTGTTCACTGCACTGCATGATGCATACCAAGGCGATTTTCCTTTCTGCCTTTACACTTTACAATAATCTCATTTAAATTTTTTGTCCTTTGGTTGTACCGACGAGGACAGGTTGGTTGAAACAGCGGCGTTGCCTGATTGGGTCACAAGGTGGTCGCATCTTAACAAAGGAGAAAATATTTTTGCTCGGTGCAAAAAATTTAAAAATAAGGCATGCTTAAAATTAAAGCAATCCATAGTTAAGCAAGGAAATTTTAAAAGTCGGTAAAAATGTAACTTTAAAGTAAGAGCACATTTAAAATTTAACTTTTTTTGGCATTAACGACCATTTTGCTAAAAATGCAAAGTATCCGTGAATTTAAAAATCAAACAAGTTTCGTGGCTAATCGGGTAAAAATGAGATTTTTTGTTTCTCTTATATTTTTCCGTGGGTAGCTTGAAAGCTTAGACTCACAGGGATCCAAGATCTAATAGACACCTAATAACTGTTGACAGTTAACTGTTTCGTCCTTATGGGACTCCTCAGAACACTGCTTGGTCAATGTGACACCCTTGCAAAGTTAATAGACGGTTTTGTCTCTAATCCTATGTAAATAGTGCGAAAACTCTCGCATCTACCGAGATACGAGAGAAACTAGAACAAGAGCAGGCGAAAATAAACATATCGATCAATGAAAAGATCGCTTGCAAATAAAACGAAACAAACCATCCGTGACCTACGACAGCTCTTCTGTCTTTTAGGCCACATCAACGCTGACTAGCGTTTTTATCCGCCATCAGACACGTCAGCGTCAATCAGCGGAATTTTTAGGCCAAATAATACTAACAAACATTGTGTTGTTAGTATTATTCCGCTGATTGACGCTCACGTCTGTGATTGCGGGTAAAAACGCTAATCAGCGTTGATCTGGCCTGAAAGACAGAAGAGCTGTCGTAGGCCACAGATGGTTTGCTTCTTTTTATTTGCAATTGACCTTTTCATTGATCGATATGTATAGCAGTTTATTTTCGCCTATTGCTCTAGTTTCTCTCGTATCTCGGTAGATGGTGCTTCTTGCGAGAGTTTTCTAACTATTTACATAGGATTAGAGACAAAACCGTCTAATTAATTTCGTAAGGGTGTCACATTGACCAAGCAGTGTTCTGAGGAGCCCCATAAGAACGAAACAGTTAACTGTTAACACTTATAAGGTGTCCATTAGATCTTGGACTTCCGTGAGGTTAAACTTTCAAGCTACCCACGGAAAAATATGAGAGAAACAAAAACTCCTTTTTACCCGGTTAGCCACGAAACTTGTTTAGTGTTCAAAGAATATTAATATGTTTAGAAATTTTCACCATATTATTTATATTTGCTATATTTCTAGTGGAAGGGCGAAAAAATTACGAAACACAAAATATCGAAAACACAAAATATCGAAAATACAAAATATCGAAAACATGCAAAATATCGAAACTACAAAGTATCGAAACCACAAAATATCGAAACTACATTTTATCGAATTACAAAATATCGAAACTACAAAATATCGAAACCACAAAATATCGAAACTACAAAATACCGAATCATAAAATATCGAAAATACAAAATATCGAAAATACAAAATATCGAAAATACAAAATACCGAATCACAAAATATCGAACATACAAAATATCGAAATTAACAAATATCGAATATCAAAAATAGAAAATTTCGAAACCTTAACACAACCCGACCCCGACGTAACCTAACCTAATCTAACTAAACCTAATCTGACCTAACCTCATAAAAATGAAAAGTTTCAAAAATCTAACCTGACAACTAATCAAATCTAGCCGAAACGAACCGAACCGAATTGTTGGTTTTGTTTGCTTTGGTTCGGTTTGATTCGGTTCGGTTCGGTTAGATTTCATTAGGTTTCATTAGGTTAGGTTTTTGAAACTATCTATTTTCGTGTGGTTATTTCAGACTAGGTTACGTTAGATTAGGTCAGGGTCAGGTTAGGTGAAGGTTCCGAAACTTTCTGTTTTTGATTTTCGATATTTTGTTGTTTCGATAGATTGTATTTTTTGATATTTTGTTATTCGATATTTTGTGTTTTCGATATTTTGTTGTTTCGATATTTTGTTGTTTCGATATTTTGTATTTTCGATATTTTGTAGTTTCGATATTTTGTTATTCGATATTTTGTAGTTTCGATATTATGTACTTTCGATATTTTAATTCGATATTTTGTTTTTCGATATTTTGTGTTTCGATATTTTTTCGCCCTTCCATTTTTAGTATATTTCAAGCTTTTTAAAAAAGCACGATGTGGCGGCTCCATAGGAAATTGCTTAAAGTACAAACCGTTTTTTACTTTTGCAAATTTTATCATAATAAATACATTATAAACAATTGTTAAGGGTGAAGTAATTCCTAAACTTGGTTTTGATTAGTAAGATTTTTTATTTGGATCTCACTATTTCTGATCCCCTTTCAGAGAATAAACAAAACGATTTATTTAGAAAATTTGCATATTTTATCCAAAACAGTTTAGATTTGTTAATTAGTTTGTGTTTTTTCTATAAAACAATTATATTTATCCTAGTACAATACATATATATCATTAGATTTTTTTAGGTCAAATATTATGGGAAATTTAGTTTGACCTTTTGTTAACTATAAAAGAACTAAAACTTTTAACTTTAATAATTTTTGACCCAAACATAAGGTGTGAATGGCTTTTTAATGCTTTTTGTATAATGTGCCTGCGATTTTTTTTACTTTTAGCCTGTTATATGTGTTTGCTTAATCTTACTTTTTTGTTAATAAAACATTTTCGATTTTAGTTATATGTACTAATATTAGCTTCAAAAAAGTTTGTGCGGCCTATTTATAAGTAATTATTCGGTCTAAGAAAGACTTATTTTCTTTAAAAGTTGTAACAATATTATACATAACAACTTTAAGATCGGATTTTTTGTTTCAAAATTATCGGTAATTAACTACTTAGTATGAGATAATGATAAGCGATTAGAATTTAAGCGATCTTATTGTAGAGTAGATCTCATCGTAATTTCTTTTTAAATCACATTAAGATAGGTGTATTCGTTTAAAAAAAAATGGCGCGAGCACCCGCTGGTGCGAGGACCAAAATATTAATGGCGACTGTCAATAGAAATAAATTTCTATTTATTTTCCTTTTCCTAATTTCGGCTCCCGAGACAAACAGCCAGTATTTTTACCGTACTTCTAATGTTGTAAACCCAGGAAGCCCATCAGTTATTCAATTCCAAAAAAAATTGTAAACTCTTATTTTTTTTAAATTATCCAGCACTAATTTTAAAATTAGGGAGCTTAAATATAATTTACGATTTAAAAGAATATAAAAAAATTTTGTCCTCCGCAAAAGTTGTGATTTAAAGACTTTAATAAGGCTGGTAAGAATTTCATATTTCCACAAAATTTAATATTTTTCAATACAAATAAAATCATAAAATTTCAAGCAATACATTTTTAAGTTTATCGGAACATGCTAACAAACGTAAATTTTAATACCCGTAAATTAAAAAATTACAAAAGTTTTTGTGGCTAATCGTGTAAAAAGAAGTTTTCGTTTATTTCATATTTTTCCGTGGGTAGCTGAAACCTTAACCTCACGGGGGTTCAAGATCTAATAAACACCTAATAAGTGTTGACAGTTAACTGTTTCATCCTATGGAATACTGCTTGGTCAATGTGACACCCTTGTAAAGTTAACCAGACCGTTTTGTCTCTCATCCTACGTCTATACCCACATAGCACAAATCAAAACAACGTTAAAAACACACACTTTTTTAAGTTTAATAGGTCGCTTTTTAACGCTATTTTAAAACCCACATTAAAATCACACCGAAATAACGTAGTTGTGAAAATAACTTTAAAAACCGACTTATTAAACTTAAAAAAGTGTGTGTTTTTAACGTTGTTTTGATTTGTGCTATGTGGGTAGTGAGAAAACACTCTCAAGAAGCGCCATCTACCGAGATACGACAGAAACTAGAATAAGAACAGGCGAGTATACACTATACATATACGATAAAAAGATCGATTGCATAAAAAAACAAACAATCCGTGACCTACGACAGCACTTCTGTCTTTCAGGCCAAGATCAACGCTGATTAGCGTTTTTACCCACCTTCAGACGTGAGCGTCAATCAGCGGAATTTTTATAAATATAACAAACGCACGGGAGTCCAAGGTCTAATGGACATCTAACAAGTATTGAAAGTTAACTATTTCGTCCTTATGGGATACCTCAGAACACTGCTTGGTCAATGTGACACCCATAAGCGAAGTTAATCATACCGTTTGGTATTTTACCCAATTAGTAAAAATACTAATCAGCGTTGATCCTGGTCTAAAAGACAGAAGTGTTGTCGTAGGTTACGAATGGTTTTTTTTCTATGCAATCGATCTTCTCATCGATCGATATACAGTATGTCCCCCTAAGTTAGAATCATGTGGAAAACTTTTATTATTAATTTTAGGAAAAAAGTTATTCTTCATAAAATGTTCTGCATTATCTAAAACCTAGAATACAGTCATCAAATATCAAATTTTTTCAGTGGTATACGAGGTTTGTCAAAAAATATGAGTTTTGCTCAAGAGTAAAGTACCTTTAAATTTGACAATATGTCGGTAGATGGCGCTTCTTGCGAGGGTTTTCTCACTATAATAGTAGGATGAAAGACAAAACGGTGTTCTGAGGAGTTTCATAAAGACGAAACAGTTAACTGTCAACACTTGTTAGGTCTTCATTAGATCTTGGACTCCCGTGAGGTTAAGCTTTTGAGCTACCCACGGAAAAATATGAAAGAAACAAAAACTTCTTTTTACCCGATTAGCCACGAAAGCTTGTTTATCGGAAAATCTTTTTAATCCATATTTTTTAAAAAGGGCAAAATCAGGGTATATTAAGGGTCAGAACGTAAAGTACCATTTTTAAAATTTAGATTAAGCTTGGCTGCATGTGAATAAAAATCATTAGTAGAGTTTTAAGCTGCTTGTGTGTTACTAGTATTAGTAGATGTCTTATTAATAATACTTCTTCTGTTTTATATTTCCTCGCCAACCAAGAAGTTATTATAGCCATGTAAAAATTGGTCGTGTTACTGGAAAAAACGTTTTGCAAGTATTTTCTAAATATATAAAATAAAGGTAACAAATAAGTACATTGGATATTTCATCTTAATTTCCCTTTATAACATTAGGTATTTAAAAACAATAAAATCTACGTTGATTTTAACAATTTTCAATTTTTTTTAGTACAACTATATTATAACATACTTTTTACCCGCCGTAATAAATGAAAAGTTTCTAATCCTAACTAGTTTTGGCATGCTCTCACAACTAGTTGTTTTTTAAATACAATTAAAAATATATACCTTCTATTTTACTTGGGGAATACGTGAGTTTTAGGCTGGCTTTTGAAATAACAATCTTTACACATTCTTTTCCTTTATTTTTTTATATTTCACATATGTTTTTTTACTTATTTTCTATTATTTTATCACTAAACGAAAACTAACTTTCTTAAGAAGAAATTAGCTGTGATATAGACGTAGGTCCGGAAAAATATTTGGCTTGCAAAAGAAAGCAAAACTTTAATAACCTTTTACACAGAACAGCAAACAAAACAAATAAAAATACAATTGCAATAAGCAAGGAATGTGATAAAAATGATCAATACTTGCAAAACATTTTTATACCGACCCTAAAATAAGTAACTTTTTCGTAATTATAGGATATATAGGTACTTACATTTTTTAGATTTTTTAGATTTGGCAAAGATTTTGGAAACAAAGGGAAATTGGCGAAATTGTGATATATATTTTTGTACCTACTCGTATAATTTAAGGTTAGGCTAGGAACCGCTAAGCGCGTTGTTAATCAGTTAAACATTGGCTCAAAAAAAAAACAAAACTAAGTAAAAAAAAAGGTTCCATGTTAACATTTGTATTGACTGGGGAGGTGAACGTATTGTGAAGCAAATTTGAAGTGATATTACTTAAAACTTTTTACATTAAAAATTAAAATTCGAAAAACCAAAATTATAAATTTTGTATACCATTTTAATTATTATTAGGCTTAATGATTTAAACTTCTAAAATACCCAGCTTTGTAAAGATTTTGGCATTAGTTTTAAAATTTAATAAATTTCTTGGTTGGTGAAATGCTTTTTTATTATTTTTTTATTTTTGCGAGAATGACCTGCAGAATAACTTTTTCACTGCCAAATCTATACAAAAAAAGCTTCAAAGTTTATTTGCAGTTATTAATCTAGACCCTTTACTATACTCATATTAATGAATTACCAAAAAACGTCAAATATAATGTTTTTTTTTTTATATTTCTTTATTTAAGAACACAAATTATGAATAATTTATAAAAATTGTCTTAATTTGCCTTCCAATTTGACAAGTTTTTGGATGCAAAATTTTAGATCTGATTCAGTTTTTGAGACTTAATTTAAACTTACTTTGTAACAGTTTTATAAACCTTTAACGGGTAAGGGCAATAAAAATCTGCTGGTCAGATTTTGAAGCATTTTTTTGAACAACTTTGGTGGTGTATACGAACAGCGTGCGATTTTTATAGTACTTCCAGAAATCAGTTGTAAATATCATACCAACATTGCTTGGCACAATATACGGATAATAATTAGCATTTGCTAATTTTAAAAATAGATTTTTAGTTTGATACTATACTATATTTTGCATCAAACAAGCAATGAATCCTCTTAATACCTCAATAATTACGAGTTCTTGTAGCATATGTTGTAGACGGAGGATAGTTATTCCATCACTTCTATACACGCTGCACGCAAACACGGATTCATCCTGTTCGTGTTTTCAAGTTTTGCGCGCGCGTCGCTTGCAAGCCCTTTGCCGAAAACCAGCTTTTTTCGGCTCCTCTTTGTGTGTTCGCAGATCCATTGGGACGGCATCGGCAGTTTGTTGTCGAGGTTTCATTTCAATGCGTGTTTGCTGTTTTTCTGTGGATCGTAGAAAGTTCGTTGAAACGAATTCGCACCCATGCGGAGCAGTTTGGTCTCCACGCACTTTTTTTAAGAGCTTTTTTCACTGCTCCGGTTAATCAAAGATAACCCAATATTTTAGAGGTGTTTTTAGATATTATGGGCAACGGGAAATGAAGAATTTCTACCTTGTCTTCTACTACTAAAAATTATTTAATAGTTATTATGAATTTTCTCTAATTTTTTCCTCATAAATGGCATTTTAAATAGTCCTTTTTCATTTCTGTTTTTATAGAGTTTAACCATTTTTTTCGCACTTTTAACGACTATATTTTTTACTGACCATGCTTATTGTTAATTTTATCCATTAACGCAGGAACAATTAAACCGTAACTTTATTGCCCTATTAATTAACAAACTGGACTATAATTTTAAGAACTTTAGGAAGTTATTGCAAAATAAGTTTTAAGATTCAAAATCAAATCTAATTTATTGCTTATTTGATGCCTAGATATAATATGCATTTTTAACACACTTCTTAAGATTATATTTTTTAGAATGCATATATTTTGCTCCACAAAATGTTTAAACTCTTAAGTATGTTGTGGGCATGTAATTCTGTATTTGAGGTTGTCTGAATAAAACTTTATACAGAAATATGCAGACTGCAGAGTTCAGGTAAGTTTTTAGATAAATGTTTGTAGTAAATTTTTTCTTACTTATAATACCCTCCAAAGTCTAAAAATAAATAGAGAAAACCTCTTCAAACTCAGGGATTTTTGGCAAGCAATACTAAATTCACAACTGACTGATTTTTTAATATCGACGGCAGAACATTATAATTTTTTATAAAATTTAAAACATATTTTTTTGTTTGAAACTCGTAGACAATGATTAAGTAGAAACATAATTTCGGACTTCCATTTTCTTCATTTCTTTTAAACACCACAGTGTGTAAACTAAATAAGGGCAACGGAATTCCGAAATTTTGTTTCTATATTTTTACTGTTTCCAATTGAACAACGGTTACGTTAAGGTGATAACAGTATTATTATCAGAGAAAAAGTACCAAATATGGAATAGGTTCCTAATTTTAACTTAACTATTACCTAATAGTTCTAAACATTTTTAAAGAACACCAGAAATGGGCTAATAATTGTGTAGCTTGCTGGTGCATTACTAATAGGTGTTTTACAGTGGCAAAATGTAATTGTTTTGTGTAGCGTTTTTAAGAGATGCCATTAGAACATTTAATTTTTACGGTTATACCTTTTATCAATTTTTCAAAACTATTCCAGGTTAGGAATCAAACTCATTTTTTTTAAAACAATTTTCTTTAACAAAATCTATGTAAAATGTTTTTTACATTATAAAAAGCACAGAAATTGTTTACATAGTAAAATTTTCATTTAAATCAAGAAAATATTACTTTATATGTATTTGATACTTTTTCTCTATTATTACCAAAAAAAAAATATGTTTGAAAAGAACAAGGTTAAATTAAATATAATCTTTGTGTTATACACCTTTTTCCTAGCTTATATATCACAAAAATAATAAGGATTTAATAATCTAGAAAAACATCTGATACGTAAATATAAAAACGAAAGAATGAAATAAGAAACGCACATTAAAATTAAGACTGCCTATATCAACGAAATTACCTCCATATTATTTGCCAAATAAAATAAAGTATATTACAAAAATAATTGGAATAAAAAAACAGTTAGTATTAGGACAATTTTGGAAAACTCTTAAGCAATTTCACCAGTTGAAATATATCTTAAGTACTTCAAAATTGCCATATCCATTATTCTTTCTGTAGTGTAAAACTTCAGGTTTGACTTTGTTGGTTTATTGTTGCTCTGTTGGTCATTATCTTGGCAAAGTACAAATTTTGTTTTTTGATTACATAGTGTTCTAAAAAACCCGATTTTTAGAACGCTTTGTTTCTTGTTTTTATTAACTTTACTAACTTTTAAACTAATATTATTAAAATAATCTTAAATTGGTGTTGTAGATTTGTAATATTCGTCATATTTGACGGTCATTTTATATTGGTAGTTTTTCATAGACACTAAGATTTTTTCCCTGTTTTTAATAATAATAAACATAAATATTAGTAGGTATTTTAAAATATTTAATGTGACCTAGGAAATTTCCCCCATAATATTTTTTTTAAATTTGATGGATGGTTTTGACTAGAAATAAATCTGCTTCTTCAGCGGACAAAAAAAATACACCATTCACCGAATTCTAAGAAACTAATACTAAAATAACAAAAAATCAAAACTAAGGATAGTTTGGAAACTTGGAGTTTCTGTAATTTCTATACTCTCTAGAGTCATGTTTATAACTATTCAAAACCAAGGTTTTATTATATTGGAACGTGTTACAGTCTTGAGATGGTTTTTAAAAGTATGTTTATAGTGTACTGTAGTAGGGAAGGGGTGGAAACGGCAGAGAGTGTTGTGGTCTACACTCTGCATTGCCATCTCTTTGAGTTAGAAAGCGACGGCACTACTTTAGCAGAGTGCAGATCACTGCCAATTGTTATATCATGTTTTGCTGTTGATGCTCAGGTGTTTTTCGGTGTGTCCTGATTCTTGCTACAAAACAAAATGAAAAAATAAATATATATATATATATATATATATATATATAGATAAATATAAAGTAACATTCACACCCAGTGTCGGCTTCAGTCAAAACTATACGCCAAAAACGGCTTAAAACCACGTATATACCTTTTAGGATGTACTGATTAAATATTTGAGTAAAAAATATTAAAACCCTAGTTATATTTTAATGTCTAGATTTGCAATTTTCTCTTATATAATGTGGGGGCCCTAAGATCAGAAATGCCAACAGCGTACAAACAAACCATCTTTACGTTGATGGTGCCATGGGCCATAACATAATTATCGCGGCCCTTGCTTATTTTAAACTTCAGGCTTAGAGCCCAAATATATTGAAAATTTCGCCAGCATTGCCATTATTTTACGTGCTTGATTTCCGTACCTGTTATAGACAGAGAGGGATAATCGTAATCCGCAATGAGTGTCGGTCACCTCTGACCGGGAAGACAGCATAAGTATCGCGCGTCTAAATCCACATTCTAAGCCCTGTATAATTTAATGGCGAATGTTATGTCGCCTACCAATTGCGAAAAATAGAAAGAAAGGACGACATGTCTATGAAATTCGACAATACAGAGAATCTGGTCTCTGGTTATAAGCGACACCAATTACAGGTGACCTATCTAACAAGATTTAAGCATAAGCGTGCAATACGAGGACCCATCCAAAAGATGAATAGCGAATAGAATAGAACATATTTGTTTATTTTAAATCCCTACATAGAAAATAATAGTTTCGATCATCAATTATTAAATTGATTACATACATTTATTCTGGGAGGTCACTGACCAAATGATCTTATGTAGAAGCCGCCACTGTTCACGCCCAACAAAACAATTATTTATAAAAAATTACTATACGTTTTTGTTGTTTACCTTTATTTTATTAATTCTTAAAACAATTTCAAGTACAAAATATATCAAGAAGTAGCAAGAATCGCTATGGCAAAGTTACAAATTTATGGGTGATTTAAGAATGAGTACAAAAAGCTGTCGTATTTCTGCCCCAACCATTTTTATTATATTAATTATTATTACTTATTATAAAATGTATTCAGATGACTATTAGATCAATATTTTTTTTAAGGAATACATCACATTTTAAAATAAATATACTCAAATAAAAAAAGTATAAGGAATATCGAAAAACTGTTCAAAAAATATCTAAAGAAGTTTATTCAAAAAAATAAAATAGTTGGTATAAAATTATCTATCAAATCTTACTATAAATATTTATTTTAAAATGTGGACTATTCCAAACTTTATCAATTAAAAACAGAAGATTGGTTGAAAAATAAGTTGCTTTCGTATATATATTTCGTTTATATATAATTTTTCGCTTGTTAACAAATGGTCAATTTTTATTCAAAATGTGTAATTTTCTTTCTAACTCCTTTTGAAGCAAAATGTGCCATACCATTAATATATACCAAATATGAGTTAGAATTGCAAAATTCAATTTTGTATTTTGTTTGGTTTACGAAATATTTCATTGAAAAACAAATATTTTTAAATAAAAATTAATCACACGATTTTTTCTGTTTCATTGCATATACCTATATAATTTTTAAATACAACTTAAGTTGGTCTAATTATAAAACGTTCTGTATCTGTGGTAAAACTAAGAATTGAATGATTTTTTTTGCATATTTAAAAGAAATAAAATATGTAAAATATTTTTTTAATTCAAAATTGCTCTGTTGTGTTTTTAAGTGCTTTTGATCGATCAAATAATATTTGTAAGCCAAATAAAAATTGACAGATGCTTTATAAACTACTAGAGTACCTATTGTCTAGAAATGGCGGGAAAAAGTAATTGTCTGATCCATTTTTGTGTACTGTAAAGTTATAGCTATATATTTGTAACTTGTAGGATAATATGTTATATTGTAATAATAATAATCTAATTGGTAAGTTAGAAAGTGATTCCGTACAACTTTTTTTAATTAAAATCAAATCATATAGTAAACAAACACAAAAAATTATTCCAAGACCTTATCACATCAGACAAAATTAAAATTAAAATAATTATTAGCAGCTATACTAAGCCATTCAACTTTAAATCTTGTGATTTATATAAACATATCTATAACAGAAAAAGTAAAGCTGGTTATACAATAGCAGATTTTTTTTGCGTCGTTTAATTGAACGCAACCTGCAACCCCTCCAGCAGCGCCTTGGGTTAAATGGAGTTTACATATAAAGCGAATAAAAAAATGGATAATTTTTCTGTAAACGGTAAATGCAAGCAAGTACCGTGACCAAATATACATTAAATCACCAAATATACTTTAAATCATGACATTTTACTTTGTCGTTTAATTTAATTAAAGACGTGGAATTGTTTTCTACAAATTAAATTTTTAATTTATCTTTTAAAATCTATGCCATAATTATTACAAATAAATTTGATGACACCCATTGCAATATAGCCAGGCAATAATGGTGCTGGGCCTATTGTGAAAGTTTTCCGTTGAAAACTGACAGTTGATCTTTTAAAATTGGCATACCAATCTCGAATTTATAAATCCAGTCGTCTTTTTTTCATATAATAATGGCGGCACTATTAATTCCGGCTCTTATAATACACCAAGGCCTAATTTTAAAAGAAGACAGCTGTTCTTACAATGCGAAACTATCACAATAGTGCCCGGCACAACTACTGCCTGGCTTTATTGCAATAAGTCCCTATTGTCGTTTTATGGTGTAAGGTTTTTTGACCCAACTGATTTTTATGAGTTGGTTTGGTTCGGTTGGGTAAAAAGATACATAAAAGGTGGGGACTTTAACTGGCGCAAATTCGCTACAGCATCAGGTTAGAAAATGCGGATAAAACGCTAAAACACGTCGATTGAGTCTTTTCAAAATAAAATTGATTGTGCAATTTTTTTTTAAATATTAATATATCACGATAATACGGTAGTTGTATCTTTTTTTATATTGTTTTGCTTTTTTAGTCGTGTTATTATTTTCCGAGAATTTTTATTATGGATCTTGATAATGAATTGCGTCAGTAATATTATTAAAAGCAATTTTTCCAGTCTTTCTGTGATAAACAAAATCCAAATTAAAGAACTGGGTAGGCTCATATTGGATCTAAATCTAACTCAAATTAGTCATAGAAGGCCACAAAACAGAAGTTTCACGCATCATTTTTCTATAGAGACATATATAAAAAAAACTGAATTTGCGGGTGTGATTTAATCAACCTGTTGTACTGTTTCCCGTGTGTGTTGTTTTTGCACCATCTTCCTGCGAAATAAATATAAATATTGTCGTTTGTGTAAACAGCAAGGTTTCTTAGAACGGCTGGGTTTGATAGATTGTCCACCAGAAGGAACATAATCAAAAAACTGCTATTTTATTTTTTGTTTAGAACTCTATGTTTTCAAAACAATGTCGGGTCGTCTCAATATTTTGTTTTGAAAAAACGTTTACTACCTAACTAACTGCGGCATATTTAGTTGTACGTTATCACTTTCTCGATAGGATTATGTGAAAGGTTTTTATATGCGTGAAAATATCAGTATATAATATTAATTATTAAAATGATCGAGCTTTCGACAGCTTTTTTACTTATGTAACACAATGGAAATTACAAGTTTTAAACGTAATAAATATAACCATTGTCTAAAAACATGTTGTTGTTTATTTAATGCCCCCATTCTTTCCATTTCCATTTAATTTAAAGATAATTTCGTAAGTTTTTTTACACCTCCCAGCAGGACACCGTTACGACCGAGGGGGTGGCTCGGTATTTCCTTTTGGTGTACAGACAGGCTAGGGGAAATACAGGAAACACAAGAAAATACGTTGAAGTACTTGGGAAATACCTTGGAAATTTGGGCAAATACTGGGAAATATACCGTGACTTATCCTAGGTATTTCCTTTAAGTGTACAAAAATTGACGATCGAGCCACCACTCTGTAACGACATCAATAACAGGCGGCGTCTACAGAGAGGGCAATGGGGCAGTGCCCTCCCAAAACTAGACAACAAACAGTATTTTTAATTGATTTATTTTAAAAAAGTTAAATCTTCCCTTACGACATGATGGTCTAGTTCTTTTTATTATCTGGGTAAACGTTTTTAGCGTAAATAATTACAAGCCGGCAGCGCCGCGCGGGGCAAGGTCTCAATTTCACCCGTTTTTCAGCGGGGTGGATTTCAGATGGGTGGATGTTCTCGAGCGAGGGCGGGAGAAATTTGTGTTTTAGTAGTACTTAAAAGCATTACCGGTGTGCTTGTTTTTATTATCGTTTGTTAATAAAATGAGAATAAATACAGTCGATTACATAATTAACTGTGCAAATTTAAATACCTTGACATATGAACTTTAATTACAAATAAAATCCATAGGGTCACATAGACCGGACCTAAAAATCCTAAAAATTAATCAAAATTTTAGCGCAAGTAATAAAAAATTATACGATGCTGAAAACTGGTTGTGCGAAACGAAATGTTTTTTTTTTTGCTTTATTTGTCTTATTATGAACAATTCACGAAGTGATCCTGCGTGGGTGGCAAAAAGAATGTGATATCAAGCACCAGCGGCGTAGTGAGGCCAGGGCGACCGGGGCACCTGCCCCTGGCGCCAAAGTCAGGGGGCGCCGAAAGGCGCCTCTTACATTGATTTTAAAAAATGTTTGTAAAAAATTGGGGCGCCAAACTTTAACCTTGCCCCGGGCGCATGAAACCCTCACTACGCCGCTGCAAGCACATTAGTGAAAAGTTAAACACACAAAGTAAGTGCTACTTATTTAAATAACCACATAGAATTTTATATGCTAGACAAGACTGATATTAGGTGATACTAAAATTGTTTAGGTAAGTTTTTTATCTCCTTTTCCATGCAATATATAAATTTCAGCCCCCCCCACCCCAATTTATAACGTCATCAGCCGCCACTATGCCCACTTATGACCTACCCGCAGATCAATGTGCGCCTGTCCGAAAGTAATTATTACTACTATTGAAGTGCGGGAAAGGAATCCGAAATATAGATGTGTCCATCAAAGACAGCTTGACTTTTTTTCTTTTCGTGACCTTGCTTTTTAAAGTGACTTCTATTATCCCTACCAAAAGTCGCCGAAATCGGGGATAACTTACAGCGTTGCCTTTAAAAAGCTCCGCGCCCGGACATCGTGCTTCATTTGCTTGCTTTAACGTTAAGGGCGGGGCGGGGCTCTATATCCCATAGAATAGAATAGAATATTAAAGGCTCACTTTGAAACACCCGGTACGATCTAACAATTCTAAATTATCCCAATGTAAAGATCAACTTTATACCCCATTATAAAAGTTCATTGAAAATTGCATAGTAAATAAGACCCACGGATTCTTATAGCCTTATGTAAACAGATAGTGCACTGTATTGATAACAATCAAGATAATTTTTAACTAAAATATTTTCCA
This sequence comes from Aspidapion aeneum, assembly GCA_963576565.1. NCBI lineage: Eukaryota > Metazoa > Arthropoda > Insecta > Coleoptera > Brentidae > Aspidapion > Aspidapion aeneum. The sequence goes on from OY755040.1 coordinate 115,426,019, forward strand.
TAGGTTTGCTGTTTTATACAGGGTCGGACAGATTGGCTAGTAAGTTTGACCAGAGAGAAATAAAATACATGCGATAAAAAAGTTTTAATAATATATGATATTAGAAGAATATGTTTTGAGAACAATAGTGATTTCACAAAATGTATGTGTATTTTGATGACCCAAGTCTAAAAAATGTTACTAGAACCCTTTAACGGTTGGTGGTAAGTATTATGTTTTTGCAAAGTCACTTAAGTAACTCCTAATGCGGGGTTCTATCGATTTCATGAAATTTTTCTGTATTCTGCCCTTCAAAAGTTATCCAAATTCATATAAAATTTTCCTGATATAATTTCAACCATACCGACAGAGAAAAGGCACGGCTCTTTGCGGTCCGACAACAAAGTATTTTACTTGCTTTCAGATGTTCTTTTCGGGACCCCTTTAGTCGGCAGTATGCAGAGTAAGAAAATAAATCAGTGTCATTTCTGTAGGTGTAGGAATAAAAAGTTTTATTATCTATTTTTATTTCTTTGGTTAACGCCATAATTAAATGAAATAATTTTCATAAGTATATTTATTTTTGTTCAACTGACTTTGCAAAAACTATACCACTTTAGTTTTCTCCCAAACTACTAAGATTAGTGTGCCGACTCCCGGACTAACTTTTTTATATTAAACACACTAGCGGAAAAGTGCACTTTTCGCACGCTCGTAGGTAACATATATTTACTTGGAAAACCCAATTATTATTTACAAACCATAATTAATTAGCCCAGTCATATTAGGTGAAAAACATCTGGAACACATTCCCAGATATTCTCCGCCAAAATCACCCTTGAGTTTCGCTAGATATAAGGCCCAAAAGTTCTAAAAAGCAGTATTTTGCAATTTTCTCGAAAACTAATAACACTGGTCTGCAAGAAAAAAAAATCTTGAGCCCTGAAATTATTTCTGCTGATTCTTATGTAAGACGACGCCCTGAATCCAAATATAGCTTGCGTTTTCTTCTACCACCCACCATTTTTGAGGGAGCAGCCTTTTTACCTATTTTGATTATTCTTTGATAATAATTATAATATTATCGACATAAATTTAAATTTTTAAGTATAAAGAGAGTAATTTTAGTTTCAAACAATAATAAATACATGGGCGCACCCCGGGGGGCATCGACATCATGAGGCTATAGAGGCGTCAGGCCCTCCAAGACATATTCCTGGGTACGGCACTGATAAATAAGAACTTTCGTACCTTTACTTGGTGCTTGCTTCCCTTTTATACCCTGAGGTACAACCCTCTCGTTTCAAAAACTAGCAGTACTCCGCCAACATGCTTGCATTTCACTTCCCTGAAAACCTCTTTTCCAACTTAACGATGTCTTGATAAAACCGTTCTCCGTATTCATCCGAGACTGCCCCTAAATTTTCAGGAAAGAAGTCCAGATGCGAGTGAAGGAAGTGCACTTTAAGGGCCATGTTACATATCATGGCCTTTTACGCTATGAGCAATTCCTCGACCTGAGCGACATAATCATCACTTTTATGGTTACCCAAAAAGTTCTTACATACCTTTTGGAATGCAAACCAAGCTCGTTTTTCTTTTTGATTCAGGTGTTCAATAAACGTCGAATCTTGAAAAAGTTGTCTAATCTGGGGGCCCACAAAAACACCTTCCTTAATTTTAGCCTCACTAAGACGATGAAATTTAGTTTTCAAATATATGAATTTGTCGCCTGTTTTGTCCAGTGCTTTTACAAACTGTTTGATCAATCCAAGTTTGATGTGCAAAAGCGGCAAGTAAATATTATCTTGCGGGACTAATAAGGATCGTTGGCGACATTTTTCTGGTAAATATTTCCCGCAACGGCCAGTTCCGTACAATGTAATATTTGTCCCGTGCTCGGCTGTCCCATTCACAAATAAAGCAACAATATTTAATTTTTTTATTATAGTTTCTGCATGAGCGTATACAAGGGGGGAGGGGGGCTTGGGGGCGAAAGCCCCCCCCCTAAAATCTAATAATAGATTATGTTAAAACTATTTATTTTCCTACTTTTTAATATGTTAATAAATAAAAGTGGAAAAAATTGCCAAGCCCCTCCAAGGCGATTTTTTGTATACGCCAGTGGTTTCTGTTTATATATACTTTTATATACTAATATGTTGCTTTATACTTTGCTGTAACGTTTATTACCGTTATCGTTAAGCTGCTGGCAGCTAAAATTTTGTAAAAATAATTAGAAAATGCATATAAAACGGTAAAATCGACAATGTCCATTTACCATTTATGCAAAGCACCCCCCCCCCCCAAACAAATGGCTTACCACTTTGCTATAAATATTAATGATTGAGAACTCTAAACTCTCCATTCTCTCAGAAATAATAATGCTAAGGCCAAAAAAATAGGTAGGGGTTCTCCCCCGAAAATGGGGGGTGATGGGGAAAAACGGAGTTCATATTTAGATTCAGGAGGTCATTTTACATAAGAATCGGCAAGAATGGTGTCAGGGCCGATTTTTATGCCGACCAGTGTAACTTTTTAAAAATATGTTTGAATTTTTTTTTTTAAGTTAAACAACTTTAAGTAAGGCTTAGGCCAATGGTCAATAATATCCGGATCGCCAATAAGACACAAAAAAATACTTTTATACAATTAAGCACTTACGATAAAAAAAAGCATATATAAAAAACGGTCAACTTCTGGGTAGAAACAGCTTTAAAATATGCGCAAATGTGCATACTTTTATTATATTTGTAATTCTAGCCAAACTGCTATTAATAGCAAAAATAATGTTTCACTAAACTTAAATGGGACAAAGGGGTTTAAACAAAATAAATGTAGCCTAAGGGTGGTTTTTCTAAGGGTTTAAAATTATAAACATGAGTACATAAAGTTTTACCGAATAGTCGTATCATGATTTTTTCCCAAATATATATGTATACTAAAAGTTTTACTTTCTAAGATATCTAAAAACAATAATTTATCCATCTACATATAGCCTGGTTTTTGATAGCCTTGGCGGAAAATCTTGACATAAAAAACTGAAAATTGCATACTAATACGAGTATTTGTTAAAGTGTTATGTAAGTACCTCTGTTTATAATTTTTAACCCTTAATAAACCACCCTTATGATAGAGATCATTGCCCTTATGTTTTATTTATTTTGTCTAAACCCCTTTGTCACATTTAAGTTTAGTCAAAACCTATTTTTCAAAAATTTTATGAAAATTACTTTTTTATCTGTTAAGCTAGAATTTCAAATAAAATAAATGTGTGCGCATTTGCACGTATTTTTACACTTTTTCTAACGAGAAGATAAATATTTTTAATATTACGCTTTTTTGTGTCCTAAAGTTCCTAATTGTATAAAAATTAAATTTTCCAAGTCACAATGGAGGTCCGGCTAGTATTAACTAACTTTCCTAACCTATACTTAAAGTTGTTCAACTTTAAAAAACAAAAACTAAATTTTAGTAAATAGCACTCGATACAAGTGGGGATTAAGCTTAATATTATTAAGTATTATGATATTATGTTTTTAAAACATGTTACCCACAGAGTGGAAAAAAAAATAAATAAAAACATAAATAAATATATTTTTTAAAATGTTAGGCTAGGTTTTCTTCTATATTTTATAGTAGAGAACGAATGATTTTGCGTATTTTTTCACTCTCGACTTTATTTTAATAAGTTATTAGTTTTCGAGACAATCAGTGAAAAATACAGACAACAACTAAAAATTACTAGTAAGAAAAGTACAGGTCAAAATTTCTGAAGGAGATTTTAAAAATGCCATTAGGCTTCTTAGTTCCAACGACACCATTGCCCCACGTAATGAAGAAACTCTTGAAATTTTGAAGAAGAAACACCCACTTCCTTAAGAAACCCAAGAATTTTCTGAAAATGATTCAATTAATTTTAATTTTGATTTTAGTATTTCAGAAAAGGATATTAAGAAAGCAATTTTTTCATTTAATCCTGGTGCTTCCAGAGTGCTAGATTCACTAAAACCACGACATCTTAGGGATTTAGTAGGGGAAGGAGTCAATCTTTTCTCGCTTAAGTTACTTACTTCCTTAAATTTATTTTTAATTCATCTTTTTAAAGGTCTTGTTCCAAATCAAATATGTGGCATTTTTTATGGAGCAAACTTTTGCGCATTTAATAAAAAGGATGGGGGCCCATTGCGGCAGGTCTTTGCTATCGGAGATTAGCGGCCAAAATAATATGTGCAAAATCCCATGAATTATTGGGACAATATTTAAGGCCAACACAATTGGGATTCAGAAAAAGTTGTTTTAAAAATTGATTATCAGAACGCTTTCAACATGGTGAACCGAAATGTCCTTATGGAAAGAGTAAAACAATTCCTCCCAGAATATTATAACTTTATTTCACAATTTGGCAATCCATCCTCTCGTTTCTTCTCTAAATTCTGAATTAAATTTATGGTATCTCGATGACGGTGGCTTAGCCGGTGACGCAGACAATATTTTAGAAAATTTTAAAGCGATAATTAAGTCAAGTTCTGAATTAGGATTAAAATTCAATTTTGAAAAATGTGTAGTTACCATTATATCAGATAATCCTGATCAAATCTATTTAAACTTTCTTGATGTTGCTCCAAACATAAGGAAAACGGAAATTGTATGTTTTACTCTTTTAGGTTGTCCTTTTTCACATAACCAAACTAATAACTTTATTAAAAAGAAAATAAAAGCTTTAAAAAATATAGGTAAAAACCTTAAATTATTAGATTCTCATATAGCATATTTTTTATTAAAATGCTCTTTTGCGATACCTAAAATGTCATATTTAATTCGAGGTTTACCATGCTGGAAATCTGACTATTTAACTGAATTTGATAACATTGTTCAAAATATGCAACCATCAAATCAAAACAAATTCATATTTACAGAGCACTCTACCTATTGGGATGGGAGGCCTCGGAATAAGAGATACAAAATCACTTTCAATCAGCCTTCCTACGCTCGGTTAGAAATATCTCTAATTTACTTGAATTGTTATTGCCTTTAAATATTTTTCAATCAAATGATACAGAATATAAAATTTGTTTAAAAAAATGGCTTTCCATTTGTAATATAAATTCAACCATGCAAGAAATATCTACCAAAAAGAATTTGTCTACATGATTTGTAAAGTTCGCAAAGAAACTATTTTTTGTAATTTTTCCCGTGACGAAGAGAAAGCACGATTCCTAGCTCTTAAAACACCTGAAAGCAACGCATGGCACATGCTCTACGTCTGCATCGTTAGAAAACCTTCTTGATAATAATACTTTTCGGATATCAATTGGTCTAAGGCTTAGTCTTCCTGTTTCCGGAGTGCACGTATGCTGGGCATGGGCTTGTAAAAAAAAGGCAAGGCATGCATCAAGGCACAGGCAGATCATTGATATTATCAAGGGCTTTAGTTTCGGCTGAATGTCCTTCCATATTAGAACCTTTGGGAATATGCCGAAGTGATGGAAAACGAGCAGACGGAATGACGTTGATTCCCTGGGAATATGGAAAACAATTATTATGGGATGCAACATGCACCTATACTTTAGTAAAAAGTTATTTAGACAAAACTTCGAAATCTAAAGGCAAAATGATCGGAACAAAATAAAATCAGAAAGTATTCGGCATTAATAAATAGATTTATTTTCATACCATTTGCTGTGGAAGCTTTAGGGTCCTTAGGTGATGAGGCACAAAAATTCATTTTAGAAATAAGTGCAAAATTACCAGTAATAGAACCACAAAATTATGTTATCCAAAGAATAAGCTTAGCAGTACAACTTATAGCCATATAACATACATCTAAAAGTTTACTTTTGTTAATGATCTTTTACCGAATTTAGGCAATTTTAATATTAAACCGAGTTTTTGCATTATTTAGTAAATAATATTTCTTTAAGTGTCCCCTTTCACAAGCCAGAAAATTTTTTATAAAAAATTTTTTAGTGCGTGCCTCTTGTACATTGACAACTAAAATCACAATTAAGAGGTAGGATTAAAAACAACAAACAAACCAACTTTTAAGATTTTCATCGACATACAATGATGTATTACGAGTATTATTACGGGTTCAAGATCAGATAAGAATATTTATTTTATATTAAACAATTAAATATAGTTTATATGCCTGCATAAAGAAGAACTGCCATGTAGTTATCAAAAGCTAATGAAATAGGTTAGTGTCTGTTTTATAAGTAGATAATAATGGTTCATAATAATAAGACCGATGCAAGGCAAAAAGTCGCTTATAGTATAATTAATCAGAAGGCACAAAGTAAAGAATCTTTAAATCAAGGTAATATTAATTTATTATTATTTCTTAAAACCAAAATTCTTGATTTTATATTGGAGTTAGTGTTGTCGCAGGACGAGACGAGACAAGACGATACGAGAGAAGGCTTTCTCTCGTCTCGTCTCGTTATGCAAGATAAAATAGGTCTCTTGTCTCGACAATAGGACTCTTCTATCGCTCGAGAGAGAATTTCTCTCGTATCGTTTCGTATTGTTTCGTCTCTTGTGTCTCGTGATTTATATCAGCTATATATATTTGAGACACTATGTGTAAAAGTGTTTTTTCAAGATAAATCTTATTATTTATGGTACTTCATTTTTTCCGAAATAAAGTGTTAAGTCCATTCTGGAATATATTCTGTAAATGCATACATACATTAAATAAAGAAGTAAAATACAATACTTGTACTAAAATACCTCGTTAATGCCGATGAAATAAAAGCTGTGAAAAAGTTTTGCATCGCATTATTCATTAAAAACTGTACCTAAAATCCCAAGTGTTTGTTGAAAAAAAATATTTTGTGTTTTGCCAATAATATAAATCCTTAAAAATAAAGCAACAAATCTATTATTTAAAATATTTGAGTAATTCCACGCCAAATCATCCAATGGGGGTAGCTGCCATGTCACAAAAAAAATCCAAATTTTGATAACATGTATTACTGTCCTTAGGAATACCAAATTAATAAATTTTAATTTTTAATGTCGCCTCCTGTATTTTACAGACAACTTTAAAGGTAAAATAAAGATGAAAAACAGTTGCGACCATAATTTTTTTTATTTTGATTGTATTAAATCTAATCTCATTTTTTTGAGATCGCAAAAATAGTTTTAAAAAAATAGTAATTTTATGATTTTCTCAATTTTTAATTATTTACACCGGTGCGGAATATGGTCCATCAAAAAAAAGTCTATGCGCACATTAAAGCTCAGTGGCTTGACTATCATACAAGGTAAAAGAAAAATTTCTTGGTCTATTGGTTTCAGCAAACTAAATTTTATAACTTGGAAAAACCGCAAAAACCTCATAATTGGCAACTTTTGACTAAAAAAATTAGCATGTCTATCTGTCTATTGAAACTTCGCTTGTAGCTTGTTTTACTTGACAATGTATCATTTATATAAAAGTTAAATAAAAAAGTTGGGTCTATCTTTTTAACATCAACTTTTAGGCTATTTGGTTAAAGCATGTAAAAAATCACATTTTTTAATTCGGTCGCAAAAAGAAAAAAATTATATATAAAAATCATCGTCAGGGGGTCTTATTTATACCCACATACTGTTTCGCGTGACATCCTAGTTTGTGGGTTCAAGTACCATCTTCGTACACTGTTGGATATTTTTTTTTAGTTTTAAGAATAAATTTTGGGTGAGACACTGACATTAATTAGTTTGTCTCTTTGGTGAATGAAATGGTTCAAGTTTAAGAGTGGCGTACGTAGGAGGAAGGGGGGTTGGGACTTAATCCTTCCAAAGCCATTGAATAACTTCTCCTAAAGATTTAATTTTTCTGAAAGAAGTATAAAATGGTTTTGCAGGACTTCGCTTTTACTCAAGCCCCCTCTCCCAACCCCCTTGGAAAATTTCTGCATACGCCACTGTGCATTAAAAAAAACTAAGTACAAAACTAACGCATGGTAAAAGCCCATGTGATGCGTTTGGAGGTACTGTGAAACGATTTGTTTTACATTAAAATCTCAAACAAACAACAACTGGAAACCATTCTTTCACTCCTCTGGATGATTTAACTATAAATGCCAAATTTACTTCAAGCTCAGAAAAAAAATTTGTTCGGTTTCTAAAATTATAGAACTCAACTTCTTTTCCGATTTTTTAAATATGACAGTAGGTAACTACTAAAAAAGTAAATAAACTTTTAAAAAATTTGTGTAGTGACCTTATGAAGAGAGTTTAGATCATAATTTATTGAACAGTGCTCATATAAATAAACTTTACCTTCTGATAAACCTTAATTTGCAGGGGTGGATCTTGAAACTTTATTTTGGGGGAAAATATCATAATAAATATTTCACAAAACTATTTTGCATAGTGACCAGGAGGTGTGTTCTATGTGTCAAAACTGAGTAAAGTTTCAGATTTGGGGGGGCATCCCCCCGTAGATCCACGCCTGTAATTTTTGATGCAACTTAACATCACTAAAAATATTAAAATAACAAAAAAATGTGTAGTGACCTTAAGGATTACAGACCCAGATTTTTTATTCTTGTTTTTAAAAGTATATGATACATTGAAAAATTTACATTACTTGATTACCACCAGCACCCCGATAGACAGGGTCATTTTTGATGCTGAAGTTGAAGGATTTCCCAGACGTTCTTAACTTCTTCGTGGAGCTCCAAGGTAATGTCTACTTTTTAAATATGTTTTATACAGGGAAGATATAGTCCTTGAGTATAGCTTTCCAACACTGTATCAAAAATTTAAGAAAACATTACATTTATACCCCAAAAAAATATGAAAACTTCGAAAATTTCTGCGTTTTTTGGATATTCTCTAAATTACTCTAATTAAGCCAGTATAAAAGATTTTGCTAAACATCACATTTTTTTGAAAACTACTTTTATGCATGCTTTCAAAATTATAGGTTAATTTTTTTTAGGTGCTGTTTACTCTGAGCATCATTTTTTTCTTTAAAGTCCCATTTTGACTGTTTTTAGACTTTTCAAATGTGTGTACAACATACTAATTAAATTAAAAAATCTAAAATTGTGCAAAAGTGGTTAAGCATAAGCTGTTTCATTTAATAAGCATAATTAAAGAAAAAAATAAAATGTCACGGCAACACTTTTTTGGTAAATTGGATGACTTGGCGTGGAATTGCTCATTTGGGTCTTGAAATCAAAGAATCTCATTGCGGAAATGTGTTTTTCTCAAAACTAACTAAAACGTTTTTTAAAATAACTTTCTAATAATTTTTTTCGTAATTTTTCAAGGAAAAATATGTTTTAGCAAGAAATTTCTATGCTTAAAAAAAAAAAACACACAATACAGGGTTAAAGTTTTTTTAACTAGCATATTTTTCATCCAAATTTTCCATATTTTTCAACATAAAAACAAATTCTCCATCTGATTTTAAGTAAACGAAAGGTAAGCCACCGTACATGTGTCAACAAAGGAATATATGACAATTTTTGCATACATTTTATTAAAAAACAATAGTACGTAAATCTCAGCTTTACTCTATAATAGGTCAATACGAACAGATAGTAAATCATAAAAATTTATAAAACCAAACCTTTTTGGTCGAGAGAAACGAGAATCTCTTGACGGGAGAGGGTATTTCTCTCGTCTCGTCTCGAGCTTTCATTCGAGAGAAAATATCTCTCTGGTCTCGTCGAGAGAGACCGAGACGAGACGACAGGCGGCAACACTACAGTTTACTCGCCATATAAAATCAAACTATTTTGTTCTGCCATCGACATCGCTGTAAACCGCGATGATAGGCGGCAAGGGTAAACGGCTGAATCATCCTTGATATGTACCATCTCATTAGATAATAAAGGTTTTTTTTGACATCGATGTACTGATCGCGACCGCGACCTCCACCGCGATCATCCATGAATTTTTGGTATGTCCGTTCCCTTGCACGTTTATTGGTGCACGTGATATTCTCCAGTGAGTACAGAACGTGGCACGAATTTATTTTTTGATTCTTTGTGGTTTCTCGTTGTGTAAAGGCTATGAGACGTTTGGGTTATTTCGGTTTATATTTACGTAAAAGACAATGAGTAAGGATGAACTAATAGACTTTAAGTGGTTCGAATTTTCCTCGATAGAGCTTTTTAAAGCGGCTGCATCCAAGATACAGATGGCTATTATTATCGCCAATTTTCGTCGCGGAGGTGGAACCTATAGAGAGAGAGAGCGAAAGAGACGGGATACGCTCTATAAACAGCATCACAACAGGCATGTTCTAGCAACTGAGTGAAAACTCAAAGAACACCGAAATGTCGGCTTTGACTGAAAGGAATGCATCTTCGGCATATTCTGCCTAGCATCCATGTAAACATCAATCTCAACCGCGACCACCACCGCGCTCATCCATTATGGTTTCGGCATGTCCATACCCTAAGGCATTGCAACAAGGGTTTATTGTCGACTTCATTCGGAGCCAATCACTACAACAACTTCTCTTTAATCTTGCATGTTTAGGAGCATAATATATTTTTAAAAATTTAGATTTAGCTTCTATAAAAGACTTTGGAATTAATTTTATGGAAACCTCTGTGAGGATTTTTAATATCAAAAGAAAGTAGTAGGAGTAGTTTTTTTCACAAGCAATTTATCGTTATTTTATTTTTCAGTACCGCGCATTGGTTACAGACATTTGCAAATTTTATTATGTTTTTGTATATTAACTGTTGCGTCATGCATAGAAGTTAGCATGTCAGTTGCAATCGTAGCAATGACGGATTCCAGTATGAACGCAAATCCAGATATACCTGTAAGTGAAATATTCGCCTAAATATAAATAAAATATCTACAAAATAGGGACTTATTGCAATAAACCCAGGCAGTAATAGTGCCGGGTACTATGCTGGCAGTTTTTCATTGAAAACTGACAGTTGATCTTTTAAAATGACATACCAAAGTCGAACTTATAAATCCAGTCATTTATTTGTTGTTATTACCTTCTCTTTATTTTACATTTTGCGTTAATCACTATCCATGCGAAGAACAATTTCGTTACTCATTCAGGGATGATGATAATAAACGGGTCAAGGGACAACCAAAGGTTTTTTCATAGTGGTTAGAATTATGTGTGTCACAATGTGGAATTCTACTAAACTGTATCAGTAATTGGCCATTGGCTGTTGATAATTGTGAAATTAATAAATAAAATGAATAAAGAAATAAGATGATCGATAAACTGGCTTTATTGGTTGGTCGAAGTAAAAGTACAATTTCTGGCCTCTTGATCATTTTCCGGCCTCTATCCGAGAATAAAAAGTTGTCCGAAATAATCTGTCTCTAAAGCGAAACTTTTTGTATAAAGAACAGTGCGAAAAGTGCTTGTTTTCTAATGTTCATTTGGAGCCTGCTACATTGCTATGCGAGACAAGGAAAATACGTACACGTTCGCGTGGAAAAAACTGTACCATCTTTTCTTGAAAGATTTCACCCCATATTTAACCTATCTAAAACTCTACTTCCGAATAAGCTACGAAACTCAAACTTTGCAGTCGTAAATCTTTATAGAGTTAACAATCCCTCCAATTACGGCTGCAAATGGCTCTTAGGCACAGTGCTAGAAACTAGTAAAGACCTTTCATTTTGAAATTTGTATTGGAGAAATTGGCTTTACTTTTATCTCAATTCTTTTTACGGAATACCACTTTCGCGTACTTGGCATTTTTTAGAAGCAATGTTTTTGTTATAATATATTTTATTGGGTTATCATCTTATTATTTTTATCATAGGTTGTTCTTTTTTCTAAACGTAAATTAAAAATTTCTATTTAAATAGAAAAATGATATCGAAGCTTATGTAACTTGATAAGCCGTATGTATCATTGTTATAAACTAATTATAGTCTTTATTTTAGATATATTCTGGATGGACAAGTAAAAATATTATAATTTCTTCGTTTTACTGGTTATAAACTAATTATAGTCTTTATTTTAGATATATTCTGGATGGACAAGTAAAAATATTATAATTTCTTCGTTTTACTGGTTAGGGGCCATATTCCAACTATTCTCTGGAATAATTGTTCATAACTATGGACCCAAATGGTTTCTTATAGGTACGTAATAATTTTCTAAGCAATACAGTAGGTATTCACTATAAATTGCCTTTGCTCTAACTAACGTAATTTAGTACTAAACCTATCAAGTCATTTATAAATATCGCTTTTGTAACAAAAAATAAATAAGGGCCAGGGATTTAGAAATAGATTATGTAAAAAACGTGTTCCAATTTTCCTACTTTTAATGTATATTAAAGAAAAGGAGGAAAAGGTCCAGACCATATGTCTAGACTCACCTTTTATACATATGTAGATCAAATCACCACTACTAAGACTTTTGTGATATTATAAACGTTTTTTATGGTCGCCAATGCCCAAGCAACACAAGGGACAGCTCAGCAGCTGCCCCAACATTGGGACAAGAAACATAGCTGGCAATATTGCTGTTGTCGCAATATTATTAAAATATTTTTAGAACAGAACTAAAAGTGGGGCACTCTGTGTTACTTGTATGGTTATTTCACATTCTGAATATTTTATTTTTCTCAGGTAATACAATAATATGCTCTATTCTGTATATATCTGTACCTCAAACAGCAGCTTGGTGGGGCTCATTTGGAGTCATAATATCGCGAATGCTGCAAGGAGCCACTCAAATCGTTTATACTCCCTCCATTCACCATTTATTAAGTCAGTGGGCACCTGCTGAAGAGCGATCTACATTGGGATCATTAGCATATTCGGGCAAGTTTAATATTGGATAAATTTTAACTAATAAAAATGTTACACGGGGTCAATTAAATGTATAAACAGGGCTGTCCCAAAAGTCCGAGTCCATCCAAATATTTTCTGAAGTAATGAATATAGCTGAACCATATTTGGCAGTGATCGATAACATCAAGAGATCTATTTTATGGAAGGGCGGGTGTGTTGCCTCTGCAATAAAGTGTAGGGGACATAGGGGCAGTTAACCTAAATTTTTTTGGCAGATTTGACGTAGACAATCGACAGTAATGTCAAAATGTTAGTTTTTCAAAAATATTTAAAACGAGGTGTCACTCGATAGGGGTTTCAATTAAAAAAATTTGAGTTGACCGCCCCCATGCGGCCCTCTAATGTAGGGGCAACACACCCGCCCTTTTATAAAATAGATCTCTTGATGTTATCGATCACTACCAAATATGCTTCAGATTTCTTCAATAGTTCGGAAAATATTTGTATGGACTTTTGGACACCCAGTATATTTAATAGTTATTTTTTTCTTTAGGTATAAATCTTGGCACTGTCATTGCAATGTGGTGTACAGGAATTATGGCTGGAACCAGTTATGGTTGGCCTCTAATCTTTTATATGTACGGAGGATTTGGAATCTGTTTTGCTATTTTGGGAATTTTTCTTATTTATGAAAGTCCAGCAGTATGTCCGCATATTAGCGAAGCAGAAAAGTTTTACATTGAAAACAGTTTAGGACATTTAGAGGAAAAATCGGTAGAGTTAATGTTTCTATTTTAAACATGTTAAACAAACAAATCGGGACAGTCAAAACCCATTTATATTTATTTGCTGAATTCGTTACTGGTGACTTCCATTTTTATTTTCTAAACAGCCAATATAAAAACAGTTAGAAATATTAGAAAACAGCAGATTCCGGGTCTCTAGAAACTCTCTACTAACGTCAAAATGTTGTAAACCAAAGAAACTACTACAAAGTTTAAGCAAAAAATAATATCACGATAAGTAAAAATCCTAGGTAATATTATACGCAAATTTTTTAAAATAAAATATCATCCTTACAAGTCAAAATCTTTTGTAATTAGGGGTAAATAAATAATAAGCCACTCGAAAGAGCCTTATAGCATCAGTGTCTTAACACCTAAAACAAAAACGATAGATTTTGAAAGTTAAAATTCTGTTTTAAAAGTTCTCATAAAAACACTGTGACTCATTTGGAGAAACTCTTTTTGTAATATTTTTTTTCCAGCGCAACGTCTATAATTTAAACAGCAATATTTATCAAACTAGCGTTTACAACAAATGTGTTCAAGTGCTGATTTTCGTAATTGAGCTAAAAAATTTTAGGCACTTTTTGGATCAGTTAATAAGTTTGACAGTTTGATTAATTAAAAGATCCTTACAAAAAAATACCTTCAAGTTAATTATTCCTTGTACTTATGTAAATGGAAATATTTCCATTGGAAATATTTCCATGGAAATGGAAATATTGGAAATTTCAGAACATGTCTCGGAAATATTGGAAATATTGGTAATATTGGAAATATTTAAAAACATACTTAAATCTTGTCATTAACAATTCAAACGCGTTGTTCATTAATATATCTTTCATATTTTGTAACCCTATAAGCAATAAACTTGCTAGAGAATAATTTTTACAAACATATACACCAGTATTTACTAAGATGGTTTAGGGTTTAGGTTTAAAGTTTAGGTTTAGGTTTAACTTTTAGTTTATCTTTTGTGAAACGTTTTAACTGAATTTCTTTCAAACTTAATAAAAGTTAATGGAATTTTGGACTAATTATAACTACATAGGTTATATCGCAATGGAAAAAAACCGGTTTAAATAAGAATCTGCAAAAAAATGGAAAAAACGGAAAAGAAATGGTTTAAACTACATATAAGATATTTAAGTGAATTACTTACATTTTTCAATTTACACTTACTTCCCAAACTTGACATTGTCGGAAAATGTGTTCTAATTTCGTAATTTTTATTATATTACTTGCACAAACAAAGCGAAACTGAAAAATAAATTTTTAAATTTATTAAAATGACGTAAAAGTGACTTGACTGACACTTGCTGGACTAAGTACTGGGATTGTCATCTGCTGTCATCTCGGTGCACGTACATCTTAAATATATCTGTATGGCTAGAGCGTATTAAAACCATTAGTGGAAAATGACTGCTACAATAAATAAATAAATAAATAAAAATATTTTTTAATTTATTAATTTAAAGATTATTGGCAAATAAACAAATCGCGTGTGAGTTTATTTGGATTTTAATCTGAAGATCGTTTTTTTTTTACTTTCCTCGTCAAGGCAAATATCGTTTAAAAGCTACATGCTAAAATATAAAAGAGATATGAGAATTTAGTACTAAACGGTTTATCCAGCCTTGTGTACATTGCCCTAAAAAACTTGCTCTAATAGTTAATTGAAGCTAAAAATCGTATAAAATTTTGTCATATCGTTCTTGAATATGATCAAATTTTACATTTTTAACAAATAAATTAACAAAAACGTGATTGTTTTCAAGTTACAATGAGATAAACCACCAGTTTAAAATTTAGGGCGATTTTTAGTCGGAATCCCATGACCTAGGGGTTTAAAGTGACGTAGTAGCCTAAATTAGACTTGTAGAAAAATCAGTTTTCCATGTTTTCTTCTTTTTTCCGGTCTATATGGTCCATTTCAAGAACAAATCGTCTTACATTTCAATTTTTAGGACATTTTATCGTCCATACAGGTAAAAATACCAAATCAATTGCGACCTGTTTCGGCAAAAAATTAATTTTTCCAAACCAATGTACATTTAAATTTTAAACCTAAACCCTAAACTTAAACCAAAACCTACACTAAAACTTTTGCCTTAGTAAATACTGGTGATAGTGAATATACCGACTTTGAGGATGCACCAACTTATTGGCAACATCGCATTTCTACGGGGAAGTCCCAAGCTTGTAAGGAAATCCCTTATCGACATACTTTTAGAGATTATAATACGTGTAATACGTTGTTTAAAGTATATTTTGTAAGATTTGGAAATACATTTTTGATTTTTTGTCATTGTGTTCATGTATAAGCCTTCGGTTTTTTCCGTTGTTTTGTTATGATTTTTATAAATAAATATTCCCTTTTTTTCTTATTTTTTTAATATTTCGTATATTTCCAATATTTCCATATATTTCCAATGTTTCAGGAAATATTTTCGGAAATATTTTCGAAAATATATTTCTGGAAATTTTACAACACTATGTAACTTGGACATTGCAATTGTTATTCTCATTTTAGCATCCAAAAATTCCATGGACGAAAATACTTACATCACCACCATTTTGGGCTATGTTGTTAGCCACATGTGGAGATCTTTTTGGCCTGAATACCCTTATAAATCAAATTCCCAGTTACATACATTACATAATGCATTTTGATATTCAAAGCGTAAGTAATATGCGTACCTTAAAAAATATTTTTAAAAATAAGAAAAAATGTCTATATTTGTTTGTTACTTTCTGGTAAAATTGTTGAAATATTTGGGAATTTTTATTTTAGTTTTAGACCTTAATCTCGCAATTTCCTTTTTGTAGAAACAAAGAACCCTATACGAAAAACATGGATAAATTGATCTGACCAAGAAGCTTAATGGTTTTTATACTTAGTCTGATAAAAAATTATGACTTTCAAATTTTTCTTTGACGCTGTTCCAAAACTGTAAAGCTAAAAACGAGTCGAAATACTTTATTTGCATCTGTTTATGGCGATAATTTTTTACCGCCACTACAGATATATATCATCCATAGATTTAAATAATTTTGTATGCCTTGTTTTTAAATTATGAATTTTAAACAACTAAGGATGGAAACACTATTATGATTTTTTTAGAGTACCTTTCTACTAGCTTTGCCATATATTGCGCTGATGTTACTGACGCCAGTTTTTAGCATTTTGACAGACTATTGCGTATCCAGAAAGTTTCTATCAATTACCGCATCACGAAAAATATCCAACTCTATCGGTAAGTTTTACAATAGTTTTGTCGTGTTCGTAATTCTTAATTTTTTCGTTAAATCAAAAAAATATATTTTCAAAATTTATGAATTCGGTTCGGTTTGGATTCACACCTTCTAGGATCCCGGGAAAAAAATCAGGGACGTTTTCTTTTTAAATATGCGGGTATACCCAAAATGGCGCATGGTAAAAATAGCGCAGGACATAATTATTTCATTAGAATTTAGATAAATAAAGACTCGTCTGAATTAGCTTTTTGAATATCGCTATTTTGATACATCGCTATTTTGCTTGTTGCTATTTTGATATGTCGCTGTATTGTTACAAACACTGCACTAGTATTATAGTATTTATTTTTTATTTTTTCTGTTGATTCTTTGAGTAGATTCGGTGACCTGGCCATTCATGAAATCAGCACATGGAACAGGCTATATAGAGTGCGTTTTTGGAGCTAGAAGCTAGTGCGGGCACATTTTGGCTTTCTGTACCCTGTTGATTATGTCAAAAGTTTTATGACCCACCAGTGGTCTAAGGCTACAACCATGGAATTATATGGTATATCATAATGATTAAGTTTCTGACCTAAAATATAATTTGAAGTCTACTGGGTTCTATTTACAAGATATTATTTAAATTATTTTCTGAGTCGAACACAGTAGGTACATGATGCACAACGGGCCCAGGAAGGCGTGCCTAGGTACCACGTTAGATCCTTAAGAGTGCCAACCGCCACTACCGTACATTCATACATTCATTAATAGTATTTATTTCACAAAAACTGTTCTAGGATTGATAGCTCCTACGCTAGCCCTCTTTTACATTACATTTATTAAAATGACAGACCCGATTTATGTTATGATTTTCCTGACAATAGTGGTCGGTCTAAACGCCGCGCCCAGCAGTAGCGTTTGGATTGTAAACCATATGGATTTATCTCCTATGCCGATTCTATGATGGGCGTTACCAGTGGTGCAGCAAACATTTGCGTTTTTATTAATTGATTGATATATTTATTAATTCCTACACCAAGGTTAGGTTTTGTAGATTCTGAAACTGCAACTGCTTAGCTTATTGAAACTGTTACTGTGTGTTTAGAGTCCTCGTAATGTGAAATAATCACTTCATTAGATATAGTCTTCTTCGGAGGGAGCATATTACTTATTTGTTT
The DNA here is from genome assembly GCA_963576565.1 of Aspidapion aeneum. NCBI lineage: Eukaryota > Metazoa > Arthropoda > Insecta > Coleoptera > Brentidae > Aspidapion > Aspidapion aeneum. Next base: position 115,443,939 of record OY755040.1, read on the forward strand.
CCTATTAAGCTTAATGAGCTCAGTGTTAAATAACAGTGGTGTGAATGTTGTTTACTCGACCATCGCTTCACAGAGCCACGTGTCAAGGCTTCTGGAATTCCAAGCAGGGCTTTTAAAACTTTAAATGGTTCTTCAGATCCTCATTTTTTGACTTGTAACCCGGCATAGGCAGCTACATAAAGAAACCAACTTTTTATGTTTGGTTAGTGTTATAAAGGCATTTTAGGTAATTTTGTGTTTATTTGTTGGCATTCCAGAGCCTTAATTACTGCTTGGACACCTGAGAATATTATGGAACTTACAATGTGTGTTTCTCCGCAGAGATGCAAGTCAATTTACTATAAAAGGTAGCTACTTTTTAAATTCTTCGGTGAACCAAACATACTTTCCCAACTGGACTTATGTATTTGCTATCTTTACTTCTACAGATAAATTTGTACTCTCTATCGTCAATTCAATCAGTATAGAATTTATTTTTTATTTAATCTGGTGATTCTCTGAATCGATTTGGTCACATGGCCCTTCAGGAAATCACCACATGGGACAGGATATATGCAGTGCCTATTTGGAGCTAGCAGCTAGTGCTGGCACATTGTGGCTCTCTGTACCCTGTTGATTATGTCAAAAGGTTTATGACCCATGCACCAGTCGTCTAAGACTACAACCATGGCATTATGTAGTATATCATAATGACTAAGTTTCTGGCCTTAAATATAATTTGAAATTTACTGAGTTCTATTTACAAGATAGTATTTAAATTATTATGTGGGTCGAACACAGTAGGTACGTGGTGCACAACGGGCCCAGGAAGGCGTGCCTAGGTGCCAGGTTAAATCCTTTAAGGGTGGTAATTGTAGATTTATACATTCATTCATAATATTTATTTAATAAAAACTGTTTTAGGACTGATAGCTCCTGCGCTAGCCCTCTTTTACATGACATTTGTTAAAATGACAGACCCGATTCATGTTATGATTTTGCTGACAATAGTTGTTGGTCTGAACGCCGCGCCAAGCAGTAGCGGTTGGATTGTAAACCATATGGATTTATCTCCTAACTATGCCGATTCTATGATGGGTGTTACCAGTGGTGCAGCAAACATTTGTGTTTTTATGTCGCCGTTAATTGTTGATTTATTAGTTACTGATGAGGCAAGTTAAATACGTGTTATGATTTCTTTTCTTTCCTAGATATTTGAGGGCACTGCATGGCAGTGCCCGGCCAAGTTGGCGCAACTACTGTACCATCTTTTCATGAAACTTATCTAAAAATCTACTTCGGAATGAGCTACAAAACTCAAACTTTGCATAGTCGTAGATTTTTATAGAGTTAACAACCACTCCAAGTTTCATGCACTTTCATAAAGTAGTAAAGTAGTTACAAAATTTCAAAAAACGTCGAAATTGCCACTCACTCATATATAGATCATCAAAATTCTACTGTACTTTCAGACATGCTACAAAGCTGAAATTTGGCAGACTGATAGCAATTATGACCACACCCTTGGACAAAATCAAAAAACCCCAAAACTATAATTTACTTTCTCCCTCCCCTATACATGTGAAAATATGTGCCCACTTCCAGAAACGCTAGAAAACCGAGCTTTGGCAGACTGATAGGAACTATGATAAAACTATAGGAAACAATTTAAAAACTTCAATATTTTAATTTACTTCGCTCTCTATAAGTGTAAAGTTATGTAAAAACCCACTTCCAGAAACGCTAGAGAGCTGAGCTTTGGAAGGCTGATAGAACTATAATAAAATCATGGGAAAAAATTAAAAAACCTCAAAATTAGCATTGCAAAAGTTTTGAACAATATTCCGCATATTTTACTACTTCAAAACTTAAATATTATCCATATACTTTAAAAAAGGAATAAAATCATAACAAAAGCATTTCATGTAAAAAAAAGTCACGTACGCAAACATGATATTCCGTAAAAAGAATTGAGATAAAAGCAAAGCCAAGTTTCCCAATACTAATTTTAAAATGAGAGGTTCTTACTAGTTTGGAACTGTTTTTCTAAACTTGGCTATTACGGCTGCAAATTACTCTTAGACACAGTGCTAAATTGAACATAAAGAAGTTTGCCTGTTATTACAGTTTAAAAAAACATTTCCAAACTACTAAGAACCTATCAATTAAAAATTTGTATTGGAGAACTTGGCTTTCCTTTTATCTCAATTCTTTTTACGAAATATCATTTTCGCTACTTGGCTTTTTTTCCATGGAATATTTTTGTTATGATAAGTATATTACTAGCTATGTGTAGCAAGCAAGCAAGCAAATAGGTATTATTGAAATTTTTAGACTAACGAAAGTCAATGGAACACAGTATTCTTTGTAACGGCCTGTGTGTATCTCTCAACTTCAATTGTTTATAATTTATTTGGATCTGGAGACCTTCAATCCTGGAATGACGAAGATGATTCATTCATGGACAAGGGTAAGATACTTTATTATAATAAATTTCTTTTGCGATTATCTTTACTCTTAAAGTCAGTCCTTGAAAACTGGACAATTGGCCACGGCGCCGGTCTTATTCGACACCGTCTGTTTTTCTGCGGGAATAATTTGCCACACGACAACTCTTCGCAAGAATTTTATTTATTTAATGATGGACGAAAAGAAGGAATTGGCAATCGTTTTGACCTATTTTAAATGGTCTTGTTTATAGCTTTATTCCGTATATTTTTTTAAGTAGTTTTTTGAAAAAACGTTTTTTTGTAAAACATTGCCTTTGCAAGGCGATTTTTTTAAAGACTTTTTTGCAAGAAAAATATTGGAGGCAGGTCTGGATTGGCTATAATTTGAACAGGGTTATTAGCTAAAGACCAATTTCGACCACCCAAAGAAAAGACAAGGGAGGAAATTTAAGAAATTATAAGTTAAACAAGAATCCCTGCTTAGTCAGTCGAACTACATAGTTTAAGTTGGGTTAGATTGATTTTCGAAAAAACTGCTTTCCTAAAATTCGAAAATATCTTCTCGAAATTTCTTTCTCTAAAAAACTACATAAAAAAAATCGTTTTTCGAAAAAAATAACTACGGCAAATTTAAATTTTGACAAAAATAATTTATTTGTAATACTTTTCACGCCATGACCAAAATTAATTAAAGTACTTATACCGAATAATTAATTAAAGTACTTATACACATATTTTCATGATGTTTTATTATAATTTACTTTTTGTTTCAGATCAAAAAATAAGAATAAATTGTATAGATTCCGAAATCAAAGAAAAAGTATGATTATACTTTTCATTTATATTTGTTTTATAGTAAAATACTTTATTTTAAGGATATTGTAGATTTTATATTAAAAAATATATTTTTTTATTTTTTATTTAAATCCCATTAAAGAACACCGCACCCGTTTACACAGGCCTATAATTTATTTAATATAAGTAAAGTTAAGTTTTTATATGTACATTTTTTGAGATATAATCTGTCAAAGTTCGTTAAATGGTCGTTTTGGTGTATGTTCTAATTATAATAACTCGTACATCTTGACCGAAAAAAATTAATTGATCATAAAATATACTTGGTAAAGGCCTAAAGACAAAGTCGCTTTTTATTTTCTTATTTTCAAGAAAACATTTTTTTTTAATAGACTACACCAAAATCTATAGCATTTCTTTTATGTATTTAAAATATATTCGTTCTGCTGTGTTTTAATACAAAAAACTTAGTAAATAATTTTTTGTCGTACGAAAAATGGTTTAAACAGCTGAAGCCAATTATTAAAAAATTAATATCCATAAAAGTAGGGCCAATGAAAAAAACAAAAATAACTTTTTTCTTCTAATATGGTATAAAACTATTAATCATGCCAAAATACAATGTGCTAATTTTAAAATTCGGTAGTAGTGCTGATATAAAAAAGTTGACCTTTTCACTACTTCCGGTTCACTACCAAATGAATTGGAAAGAATGGAATTATAAGTGACTGTCTTTAGGCCCTTACTAACTAATTTTATGATCAATTAATTTTTGTCAGTCAATATGTAAGAGTTATTATTATTAGAACATACACAGAAACGACCATTTAACCCCATTATATAGCCTATAATATACTATAGCCAATTCCACCGAGACAAAAATTTCCCATGAGGCCTGTGTAAACGGGTGCGGTGTTCTTTATTTTATATTTCCCTATATAACTCCTTTTGGGTCTTCCATCAGGTAATCTCCACATTTTCTCTCATTTCTCCACATTATTGAAAGTCTTACACCCTGCTCTTCACCTTAGGCTCTGTTGCTTTTGTTTGAAGTAGGCAAACGTAATATCGCGGCCCACAAAGCGTATTTTAATCAAATGCGTGTTCTATTGAAGCAAAAGTTAATTTGGCCTACGGGCGATCTCTCGTGAAAAGACTCTTATATCTGCGTAGATTTTCATTTACGCAGGATCGTTGAATAAAAGGTTTAAGAAGGACGTGCAGCATTCAATGAATTGTAACAAGTGACCTTGATGACAGTGGTGCTATCGAATCAAGTGACCAAGGCTTCAATGCAGGGTTGTATGGGCTCAAACAAACCGCCCTGGCAATTTTTTTTCTTCGGCCCTCGCTTCGGCATAAAAATTTTACGGCAAAGAAAACGAAGCCATATTGTGTTATTTTTGTTTTTGAATATTATGGAAGTTTTGTTATTAAATAACATGCTAATTTTAAAGGATTTAGTTTGCATTTTGAGAAAAAAGCTTCATATAAACATATGTATGCATGTCCTAAACATCCTAACTTGTGAGACAAGGTGTTTAAAGACTTTCAGAAAATCTCCTTTTTTATTAATATCTGTGATACTGCTCTAGATATATTTGTAAAGCTTTATATTCTGTATGCCTATATTAAACACTAATTTTTTTACAAAATGAAAACTCAAAAAAAAATAAAAACGTACAATATTTCAACATACAACAACACTGCCCCCGTTAGTTAAAGGGCTGCAAGTAATTTTTTTTCGCATTTAGGTTTTTGGTCTCCACGGATTTTCCATCATGTCCTATGTAATAAAATTAAAAAAAAAACTTAAAAAAAACAAATAGCAGTAACTGTAGTACTGCCTCATGAACAATAAAAATTTTGAAGTCGTTTTTTCCGCACCACACTTTCGTCACTTGCGCCTTCTTAACTACCGGGGGCAGAGCAGGTATGCTAATTTCATATGGTAACGACTTTTTTAATAATGAACTTAATGCCGCAATTTTATCTATGATCTCCTTAATCTGAATTGAACCCAATACCGATTTTTCAATCGGTTAATCGATTTCTTAGATTTTTCATGTATTTTAGCACCAAAAATGATCTTTCGCAACTAAAATATGAGATATTGGCAAGGCCGTGCCGAAGGGGAAGATCAGGGGGATCAATCCTCACCAAAATAGTCAACAAAACGTGTTAAAAGACATTTCACAACAGCAACACAAATAAGAAAATTAATTGGACAATATTTTTATTACATTTTTATAATCTCCCGAGTTTTTCTTCTGGATATTGGTATTGTAAAAAGATATTATCACATTATCTCGTTGATACATTATACTTATTTTAATATAAAAGTAACTGTAACAATGAAACGAGTAACGCAGGCCTGGAGTTACTACATACAGATTTTTTTAATTTAAATGTTTTAATTAGTTCGTTTTTCAAATACAAAAAAATAAATATTAATAATTTGGAATAGGTACATCGGCCCTAAATTGTACCGGCCCACCGGGCATTTGCCCAGTTGCCCGCCTGTCCAATTCAACCATGCTTCAATGTTGCAAGCTACCAATTTGTGTAACAATTTGAATAATTGATAAAAGTATTAAAAGTTATTAAATGTATTATTTATTACGATCTCGAAAGGGAATTTGACGGTTCTTGGAGGAAGTATATACTATAAGCGATTTTCTCAATTATGTAAACTATGTTGGAAAAACATACATACTTCTTCAAGTTTCTTCTCTAAACTTTACATTTTCACTTCTTAATATATATTTGATTTTGTTGTTAATAAATTATTTAACTTTTGTATTTTAATATACTCTCTAAACTTTTAGGTTTTAGAGACCTTTTGTATGTTTGTTGTAAATATATTTAATTATCAACATTTTGAACACTGGATACAGTAATAATCAAAAGCTTAAAAGTAAAGATCAAAACAGGAATAATATAGGTAACAATTTTATACAAAGTTAAAATAATTGACAGATTTAACATTTTCCCAGTTGAAAAAAAAAACCCTTAAATCAAGCACAGCGACCCTGCCTTGCAGGCATTCACAGCTAGACTGCCTGTATGTATGACATATGACAAGCCCTTCAAAGTCACCGAAATTAACATTTTTTGGGTATGTTATTTGTTTCATCAAATTCATCGAAGTTTTACTAAAATACTTTAAATGGTCAGCGGTGAGTGACATCAATCATCATGCAATGAAAATTGATGTTAGTGACTCAAAGAACAAATTAGCCGAATAGAACTTTTATTATTATTATACAGTGATCCTGAAAACCATGCCTAAAAACAAGTGACTGCGTTGCCATAAATTTAACTTATTCTTAACCTAGTTTTGCATGTAACTAATGCTTGTTGATGTCGAAAACAATACTTGATTAACAATATTTAAAAACTTATAAATGGCAAAAATACCATTTACATTCAAATCCCGTTTTGTTACAGAATTATAGAATAGAGTATACTTTATTTGTTATTTTGTACCTAACACAGGTGTTGAACTTGTCAATTTGCATTGAAAATAAAAATTATTTATAATAAAATGCTTAATCAATGCTTTAAAATCTGTACCTACTTAAAGAACAGAGTATGGAAAAATATATAAAATTTTTCATTTTAAAGGTTAGTCCAGTTTTACACAATGACTTTCTAGATTAAAATATAACTTTTTTGGAAGATAATTAAGAAAAGTGGAGACAGAAGATTATAAGTTAAAAATCATAAAATTAAAAATAATAGAATCTTTAGTGCTTTTCAAATAGACATAAACGACTTTATATTATTTCCCTTTTTTTTAACTTACACATTACAAGGTAAAAACATTGTTTTTTAAAAGTTTGTCAAAAGTAAAAAAAAAATTAAAAAGAAATAAAATAAAAATAAAATAAAACGATATAGGAACTACTACTTCGTTCAGGATCAAAGTTTAAGCTAAAAATATTCATTTTCCTACTCGCGTGCGGAAAAGTGTACTTTTCCGCACTCTTTTGCGTGCGGGAAGTAGCACTTTTCCGCACTAGTGCGGAAAAGTTACTTTGCCGCACTAGTGCGGAAAAGTTACTTTTCCGCACTGCCCCTTGAATTTTGTTTTTACATGAGTTTTAATGAAAATATGGAACTGCAATAACAGTAAACAGTTTTTTGCAATATTTATTATGTGAGTATTACTATTGTTTCTCATAGGTACTCTATTAATAAGCAAAGTTTTTTAGAAGCTGCCTTTATTAATGACAGTTTTTTACTTTGTCAAGCACTCTATTAACAGAATAACAGAACTGACACCCAACATGTAGATGTCATTATTTTTAAGGTGGCTATGAGTAAGTATAGCATCACTGTTTAGATACCATAGCAACAAATTAAAATACAAACAAACGGTTTGATAGCTTTTTGAGCTGCAGCGTCGTTATAGTATAATATTATCCACTATTTTTGACCCAATGGACTCAGATTCCGAACAGGAAACGCCCCAGGAGATTTTGGAGGCAGCAAATGCGGCCACACTATCGTTGATACCCGAGAAATCTTCGCCAAGATACAACAAAGAATACGAAGCTTTAGAATCATGGTGTAAAAGCAAGAGTATGACCTTAGCAGTGACTGCTTCAAAAGAGGAGGTAATATTGGCCTATTTTTATTATTTATCGAAGAAACTCTCTCCTTCTACTTTATGGTCCAAGTATTCCATGGTTAAAATGGTCCTTAAAGTCAAACATAACATCGATCTTAAAAATTTTTGTAAATTGACAGCCTTTCTAAAACGCAAAAATGAAGGCTTTAAACCAAAAAAATCCAGAATATTTGAAAAGGAGGACACGGAAAAATTTTTGACCCAAGCGCCAGACTCGGTTTATCTCATGATGAAAGTTGCCACCATCTTCGGCGTAGCTGGGGCGTGTCGCAGGGAAGAACTAACGAAACTAACCATCGACAACATTGAAGAAAAAGACGACATTCTCTTGATTACCATACCAGATACTAAAACAAAGGTATGTAGAAAATTTGTGGTTTGCGAAGACAGCTACATCGCTTTATATAAAAAATACAAGTCGTTACGTCCTTTAAACTGCACCACAAATCGTTTTTTCCTAAACTACAAAGCTGGAAAGTGCGGTAATCAATGCGTCGGCATTAATACGTTTGGAAAAATGCCAAGTAACATTGCAGGATATCTGGGCCTCAAAAATCCTGAAATGTACACCGGCCATTGCTTTAGACGATCATCGGCCACAATGCTAGCTGACGCAGGAAGCAATATCACAAATATTAAAAGGCATGGGGGCTGGAAGTCCACTTCTGTGGCGGAATCCTATATAGAGGATTCCCTACAAAATAAGAAAAAAATTGCGGAAAACATTTTATCAAAAAAACCATTAAACAACATGTATCAGAATCTGCAGCTAGATCACATTGAAAGTGAGGCACCATCTTCCATTATTTATCAAGGCCAAGAAGAAAGTTCCAGTGTCGTAAAATCCATGGAAATCCAGGAATCTCATATTTTTACTTCAAAAACGGGCCAAATTATAAACGCCAGTGAAATGAAAGCACATTTAAAAGGAGCTGACTCAGCAGTGAACCTGCAATGCGCTACAAATTGTAGCTTCAATTTTAATTTTTATAGTAAATAGTAAAATTAGTTTAAAGTTTTCCGATTTTTCTGTTATTATTTTAAAAATTAAAGAAAATATTAACAAATCTTTAGTTTCTTATTTAATTTTATGCAAAATTACATAAAATAGTTTTGAGTGCGGAAAAGTAACTTTGCCGCACTAGTGCGGAAAAGTAACTTTTCCGCACTCATTTTTTATAACTTTATTTTTAAGTTATTAAAGAAGAATGCATCAATTTCATTCCTTATTCTTTGTGCTTGGCGTGTTAACCTAAAAGACCAAAAAATTGTCCGATAAAAACTATTTTTTTTCTAAAAAACTGACGATTTCCACGTTCATAGGAAAAATGTTGTACCTAACACTTGCGGAAAATGTCTTTTCCGCCCTTGACGGTTGCCCGAACTCCGCTCCGCGTGCGGAAAAGTATCACTTTCCGCACTTGTTAGGTAAATAACTATTACGTTGTAGAAGGTTTTTTTGAGTAGGATGGATTTTACAGAACTTAAAAGATCTTTCACTGTTTAAGGGAGATGGTTCCAGACACGAATAATATTGTTTTTGCTGAATTTTGCATAAAAGCAAAGTTCGTTTTTTTTCTGATAAGAGGTCCGTTTTATTCCTGGTTAAGTAATTGTGGTTTCTTAGATACGAAGTAACTGGAACGGCCACGGCTATACATTACGTATATGGGACACTGAGGCAAAAATTTAAAGTGTTTTTTTGGACTGAGAACATAGATAAATGGTAACCATTAGATTAGATTGGATTAGATTAGATTATTACATTTCATACGTTAGCCACAATACAATGGATGTACAAGTCAAATCAACTTAACACTAAAAGAAAGTACCTACAAACTAAAGTGAAACATATTGTTTTTAAAAAAATAAAAAAAAAATACAAAGTATGTAAATAACAACGGACTTAAGTAATAACAAACATGTTTTTTTTATATAGTTTCTAGAGTTTAAAGTGAATTTGCTAAAAAATCATTGACAGAATAGTACCCCGTTACTAGCAATATATCCTTGATTTCATGCTTAAATTTTTTATAATTTAAAACTTTTATGCTATCCGGTATTTTGGTATACATTTTTTTACCTATGTATCCGGGAGCTTGCTCAAATTTTTTTGTTTTGTGTTTATCAATAACAAGTAGATTTGCATTTCGCGAATTGTATGAATGAAAATTGAGTTTTTTTTATGCTGTTCTATGGAATTTTTAATATAAAGTAATGTTCTAAAAATATATATTGAAGGCAGTGTCATAATTTTTTTGCTGACAAAAGTTGGCCTGCAACTATCTCTACTCTTTATTTGAAACATTATTCTTAATTCCCTTTTTTGCATAATAAAAGCCCTATGAAAGGAGCTGCTGCAGCCCCATAATATTATATTATAAGATAAATGACAGTAAACTATTGAATAGTACACTGAAATTAAGCTTTGTTCATTTAATGTATCTCGAAGTTGTGATAGCGCAAAGCAACTCTTGCTAAGTTTTTTACATACATAATCTACATCTTCATCCCAACTGATAAATTCATCTAAAATTAGTCCTAAAAATTTTGTTTGTTCTGATATGCCTTGATTTCCAATCTCTATACGTGGCCTAGATACTGAAGCACGAAAATTAACTATAACTGTTTTTTCAACATTAAGAACAAGGTTATTTTTTGAACACCAGGTTTCAAAATCCCTTATGCAGGTTTTTACTTTGCTGACAAGTTCCAAAGGACTCCGCGCTACGACTACGCCTCCCGTATCATCAGCGAAAATTGCCAATAAGTCACAGGTCATATGCTCAGGCATTTCATTTACGAATATAATGTAAAAAAGCGGCCCTAGCACTGAGCCCTGCGGAACACCTATTGAAAGCTCTGTTTCGTCAGAAATCTCATTTTTTATTTTACACAAAATTTTCTAAACTCAAGAAAAGAGTTGACTAGGTTTAAAAATTCACCCCTAAAGCCATAACAGGACAGTTTCCTCAATAAAAAACCATGATTCAGACTATCAAAAGCCCGCGAAAGATCAAAGAAGAGAGAAGAAGAGACCCGCGACATAGTCCCCTTGATCCATTCTTTGGTAGACAAACTCCATAAGATCAGCCGCGGTTCCCTCCGTCGATCTCCCGGCCCTAAATCCATGTTGACAGTTTGTCAGAATTTTAAAAGTATCCAAATATTCCACAATTCTATTATATAATAACCTTTCAAGGACCTTAGAAATGACATTCAACACAGTTACCGGTCTGTAGTTGCTTTTACAGCACTTCTCTAATTTTTTGTAAATAGGGGTAACTAAACCCTGTTTTAATTCATTTGGAAAAGATTGTGTTAAGAACATTAGATTGGCTGATAAGCCAGAGGCACCATTGTAACCTTTGTCTCTCTAGTTCTATCCACCTGGTATTCTGTGAACTTAATACTTTACAGAGATTGTCATTTGTGATTTGTCATTAAAGTTTTTGTAAGTAATTGTTAGTAATATTTTTAAATTGTTTTTGTTGAACAAAAATAAAAACTGGGAGCACGATGATGTATTGCATGTAAGTTTTTTAGCAGTGAAAATCCGTTTTCTTTTTTAAAGTAAGTAGCTTTGATTATTATTAAACAAACTTTATTAGTAACTAATCGTAGTAAAAATCCAGTTACAGATTAAAAATCAAACGTCCGTAAACTTTCAAAGCCACAGAATATCATGAAAGAGTAGAAGTAAAATGGAAAGGCATCACCTCATGCGCAGCGGGCTCTCTCTACAAAAATCCAATATTTTTGCCTCACTTTGCATATATGTAGTTATATATATAAAGGTCGTCCCGGCCGAGGACAACTTTTTTCTGATTTTTCTTTCTTTAATTTCACTTGTTGTTTATTGGCGGCATTATGGTTGTTGCAATACTGTGCACTTAAAAGCCTCTGGAAATTTATAAAACAGAATTTCAAAAACTAAAATTCAATCCGTAATTTAATTAAGGGGGTTTTACTTTATAATATATTATAATTTGTTAAGTTTCAGTTATAAAATTAAACCTTTAACAGATATATATTGTTTTTGATTAAACTTGTTTTAAACATTTACAAAACTATAGGTATGTCCTAGAACGGACAATTGAAAACCAAAAGTTTATTTGAGGGTCACACTTATTTATTAAACACATATGATTTTCCTCACTCACGGAATTTGGTAAATGCATTCCTTATTATTCAAGGAATGTTTTGGTTTTGTTTTAGTTACCAAACTCGTTATCGTATTTTCCGATAAGAATACTGTTTCAATATTTTAACAGTTGGCTATTCGTCTTACGTTTTCTAAAGAATTTTAATAACACCCAAAGGAGTGTTATTCGGAGAATTTGCTACGTTTGTTTTGTTTTAATTTTATAAATCGTTGAGCTTATTAATTTCTTTAATTTGAAAAAATTACTTAACTTTATTAGTGATGCAGGGATAAATAAACACGTTACCAGCCTCTTTATATTTTTTAATTCAATGCCTTAAATGGGAGTTCCTACTTTTAGGCCTCTATACATTTAAAATATATATTACTGATAATAAGCACAAAAGCGTACATTTCAATACTACACTGGGTTTTAGCTCGAGGTGGATTTTGGAATAATAATTAATTTTACGTCAGTTGTATGGAAAACTTATTTCCAGTATTTTCGAAATTAATTTCTGACAAAAGCCAAGAGTTTTGGCTTGGGGTTAATATTCTGCGGAAATTAAAGTTGAAATTTTTTTAAAAGCTAACTGGCGCTCGATGGGTAAAGATCTGAGGCATTTTCGTGCGTTACAAGAGATCTGAATTGTTTAAAAGCCGAGTTTCAGTGTGGTTTGGTTTATCATTTTGGCTAATGCCTTTGACCGCTAAATAAATATTTAGGTTTCAATGTTTTTAACCGAAATGAAATCTGTCTACGCTGAAAATCGGCTTTGAATACGAACTTCATCGACTGGAAACGTCATAACTTTTATGATTAGCTTTGCTTACTTCTATCACAGTGTAGGTATAAGACAAGATCTTTATAATTACACAGGTTACCTAAAGATCGTCATAGTAGTCGTGTAGTAAAAGTAGTGTGGGGTAGGCTCTAGGCTTGGTGACTAGGCACATGAAGCGCCCTTTTCGCCAACCCCCGGGCATCCCCTCTACTGCATCCATCCTTCGCTAAGAAATCTGCCCGTCTTCTGTACAAATGCCAGAATATCGGGCCACCTCAGATTCAGAAGGTCCTCCATCTCAAAGGCTTCCTCTTCAAATACATCTCCTCTTGCCTCCTTACATGCTTCACATGATGAGAGAAAATGCGCCGATGTCTCGTCCTCGGAACAACATCGCTCGTACGTCGCGTCGTCCTTCACTCTCATCTTCGCCAGGTGTCCTTGTAGAACACAGTGTCCGGTTAGGACACCCCCTACGTATTCTACGAAGCAGCCAGTCCCTATTGGACTTGCTGTATCCTTTCACATACTCTTCCGCGTGTCTGGGCCCACTCTATTAGTCTAAACAATTACGCAAACATCGTAATGGGTTTGTTGCCCTTATTTCCTAGGCAAAAAACTAGGCTAATACTGACCCAGCAGAAATTAAAGTCATTTCGGGGGTTGCGATAATTGACCAATAGAACGGTTCCATGCTAGACTTTTGTGAGGAAGTGGAAGTTAGCTATCATGCAAAAGGACGGACGTGGAAGCGGAACAGTGATACTAACGGTGGCTTTTTGGGGGTCGGGTCGTTCGGTTTTGAGAGTTTGAAAATTAAGGATCTCAAGTGGCCCAGGCTAGGGAATCCGCAGGGCTATGAAAGAGTATAATTTGTAATATATGCATTTTCAAAGTTTTGCCTTTTTGGTCTTATGGGTTTCCCTATACCAAAAATCGCTAAATGACGTTTTTTCGAATCTCAACACAATGTTTAGTTTTTTTTGGCATCTTTATGGTCCCACCATACCGCAACTCAGTGCTTTTCTGGTTAAACTGTATACTTTGTAAAATATGAGTTTTCAAAGTTCTGCCAGTTTGGTCTTATGAATTCCCTATACTAAAAATCACTAAATGACGTTTTTCTGAATCTTAACTCAATTCGTGGTTTTTTTGTATTTGTATGACAAGCGCGGATCTGGGCCAAAATCTAGGGGGAATGGTCCACGAAAAAATTATTCGGGTATTTTTTGCTTTTCTAGGAGGGGCTAGTGATCTGGTTAGCCTTTTGTTTATTAACGAAAAAGGCATATATTTTTTTCTAGGGGGGGTAATTACCATGTTAGCCCCCCGCAAATCCGCGCTTGCCTGACATTCATGATTTATTGTGGACTTTACAAACGGCTTCTTACTCATATCTGGGCCACATAGTACAACAATATTTGACCTTTATTTGCCTTTTGTTTAATTAGAAAATTTGGTTCGTTTGGTTATCTTTTATAATTTTATAATGGTTAATATTGCGGCTTTTTAAATTTACCTTCAAAATATAAGGCCGCCAAAACCCGACATCTCGTAAATTACTAACTAACTCTGCTCTCTCACTAGGTTTTGTTCGAAAACAATATTTTGCTAATTTTTCTTTATTTATTTTTAATTTTTTTAAGGTTTAGTCCTTTATAAAGTTTAATTAAATTTATTTTCTAGAGCCTTGGCCTTAAAATTTCAAAGTTTACGAGAATTTCAAATATTGTTGTGTTTTTTAAAGAAGTTAAAAAACCAAACTATGACATTTTGGGCAAGGGGTGTCTTTATCGTCAATTTTTGTACACCAGAATGGAATACCTACGATAATTCCTGGGATATTTTCCAGTATTTGCCCAAATTTCAAAGGTATTTTCCTGTATTGCCCAAGTACTTCCACATATTTCCTAGTATTTCCCCTAGCATGTCTGTACACCAAAAGGAGATACGGAGCCACCCCTCGATTTTAGGTAATAACATAGAGTTCTTGATATGTAATAATACATGTCTTTTATAATTTAATTTACAACACACTCTATAAGACCTAATTACATAAGTAAACCATTTTATTCTGTTTGTATTATTGGAGTAGTAATGTTATTAGCTTATTGCATCAATAATAATGTATTGTATTCATGGATAATTAAACTAACTTATTATATTATTATATTGAGGTATACCGCTATTTACTCTAAAAATGTTTTCTAAGTCTATGTGGTAGATTTGGAGCTTCTCGCTTTACAGGCAGGAAAAGACCATGAAAATATTGTTTCAAAATCACTAAAAATTACAACATTTAAACGTCATATTTTTTTTAGATAGGGGTATTTCAAAGGGACTAATAGGAATATTATACAAAGGTAGTCAAATACACTTAAGACTTTACACTTATTTCAGCTTGATTAAACATGTTGAATGTTTAACAAGATAAATAGAGAGACCACTAATCTTGAAAGTATAGCTTAAAGTGTACAATATTAGATTTCCTTTCATATTTGATTAGATATACAGTATGTTCCCCTAAGTTGGAATCATATGGAAAACTATTTTGTTATTAATTTTAGGAAAAAAGTTATTCTTCATAAAAAGTTCTGTGTTATCTAAAACCTAGAATACAGTCATCAAATATCAAATTTTTCCAATGGTAAACGGGATTTGTAAAAAAATATGAGTTTTGCTCAAGAGTAAAGTACCTTTGTAAAATTTGACAATCTCGAAAAATGTTACTAAAAAAAGTTGATCAGGATGAAAAATTACGTTTAAATATGCAAGTACATCCATTTAAATTAAAACTTCAGATTATTTTATTTTTTACTAATATTTCTATTTTAAAAGAACATGTATCTCTTATGATTACGAAACACATAATAACCTTTTAGTTTTTCGATGTTTTCTAATATGCACTTATTACACGTTTTTATTGCAAAATTATTAGAAAACATCGAAAAGCTAAAAGGATATCATGTGTTTCGTATTTACAAGTTCATTCAAAATAGAAATAGTAGTAAAAAATAAAATAATCTGAAGTTTTAATATACATGGATGTACTTGCATATTTAAACGTAATTTTTAATCTTGATCAACTTTTTTTTTCTAAAATTAATAATAAAAAAGTTTTCCATATGATTCTAACTTAGGGGGACATACCGTATAAGCATATAATTAAAAAATAAAAAGGAAGATACAATTTGTTAAGATATCTTAGTTTAAGCGTCATCTTCCAGGCAGAAATATTTGTGGTATTGGAAGCCATCAATTTCCTTAGTCTACGCCTTAATTTAGCAATCCCAAGGTCTATCGCAATTTGAGCGGACATTCAAGCTGCAACCAAAGCGCTGAACTCCTACAGGACTAAGTCGAACATAGTTTGAAGATGTCAGGAGAGTTATGAATTCGCAAAGAAAAAATTTGTCTTTGTTGGGTTTTACGTCACTCTGACATATAAGCTAATGATTCAGCCGATAGACTTGTCAAGGCAGGTATTATATCGAGGAGGGTAAACAAGTTGACAAAAATCTCAGTGAGCCTAGTAAAATATCACTTTAACAATACTATGGTAAAGCCTGGCAGAGAAATGATGAGCAGTATTAGGGTACGGACATACCGAAGATACATGGATGAGCTCGGTGGAGGTCGCGGTTGCGATCGACGTTACATCGATACCAAGCAGAACATGCCAAAGATGCTTATTTTAGTCATGCTTTAGGGGTTCAGTGTTCTTTGAGGTTCCAGAGGAATTAATTCGGAAATGTATAGAAGTAAAGGTAGTGAATAAAGTGATTCAATGTCTGTAGGTGCAAAGTGGTGGATTATGTGTATTTCTTTAAATCTCAAGTTTGTGCTCATCCTGTGAACCAAAAAAGGCAATATCTGGGGGAATACCATCCCTTTTTTAAAGGGCTTCGTGATCATTCTGACAGATTCCATGATTATTTCGGCATGAGTCTAGATACATAACCAAAACCTCTCGAAGCCTTTGCACAACGAGAAACCACATAGAACTAAAAGATTAATACGTGCCACGTTCATTACTGACTGAGAGTGTCACGTTTACCTCGCGGCCACAGCTCGATCGCCGTATAAAATCACTGTTTTGTTCTGCCATCGACATCGCTGTAAACAGCGATGATAGGCGGCAAGGGTGAACGGGTGAAGCATTCTTGGTATGTGCGGTCTCATGCGAAAATAAAGGTTTGTTTTGACATCAATGTAGCGATCGCGACCGCAACCTCCACTGCGCTCATCCATGTATCTTTGGTAGGTCCGCATCTTTAGAAACCTACAGAACTTAAGGCAGCTGTGGCCAAAATATGATATTAAGAGAACAAATACTTAAAGTACAAGCGGGCAGCAAATCCTGGGAAATGTGACTTTTGGTTATTACATGTCACTGCTTCTTCATAGGTCTTTCATTATTTTGTGAATTCTTTGATCTCCTTGTATAATATTTATATCACTCTTTAAAAAGATTAATACCTAGGTATATTATACAGCATGTCAGAGCTGGCAAATTCCTTTCTTTCACACTGAGAGATTGTTACGAATAAAATTAAATTTTTTTCCGTAACGCGTTACTAACTAAATTAATATTTGCTTTAAAAAATAACTCTAAAAACACTCTACCTCTCTGTAGTCGGGTTAAGCTCAAGATTATTGATTTTATGCAGAGAACTAACTGCTGGGGAAGAGGTTCATTTTGAATTAGTTTCAGTTTCAGAATAGGATGAAGTGAGTTGTCTGTCTTTTTTTTCATTCGGGTGAAACAGGGATAGAAAGAATTTTCTGGTTGTTCAACTTACGTACGACCGTGATTGCGTAATAGGCTGTGTTGTATTTTAACCTAAAAAGCTTTGTTTTGCAAAGACTCTGAGATTGTTTACTAATTTATTTACCTATAAAACAATAAACATAAGTTTTTTGTAATTTAAATAAAGTGAATCAAAATTATTCAGTCATTTTTGATCTTATTAATTAATACAGATTTGTGTTATTCATTTTCTGAAGAATTAAGATTTTGGGGTTTTATGGAATCTGATTGGTCAGTTATTGCTATGCAGTTTGGGAGATTGAGAGGAATTTTACTAAAATCGTCCCTTTTCTGTTCGAGATCTTTGTCGAGAAACAATGTATTTTAATTATGTTATAACATAACCTTAAAAAAACTTTTTTGTTCGTCAAGCATATCTTGAAATTTTCTTTATAGGATAAATTAGAACTTTGCTCTAATTTTAATTAATGGTAATATGAAATTCAATTGCATATACCAGATTTTTATTTTTAATTAGGTCAATATGTTATAACATAATATATATATATATATATATATATATATATATATATATATATATATATATATATATATATATATATATATATATATGTATTTTTATAAAAAAAATTCTTTGCCGAAGAAATGTTATAATTTTTCTTTATGTCTTTAACAGACAATTATCTCTCTATTTAGACTACTTAATTTTTTTATAAAAATTTTGATTAGTTTCATATTTTTTTTGTGTTATGGTTCGAACTATGTTCGACAAAATATTTATATATTGGCTATATGGTATTTTGGTTATAATTTATATATAATGGGTTCACAATGTTGTGCCTACATGGGATTTCTAGAATCCAGATTATGATTTTAAGCTAGTAATTAATTATGCATCTCGCTCTCATTTCTTTGTTGGATAGCTTGGTACCAATTAACAATAGTCACTACGACATGACCATATGGTTAAATTTGAGTTTATAGTTATCATAACTATATAAACCTTTGGTTGAAATCTCAGAGTAATAACATATAAAGAGCAGTAGTAACCCCGGTTTCGGCGGTCATTCATTCATTTGTTGGTAAACAATGTAGCTTTTCCGCTGTTGCCGGCTCCTCTGCCTCTGTAAAATTTTATAAATAATAAGTAACGTTCAACTTCTTACCTTACCAAATTTTTAGTGCTTTGAGTTGGTTAGGGTATTTAAACCGTGCGATAATTTGTCATGCGCTTATTAGTCCGCGTCGCGTCGTTTTATGCTGTGTATTTCTTATTTCAATCTGCGATAAAAACTCATTTAGACAACATAATTTATGAACGGCCCCTTTTCCCACAATTTTTTCAGGACGTGGCAACAGGTGTATGACATCATATTAGGGCCGAGTTTCGTTTTGAGCTACTTGGACTATATCCCCACGCTACTATTTTCCGAAAACCGCATATTGATGCGACGTGCCATTAAAAAGTTAGCAATTTTTAAACTTTTTAACTGTCAAAAAACTGTCATTAGCATTCACGAATTTTGACTAAAATCTAATCAGCTCGTTGCAGTATCGAGTACTATTTTACCTGAAAATTTCATGTAAATCGGTTAAGCGGTTTAGGAGCTATCGCGTTACGTACAGATATACATACACACACAACACAGACAGACATAACGACGATATTGCTAGGGTAGGCCAAAATACACCCAAATAACATATTTTCGGTGTTATCTCAAAAAAAAATTTTTGTCGAAAACAATACCTTCTCTAGCCGTTGCTGTGCGGGCTAGGAAGGTAAAAAAGGGGCGGGCCGACTGCACAACAAGTAGTATAAGTAGTAGCCTTTAGACTGGATTGTTTAGTTTACACTTGAAAACGGTTGGATAGACTTACTTACTGAAACGTCCTGTTTAAAATAAACCAACACAAGAACATTTCATGTAAAAAAGAGCCAAGTACGCGAAAATGGCATTCCGTAAAAAGAATTGAGATAAAAGTAAGGTCAAGTTCTCCAATACAAATTTCATAATGAAATATTTTTACTAGTTGGAAATGTTTTTCTAAACTTTGCTATTACAGCCAATCTTCTTTATGTTCAATTAAGCACTTTGCCTGAGTCATTTACAGCCGTAATAGCCAAGTTTAGAAAAACATCTCCAAACTAGTTTCTTACTTTCATTTTGAAATTTGTATTGGAGAACTTGACTTTACTTTTATCTCAATTCTTTTTACGGAATGCCGCGTACTTGGTTATTTTTACATGAAATGTTTTTGTTATGATTTCACTTCTTTTTTAAAGGAATTGGATAATATTTAATTATGCGGAATATTGTTCAAAACTTTTGCAATGCCTTACTTAAAATATTTATTTTTTCCCATGGTTTTATCATAGCTGCTATCAGCCTTCCAAAGCTCAGCTCTCTAGTGTTTCTGAAAGTAGACAATGTTACTTTTGCATAACTTTACATGTATAGGGGAGGGAAGTAAATTAAAATTTTTGTGTTTTTAAATTTTTTCCTATAGTTTTATCATAGTTCCTATCAGTCTTCCAATGCTCAGCTCTCTAGCGTTTTTGGAAGTGGGTAATGTTACTTTTACATAACTTGACATTTATAGGGGAGGAGAGTAAATGCAAATTTTTGGGGTTTTTAAATTTTTTCCCATGGTTTTATCATAGTTTCTATCAGCTTTCTAAAGCTCAGCTCTCTAGCGTTTCTAGAAGTGGGCAATGTTACTTTTATATAAATTTACATTTATAGGAGAGGGAAGTAAATTAAAATATTGGTGTTTTAAAATTTTTTCCTATAGTTTTACCATAGTGTCTTTCAGTCTTAAAAAGCTCAGCTCTCTAGCGTTTCTGGAAGTGGGCAGTGTAACTTTTACATAACTTTACATTTATATGGGAGGGAAGTAAATTAGAATTTTGGGGTGTTATAATTTTTTCCTATAGTTTTATTATAGTTCCTATCAGGCTGCCAAAGCATTGCTAGAATTACATATATAGGGGAGTAAATTAGAATTTTGGGGCTTTATGATTTTTTCCAGGGGTTTGGTCATAATTTCATTCAGTCCGCCAAATTTCAGCTTAAAAGTAGGTCTGGAAGTACAGTAGAATTTTGGTGATCTATACATGAGTGAGTGAGTCAGTGAGTGAGTAGCAATTTCGACGTTTTTTGAAATTTCGTAACTACTTTACTACTCTATAGAAGTGCATGAAACTTGGAGGGGTTGTTAACTCTATAAAGTTCTACGACTGTGCAAAGTATGAGATTCGTACCTCTTTCCGAAGTAAAGCTTTAGATAGGACAAATATGGGCTGAAATGTTTCAAGAAAAGATGGTACGGCAGCGCGAACTTTGCGAGGCACTGCCGTGCCCTCAGATAAAGATAATAGAAGTCCAAAGTTTTATTTCTACTCAATCATTGTCTACGAGTTTTAAACCAAAGATTATTTTTTCACTTATATAATGGCAACAAGTTTAATTAGGTGGGTCCTCAAGTCGTGAACCCAGATATTCCTAAGCACTAAGGTCGACACTGACAGTAACATGTGTTTGTATTAAATGCAGTGTTGTCTTGGCCGTCGGACTCTGTATATTGAATTTTTGGTGTTTTTTTTCTGTGTGCCGAGTTTTATTTTTGTAAAAAATAAATTAGTTGGACGTAAAAATAAACAAGAAGTGCTATGTTTCTGAAAATATTGTGAAAATTCAGCCCAGTGTGGTTTTTTCGAGATGATTCCAGTGACGCAGCTATGTTGCCATCGCCGGGGATTCTGCAAATTCTAAGTTTTCAGGAATGACCGCCACGAATAGGGAAAATTTACAAGGGGCCGCGGTTTACTTCTTCTCTTTATATTATTATTACTCTAAGGTTGAAATAGAGTTAGACAGGTTAATACAGCTAAAATTTTATATAGCTATTGCTGATAGCTGGTTTGTTTTTTTTATATATTTTTTTTATAACCAAAATACACATTTTTGTTTTTTTATAAACTTAGGTTATGATTTGCGTCCAGAAAAGACAAATAATTTGGTGTGAATAGACTAAAGTTTTATTTGGTAATACTACAGGATTACTGTACAGTATGTACAAATTTTGATGAAACTTTGGAATATTTATATAGGGTGTTTTGATGGACCTGATCAGAAAATAAAGTTTTTTTTTGTTTTTATCAGTGGAAAATGATTGAAACCATAGTTGTATTTTAAAGATCACTTCAAGTATACTGCGTCTAACATTTCCTGGGTTAAGATTGTTTTGTTTTCATGTTATTTTTTTTCTAACCTCAATTCTCGACAAAACTATTATAACCTATGTAAATATTTTTTCACTATTGTATATCAAAAGAAACAAGGTTCTAAAAAGGAAGTATGTCTCTTTTAAGTTATATTTGAACAGTAAAATCTATAATTTTATTAATATTTTTTTTCTTGTTTATATTTGATCATTTGATTTTTATTTGTTCTTCTTTCTGAAACAAAATAAATGTTGAGGTTTGTAAACCAAAAGTAATCCTGATCTTTTATTTCGTTCCTGCATTGATACACTGGTCACATGGTGATAGTAAGGAAAATCTGTCACCATTGTTCTTAATTGTGTCAAAGTAAATAGAGGTCTATTATCATTTCAAAAATAGAAAATTGACAATATTTTTCTTAAAAGAACCTCATTATAAATAGCTCTACCTAGCCGAGGTAAATTTGGGGAATATTAAAACAACATCAATAATATTCAAAAAGTTATATTATATGAAAAACAATAATATAACAAAGTGGCCCCAACTCTATTTTAATTATAACAAGATGACGCGGTTATTAACCAGGGATAAAATACATATATAATACCCTGAGAGTTTCTCGTTCTTGTATTGAGACACCGCAACCTGCATATATGGAGGTTTTCCGAAAAATTTATGTGTGGCTTCGGTTGTTCAGTGGTAAGAATGTTTGCCTAGATAGCAAGAGACAAGGATTCGATCCCCGGCCGAAGCAGAAACTATTTTCTTATTTTTCTTTCTTTAATTTCACTTGTTGTTTATAGTTTTAGGTCCTTGCATTATTTGCAATTTGGTATTTGATAATTATATTGGCAATCGCCCATTTTGCGATCAGAGATTTTAACACACGAAAAGGTGATTTCATGTTTTCAGACGTTGATTCTTTACGTCTAATTTGAGTTATTATACCTTTGACGGTGGGAAAGAAAAATTAAAGAGATTAGTTGGATGACTTGGTCAAGTAAATACCCTGAGAGTTTCTCGTTCTTGTATTGAGACACCGCAGCCTGCAGATATGGAGGTTTTCCGAAAAATTTATTTGTTGCTTCGGTGGTTCAGTGGTAAGAATGTTTGCCTAGAGAGGAAGAGACCCTGGTTCGATGCCCGGCCGAAGCAGAAATTTTTTTCTTATTTTTCTTTCTTTAATTTCACTCGTTGTTTATAGTTTTAGGTCCTTGCATTATTTGCAATTTGATATTTGATAATTATATTGGCAATCGCCCATTTTGCGATCAGAGATTTTAACACACGAAAAGGTGATCTCATGCTTTCAGACGTTGATTCTTTACGTCTAATTTGAGTTATTATACCTTTGACGGTGGGAACAAAAAATTAAAGAGATTAGTTGGATGACTTGGTCGAGTTAATACCCTGAGAGTTTCTCGTTCTTGTATTAAGACACCGCAGCCTGCATATATGGAGGTTTTCCGAAAAATTTATGTGTGGCTTCGGTGGTTTAGTAGTAAGAATGTTTGCCTAGATATCAAGAGACCCGGGTTCGATCCCCGGCCGAAGCAGAAACTTTTTTCTTATTTTTCTTTCTTTAATTTCACTTGCTGTTTATAGTTTTAGGCCCTTGCATTATTTGCAATTTGGTATTTGATAATTATATTCTGTTTTGTTCTTAAAATGTATCTCCAAAAGATAAACTCTGGCTAAGATTATCAAGTTCTCTAAAAGTGTATTTTGATATATATTTTATGTTTTATAGAGATACATATTTATAGCCTTTTCAAAAAGTATCCATATGTTTGGCCTACTTTAACAAAGTTCTTTTCAGACCCTCTCTGAATTTACTAAAATTTTCTTTTAAAATTAAAATTGGTTATTATTGAATGGTTCAAAACTGTTTTTGGATTTTTTTCATGCAGATGTTAGTTTGATCAAATACTTTAATCTATAAGAATTTTATCAAAATAATTTTTGAAGTACAGCCAGAGATTATGAAATTATTGAGTTAAAGAATGCACAAACTTTATAATTTGTATCAATTTTTGGTTGGATTTTTTCCCGTACGTACTCTACTTAATTAAATGCTCTTTATTTTGCTTATTTGACATACAGTTTGGTCGTTTGGTTATTGCGGTTAACTTCAATGCCTGCAAGGGGCTTCGTTAAGACTATGGAAAGTAAATTGTCACTGTCCTAAGGATTGGGTTTCTGTAAACTCGTATCTACGCACTAATACGAAGTTCCTATAATTGCAGGACCCTTGCTTTACAATATGACTCCAATCCGAAATTCACGTTTCTCATTTCTATTGGCAAACCTCCAAAAGGGGTGCAAACACGTAGTTATCTAAGATTGTAAGAAAAATGTAGTAGGGTGGGACAAATCCAAAAACTTAAAAATAAAATAGGTATTCATTGAAATAAATTTAAAAACAAATTAAAACGAAAAAGACATCATACATACACATATTTTTTTTTTTGATTCTTAACCAAAATCTGCTTAAAACCTTTTCTTTTACTTTAATTTCAATTTTTTTCTGAAAAATGTCCGGCGTACACGCTCAGCATGTATAAACCATTTGATATACCCTCTATCAGTGTGGATTAAGCAAGTTTTGATTCTGCACAGAGTACTATAAGATCGTTTCACGTTACTACATGGCAATGCTAGCAGAATATGAAGGAAAAAAAATTCGCTGGCTTTGCAACTTAATAATAATTTAATAATCCGCATCTTAAATTTACTGAATGAAGTCTGGCATAACAAACGAATGTAGTGCCCCTGGTTCGAAAGCTGGTAGATTTTCTTCGGAAAAGCGATGCTTTAGAGACATTATTTATGGCTGGACACACAACAAACCATGAAAAAAAAGGAAAATCATAAATTTTCAATGTTATTAAGAAAAACAAATAAAAAGTGGGGCAAGGTTGATCAAAACACACGAAATTTCCGAAATTACCCGGACCCGCTTGAGTTTGAGAAGCCACTGAAGCCTTCGAGAAGCTTGTGCGTGGCATATTTTTCTTACCTTTGGTTGCGTACGTACGCACGTTAAGCAGAGCAACGTTACGTCGCGCTTTATGCGCAACGTACGTCTGTGAAATACTGGGCATGTGCACAATGCAAAAAACGTTCGTTACGTCGAGATACGTGTCATGGTTTATAACCCCTAAAGTTTAAAAAAAAACATTTCGAAACTAGTAAGAACCTTTTATTTTAAAATTTGTAATGGAGAAATTGGCTTTACTTTTATCTCAATTCTTTTTACCGATTACCATTTTCGCGTACTTGGCTTTTTTTTACATGAAATATTTTTGTTATGAGTATTTTATTACCTCTAAATCCAGATTCAATACAAAAAAATTTTAACAACTTAAGGGCGCGTTGATATAAAAGTGCGAATACACCAAACTGCTCCGCAAATGCGCCTTGAATTCGTTTCAGCGAACTTTCTACGAGCCACGGAAAAACAGCAAGCACACACAACAAACTGCAGATGCCGTCCTAAAGCCACGATCCTAAACACACAGGATTGCCTATTAGCTCAATTCTTTCAGCGGTAGGCGGCGCCTTGCTTACGTCAATAGTGGACCTCTGCTCAGCGCGCTTCATTTAATACACATTGCAATCGTGAGATTTTCCCGCTTTTTTCTTGCTTATTTGCAAACAAATTTTTTATTCGTGTTCGTAAATATAATTAATAATTTCATTCATTCAAAACAAATGATTTGATAAATCAAGAGTTTGCTCTGCGAGAGCTAAATTTTCCTACCAGACGATATGTTGAAGTTTCTTTTTTATATAGTTGAAAGTTTGAGAATAGAAGTAGGATTTTTTAAAAAAGTTTAATCAATTTAGATCATTAGATATATAATGTATTTTTTTTGTTGCGGACATAATAAAATACACTTATATTATGTAGTAACAAAAAGGTATTTACTTGATATGACCGATTTAAAACTAGAAGGCATTTTATCATACAATTTATACAAAATACAAATTAATTAATAATCTTTTTTTGATTACTTTAATGAGCAAGGAGTTTCCAAAAATGCAAAAGAAAATTAAAAGTTTGGTTATATTTCTACACTGAAAGAGGGAACACAAAGCTTTTATTTCAACAATAAATTAATGTGCTTTCTTTAGATCAATTCACTTAATTCACATTTCTAAAGGTTTATTTACCTCCCAAATAGTCAACCACACCGTCAAATTAATGAAAAAACGCAAAAAAACCGAGATAAAAACGTCAAAAACACCATAAAATTACACGAACTCTTAATACAAACAAAGCAACTGATCCGCTGGTGACGTAAGCAGGCTGTGTTCAACTCGCTTGAGCGACGCTAACATAGAGTTAATTGGAAATAAGCAATCCTGTGTGTTTAGGATCTACGAACCCGTGTTGCCGGATCAAAAAATAGAAAATCACCAGTTTAAAAAAAAATCGTATATTTATACTAGAGACCCTGTATGTAGACACGACATATTAAAAAATACATTAAGATACAAACAATTTTGTACTGGTTATTGCCAACGGCGCCCATTTGCCGGGCATAGCCGAGTAGCTAAGCTCGAGACTTTACGTTTTCCAACCCGATTCAGTAGACAGTGAATCAAGCAATGAAGTTTTTTAAGCATTAGACGTTACAGTCGCGTAATAAATTAGATACTGTTTGTTTGATATACTTACCTAGGTTACAGAGTTTTTCATAGTCAATAAGAAGAAATTAATAACAATATATTTTTTTTCAAATTTTAATTTAATTAGGACAGGGTCAAAAAATCACCAGAATTCAATCTTTTTAAAAAGGTTTTCTCCATTTCACTAAATGGATTGCAAAATCGCCAAATCTGGTGAATTTTTACCAGACCTGGCAAAGCTGATGCGAACACACAATAAGGAGCCGAAGAAAGCTGGTTTTCTTCAACTTGAGAACACGAAAACAGTTGGAATATGTGTTTGCCAGTCGAGTGTGAGCGACGCATATACCACGCGCGAGCGGGTCCATATACGTAATATTCCAATACTCCCTGTTGCCCATTTACCCAATGTTTGGCATTTGATGCAAACATTCAGAAATAAAGATACGAAAATTGCACAGATACCAAATTTACATAGATAGAGTTTTTGTCAGCTGTACGCCGATGATTTGACGTAACGAATACAAGAATAAAATAATATGCATGAGTAAAAGTATAACCAATCAGGACATTTTATCTTAAGGACCGCAAAAAGGATAGATTTATACCCATTGATATTGCTATTTCAAATATGTTTGCATTCTGCACCTTAAGGTACTGTAGGTATTTCAGACAAAAAAGAAAGGAACAGGTACGAGCAGTGTCGGTAACTTTGTTCACTTATTCACTGGAGTCCCAATAGAACGGAGAGCAGCCAGAGGGGTATCCTTATTAATAAAGAAAAACCTCAAACACAAGATTACAGACTACTAGTGCATTAACGAAAACTTACTTCGAGTTAACATGAAGATGCTTGGACACAATATAAGCATAATAGCAGCCTACGCACCATCAAATGACGAAACGGTAGCTATAAAATAAATGTTCTTCGACCAACTTGATGAGACTATCAGTAAAATCGGCAATAACAGGGAAATAATTATGCTTGGCGATTTTAATAGTCAAACTGGTAGACAAAGCCAAAGCAAAGTGGTAGGACCATTTGGAGAGCAAGTAACAAATGAGACTGATACAATTGTGTGAAACCCATAATCTTAAAATAAATAATGGTTTTTTAAACATAAGAATATTCATCGATATACCTGGATTCAGCCAACAAGAAATCTTAGATCAATCATTGATTATGCTATAGGTGGACAACAGTCGGATCTAAAGTGGTATGATGTGCGCACACTTCGTGGTGTTACCTGTGGATCTAACCACCATCTGGTATAAGCAAAAATATTATTCCCTGTAAGAAAAACAAATAAGGGCGAAAGTATTAGAGAAAATGAAAATCTAGAATGCATCGAAGACAATCAAAAATACAACTTTAGAAGTCTAGAAATCGAAAGTACTCAAAGATTGTATCAGAACCGATTAGATGAAAAATTAATAAACACAGATCATTCGAAGAGATATATACAAACATAGTAAAAAGCTTGAAGGAAGCAAGCAAAGAAGCTGTTGGATACCAAGATAATAGAAATAACAATAAGATGTGGTGGACGGAAGAAATACAGGAAACGGTCAAAGAGAAAAAACGCACATGGCTCAGTATTAAAGAGCAAAGAGACCTAGAAATCTACAGGAATTCCAGAAGACAGCTAAGAAATTTGATACGCACAGAAAATAATGAAATGTTCGAGCGCAAATGCCACGATATAAATTCACACGTAGGAGGTGGGCAGAATTCTGAATTATGGAAATTCATTTCTACAGTAAAAAACCCAACAAAAGAAAAAATAAACATCCAGATCATCAAACCAGAACAATGGACAGAACTCTACAAGGGACTGCTGCAGGAGACGAGATCCGAATATCTGTCAGCCTCTTCGAGGAGAGACATAGAAGTACATGGAGAGGAAGTAATCATCGAAAAAGAAATGATAAGGAATAGTATTAAAAAGCTTAAATCTGGAAAAGCTAGCGAACCTGGGGAAATATATGCTGAAATGCTCAAATATGGATCAGAGAAACTACTCGAAAATCTCACACATATTATCAATCAATGCATAAACGGACATCCAGTACCTGATGATTGGAAAATTGCATTTATATCTTCAATACATAAAAAAGGAAATAAGCTGGATTGCAACAAGTACAGAGGAATTTCAGTAACCAGTACTCTAAGTAGATTATACGGTAGGATTCTTAGAGATCTAATAGAGAATGATTTTCATGAACAAGAAGAAGAAAAGCAAAGTGGGTTTCGTGCAGGCAGATCTTGTAGTGATAATGTTTTTTGTCTTAAACAAGTAATTGAGAAAAGGAGCGCCAGAAATATAGAGACTCATGTTAACTTTGTGGACCTACAAAAAGCATATGATACTGTTCCAGTAGAAAAATTATGGATAGTGTTAGAGCAGACTAATATCAATCATACATACATAAAATCGATAAAAGAACTATATAAAGGGGCAACATCTAATATTAAAATTGGAAATCGAGTTTCAAAAGAATTCCTGGTAACGAAAGGCTTAAGACAGGGATGTTGTATCCCTCCAACTATTTTTAAAATATATATCTCATTAGCTCTAAAAAACTGGAAAAGCAAAGTACACGGCATGGGAATACAACTTAACGACCGATTTACCATATACACACTACAGTTTGCTGACGACCAAGTAGTTGTAGCTAATGATAAAGAAGACATGGACTATATGATGAGAAAGTTAACGGAAGAATACCAAAAGTGGGGGTGAACGTGGACAAGACACAGTACTTATGTATTGGAAACGAATCAAGTGAATTAGAACTAGAAAATGGACAAACAATATCTCCATATAATGAGTATCTATACTTTGGTGTTACATTTAATAAGACGGGAACAGACTGTAAAGAACTGGAAAAAAGAATGGTAAAAGCAAAAAAGGTTATTGGTTGTCTTAACAGTATTTTATGGAGAAGAGAGATAAAAAAGAATGTAAAATTTAACATATATGAAACAATGGTGAAAAGCACGCTGTTGTATGGAATAGAGAGAGTCGCGTAACAGAAAAATACAAAGCAAAAATGGAAAGTGTCGAAATGGATGCAATAAGAAGATCAATGAGAATATCTAGAACAGATCATATAAGAAATGAGATCATAAAAGAAAGAATGGGAATCGAGGGAAGCATAACGGATGACATCACTAAAAGGCAACTGATATGGTACGGCCATGTACAACGGATGAGCGACGAAAGATTACCAAAGCAGGTCCTAGAATGGCAACCAATAGGGCGCAGAAAAAGAGGGCGTCCTAAACTGGAATGGCAACAGTCAATCCAAAAATCAATGAGTCAAAAAAACCTGACGGAAGATGACTGTCAGAATCGAAGGAGGTGGAGAATAGGCGTCGGACAACGTAGAAAAACGTTCTAAACCGACATAGTAGTAGTAGGTATTTCGATAATACGTACTATATGGAAAAAATATGCATATGTCTTTTTTGCTTAAGGATCGCAAGGACTCATGTTTGCATCATGAATTGGCAGTTACCGTGGGTATTGGAATATTATATATATGGGCATATACGAAGCATTCCCGGAGCAGTTTGGTGGAAACAGACTTTAAAATAATCTTAGTAAGTACGTGAGTATATTGTATAATTTGAAGTATACAGATAACAGGTCCAACCAACCTAATTAACTATTATTGGGTCAAAGTAGATATTCATGTTATGTAGTCAAAGAAATAGTTTGAGGCCCTTGTTGGGAGGCTCAAGGCTTTGTGTGAGGGGTGCTATTATTAATTTGATTCCAGTTAATTATATTTAATGTTTAAACAAAAAAATTATCGGCAAAGCTTAAGAACAATTTATTTATTTATTTATTTATTTATTTATTCCAACAGTATCTACAGCAAAAAGCCAATTACAGATACTTACTTACATTAAAAAAAAAAAGATTTTATACAATACGTCACTTGTACAGATGATAAATAACAAAAAAATCAAATTACATAATTACTTATTGATTAACTAAGAAAAAGAGATGATTCTTTGACTTATTACAACACTAATAGTTTTCTGCATAATATGGTTATGCAAATAATTCTGTATTACCATTGAGTTGTATAAGGCCCTGATAGAAGTCAATGTGTATTACCGATTTATATATAAGTTTATTCTATATATTACACTGCGACATACTAGTAAAGTTTAACTATTGAATAACTAGGAGATAAGCAAAAATCGACATTTTGTAACAGAGAAAGTTAGAAATTAAAAAACAACAATTTCTACACAATATAAGTTACGGTAACTTGTAAAAGCCAAAAATGTGCCTACCAAAACTTAATTTCATAATTTTTAATTTAATTTTTTGTCAGGTCAGAGCTTTGGCTTATTTATAAAGATAATTAACTACCTTAAATTAGAATACAATAACACCAGCTTTTTCCAGAAAGTATTTTCAAAGAAGTCATTTTTATACATTAATTAAAAAAATAAAATATGCATTTAATAAATTGTGGATTACCGAACTCCCATTTTGAAGAAATAGTGCATTTTAATTGTATCAAGTATCGTTTATTTTCTGTAAGTCTGTGGTTAATTCGGTTTACTTTATAGGTGTCAAGGCATCCAAAAGAGAAGCCAACAAGAAGTCGAGCTGTCAATATTTAAAAGTTGTCATAAAATAAGCTAAATCAACCATATGCACTTATCCTGGAGCAAACCATAATATATGGAAAAAAGTTTTAGGGCAGATAGGGATAACTGTTAACAATGAAAAGCTATACAGGTAGATTAAATGCTATAGGGGTCATAGAATTATTGCTGTGCTTAATGTGTGTAAGAGAGAAAAATATATTTTGGGCGGTGTCTTGAAATATTTACCGTTGTTTTAGCCCGGTACTCGGGTGATAGTGGGAAAGTACGGGAATACATCGTGACCTCTTGTCTAAATGACGTTTTTTGTCATTCCGTCTTGTTCAGCGAAACAGGTGAGAAATGGGTATTCGTTTTTCACGCAACTTCTAGCTCCAGCCGTATTATATTTGTTCGTATTACATTTTAGCGTTCAGGAAAAAGTACAGATGGCTCAATGGTCTTTCGCGGGAAATAGCTGTCAAGATGTGACAAATTTACTTGTCGCGTTTGAGGCAAGGTATATTACAATCCGTAGCACGGTCCTAAAAATAGTTACCCATTTCCAACGAACAGAGTGTGTCAATTTTCGCCACAAATGCAGTGGTAGAGAGGTACCTCCTGTTCGCGAACTGGTAGGTAAAAGGGAACGGCGCAAGTCTATGACAAAAAAAAATTCAGTTTGATCCTCTGAAAAGAGTCTACTCAGATACAACTTTATTATATAACTCCACTTGTAGTATCTCATGATTTTTACACAAAATTTTTAAAAAATTGTTTGTTTTAATTTTTACTACACGATGCTCTGACCAAGAGTTTTTGGGAAGAAAACCCTTAAAAAACTCAGTTAACGTATTTTTGATTATTTCTTGCAGCGGGTTATTTAAAGTCACCACCCTGTATAAAAACAATGTACGTGGAAATGGAAGGGAGACGAATAATTATTTCTTCTTGTTCTTTCAGCCAATTATTATTGGGCGCAACAAGTAAACTGTGGGCACAAATCACCAATTTGTTTGGTAATCCATGCCGTGGGTGTCTAAGAACTTCCCTTAACAAGAGCGTCGAACAATTTGGATCGACTCTAAAACTTTTTTTGTATGATGTATATGTCCCTATCTACTGTGTGTCTAAAATAAAAATCCTTTTTGAAATATCGTTCAAAGACAACGCAGAAGTTTGGAGTATTTGACAAAGTCCTCCTCCTGTTGTTACCTCATTTTACCGGTACATCTGCAATGCTAAGAATTTTTAATAATTTAGACGATTCTCAAAAAAAGAAAATTTACAAAAATAACAAAAATAACTACTTAGAACTAGTAAATTCGCAATAAACGTACGTAACTACTGTCGAAATAGCACAAAACTGTGTGTCTATTTGTGTGGCAGTTTTTGCTCCACTATAGTTTCACTTGTGCGCGTTTCTACTTTTGAGTTAGTATCTACTGTGAGTTTGATTCACAAAAGTATCAATTTCCCCACGAGGAAAAGCCTTTAAAAACCACTAAACTACATTTTTCTTAAAACTGACAAGATTTTATATTTTGGGGGATGATATTAAATAGCCTGGGTGTTAAGTACAGAAAACTCCTTTGTTCACATATTTTTTACCTCTAAAAACGGTTACTGCATTAAATGATCTCACAATGTAGGATGAAGGATTTGAAACTAGACATTCCTGAGGTTTTTTATAACATCTCAAGGTCATTCTATAACAGAAAAACTGCCTGATATTTATGACACCACTTATGCGATACAAGTGGTCTGTTGAAAAAGCATATTCTGGCCAAAAATTAATTTAAGAACCCACTTTTGAATTATGTCTAAACTTTTTAAGTGTGTCATTAAGACGCCTCCCAATCGATAATTCCATAAGTAAGATGTGTTTGTACTAGAGCATAATACAAAGTTTTTAGCTGTGTAAAGGACGAAAAATCTTTTAGATATCTGAATTTTGGTAAAGTTCCTCTAATCTTTTGGACAATGTAAGTAACATGTGGTTCCCATCAATGATTATTATCTATATCTATTCCTAGATATTTAATTGTTTTGTTGAAGGTATTATGTAAGTATCTACATTTATGCCTGGGAAGTCTGTGTTGGCCTGAACATAAGCCATACATTTGGTTTTTTCATAGTTCACTGTAAGAAGGTTATGACTAAACCAGTTTTTTATTTCAGTAAATTCTCTTGCAGCTTGTTCTTTAACATCATCCCAAGTTTTTCCTTTAAACAAAACAACAATATCATCAGCAAAAGAAAGTATCCGCCCTGCCGTCTCCATCCTCAATAATCCATTGAGATAGGGGACGAAAAGGACTGGACCCAACACTGTCCTCTGTGGTATACCATAATATACAATTCCAGCATTAGTTAGTGTATCCCCGACTTTGGTATACTGCACTGTGACTTAAATAACTTTTTAGAATTTTCTGTATTTTTCCCCGTAAACCATACTTCTCAATTTTTCTTAAAAGCAGCTCATGTGATACTCTGTTAAATGCTTTGGCTAAGTCGACAAAGACACACAATGTGGGACTATTTTTATCAAGATTTTTGTACATTTGTGATGTAACCTTCCATAAATCCGTATTGAAGTTCTGAAATTAATTTGTATTTTTTAAGAAACTTCATCATTCTTTTTTTAAGAATTTTTAAAAAATTTTGATAAAGTGATATTGGTCTATAATTAGCAACATCGAGTTGATTGCGCGCTTTAAATATTGGAGAGATAACACCAGTTTTTCGAGATTTAGGAAAATTGGCCATCAAGGCCGGGGGATTTTTTTGATTTTAAGTTTTTAATTATTTTTATTATTTCTTGCTCGGATGTCGAACTCAGATACATGCTGTTTTCCAGTTCGGGCTCATTGGCAACAAAATTTTGTGGCTGTGTAATTTGTTTAGCAAAGGTTTTACCTGTTGTTATCTTTACTAGAGTGCTTTTGGTCAGGTTTTTGCCACTCTGTTACCTTTACCTTTATCCTGCGCGGCCACAGCAGCGCTCTCTCATGATGTTGTCTTTCTTTAAGGTAACGAAAGGCGCTAATTAGAGCCGAGTAACGGTTACGGCCCACTGTATCGCGTATCAAACCAACTCAATTATGGTGATATGTGATTCTGTGGTACCTAGGGGATTTATTGATTAGAAAGTTTATTTTCTTCTTATTGTTTTTTATTCTTTAGATAATAGCATGGCAGACCGCGGCTGTGCCCGCGCTGTATAAAGATAAGTGTGACAGACTGGCGTCAGACTTACCTTTATGTCACCTGACCAAAACATCCCATTGTTTGATGGGTTAAATCAGCTTAGTTGTTTTGTATGCAAGCCACGCCTAAGCCACACTGAGGATGGAAATTTCTTTTTCCGAAACACCGGTGTCCGTGGTTAAACCCCTTTGAAGTTGCCTTTAGTACTTTCTTAACCCATTGTTTTTGATTCCGAACCGATGTAACCTTGTAACTTGTAGTCAGTTGGATCTACCTTGTATCTTGTCGTCAGGCAAGCCACGTAGAGTACGAAATTACCTTTTTCCGAAACACCGGTGTCCGTGGTTGACAATACCCCTTTGAAGTTGTCTTTCATATTTTGTTAACATTGCTTTCAGTTCCGAGTCGACGGCGATGACATGGAGACGGTGATAATATGGTCTAGTTAAACTGTGACGAAATGTCTTTTTTCCTTGCAGGCCGGTGGATGTTTTCATCTCGCCATGGACTTTTTCATTCATTATGATTTACCTTGTAACTTGTAGTCAGCTGAGGATGGAAATGCCTTTTTCCAAAACACCGGTATCCGCGGTTAACTATAACCCTTTGAAGTTGCCTTTCATACTTTGTTAACCCTAATATCTAACTAACTAATATCTGTAAAGGAGTTTTTGGTTTTTTTTTTATAATTTACATCTTTTTTTATTAAAAATTTAAATGCCAGCCACATCTCCTTTATGAAACACATTCTGGTCTGGCAGTGTGGCGATTTCAGAAATCTAATTAAACCACATGCATCCAAAAACAAAATAACAGTGGCACGTTGGTCCGTGAACAATGCAAAAAGGGCCCTACTATAAATATCAGGTGACAATTAGGCATTCTTCGAGTTCGGTCCACTGCAAGGTCCAGTTTTATAATCATATACGTATGCCAGTGACGTATCTTGTCAGTATTCATGCAAAAGTCAGATCTCTATAAAATAGGACAAGTTCTTTACCCTTTGTGTCCGGAACTAACATATTCCATTTAAAACAATTTTTCTATTTAAAAATCATATTTTATAGCTGAAAGTAATCAACTCAACGCCAAATAACTTTTCAATGCTTTAATGCTTCTGTAGTTGAATGAGATCGCGTATCTCCTGAGACGTCCACCCAAGTTTCTGAAATTTGGGTGAACGCCTCAGGAGAGATGCGATTACATTGTTTAAAACATTTATATTTGGTGGCCTACAAGAATTAGTGTTAAATTAATTAATTAATTAATTAGATTTTTTTACCATAAAATTTGTAATTATATATTACCTATAATAATAAAAAGTTATAGTAATATAACTAACGTGTTTCTTCGCGACTATGGTTTATGAAAAAACAATATATCTTTTCATTCAGACAAAGTCCAACCCAACACAAAAAACAGTTAAACTACACATAGTTCTGTACGCTGAGATGTACAATGTGTAGGAACTTGTTAGTTCTTTGTTGTTTTTATGGAGTACTGTGTGCAAACAAATCATAAAATCAAAATTAAAAATAAATAGAAGGCACTGCTAGCAGTAAATATTAGCAATGGTGACGCCACACATAACCAATAAGACTAGTCTAACAAATTATTAAATTGGTGGTTTTATGAAGCGACCACTAGGACACAGTGTTCAAGGAATCTGAAATACATCTGAGTATTGCCATCGATGCCGTTAACCAAGGGAACAACATATAATTATGATAGGCTGAATGAATGAAGCGCCCTTTTCGCCAACCCCCAGGCATTTCCCCTACTGCGTCCTTTCTTCGCTAAGGAATCTGCCTGTTGTCTTACAAAGGCCAGAATATCGGGCCACCTCAGATTCAGAATTTCCTCCGTCTCAAAAGCTTTCTCTTCGAATACCTCCCATTTTACCTCCTTAAGCATACAGCTTCACAAGATGAGAGGAAATGCGCCGAGGTCTAGTCCTCTGCACAACATCGCTCGCACGTCGCGTCCTCCTTCACTCTCATCTTTGCCAAGTGTCCCTGTAGGACGCAGTGTCCGGTTAGGACTCCCACTATGGCTCCCACCTCTCTTCGTGTTTCATAGAGCAGCCAGTCCCTACGGGACTTGCTGTATCCTGTCACATACTCCTTCGCCTCTCTGACGTTTCCTGTGTTGGTCCATTCCTTTTCTATCTCTGGGTCCACTCTGTTAGGGCCGACTTCATTTGCCCTCTTGTGAGCCCCAGGAAAGGCTCTTGCTCGACCCATATCTGCCGGGATCCACCCCTGGCGAGTTCGTCCGCTTTCTCGTTTCCTGGGACTTCCATGTGGCCTGGGATCCATACCAGCTCCACCTCTCTTACTCCGACCAACTCCTGAAGTGCATTCGCGTACTCCTGCACCAAACCCGCGGACATGGTTGGTTTGCACACTGCTTTCAGCGCAGCTTAGCTGTCTTCCTCCCATGTTCTGCCGCTCCACTCTGAAAGTAGGTAGGTGAACCCTGTTATAATTAAAATAGAGTTGGGGCCACTTTGTTATATTATTATTTTTCATATATTTCCCCAAATTTACCTCGGCTAGGTAGAGCTATTTAGGGTCGTGAGGTTCTTATAAGAAAAATATTGTCAATTTTCTATTTTTGAAATGATAATAGACCTCTATTTACTTTGACACAATTAACAACAATGGTGACAGATTTTCCTTACTATCACCAAAGATATCACCATGTTACCAATGTATCAATGCAGGAACGAAATAAAAGATCAGGATTACTTTTTGTTTACAAACCTCAACATTTATTTTGTTTCAGAAAGAAGAACAAATATAAATCAAATGATCAAGTATAAACAAGAAAAAAAATATTAATTTTTTGTTGAAACTCAGTTTCTTAAAAAGGTACTAAAAAATATGATAATAATAAAATTATAGATTTTACTGTTCATATATAACTTAAAAGAGACATACTTCCTTTTTAGAACCTTGTTTCTTTTGATATACAATAGTGAAAAAATATTTACATATGTTGTAATAGTTTTGTCGAGAATTGAGGTTAGAAAAAAAAATAAAAACAAAACAATCTTAACCCAGGAAATGTTAGACTCACTATAATTGAAGTAATCTTTAAAATACAACTATGGTTTCAATCATTTTCCATAGATAAAAACAAAAAACTTTATTTTCTGATCAGGTCCGTCAAAACACCCTATATAAATATTCCAAAGTTTCATCAAAATTTGTACATACTGTACAGTAATTCTGTAGAATTACCAAATAAAACTAGTCTATTCACACCAAATTATTTATCTTTTCGAGACACAAATCATAACCTAAATTTATAAAAAAACAAAAATGTGTATTTTGCTTATAAAAAAAAAATTAAAAAAAAAACAAACCAGCTATCAGCAATAGCTATATAAAATTTTAGCTGTATTAACCTGTCTAACTCTATTTCAACCAAAGGTGCTTATGATACCTATAACCTCAAATTTAACCATGTGGTCATGTCGTAGTGACTATTGTTAATTGGTACCAAGCTATCCAAAAAAGAAAGGAGCAGATGCAGGATTAATTACTAGCTTAAAATCATAATCTTGATTCTAGAAATCCCATGTAGGCACAACATTGTGAACCCATTATAAATAAACTATAACCAAAATACCATATAGCTAATATATAAATATTTTGTCGAACCTAGTTCGAAACATAAAACAAAAAAATATAAAACTAAACAAAATTTTTATAAAAAAATTAAGTAGTCTAAATAGAGAGATAATTGTCTGTTAAAGACATTAAGAAATATTGTAACATTTCCGCGGCAAAGAAAATTTTTTTATAAAAATATATATATATATATATATATATATATATATATATATATATATATATATATATATATATATTTATGTTATAACATATTGACCTAATTAAAAATAAAAATCTGGTATATGCAATTGAATTTCATATTACCATTGGTTAAAATTAGAGCAAAGTTCTAATTTAGCCTATAAAGAAAATGAAATTTTCTTTATAGGCTTCATAGCCATGCTTGATGAACAAAAAAAAAATTAAGGTTATGTTATAAAATAATTAAAATACCTTGTTTCTCGACAAAGATCTCGAACAGAAAGGGGACGATTTTTGTAAAATTCCTCTCAATTTCCATAACTACATAGCAATCACTGACCAATCAGATTCCATAAAACCCCAAAATCTTAATTCTTCAGAAAATCAATAACACAAATCCGTATTCATTAATGAGACCAAAACTAACTGAATAATTTTGAGTCTCTTTATTTAAATTACAAAAAACTTATGTTTATTGTTTTATAGGTAAATAAATTTGGAAACAATCTTTGCAAAACAAAGCTTTTTAGGTTAAAATACAAGACGGCCAATTATGCAATCACGGTCGTACGTAAGTTGAACAACCAGAAAATTCTTTCTATCCCTGTTTCACCCGAATAAAAAAAAAGGACAGACAACTCACTCGATCCTATTCTGAAACTGAAACTAATTCAAAATGAACCTCTTCCCCAGCAGTTAGTTCTCTGCATAAAAACAATAATGTTGAGCTTAACCCGACTACAGAGAGGTCGCCTGCAAATTATTTACAAGATATTCTAATTAAACTCTTTCACGTAAGATGTCGCTAGAGGTTATTTTTTAAAGCAAATATTAATTCAGTTAGTAAAAACGCGTTACGGAAAAAAATGTAATTTTATTCGTAACAACCCGGGGCATAACGAGCATCAACTAATTCAAAATGAACCTCTTCCCCAGCAGTTAGTTCTCTGCATAAAAACAATAATTTTGAGCTTAACCCGACTACAGAGAGGTCGCGTGCAAATCATTTACAAGATATTCTAATTAAACTCTTTCACATAAGATGTCGCTAGAGGTTATTTTTTAAAGCAAATATTAATTCAGTTAGTAAAAACGCGTTACGGAAAAAAATTTAATTTTATTCGTAACAACCCGAGGCATAACGAGCATCGACTTTTTTAACTGTTTTAAACTAGGTGGCATCATAAGTGCCTAATTAATATTCTCTACAGTGCTCTACCTTGTCGTGACACCCAGCTGGGCACCCTTATGTCGTAGCGTCTTTCAATTAACAAGGAAAATTGATTAATGGTGTATGTAATATTTAAAGTCATTTTTTAGTAAAAATAATATCATATTAGAATTGTATTGTATGTCGGTATTAGCGAGTTGTTAGTTGGCTTCGAACGAAATCGTGAAATTCGAAATAAAAGAAGTTTTCATTACCGCCCTTTGTGTAAATATGCTACAGCTTTCGCTCCCTCTGAAAAAATTTAAATTAGAGAGGACTTTTTAAATAAAGTCAAATAAAGAGTCGCTTCAAATTACGTTTGCTCTGTACGAGTTCTGTCTTTTTTCTGAAAATAATATTGACATTTAGCCAAAGGGTTTACAACCCTTGTATTTGTAAAAGCCATCTGTGTGGGTTTTTTGAGACTTTAATTTGAAAAGAAATTTTGATTAACCCTATTGATTTAGGTTAAAAAGTAGAAATAAGTTTACAAAAATCTATGTGTTTCTCTTTTTTTTTGTCAAATTATGGAGAAACGAGAAGAAAGCTCTAATTTTTCAATATCCAGTAATTAATTACAGTAATATACAGTGCACGGAGAAAAAATTACATAGTTTTAGCCCCTTGTTATCTTTTTGTTATCTTATTTTTCTTATTTATTCATTGCCCTTACGCCACCAAATTCTCTCTGTTATCTTTAATGTTGAAATTTTTGACACGACGTGATATCGTCCCTTCCTCTTTTTTATATAAAAGCTTGGTCAATCCTCCGACAGATTTAAATAACAGTCTGGGATGTCCTTTTTGCATCCTTCGGGATTTTCCGAACGAAATACTTTCTTCGTGACGTTTGATGCGAATGGTGTCTAGTTACATGTTTGGAATATTGATGATCACCGCAAAAGCACTGATTTATACTACAAACATCGGTAAAATTTAATGAAACACTCGGGATTATGTTTTGCTACATTAAATTTTTCTTAAAACAAATCCGATCCCTTATCATTTATTTTATGCAAATGGACCACGCACACTTTAAATGCCGTTTTGATTGGTGCAAAAATTAAATGAAGGTCTAGTATTTTTGAGTCCTAACCAAATTTTAACTAAGACAAAATTACGTAAATCCCATTGACCATTTTTCGAGATACAACAGTTTGTTTATTGGTATTAATAAAAAAAACAAAAACAAGATGTAAATACAGGTTTGTAAAAAAATCAAACTTCTTTTGCCTTAAGCTTTCCAAGCAGCGACATATGATTTTCCGCCACAATAAGTTCTCCAATGGCGGCACTTCATTTGGCGTAGCGTTTTGGTTAACCATTTCGCTGTATTTGACTATAAATTTGGTGTATAAAGTAAATTGTTTAAACATGACATACATACACAAAATCGAAATTAGCAAAAACGTAAACAGGCTAAATATTTTTGCTTATTGGCTAACTAGTAAAAAAATCCATTTTTTCAACAAAAATCACGTTTCACTTCCACTATTAAAGCAAAACATGTTGAAAACGGCCTTTGCACTGTAGATTTACTAACTGAGGAAATCAAGTGTGGACATTAAACGCAAATATTTGGATCATCTGACTTCTTTGATGTTAATTAAAAAGCACTATTTGCATACCCTATATCATTTTATTCCACCTGACAAAATATACATTTATCCTTATTCAGAGTAAGACCCGCCCTTTGCACTGTTAAAATTACGGCTTGCGAAATTTTAAGATGTTCTTCGAATGAAATTCTAAAAATAATAATATCGTCGAGATAAAGAACTAATATGAAAAACCAACCCCATTGCCTCTTTCACTTAATTTCTGGCATTGGTAAGTCCAAAAGGCAGTCCACGACATTGGAAGAGACGCCGACATAGAACAGTAAAAGCAGTGACAAGGAACCATTCTTAAAATAATTTTAATTTTTTTTAGAAAATTTTTAAAGAAATAAAAGTATGCTTTTGCTTAAACCCCCTAAAAAAGAAAATAATTACAAAGTTACACAAATATACATCAGTGACCGCTTCATCAACTTATCAAAGACGATAACTAAAAAGAGGGTAATCGTTTGGGTTCACTTTTTACTATACGAAGTTTGACCGATGTTTCCTGTACATTTGGCATTCAAGCTAGCAAGCTCGTTTATGCTTGACTTCTTTTAGTCCAGGAAATCGAAAGGACATGGTCTGGATTACAATATTTTCAATTGGCGTTATATTTTGTTATCTTCGGTTTCTCAGCTTGTGGCTAACGGTATTACATTACAATCAGAAATAAAACAGATAAATTAACTAATTGTCCGTAATATATCTCTGTCTATTTAGCCTTCTTCGATCCATCTTTGGATATAGGCCTTCCCGAATCTTTTCCACTTTTCTCTGTCTGTCGCCGTCTGTCATCTAGGGCCTGGTTAAATAGTTTAGGGATTATTAATTGTGTCACGCTGCCTGACACCTCTTCTTATACGGATTGGTTCTCTTGTAGATTTTGATTGATGTTGTAGCTTCGCTATATATATTGGCTATTACATCTGTTTATCTGTGATCTATTCTGCTACTAAAGCTTTTTGAAAGTCTATAAATAGAATATACAGTGGAAGTTGTATTCGTTAGTTTGTTGTATTAGGATTTTCATGGTTAATAGGTTGTCAACTATACTGAAACCTTTTCTGAAGCCTGCTTGTTCTTTTGATTGATATCCATCTAATTTTGTTGTTAGTCTATCTGTTAATATTTTCGTGAAAAGCTTATAAATTACATTGAGGAGTGTTATAGGTCGATAGTTTTTTAGGTCTGCTCTATCGCCTTT
The DNA here is from genome assembly GCA_963576565.1 of Aspidapion aeneum. NCBI lineage: Eukaryota > Metazoa > Arthropoda > Insecta > Coleoptera > Brentidae > Aspidapion > Aspidapion aeneum. The sequence continues at coordinate 115,486,020 of OY755040.1, forward strand.
CTTGTATTGAATAATGGTTATAGATTATTTCCAGTTATTTGAGACTCTGTTTTATTTTAGTATTTTATTCAGGAGAATACGGAGGGTATTAACTATAGCTTTACCACCTGATCTCTTTTCCAGGTGTTATTTTTCATTTTCTCTCTTTGTTTCCGCTTTGGTATTTTAAGATGTGGCTCTGAGTTTATGTTCTTTATTCTTTTTTGGAGTTTCTTCATAGTTTCTCGCGATGGTTCCTTTTTTGTTTTGTATAATTCTTTATAGAATCGTTGTGTGATATTTTTAATATCCTCTTTAACGTTAGTTTCTTTGCCGTTAATATTCTTTATTTTAATTATTTCATTTCTACCTAGAGTCCGCCTTAGACATTTCATATTTCTGTTATTTGCCATAACTCTCTTAACTTTTATTTCTGGACTCTTTTTTTATTTTCTTTTATCATTTTTCTTATAGTTTTAATTATTTCTGTGTATTTTCTTTATGTTCTTTTTCCTTCTTTCTCCAGGTTTCGCCTTTTTTCCATTTTTTATTTCTTTTGATATACTGTTCGTAAAATTTAGATTAAACCTCCAGTTTAACCACATATTGGATATGGCATTAGAATTACGCAATCTCTTGAAAGCTGAAGTGAAATTTTTTGTTTACAAAACCCTCTTTTCATTATAAGATTTAATTTGTAGAAAACGGATATAAGCAGAAAACTAATAAGAAAATTTTATCCAATTTGTTAATATAAAAATAGATGTATGTAATAATACAAAAATAACTAACATTTCCTGTAAAAAATCAAAAATTAAAAAAATTGGCAAACCCACGAGAGATAGAATTATAATGGCATACAAAATTACCAATTTTTTATTACTAATGCACAAATTAATAAAAATAACAATTTACTCATTTCAATAAGAAGATTAAAAAGAAGAACATTATTCCATAGATTTTATTACTATAAAACTTAATATTATCCAAATCCCTTAAAAAATGTGTGAAATCATAAGAAAAACAATTCATGTAAGCGAAGGCCAAGTACGCGAAAATTGTATTCCGTAAAAAGAATTGAGATCAAAGTATAGCCAAGTTTTTCAATACACATTTCAAAATGAAAGGTTTTCGCTCATTTAGAAATATTTATTAAAACTTGGCTATTATGGCTGCATAATTGTTTACTCTTTGGGACAGTACTACAACATAAACAAGTTTGACTACAATATAAAATAAGAACGTTCGATAACACAACTATTAGGAAATTAATGCTACTATAATTTTGAATGATACTAGAACTACATTATTCCTATATATTTTATGTTTATATTTTAAAATGTTTAATATTATCAACTCTCCCTTCTACATATTAAACTAATTGAAATGAAGTCACCCTTAGTGTCCTCATCCTAAACTCTTTAATTCCAAATTAAGTCGGACCCGAACAAGGCGTTGACGGTGTCTCATTGGAAAGTCCTTTGGATGACATGGCAGCAGACTCAGAATAGAAAATAGACATATTAAACAAATTATTTAACCGAGTGCTCAGCCCTGTTCAGATCAGGTATAAACTGGTAACCGAAATATAATTGCTCCTAATGAAAACAAACAAAACAAAACCAAAATTTATAGTCCCTAACCTAACCAAGCTCTGCATAGGTAAGCAAGGCCAACAAAAAAATACAAGCCACGATCCTGAAAAAATCAGCTGGTCTCGAAGGGCTGACTTTTATATTGGGGCTTATGGGAGGTCACACGTTTTTTTATGATATTTTTAAAATGACACTACAGATTTCGGTGACATTTCAGTAAAATATTCTCAGACACCATTTCAATATTCCACCAAACTTTCGTAAGGATGCAAGATGATTAAAAGTTTAAAATCTTCAAGATTTAGCAATGTTTATTTTGAATTCAAATTACCCGCCATGTACCTACCTCATGCCAACTGTTATATTTGACATGTATTTGACTTTGTCATCGGTGTTTGTCATGGCATTTGTTTTTATTGTAAAACTTTTTTGATTTTTTAATGATTTTTTACAATAAAGTTCATTTAGAATCCAAAAATTAACGCTGGCATTTTAAAACAAAATTACACTACAAAAAATAATTTTTTGATGTAATGTTTGTAAACACATATACTCGTAAATAACTATATTAAGTTTTAAAAGTCTGCTGAGTGCCGAATAAAAACAAAACTTTCCACGCAGAAACGAACACATTCACTTTTGCTTTAAATTTAAATTTTCTGTGTGCTAAAGAAGCGGCTATGAAAAATTACTATATATTTTTAAAAAATTGTTCCGCGAGAACGTAGTAAAATTATCTCATCACCGGCTATATTTTTTAAAAAATCAAATATTCAAGGACTGTCATTCCAACTTCAATATTTTAAAGACAATCAGCTGTGTCGTGACGTGACCATCAAAAAAAAATCGAAGATCGAGGCCCGTCCGTTTTGATAGCCCTGAGGTAAGAAGTGGCTACCAAAAAAAAACGCTACAAACAAAGCACAGATTACGGAGCCTGGCATTAAACTTATAAAGGAGGAACTGCTCAAATGATTACATTGACGGTTCCACAATCCGCCACTAATTGTATCAATTTTTTTTAGATTTTTCGACCTGTATAATAAATTTATTTCTTTTGATGACTTGTGTATGTATGGTGCAAATATTGTTAAAAAAATAAAGAAGTTATTATTTTGATAATCACTTTTTTCAGTAATAAGAAAAGACATAAATAGTAAGAAGAATACAAGCGGAAATTAAGTAAATTTGGTTAAGGTTACTTAAATATGACCAGAGCATAATTTCAACATGAATATTTCTCTGATAATTCTCAGTATTCTTTGATGGACAATGACCAGGCATTAGCTCGCCTTATCCGTCAAATTAGCTAACACGATTTATTAGCAAAGGGTCAGTTTTCAGTCCTTTGGCCCTCCTAATTGAATACGACAGACTGACTGACCGACCTAATCCTCTTTACTTTACTGCTTTACTTTTGATTTAAATTTTATATGGCAAGCATTGCCCTGGGATGCAAGATATTATCTGGAGAGCAGCTCTCGATAGAGTATTTCTCTCACATGCATACCCAGCCTTAAGTAGATTATCTTCGTGTAAAATTTCGAATACTTCGCAACCGCTATTACAGATTTACAATGTTGGTTACAACTGGGCAGTAAAAACATCATCTTTAAATAATAGCCGAACAAATCACAGATACACAGATTGAATAGACAATATATACAGCGAAGAAACAATATCAAACAGCAGCTAAAACTATAGGCTTGAGTATAAACTAAACTAAAACGAAAAACACTTATACAGATAAATTTCTACTATTCCTTGTCTCTTTTGTAGTGGGCTTAAGGAAAGTTTTACAAAAATAATTTTAATAGTCTCAAATTTTACCGCACGTTTTGCAGATACATCTTATTACAATCTGCCAGATACGAAAATATCTACATATTACGGATTATAAGTAAGCAGCTTGTTTTTAGTTTTTTAAGATGATTTTAGTGTTTGGAAGTATTGTCACCAATCTCGTTAATATCAAAAAATATATGTTTTTACAGGGACAGATAAATTCTTCAGTCCCTGGTTTTTATTAATACCTACAAAAATGTTGTTATGTTTATAGATTTAATTATAATTTATTAATATTTTAAGTGTTTGTTTGATTTTATCCACATTATGAGGAAGGCCATCGCACCGTGGGCTTTCACATTTTCAACTAGGAGTTTACCTAATCTTGTTCAGTGTGACGTCTTGCAGCTCCAAGGAGTGTCTGTCCAAGTTACGCATTAACGTAGTCCTTTTGAATTTTCATCACTTTATCAACAAATTATTTTATTCAGTTACCCACGAAACCGAAACGAACCGAACCCAGGCAAAATTAACCTTGTGTGTAGCTAGGCTTCATTACACTACTACTACTACTACTATGTTGGTTAGGAACGTTTTTGCCAATCATTTGCTTTTTGACTCATTGATCCTTGGATTGACTGTTGCCATTCCTGTTTAGGACGCCCTCTTTTTGTGTGCCCTATTGGTTGCCATTCTAAGACCTGCTTTGGTAATCTTTCGTCGTTCATCCATTGTACATGGCCGTACCATATCAGTTGTCTTTTATTGATGTCATCCGTTATGCTTTCCTCGATTCCCATTCTTTTTTTTATGATCTCATTTCTTGTATGATCTGTTCCAGCTATTCTCATTGATCTTCTTATTTCATCCATTTCGACACATTCTATTTTTGCATTATTTTTTTCTGTTACGCGACAAGTTTCTGTTCCACACAACAGCGTGCTTTTCACCATTGTTTCATTTATGTTAAATTTTGTATTCTTTTTTTTATCTCTCCGCTCCATAAAATACTGTTAAGGCATCGAATACTCCTTACATTCAGCTGGAAATAAATGCAACTCTGATTTTTTATTATTTCTGTTATTTCATATTTTGATATTATAGCACCGTACAGGGAACGTAAGCTGTTTATTACGTTATTGTTTGCAAATGGCAATTTTTATTCCAAATCATATAGCATTACAACATATATTAAACCTAGAAGCCACAATCAATTAATTTTGGGCTTGACACACTTTTATGTTCCTTTTCTATTTCTATTCTTAAAAGTGTGTCCATTATTTTGGATAGAAGTATTTTTATAGCTTTTTTCCGGCTGGGCCCTTTGAATTTGCTACACGTGTGGGTCTTTTCCCAAATATTATAATACACAAAGTTACATAAATATTCTTGTATTTTAAAAATTTTACTTCTCTACTCTAACTTGAAGAAATATGTAAAGTATAAGGGCAGCTGCAGGTAAGTTAAAGGCTGAAAAAATTATAATTATATTGAAAAATTGCCCACGGAAAACGCGCACAGAGAAAAAACTTAACTTAAACAATAATAACTCTCGCCAATAAAATAGAAAAAGTAGTCTTTACATTTCGATGCACCGAATCCAAACACGGGGTTTGTTTTGCCCGTGCATCTCCAAAATTTCGAAAAACTTGATCAAAGTATTGCACATTACACGGTGAAATGCGAAAATGGTACATTTCAAAAGCCATCAAATAAATTTACTTCGGAGAGTTTCGTTACAAAGCAACTTTAACATCAATCAAAAAAATTTATATATTTTTTTCAGCGGTTTTCGTATTTTTTTTGTGTCTGCGCGAAAAATTGCAAAGTTTTTATATTATATATATTATATTATAATAATATATTACCCCGGATAAATAGGTTTGATCAAATATAGAAATCACTTTTTTATTTTATGTGCTAGTGTAAGTATTATCTACAACCTTAGTAGTCTATTTACGGTATGAACCTAGACGTGCTTTATAAATCAAAATTTATTTATAGTTACGAAAATGATCAAAGATTTTCAAAAATAATAAGATAGTTCACAAATAATAAAAGATCTGCAAGTTTTAAATTTTTGGATAATTTTTTGACTAAATAAAAAAGTTCTAAAAAAAATTTCAAACATTTTAAAAAGTCTAAAAATGTTTAAATTTACATATATATATAGGGTGTCCCATAACGTAGGAGTCATAGTGCTGCAGGTGGTAAGGGAGGTTATTTCACGGATCTGTTTTTAAGATATAAGAATTTTAAAGTTAGAGGTGTGGGGTAAAAAAGAGTTTACAAAAACAAGAAAATTTGTCACAATCAAATGACCACTTAGCAATTCTTGTGATCCACAACTGTATTATCTCCATGTTTGATAAAATTACAAGTTAAGGGGATAGATACAGCCTGTCAAAATAACCTCCACAAATGTATAAAATATAAGTTTTTTACACAGGGTGTCTCAAAAATGTACATTTTTTCTTACATATATTTTTTTAAATATTAATCATATTTTATTAATCTCTATGCTTCTATAGAGACTTATTTTTATTAATAAAAAATCTCAAGAAAAACATTGCGTTTAATATGGCATTATTAAAGCTTGTTCGAAAAAAATAGTTTTACCACGCGTGCGCTTTTTTCTGTGTAGCGTTTTTTCCTGTGCGAATAATTCCTTGTCGCTTTTTTCCTGTATGTTTATTTACAGTTACCGTTTTACCAGTACCCCCAGACTTTTGTTCGAGAACCGCCGTTGTTTGATGATTGTTGAAGTTTATTTTAATAAACAAAACAAATACGCACACAAACACACATTTAACATATTCGAGTTTCTTAGAAATAATTTAGAATACTTAGTTATCGATATATGTATATTTTTTTGATAAAACCCAGTAGCTTTACGCTTCCCACACAACAGCACTCATCCCTGAAAGTCTGCTTCAACTACCCTGTCAAAAGTTTTTCTTGACAGGAAGCGCCGGCCTGGAGACGGTTCGACTTCCGAAAAGGGGATGTCCACATCTGTTTGAGTGACGACAATAATTGATTTTATAGCAATATTTCTATTTTTATTGTATTTACCTTTTACTTCTAAGATATGAAACTAAACACTAAAATTCAAATTAAAAAGTTTTCAGTTTTCCTTAGAAGTTGTTGATAAAAAGAGAGAAAATTGTATATTAGAAGACATAAAGAAACTGATGGAAAAAAACGTAACCTTGAGAAAGAGAAAAAAGACCATCTATAGAATACACAAAAATAAATAAAACTATAAAAAAAATGATAAAAGAAAATAAAAGAAAGAGCCAAGAAATAAATGTTGGGAGAGTTATAGAAAATAATAGAAAAATGAAATGTCTAAGGCCGACTCTAGGTAGATATGAAATCATTACAATAAAGGATATGAACGGCATAGAAACTAATATAAACGAGGATATTATAAATATCACACAACTCTTCTACACAGAATTATACCTAGTAAAAAAAAAGAACATGAATTCAGAGCTACAACGTGAAATAAGCAAAGCGGAAATAAAGAGATCATTAAAGAAAATGAAAAATAACAAATCCCCTAGAAAAAACGAAGCAACAGCAGAAATGCTCAAGCACGGCAGTAAAGCTATAGTAAATACCCTTCATATTCTCTTGAATAAAATACTAAAAGAAAGAATAATCCCAAACAACTAGAAAAAAACCATAACCATTATTCTACTTAAGAAAGACGATAGAGCAGACCTTAAAAACTATCAACCTGTACCACTCCGCAATGTATACTATAAGTTTTTTATGAAAATATTAACAGATAGACTAACAATGCAATGTAATGAATAACAATCAAAAGAACAAGCAGGTTTCAGAAAAGGTTTCAGTACAGTTGACCACCTATTAATTATGAAAATCCTAATAGCACGAGCCAACGAATACGTCATTCCATTATATATTGAGTATATAGACTATGAAAAAGCTTTCGATAGCATTGAGCACTGACAGTAAAATCATCTTTAATTAATAGCCGAATAGATCACAAATACACACACTTAATAGCCAGTCTAAAATATCTAACCAGTCCCTGTTTTTAAAAACTTGGATTGGGAAGAAATAGGCATTAACGTAAGCGGACAATACTTGAACCACCTAAGATATGCTGACGATATTGCCCTAATAACAGATAAGAAAGATGACCTTATAAAAATGAAGAAAGAACTGGATACATCAGCTAAAAATATAGGCTTGAGTATCAACTACACTAAAACTAAAATGATAACAAACAAAGATATTATGATCAGAATAAACCAAGAAAAAATAGAACAAGTAGAGGAATATATACCTATTAAACTAAAAAAAGAAAAGCAAACAGTTGAAATCAAGAGACGAGTAAGATTGGCTAGATAGGAGGAGAAGTAGCAAAATTAATATGGAAATTTGCCGGTCATAATATCAGACACTGTACGTGCAAGACAAATAATACTTAGTTAATTTTCCTAAATATTAATTATTCCGTTGCACTGAACCATACAGGTTGTCACGTAACACCGCAAGGTGCGCGGATAGAAAGTGTGCAATTACCGGCACGAGGAGAGAGAGATCATCGTAGCCTCCATATTGAAACCGGCGTGTTTTACTCGGTTTCCAAAACTACAATTCAATCAATTGCAATTAGTGCCAATCAATTCTAAAATCATTCCAATCCGTTACCTCAACTCCTCACAGTGATTTCGATCAACTCAAGAACTCTGGTAGAAGCCTGGGCGCTCAGTGAATGGAATTTGTACCGCCGAGAAATAGCAAGGTAGGTGTCAATCGACATTTTGTATGGTTCTCGCGTTATTTTCCATTTTTATCCTTAATGCGTTAAAAGTTTATCCAGCGCCTAAAGCTATCGAAAGGGTGTATGTCTCGTGCATACAGACACAAATACGATCGTTGAACAAATGTATTGTAAACTGGAGACCTTGCGAAAATAAAGGAAGTAGGGAAGACCCACAATAAGATGGGCGGACGCTTTGAAGAAATACGCGGGAACTAGATGGATGAACACAGCGACAGACAGAAAAGAGTGGAAGATATTTAAGGAGGCCTATGTCCAAGGACAGACTAAAGACATCCTATAGCTTAATTTAGGTTTTAGGTTTGAGCTCAATATCTTAAAAACTGCGAAAGCGAAACATTAACATAATCAAAGGTGTCAACTTGACGGGCATTAGATAACTCTGGCAAGGCTTTGGCGCTTTTAAATAACAGCTAGATGGTAGTGAAAGCTTTTGTTATAATACAACCTATCATCTTATAAACTTTAAAAACTAAGAAAATAAGTGCACTTGTCAGAAATACTTCCATCTTTAGAGATCAACCAGAATATTTTTTAGTTAAGTTAGGTATACCCTTTACTAGTACAACTATTTTTGCTACACAGAATATAATTTCCTCGTATTTATATCTTATTATGCATTTGGATCTAAACCCATCGATGCAGTGGCGTATATAGAAAAATGTTTCGGGGGGTGGGGGGGTGGCCGAGATAGTTTTGGGGGGGGGGGGCGAGATCCCATGAGGCCGTATTTTATGCTATTTTATGTTTGTGTTCATGAAATTTGTAGAAAATATTTAAAAAAATCTTAGCTTTAGGGGGCCGCGCTTCCCAGGCCCCCCTTATATACGCCACTGCTTCGATGGCAACCATCAGATGTATTATGCATTTCTTTCCCCATTAATAATAATATTGTTTGTCGGTGCAAAAATATCCTGATATCTCTACTCAAATATCACATAGCGGGATTTTCGTTAAGCATCCTTTTGTCCACTTCCGTTATCCAAAGCCCAAGTCTGTCCCCAACACACGCACTGTCCGATGGCTTTACTGCTTAGATAATGCTTACAAAAGGTTAGTTATAATCTGGATTAGGTATCTGAATAAGAAAGGCTATTCCAAGTAAGGTTGGAAAACAAGTGACTGTTGAAATGATACTAGGAGTTTTTTTATGAAATATATAGAATTGTACATTGTACGGTGGTAGCGGTAGCAACCTTAAAGGATCTAACCTGCTACCTAGGCCATTTGGGGCCCATTTGGGGCCCATTGTGAACCACGTAGTACACAAACACATTAGGTGTACAACATATGCTCTGCCACTAGTGGTGCCCGCGACAGTCTCGTTTTCGAGAGTCTCCCATGGTCTCGTCTCGTTTTCGAGACAAGACTCGAGACGAGATTCGGACAAGACGAGACGAAACTTTTATGGGTCTCGTCTCGAGTCTCGTACAAGACCTTTAATGAACAAATTTATGAACAGATCGATGGAGTATCAATGGGTAGCCCTTTATCGCCAGTGATTGCGAACTTTTTCATGGAGAAACTAGAAGAGAAGGCGTTGAATAATGCCCCTCATAAACCCAAAGTCTGGTTTCGATATGTAGATGACACTTTTGTCGTTTGGCCTTATGGTAGAGACAGCCTTAATGAATTTCTCAACCACATTAACAGCATACACCCCAGTATACAATTTACAATTGAAACAGAGAACAACAGAGAATTACTATTCCTTGACGTACTAGTAACGAGGCAAGAGGGACGACTAGGACATACCGTATACAGAAAACCTATTCACACAGACCGCTACCTAAACAACACATCTAACCACCACCCGTGCCAACGAAAAGGGGTAATAAGAACATTGGCAGAGAGGGCGAAAAGAATCTGCGAACCAGAACATCTAGACAAAGAATTAAACCATCTTAAAAACGCCCTCGTAGCAAATGGATACACTCAAAGCGACACAAATAAATGTATGCGACCAAAACCGAGCACTAGAAGTAACAGTGCCGGTGGACTGAGCTGCCGCGAAGTTACTTCAAGAGCCTTTCTGCCCTACATCCCTAGGGTGACGGATAGGATCGGACGTATTCTGGGAAAACACAACATAAAAACGATATTCAAGCCATCTAAGAAGATCGAGAACCACCTCAGATCTACGAAGGATATAAGGAATCCACTAAGTTCTTCGGGGGTATACCGCATTCCCTGTACCTGTGAAAGTGTCTACATCGGAACAACCAAACGGTCCGTAAACACAAGAATCAAAGAACACAAAGCCAACTGTCGACTCGGACATACGGAAAAATCCGCATTTGCAGACCACACACTAAACAATGAAGACCACCGAATAAAATTCGAAGACACACAAGTTCTCTGCGCCTCCTCTTCATACTATCCAAGACACTATAGAGAAGCAATCGAAATTCATTAACACCAGCAGAACTTCAACAGATCTAAAGAAACTCTTAAAATTAACAGAACATGGGTACCGGTTCTTAAAAGCACTAAACGGCTCGCTTACAACAACAAAACTGAATCTCGGGAAAGTGACCAATCATCGACCAGCTCTGATATACGCCCCGCCCACCATAGCGTATATAACCTGCGCCCGCGACAGACTAACCACCAGTCTTCGAGAAGCCGAGAAACAGTCAACATCTCCTGAAGATGCCATCCACTCGAGATGGCGAAACGTCGAGAACGAATTTCCAACGACGACGTCCGAACAGCCCGAAAGCACACCCACCATTGGACGATGGCCGCGAAAGCCTTTCACAACTTGTACAATCCATGATTGTTGTAAAACGACGTGATGCGTAAGACGAAAATCCGTCTAAAATGTCATTGGTTAATATTGATCACGTGGTACAAAACGGATGCGTATCACGGATGCATGTGGATCCAGCCTAAGATAAAGAATAACTTTGTTTTGAAGGCCCGCCGACGTCGCAGTTGCATCGCTGATCTGACTGACAAAGATTTTTTTCTTCGATACCTATTTCTTAAATAAATAAAACAATGTTGGATTAAAGTTTTTGTTTTGTTTGTTTGTTTAAAATATACGTGTTACTTTTTATATTATTTTTATAATTTTCGAATATATAATGCTATGTTTTTTTTCTTGTTTAGGTGTATGATGTAAGTATGTACCTATAAGGTACTTACTTTTCAATAAATAATGTTATTTTTGTTGTAATTTTCTCTTCCTACTTCTACATTATACCTAAAAAGTAGGTAAAGGTAAATATCACGTACTAGACTAGAACAAGATTATGCATGATGAAATTGCAATAAATTTGCGAGAATCTCGTACAAGACGCGAGACGAGACGAGACTCGAGGCTGCGAGACAAGACTTGATATTTATCGGCGAGACGAGACGAGACTATGAAAGTCTCGCCTCGTTGGTCTCGTGTGAATCACTATCCGCCACTGACCTGCTTTAATTTGTAAGAATGCTTTGCTTCACACCTGAAAAATAACGAAATAAAAGCTAACATACTATTTTACTTTAGTGTCTCGCATCGGTAAGTACCTATGGTTTTAATCTTTATCCCACCACAAATGTAAAATGTACAAAAAGAGTTTAATTTTATGGACTTAGTACACCTATTAAAAGCCATGATAAACACACAAGCTATCTTTCCGATAAAGAACGAGGCCTTGTAATTGCAAATTGCCTAAAAGATTACCCCAAGGACCAGGCCGTTGTATGTAGTTTAGATAATGGCGACGGAGTTTGTCACATGATGCCCTGTGAGAGCGAAAGGGCTCAGATGACCGTAAGCCACGACAATATAATTGACTAGAACAAGAAAATTTAACAAACATTTAAACATTTCAAAAAACTAGATAAAGAAACCTGATAAATTTTTCACAGTGAGTTTGATGAGAAAGATTTTTCAGAAAATATGGAAATTACATATTGGGAGCCCAAGGAACTTTTAGTTAAGCTCGGAGTACTAAACAAAATAGTGACAAATTAGAGCTCAAAAAATATTTCTGAACAACTGGGCTTTATCGCAATAAGTAGGTTTTGGGGTCCCAGCAAATATAATAGCAAGTTCTTCCACAAAACTTATGGCTACCTATATTTTTATACAGCTGCATGCATCGCTACTGCTTTTACTAATGGTATATTCCATTTGGAACATAAGTGCAGCACTAGTGCACGACTGACTCAATGTTTCTATTCCGCTGAGACGCACTTTTTCAATTTTCATATTTCATTGAGGAACTCTTGTATTCAGGCAACCAAACCTTTTCCGAGTTATTTAATCTTTAACACTAATGACAACTGATAGAGTTATAAGCAGTTTTTTCTTCACTGCTGAGTAGCCGTAGCAATTAAGAATAACTTAATCAATTTAACACCATTTCAAGAAAGATTTTAACCCAATCTCATAATTCTTATAATTGTGATATTTTGTTGATGTTTTATCCAACGTTAACCATTATTTCATGTCTTTATTATTATTAAATTTAAAGTATAAATTGGTATCTGAAAATGTGTGGCTGATTAATTTTACGGTTAACCGAATCAAGCGCCTGTTTGCCCAGCTAAAATAAAAAACTATGTCGCATCATAATTATTTAAACCCCAATGAATGCCTCAAAACTACAGTATTTGGTGACTACTTAACAATTTATACCCAAAAGAATTATGAGCGCACCCAGCAGGAAGGCCGGGGCCCCTCCTTACCAAGCTTAAGAATTTTTTAGATATTTTTACTTGTTTTATGAATAAAAAATTAAATCTGACTAACGTGACAGTTTTAAGGGTATCGCCCCTTGCCCAGGGCATATTCCTTGGTTCCTTACTAGGAGAACTATAAACTATTATCTATGGCTTATACTACTACTATGTCAATTTATAACAATTTTCTACGTTGTTCGACGCGATCTTTGGATTGACTGTCACCATTGTTATTGCCGTCTTTTTCTGGGCCCTATTGGTTGCCATTCAAGGACCTGCTTTGGTAATTTTTTTTCAATCATCAGATGTACACAGCCGTACCATATGAGTTGTCTTTTAGTGAAGTAATTCTTACTTTTATGGTCTCATTTCTTATATGATCTGTTCTAGATATTTTCATTGATTTTCTTATCCTTAACCAATAACCTTTTTTGCTTTTACTATTATTTTTTTTTCCAGTTTTTACAGTCTGTTTGTGTTTTATCAAATGTGACACCCAAGTATACATACTTATTACATGGAGATATTGTTTGTCCATCATCTAGTTTAAACTAACTTGATTCGTTTCCAATTCATAAGTACTGTATCTTGTTATTGTTTACTGTTACTGTCATCATATACACCATCTCTTTAATATTAGCTACAATAACTTGGTCGTCAGCAAATTGTAGTGTATATATGGCAAAACGATCGTTGAGTTATATTCCCATGCCGTCTACTTTTCTTTTCCAGTTTTTTAGAGCTACTGGGATATATAGTTTAAAAGACTTGGAGAGATTCAAAATCCCTGCCTTTCGTTGCCAGGAATTCTTTTAAAAGTTGATTTTTAATTTTAATTTTAGATTTTGACCGTTTGTATAGTTTTTTTATCGCTATTATGTATGTATGATTAATATTAGTTTGCTCTGTCAAAAGGTAACATGAGGCTTTATATTTCTGGCACTCCTCTTCTCAATTGTTTAAGACAAACTTTATCATCACAACATCTGCCTGCACGAAACCCACTTTGCTCTTCTTCTTCTTGTTCACGAAAATCATTATCTGTTAAATCTCTAAGAATCCTACCCTATAATTTACTTAGAGTACTGAAATTCCTCTGTAATTGTTGCAGTCCAGCTTGTTTTCATTTTTATGTATTAAGGATCATCAGGTACTGGATGCTTGCTTCTATATGGATTAATAATAAATGTGAGATTTTATAGTAGTATTTCTGATTTATATTTAGGCATTTCAGCATATATTCCCCGGTACGCTAACTTTTCTTTTTTGGTTTGTTCCTAAATTAATGTTGACGTTTTCCACATGTTCCATAGAAACTGTACTTGGTGCAAATTTTTAACAGCACTGAATCAGTGTCAGTGCACTCCCAGTGTTGCACTCATTTTGCCTAAGGAATACTCCAAAATTTGTCGTTTTCTTAGATAGAGTAAAGTAAATTTTTGGCCAAAACATTGTACGATAACAAATGTTATTACTGCTCAATACTTTTCCTCTATGACTAAGAGACTAATCTTAAATTACCTAACGCTTAAGGGTGAGATCCTTACGTTACACTCAATATTTTTTAGTGTGTTTTCTCTTAAACTTGTTATACGAACAGTGAGGGAAGAGACGTCAAAATTTCAAAATCTTTGCGTTATTTAAATTAACAATGATCCCTATGATGCCCGGGATTACCACTGGTGATTCCAGGAAAACGAAAATGTATGAAAGGTATGTAGCCAATGTTCCGTAATAATCCTTGCGCATTAATCACTTTATGGTTATCGCAAGTGTCTCTCCAGGCAGAACTTGCATTAAGTCTAGTATTTGCTCAGTTTTACTTTTGCTATAGACAAAGTAGTGTCACAACAAATGTAACTAATAAAAAGAAAAATGAAATATTATTCTCAAAATACCTTTGGCTAGTAAAACTTGCTGAAGATATCTCAGAAATGCTACATTTCCTAATTATGCTATATTTTAGAAAACACTGGATAAAGGATACTTTAAAATGTTTATAACATATCTCTTTTTTGGTAAAGACAAAAAGTTGGAAACTTAGTTTTGGCAAGAATACCATGAATTACTTCAAATAAAATCGATCGCAACTTGACGTAAGCGATTGTCACGTCGTAGACCAGCAGGCAAGGATCTACTAGAGGAGAAAAAGGAGAAACTTCCCCTCCCCCTATATTCCTTAATAGACACTTTTTTTAAACATATATGAAAACATTGAAAATTTCTAATATTGCTTTAAATTCTGCGATAAAATATTTATACTGACCAACCGACCGATGTTAAGAGATCGCTTTTCTAATCACGTTGGTCGGCCCCTTATGAATAATAAACAATAAGGCATTTTAGGCCTCGACCCGTCCGTGCATGGACCGGACAGGATAAGTTGTTTTATTTTATTAGGGTACTCATATCTATTGGGATTCGGATCTCTACATCTGATGACCCGTTTTCATTATAGAGAGCACAACCTAACGAATTCGCTTCCTTGTAATTTGCTAATGCTGTGCTCTTGACTTATTATAGCGACAACTCCTTGAATCTATGTATGAAAACGAAAAGCAAACTAAAATTATGCATAATAATAATAATTAGATACAAATGTATATATGTACATTTAAATTCCAATATAAAAAATAATTTTTCTTGATTGTTAATTTAATCTAAACCTTTTATAAAAATCTATTTACTATATTTAGTGTATTGTACTTTATTATTGCTTACTAATGTGTTGCAACTTTTCTAGTCTGAGGAAGTTGAAAATTATCGGCAAGGCGTCACTACACGGTAAAAAATTTGGTCTACGACGTTCTTTTCTTCAATAAATTGTTTTAATTTAAAACAATTTGTTTTAAATTAAAATACTGCTTTTTAGTTCAACGCAGCGTTTAATCTTGAAATGATAATTTATTTTTCTTATTTAATTGTTTTGATTCAGTCTACTCCATTTTGTAACAAAGCAAATTGTCTTCATATAAGTAATATTTTGCTTCCAGAGAAAACGATGCCTTAGATTTATTCAGTTCCAATTTATAATAAAACTATTTCTGTTTCACACTAAAATAAAAGGCAAGACATTTTTTGTGCTATATCAAGAAAACATTCTCTTGGTGAATAGAAAAGCACAAATTATTTTACTTCAAAGCAATTCGCTTTGATCTAAGATAATTTTTTTTACCGTGTAATAAACTAAAAGGTATTATAAACTAAACAACATTGTCATAATTCCCACTACATCTGCAAATATTTTTGTACATTTGTTATGTCAGACAATTACCAAGGTACTTTTTTATATATGCCTTTTTTTCTTTTTGATGGCCGTGTCTTTTTCGTCGACACTAAAATCGCCAATACGGAACGTCTAATTACCTACCGAATGTGGTAGTGTGTACTTTATACTACTACTACTATGTCGGTTTAGAACGCTTCTCTACGTTATCCGATGCCTATTCTCCACCTCCTTCGATCCTGGCAATCATCTTCTGTCAGGTTTTTTTGACTCATTGATCTTTGGATTGACTGTTGCCATTCTAGTTTAGAACGCCCTCTTTTGCTGCGCCCTATTGATTGCCATTCTAGGAACTGCTTTGGTAATCTTTCGTCGTTCATCCGATGTACATGTTCGCACCATATCAGTTGCCCTTCAGTGATGTCATCTGTTATGCTTCTTATTTCTCATATGATCTGTTCTAGGTATTCTTATTGATTTTCTTATTGCATCCATTTCGACACTTTCCATTTCTGTTTTTTATTTCTCTGTTTCGCGACAAGTCTCTATTTTATACAAAAACATGCTTTTCACCATTGTTTCATATATGTTAAATTTTACACTCTTTTTTATCTCTCTGCTCCATAAAATACTGGTAAGACATCCAACAACCTTTTCCGCCTTTACTATTCTTTCTTCTAGTTCTTTACAGTCTGTTCCTGTCTTATCAAATGTGACACTTAAGTATACATACTCATTGCATGGAGATATAAACACTTGACTCGTTTCCAATACATAAGTACTGTGTCTCGTCCACGTTCACTGTTAACCCCCACTTTTGATGTTCTTCCGTTAACTTTCTCATCATATACTACATGTCTTCTTTATCATTAGCTACAATTACTTGGTCGTCAGCAAACTGTGGTGTGTAGATGGTAAATCGATCGTTAAGTTGTATTCCCATGCCGTGTGCTCTACGTTTCCAGTCTTTTAGAGACTGCGATATATATTTTAAAAAGAGTTGGAGAGATATAACATCTCTGTCTTAAGCCTTTCATTAGCAGGAATTCTTTTGAAAGTCGAGTTTCAATTTTTGTTTAAGATTTTGAACCTTTGATAGTTTCTTCATTGCTTTTAGGTATGTATGATTGATATTAGTTTACTTACACAATAATAATAATATTACAATACTGGAACGGTATAATATGCTTTTTGTAGGTCCACAAAGGTAACATGGGTCTCTATATTTCTGGAACTTCTTTTCTTAATTAATTGCTTAAGACAAAAAACGTTATCACTACAAGATCTGCCTGCATGAAACCAACTTTGCTATACTTCTTCTTGTTCATGAAAATCATTCTCTATTAGATCTCGAAGAATCCTACCGTACAATCTACTTAGAGTACTGGTTACTGAAATTCCTCTGTAATTGTTGCAATCCAGCAGAATCAGGAGAGACCTCTTTTATGTATTGAGGATATGAATGCAATTTTCCAATCCAATTCCAATCACGTACTGGATGTCCGTTTATGCCTTGATTGATAATATATGTGAGATTTTCTAGTAGTTTCCCTGATCCATATTTCAGCATTTCAGCGTATATTCCTCCAGGCCCGCTAGCTTTTCCGGATTTAAACTTTTTAATACTATTTTTATCATTTCTTTTTTAATGATTACTTCCTCTGTGTGTGTACTTTATACCTTTATAAAATTCTCATCCTGCTTGGTTACCAGCGCGGCTTGAGTATTGAAGGGTAGACTCAAATTACCTTTTACACTTGCTTCAGGATGCAGTAAGCCAAATTCTAAATTTACTTGCCACACCTCATTGAAGCAACGAGGCTCCTGTACCTATTGCAGGTAGTATTTTAAATTATATCGGTTTTATTGGATGTGGTGTCCCAACTGTAACTCATATTACTATGGGGACTTCTTGTCGACTATATTCGAAGTTTAAAGTTTCTGAGCCTATTTATGAGTTTGTGCGGTAATAATAATTTGATGGTCTTTATGGTCAGGACAGGGGATCTTATGGACAAGTGTAACAAAAGTTAACAGAATATGACTAGTTTGTGACAAGAAGGCCCTGTTGTAACGTTGGGAAATGCTTGATTAAATGCCTGGGGGATAGATGTAACTGTGTAAAGCTATGAAAATGGTTTTGTATTTTAAAATAATTGGTTTAGATTTAGATACTAGTATTATTATAAAGGTAATTCCTTGTCTTACAAAATGACATAAGCAACTTTAGGATTATTACTAATGTTAAGGGCTCAATTGCGTAACGGAGTAAGTAAATACAGGAAAAGCTAACACGAAAACATGTTTCAGCGATGTTTGTGTGGAGGAAAAATCCAGTATTATAAACAGCACCATTCATCCAGGAGCAGCCCATTGAGGGCCACATTATAGGTTTGCGCGCCCGCGTTTAAATATTTTGCAAATTATTATTTATGCACCACAAATTGGCAGTGCAGAATAGTAAGTTAACAGGTGATTTTGTATGGGCCTATGAACGGCCATTGGTATCCACAAGTAGATGTGGGTGATATTTTGGAAGTATGTAGTAAAAGAACAACAGGAAGTTGAGTGTGTAAAAGAAACTAAGGTAGAATGCAAATTATTCGAGCCTCTAAATCCGATTATTATTATAGTAATATATGAATATGTATTTTTATTTGTTTCGTATATGCAAAGTACATGTACATATTAGACATAAGTAGATATAAGGATGTTTACCCCATCTAACCAAAATATAAAACTAAAAAAAATAAAATTCTTCCCATAATAAAATTAAAAATTAGAAGGAAACGAACCGAACCACTAAAAAATGTTAAAAATTGTAAAAAAAAAGATTAGCGATATTTTCAGGCCGTGTACCATACAACGCTTTATATCATACTGTTTTATTTTTAACTTTATGTTTTTTCTTAAGTT
The DNA here is from genome assembly GCA_963576565.1 of Aspidapion aeneum. Taxonomy (NCBI): domain Eukaryota; kingdom Metazoa; phylum Arthropoda; class Insecta; order Coleoptera; family Brentidae; genus Aspidapion; species Aspidapion aeneum. The sequence continues at coordinate 115,505,023 of OY755040.1, forward strand.
AATTGCCGTGTTTATATCGAAATAATATAAAGGTGTTAGCCATGGTTAAAACAATACATACAAACAGTTTCAGTCCGGTAATGGTACTTTACCGGACTTGTGATGTAATATATCATTTCTCCGACTTAAACTGTGAACGTAATATAGCATATCACGGTACGGTTTAAAAAAGAAGCTTTTATAAAATAATTAGTTTTTATTTCCTTTAGTATACTGAAGGCAGTGGCGTATATACGGGGGGCCTGGGGACCCGGGCCCCCCCGAAGCTAAAGTTTTTTTGGATATTTTCCACATATTTCATGAATACAAACATAAAATAGCATAAAATACGTACTCATGGGTTCTCGGGCCTCCCCCGAAACATTTTTCTTTATACGCCACTGACTGAAGGACATAAAGTTTGCTAGTCCTAATTTAGTTTTTTACTTTAAAATTATAAAGACAACAGCCCGACACTAGTAACTACTTTCAACATTAAAATAAAATCGAGGTTAAGGTCGTTTGTTTTCTTTTTTACTTGGTGTAGCATTACACTTTTGGCCAATTTTTAAATTCAGCTTATTGCTTAATATTTTTTTTTGGTAGACAGCGCGACTGAATCTGCATGCAAATATTCATAAATTTCGATTTGCCCTGAGACCGACCGGCGAGAGGAATTAAAAAAGTACACGTTGAACAAATATTTATGAAATATTATCAACAGTTATAAACCATCATTTAGGCAATTTGAAATCGACCTGTGATTTACTCGGAAGTTGATGATGACGCATCTTGGACTATTACTAAATAAAAAAGAAAGGGGTTATGCTAAAGGATGTGATAGTCGAGAGACAGGCAGGAAAAAGCTGTTATACAAAGTAAACAATCATCAAAAATGAATAACGAGAATAAGAGTATTTTTGACATAAAAAAAAGCAAACTCGCTACTGACGACATAAAGCAAGGTCAAAAGTGTTTTATAAGGAGAGATGACCAAAATTAAAAATTTCAAATAGGTTTGTAATTAATACTCGGTGTTAAAACCATGAATCTGTGGATGTACTTTAACTTTAACTTGTTATTGAATAAAAAGCAGATCAAATCAAAATTAAATACAAAGCTAATTTAGCACAGACTTAAGTATTTTTTTGCACATGAAATAAAAGACTTGAGACTGCTGACAGAGTCCTTAATATTATGGGAATATTTAAAGGCTAAAAAGCGTCCATGGTATATATAGAATAAAATGTCACCTCTATGCATCTTTACATAGTACCCTGCTCTCACTGCGACAAGTCAGCATAAATGCATTAGCTCAAATATAGTGGTGATATATTAAAATATTAAAACACATCCAGCGACTAGTATTAATGTTGATCATAATCCAGTGGTGTTCGGTATTAAAATACGATTTAAAAGAATATAAAGAACTACAAAGAAGCATAGATTTGTTTTTAGCAGACTAAAGCATCTAGATAAATGCATAGTAAAAAAGGCAACAACAGTTAATCACAATCTTTAAAATGACAATAATGTAAATAAAAGGTGGTCTTATAATATAACAGAAACACTCATTTCGGCAAGTCAACAAAAGCTTTGGACATCACTGAGTTACTGACTTAAGTTACTGGACGAAAGATGTAAAAATAAAAAGAACAAATTAACAAAGAACTAAATAAAATTATTAAAACATACGGGTTGCTAAAGAAAATCGAGTTTTCTTGAAGAAAATGTATTGAAATAGAAGAATTAGATCGAAAATATAACAGTTTTAAGTTATATTAAAAAACTACAGCCGTTAACTGCAAAAAAATTAAGCAAGCAGACATTTGTGCATGATTAGACCATTAGAGTTAATAAGATGGATGAAATATATAAAAGAATTCTTCACTAATGTTCGTCCAGAATTTTATGATTTTGCTAAAGATAAAGGACCAGAAATTGTCCGAGATAAAGTCCCGCATTCCATTTTGGAAACTGAAGCCGGAAAGGCGTGTAGGGCTAATAAAATTTTTGTCGGCTTTTTAAACTAATTGTTAAGGAAAATATTGGTATTCTTGTAGTTCTGTATGTGCATGTTATCTATTTAATTGAGAGAATACCACAACAATCACTAATTTAAATATCTTGCACTACCTAAAAAACCAAATGCTAAAGACATCTCTAATTGCTGCACAATAGCCCTTATGAGCCATATACTGAAGGTTTTTAAAAGTTTATTATGCGCCCCCGAGATGATCAATTAAATTGAGTCATTTATTATTTGTGAACGGTATGGCAATGTTGATTTGGACTTTTGGTGTTATACAGCCAAAAAGAAAATCAAGACAAAAGAAAAGAGGAGGAAACGCTGGTCGAAAGAATGCTATAAACTGAAAAGCTGCTTTACCCATGAACATTTACTAAAAGTTCTGCGAGATACTGAACCAGATGATAACAAAAATTTTCTTCGAATATAGATTTTCAATAAAAATAAAACCTTTATCCGCAATGTTTTCGAAGTCCACGGTACTCAACGAGGTATCCATTATCGTGGATCTCAAGTAACTGGCCGAATGATTATCAATCGCTCGATTAGACGATCAATTGCGAGCGTCAATTACACCCCTCATTGTGCTTCAATCCAAAATCCTTCAATCGTCGTCAATCCATTGATCAATCGTATCAATCGTTTTCGACACGGTCAATCAATGCATCAATGAGACCGATTGTCAATCTCAATTGATAATTTAATTGTCTCGGGGGCACGTTACAGCAACGTTTTTGCAAAATTAAATGCCAAAAAAAGTGACAACCAGGTAGGGATCACAAGCGGCATTTAAACCAGACAAGTGTTTGGCAAAAACGTTCTAACTAAAAGATGGCTTAATAAGAACCAAAAAGTATTTGAATGTTTTATTTATTTCGAAGAATATTTTAATAGATGTTTAATAGGAAATATATGAAAATAGACGTAATAGCAAATGTAGTAACAACATCAATATTATGGTAAATTTTTCTTGGAGCCACACAGGTAAAATTAAAATTGAAGAGACATCCTCTTTCCATGAATCACCTTGTAGTTAGGCATTAAATGAAATAAGTTTTTACTATTTCATAGTTATATGAAAATAAATTTTAAAAAAAGTACACGTAGCCCGATTACCGTTGCAGAGATGAATTTTGTTGCAGACAAAAATTAATTAAAACACGTAGCAAGAGTGCAAAGCCCTTTTTAAATCCTTTCTATTATCACAGAGTGCTTGTTTTATCTGATTTATGTTTTATTTCAATATTAAGTGCACAATAGTTTTTAATATAATTAAAGCAAGAATTTATAAAATTTCTGATGAAGTAAAAATAATAGGGAGAAATTTAAAAAAGTAATTGTACCACAGGGTAAATTGTCAAGGCCAAATAACAATAACAGTTATTTTTTTCCATTTTAAGTAGATTTTCTAGGGTTAGAGGGCAGAAGTAGCAAAAACTATAAAGATTATCAAAAAGGAAGACAATGAAATATATATGAAAATTAATTTCTACTTAAAATATTTATTTAAAGCTTCTTGGGGAGGGGTAAAGATGACCTTTAATACTAAGATTTGAGAAAAACACAAAAAGCCTAAGTAAAACCAGCTTACTTGAAGGGCGATTCCACAGAAAGTGGTCCTAAGCGGATAAGTTTTAAACATTTTTATAGGTTATCAAAATTAGTCTTAAATTAAAGCCAAAACTTTTTAGCTTATGATCTTGAGTAAGGATTTCATATAGTTTTTCTATTGTCCCAAAAAATCCGAAGAAATAAACATTAAAGTAATTTATATAAAAATATCCATTATTTTAGCTTAAAGATAAACATGTCAAAAAACCGTTTTTTCTTAAACTTTTGATATTAAACAATAAATTAACCATACCGTAGTACCATATACAACAAATGTACCAATTTTAATGCCAAAGTTCGCTTGTTTGTACTTGGTTTTGCCTAAAAATACATGGCATGATAAACTGTTGTCAAACACGTAACGAAAACAGAAATAAAAATGTATAACTCGGAAAATAGGCATTTTTTAAATGAAATTTTTCTTGTCAAAAGCCAACACATCACCAAAAACAAAATTTTAAAAAATTGCATTTTATAAGTTTTTTTTTATCAACAGAAATAAATCTGTCACACACATAACGAATATTTTTACTTTTGCAATAAAATGTAATATTTTCTAAGTAATAATTTTGTTTATTCAGTTTTCGCCTTAAATGTCTATTCTTGGAGTAATTCTAAAAGGAATAGTTTGTATAGTCATTGGCGTAAATAAAAAACAAAATAATTATATAATATAATTATTCGTTGTGTTCATCTGCGGAATGCTACTAGACCTAATAATGTTATTCCAGTTAGGCCTAAATTGGCCCTTACTTCTACAAATAACTCTGTCGAATTTCAACAAAGTTGTGTAAAATTTACTTAGTACATGGTAACATTCTTATGAAAAAATTATATTTACAAAAAGGTTTGACGTATCTTGAAATCTAAACATTTTTAGACCTATGTTTATAAGAACCTCTCTTATAAGAGAAAACTTTTTGATATGCTCGGACACAAAAAAAAGACTAAAAATACTATATTTGTATTTGTTAATAAGTTGTTTGAGATAATTTTTACAAAAGGTCAAAAGGAAGATGTGATAATTTTTAGTGATGGACCATCATCGGAATTCAAAAATAAATACTTACTTCCATTTTTAAAAGACAAATTTTATGTTAATTTTACAAGGAAGTATTTTTTCACAAACCATGGCAAAGGTATAGTAGATGGTATAGGGGGACGCGTAGAATCTTTGGTTTGGCAACTATCTCAATCTAAAGATGAAAAATTGGTAGTCCAAAATTTGCTCGACTTTTATAAAGCTGCATCAAGTGTTTAAAATCAACTTCTTTATGAAGACAACAACAGCAGATTACCATTTATAAAACTAAATAGGCCTAACCCAAAAAAATTGAGTAAGAAGTTATTTGGTCAAGTAATTATGAAGTTTTTAAAAAAATATCCTTTTTAGTTGTCTAGTTATAGTTCTTTTTAAACATAAAATACTATTAGCTGTTACTTTCTGTATTTTTTTATTAGTCACAAACGTAACACGTTGTTGTCACACACGTAACTCACTTTTAGGTTTATAAATAAAATAATAAAATGCATAAAAGGGCATTTAAATATAAATCTTATTGTACAAAATATTACCAAGTATTAATTAAAAAATAAAAGTTGAATTAAGTTTTTGGCAGTTCGCAGAAAATTTGTAAAATAACAAAAATACATTGTTCTGTTAAGAAATAAATGTCACACACGTAACGAATTTTTATAATCTTATAAGTAAATTAATATTTTTCATTCATTGATTTTTTTCTTCACTTCTCTTCACTCTCACCACCACAACAAAGCTCGGGCACTAGAGAGCCCTCCAATAAAACACAAAATAAAGAACCCCCTACTAAGGTTAAAAAAGCTCCATTACCTCCACCGATTATGGTAAATGGCGTAAATAATTTTAATGATATTTATGAAAAATTAAATATCATAAAAGGAGTTAAAATAAAAGTTTTAAATAACAAAAATATTAAAATAAATGTACAAGATACAGACAGCTATCGGCTGGTTACTAAAATGCTTAATGAAATAAAGCATCAATGGCACTCATACGAAAACAAACAAATAAGGCCAATTAGAGTAATAGCGAATAGGCTACACTTCTCATGTGACCCACAAAAAATTGTAGCTGATCTACAAAAACAAGGTTTTAAGGCACTGGAGGCCAGCAACAAACTTAAATGGAGAACAAGACAACCTTTTAACATGTTTATGCTCACATTTAGCTACGATGAAGATATCAACAAAATTTTTGAAATTTCCAGTATCCTTGGGATTGAAGTGGAAATAAAAGCACTAAAAACCTCAAAATTAGTCCCTCAATGCAAAAGATTTCAATCTTATGGACACACGCAAAAATATTGCGCTAAAGAACCACGTTGCGTAAAATGCACGGGGAAACATCTTACTGTAGAATGCCCCAAACCAAAAGAATCTGAGCCAAAAAGCATCCACTGTGGAGGCAAGCATCCTGCTAACTACAGAGGATGCTTTGTTGCTAAAGAAATACAAAAATTGAAAAATAAACCTAAGAAACCGAATCTCATATCAAACGTGAGTACAAATAGACAAAACCAACAGACAAGAAACACAGTCACACAAAACTCTGTGACAAGGACATACAGCCAAGTAGCAGCAACAGCTACTATACCTGATATTAATATCAGTAGTCAAAATACTCTGGAACAAACACTACAATTAATTTTGGAGAAATTGAACAAACTTGATGAGCGATTAACTAAACTAGAAAGTAGCAATAACGGAGCTACCAATATGCGTCAAAATGGTCAGTAATCTTAGAATCCTAGCTTGGAATGCCAATGGTCTCTTGCAACATCAGCAAGACTTGCAAGTTATTCTAGACATAGAAAAAATTGACGTCTGTCTTGTGGCAGAAACGCACTTCACTAACCAGTCTCACATTAAATTTAAAGGTTATAAGTGTATTATACAACTCACCCTAGCAATACAGCACATGGGGGAAGTGCTGTAATAATTAAAGAAAATATATCACACTAGAGGAGATGGGATATAAAACCATAACATATACATTAGTCATAAGTGCTGCCTATGTACCACCAAGGCACTTAATAAAGAAAAATCAATATCTTAATTTTCTCAGATAGGCGAGAAATTCTAGTATTAAAAAATGAATCTATTAACCATTTTCTTAATGAACTTACAGATGATAAAAATACCGACTATTCCCTTTGAAAAGCAACCAAAGATTTTAAAAGACCAATTATCCAAATTCCACTCATATGAAAATCTAACAACCAGTGGACAAGGAGCAACGAAGAAAAAGCAGATATTTTTGCAAGTCATTTAGAAAAAACATTTCAGCCTCACGAAGCACCAGATGAACACTTTCATTTAAATGAACCCCATCATATCGAAGACCATATTAAGCTTACATCACCAAAAGAAATATTAACAGAAATCAAAAATATTAATTCGAAAAAAGCCCCAGGGTATGATCTTATTAACGGGGTAGTCATAAAACAACTCCCCAGAAAAGCTATCGTCAAACTATGCAACCTATTTAATGCGACTTTTAGGCTTAGGTATGTATCTAAACTGTGGAAAGTTGCAGAAGTTATCATGATTCCAAAACCGGGAAAACCACTCCATGACGTGTCATCTTACAGGCCAATATCTTTGCTGCCAATTATATCCAAGCTCTATGAAAAATTATTGCTTAAATGAATAAAACCCATCATAGAAAAACAAGAAATTATTCCGTCTCATCAATTTAATTTTCGAGACAAGCATTCCAGGTAGATCAAGTCACAGAATTACTAATATAATAGAAAAAGCACTAGAAGAGGGAAAAGTTTGTTCTGCAGTTTTTCTAGATGTAGCACAAGCATTTTAAACTAAAACGGTTTCTACCAAAACAATATTCGGATATTTTGGAATCATACATATCTGATAGACATTTTAGAGTAAAACAGGAAGACTCATACTCAAATTTAAGAGAAATTCAAGCAGGCGTGCCCCAGGGTAGCGTACTAGGCACAAATCTATACTTATTATTCACTTGTGACATCCCAAAGCCAGAAAATTGCCACTTAGCAACATTTGCCGATGATACTGGTTTATTAACAGTAGAAAAATCTACTGAAAAATGCATAGAAAAACTTCAGGATGGTGGAGTCACCCAAGTTCACAGTTGGACCACAAAGTGGCGAATAAAATTAAATGAAACCAAATCAATTCATGTTGATTTTACAAACAAAAATATAAATCACATACAAATTACAATTAACAACATTCCCGTACCATATTCAAATCAGGCAAAATATCTAGGTGTGACACTTGATGCCAAATTGCGCTGGAAAGCACATGTTAAGAAAAAAAAAGAAGAACTTGAGATAAGGTATAGAAAAATGAACTGGCTAATTGGAAGGAAGTCCAATTTAACAATTCATAATAAGTTACTGCTTTATAGACAAATACTGAAACCAGTATGGACATATGGTATTCAACTATGGGGTTGTGCTAAAGAGAGTAACATTCTAGTTGTACAGAGATTTCAAAATAAAGTATTAAGAAACATTGTGAATGCACCTTGGTACGTTCGAAATAGTGACCTTCATCGAGATCTAAAAATCGAAACTGTAGCAGAGACTATAAAAAAGTACGCAAAAAGCCATGAAGATAGTCTCCATCGGCATGTGAATGTGGAAGCAATTCAGCTTCTAGACAATACTATGCTAGTTCGACGACTAAAAAGAGTGAAGCCGTTTGAGCTAGTAAACTAAGTGAATTACACATAAAAAAAAAATAATGCTATAAACACAACACATTTGTGAGTTACAGACTAAACACTTATTTCAAATTTGTCACAAATTCTACCTAATTTTTAAACACTCCTTTGGATACTAAATTTCACACCATAGGAAATCCTGGATCCGCCACTGAAAGAAAGCGAACCATCCAAAACTAACCGAGAATATCCAGTTGATTTCACTAGTTTATTAGAAATAATATATAAGAACATAATATAGTTTTTTAATCCTCATCACGTCAATAAAAAACAATCCCTTTTATACGCCCTTATAAATAAAAAGATTTGGGGAAAAGAAACTAAAGATTATTAAAGTAAACACCCGATAAGTTATTATAGAAGAGCTGGTAGTTTTTTCAGTACATAGCGAGAATCTTTATGAAAAGCAAATGATTCCCATAATACAGCATAAAGACAAACAAGGTACGTTGTACGTTGTTGTCTAAACGATCCTTATCCTAAAAGAGACATTGCAATAATTTAGTCTAAAAAGTAATTCCACGTAGTTCTGCTAAAGCTGGAAATGACGGTAACAGTTCTTGTTGGAAGGAAGAGTGTCTAGACAAACGATTCAAATTATCATTCATTAGATCACGTATCTTAGTCTGCATACGCTTTAGTAAAAACTCCTCGTTTAACTATTTGATAGCTCTAACGAAGACTTATTGCAACTAAGCGAAATAAGGGCCAACCAATGCAAGCAAAGCTACAATATAACTAAGCAAAATAAAGGCCAAACTGACATAAAACCGTAATTTGGCGTTAGTTCCGCTAATTTACGGTTTAAAAAAGCTTTCCCAAAACCAACAAAAACTAAAGTTCATATTATTATTTCTGAGACAACTTTTTACAAATTTTGTTGGCCTATAGTATTTGTTATGGCAAACAGCTGATAACTGTCAAAAAGTTTTCTCAAAAATTACGATATGGAGATTACATCAAATAAAAAAATAAATGGATCCATAACGGATGATCTGATACCTTCCTAGTTAGCCTATTAGCACACTTCAAGTGAATTTCATAATATGTTAGCCTTGAAAACAGTTTTTTTGTAAACACAGTCGAACCTCTATAACTCGAACTTCAAGGGACCACCAAATCAGTTCGAGTAAATTCGAGTTAAAGAGGTTAAAATTCATATAAAAAGTGCAGGGACCACTTAAAAGGTTCGAGTTATAGAGAGGTTCGAATTATAGAGGTTCGAGTTAGAGAGGTTCGACTGTATCTCAGACACGAAAGCTCCCACGAAGTTTTTGGTTATAAAACAAATTATTAAGAAAAATTTGGTGTGGTGTTTGAAGCAAGTCATAGACGCAGAGGGTATATAAGCATAATCGCATAAAACTGGCCAATTGAAAAACACTAAGGCAAAATTCTTCTTTTCACATATTACGACATTGTTATAAGAAGTAAACCTACCGTTATTACAAGAGAGTTTATCCATTTTAATATACTTTTCGTACGCCTTACTCGAGCGTCAGACACCTGGTGTCAAATTAGGAAATCGCCACTTTCGAATTAATTCGGAAATTTCTAGTTTCTGCCTTATATCCTAGAAAACTTTTAAGTCATATTGGATTGTCGTAATAATATAACTTAAAAATTAAATTGTGTTTTTACCTTTGTAGCATCTTTTTCATTAGGTAATATGTTTTGTGTTAAACAAGTAATTAAGAAGAAGAGTGCCAGAAATAAAGAGATTCATGTTACCTTTGTGGACCTACAAAATGTATATGATACCGTTCCAGTAGAAAAATATGGACAGTGTTAAAGCAAACTAATATCAATTATACATACATAAAAGCGATAAAAGAACTATAGAAAGTGTCTTAATCTAAAATTTAAATTGGAAATCGACTTTTAAAAGAATCCTTGGTAACGAAAGGCTTAAGACAGGGATGTTGTATCTCTCCAACTCTCTTTAAAATATATATCGCAGTAGCTCTAAGAAACTGGAAACGTAAAGTACACAGCATGACAATACAAATTAATGACCGATTTACCATATACACACTAGTCTGCTGACGACCAAGCAGTGGTAGCTAATAATAAAGAAGACATGGAGTATCTGATGAGAGAGTTATACCAAAAGTGGGGGTTAACACTGAACGTGGACAAGACACAGTACTTATGTATTGAAACGAATCAGGTGAGTTAGAACTAGACAATGGACAAACATTATCTACATGCTATGGTATATATATATGGGTGTCACATTTGATAAGACAGGAACAGACTATAAAGAACTGAAAAAAAAATATTAAAATCAAAAAAGGTTATCAGTATTTTATGGAGCAGAGAGATAAAATGTAAAATTTAACATATATGAAAGAATGGTGAAAAGCACGCTATTGTGTGAACAGAGTCGAAATGGATGCAATAAGAAGATCAATGAGAATATCTAGAGCAGATCATATAAGAAATGAGATCATAAAAGAAAGAATGGGAATCGAGGGAAGCATAACGGATGACATCACTAAACGACAACTGATATGGTACGGCCATGTACAACGGATGAACGACTAAAGATTACCAAAGCAGGTCTTAGAATGACATTTTAATAATAAATGGTCACCATCAGACACTATAAACATACCAAGTATAATAATAATTAATAATAATTAATGTTTTTATTGCCACAAAAAAAAAATATATATATATATAAATACATATCCTCGTATATCTAAAACTAGGATATGTGGCAACGGTCAGAGTTCGCGCTGCCTGCTAGTTACCTAGCAGGAAACACGCTCTTCCACTCAGGCCCAATACAAAAATAATAAATAGTATATAATCCGATTTGAATTAGAAACTCAGTAGAAAAAAAAACCTGTGTCCTACATAAAACATACGATACCCAAAAAAAGTATAATTTAAATTATTAATTAATGCATTTCTATTATAAGAATTAACCTAGATATAGATTAAAAGAGTTAAACAATAAAACTAATATATATGTATTGATACTTATGATTTAATGCTATATATATATAATATAAGTAATAATTTTTATTTTAAATCTCAAATCTATTTGAAAATAGATCTCGTGTAATTAATTTTTTAAAAGTAATAATACTTGACACATTTTTGTAGTTACACGGAATTTTGTTATACAATTTTGTAATCGAGTAAGAGAAAGATCCATGATATATACTTGTTTTCGAACGAGGGATTGTAATAAGGCCTTTATGTCGTGTGTTGAGAACATGAATGTTATGTCTAAATAGAACTTTTTCAAACAAGTATGGTGGCTTTTTCGATGTCATAATTTTGTGGTAAAAAATAGACGAATGAAGAAATCGCCTTTCTTTCATGTTTAGCCAACCCAAATTATTTAAATGTTCTGAAATGCGATCTCTTATTTTTAGTCCACATATTAACCTTACGCATGCGTTTTGTAGTAATTGTAACCTTTTGATTTCTGATGATCGAATACGTTGGTCGTATATTACGTCACCGTAATTTAGGTGTGATAAAACTAGTGCGTTACAAAGCATAACTTTTGTACCCTTGTTTAAGAACCTCTTTTTGCTGTATATCATTTTAAGATTAGAAAATCCGCGCCTTATCAGCATAGATACATGGTGTTCATAGTTGAGTTGTGTGTCTAGAATTATTCCTAAATTTTTTGCTTTGTCAGTTATTTCAAGCTTTTGATTTTTAATTTGGATTTTGATTTGATTTTTGTACCTGTTTCTAGTAAGTTTCCTTCCAAACAACATAGCCTGTGATTTACCGGGGTTAATATCGAGACAGTACTGAGAAGAAACGTCTACTAAGTTGCTTAGGTCTTGATTTATTTGTTGGCAGCTAAGGGTTAAATCCTTCTCAAAGAATGATTTATATACTTGGCCATCGTCAGCAAAATTGTGAGATTTTGTATGATTTAAAGACTTTAGAAATTGTGACGTATATAATGTAAAAAAAAGAGGACCAAGCACAGATCCTTGGGCTACTCCAGAAACTAAAGACTTAAATGTGGAGCTTGACTGTCCAATCCTAGTTGACTGACTTCTTCCGCATAGGTAATTCTTGATAAGACCCACCGCACCATTGGAAAAACCTGTATAATGTAGTAGTGCTAAAAACATAGTGTGGTTAATCCTATCAAAAGCCTTGGAATAGTCAATCATCACCAGCACAGTAAGCTTATTATCATCAATACCTTTTAAAATGTCATCAGTTACTTTAGCCAAAGCGGTGGTACAACTGTAATTCTTCCTAAACCCCGACTGGCATTCAGGAAGAATGCTGTTTGCGTCTACGTAAGTTCGAATTTGCCTTTCAATAATTTTTTCAAAAGCTTTAGACAACACACAAAGAATACTGACGGGACGAAGATCCTCAAATCTTTCAGGAGATGAGTTTTTTGGAAGTGGTATAACACATGCTTTTTCCCATAAACTAGGAAAAACATTAAAAACAATACAAAAATTGAAAATATGTTTCAAGACAGGTAAAATATATGGACAGCACCTTAGTAACATATCAACACTTATTTGGTCAACCCCTACTGCTTTAGATTTAATTGATAGCAGAACATTATTTATCTCATTATCAGATGTCATTACAAAACTTAACTCAGGCATATTATTGCACAATCTATCATTTAAAAAATTTTGAATTAAGTTTTGGTCAGGAATACTTTGAGTAGTTGATGCGCTAATAAAAAAATCGTTGACATCCTCAGGATTTTTTAATTCATTTGGAATGGTAGGTTTGACATTAGAATATATATCCATATTTTTTAGATCTCTCCACAAGGTTTTTTTATTAGTGGTTGTACATTTATACTCCAAATATGCTTTCTTTTCTCGTTTAATGGCGTAATTTACTTGATTTTTTAGCATTTTATAAAAAGTAAATGTGACAGGATTATTGTTTCGCTTAAACCTAGATAGAGCCCTGTCTCTTTGTGTCATTAAAAGCTTTATGTTTTCTGTTAACCAGGGTGCCGCAGATCTTGTTATCCTAACAGTTTTAATGGGTGCGTGATTATGATATAAATCTAAAATTAATTTGTTAAAAATATCGAGCTTATTGTCAATATCAGTCGCCAAATAAATGGAGGAAAAATCAATATTTTTTAGCTCTATATCAAAAATATCTTGTTCAAAATCTCTAAAATCTCTAAAAGTGTAAAAAAATGGTTCTATTTTTGGTTTTTTGACATGAAAATTACAAAATACCAAGCAATGATCAGCTATTTTTGACTTTTGAACCCCTGACGACCTGATTGGCAGATTATTTGAGGAAGCAATGATGTCAAGCAAATTTTTGGATGTGCCTGTTATGCGGGTTGGCTCCGTGATGATTTGTGTCATACCAAAACTTTCGAGAATCCTTGTGATTTTTTTAGTCCCACAAAGAGAAAGATTTAACTGATTAATATTAATGTCCCCTAAACAGATTACTCCAGAGTACTGAGCGGCAACTATACTTAGCGATTCTTCAAAAGAAGTAATAAATGAGTTTTCCTGTGTTCTAGGCGGTCTATAAAACGTACCAATTGCAATGGTTTCACCTGCTAACTTTAAAAGAAGCCAAAGTTGTTCACTATTTTGAGCCTCCGGAAAATCCAAACGTTTTATAGATAGATTTGCCTTAACATAAACTGCAATACCACCCCCCCCCCATGTCTCAGTAATTCTATCACACCTAAAGAGACGGTAACCGGACATATTTATAATATTGGAATTAATTTGAGGACTAAGCCAAGATTCAGAGATTGTAATAATGTCAAATTTATTGTAGACCTCGAGTTTAAAATTTGTAAAGTTAGGTATTAAAGAACCGACATTAATGTGACATATTTTTAGTGCCATATTTGCTGTGACTTTAATTAAATTTAATAAGTAAAATTTACAAAATGTTATTTAAAAAAAAAAAGAAACTTGAATTTTTAAGTAGCCTTATTGTTGCCTTAGTATAAATTAATTTTAAAAATTAAGACCTACTGTTTATTTGGTTAATCTGGATTAGACCAAGAGGTTATTTATAATAATTAATTATAATATGGAAACAAAATAGACTAGGAAAAAAATTATTCAGAATCATATAAAAATATAGACACAAGCTAAGAGATAATCTTCTTTTTCTTATGTAACCTTGTATTTGGTGGACTGTTGGTTTTGTTACAATTCTTGCGCTTTTTGTGTTTTTTCTTTTTCTCTGATGACGATTTCGCTTGGTGTTTGTAAGCGTCTTCTGACTCTTTTTCTTCTTCTTCTGAGGAATCTGTAGTCTCAGACCCAGTATTGCTTATTTCTGACTCTATATTCAAAATTCATTTGCGGAATATAATTTGCCTTCTATCTCCAATTTTAGGCCATTAATCTTTGCAGGTATATTCTGATCTTTGTTTTTTTTTTAGATGTTCTCTTAGTATTCGAAAGTCCTTTCTGTCTTGCTCACACAGATCATTTGAAATTGAATACCCAGTGTTTTGTAGCTTCCTTAGTTTTTCTGGATCTTTGAACAATTCGGACTTTTTTATGAAGGTAAGAAACTCTATATGTACTTACAGAAAAATTTTAAAAAAAGTTACAGACAAAAAATACGCAAATATTATGCCGAGTTTAATGATAAACTGAAGCTAAATAAAACTATTTAAACAATTGCCAATGCCAATATTTAAAAAAAAAACAATTCTTGGGGCGAATTTTCCGCGACGTATTGGACCGCGTAATCTGACGGCGGCGAATTATCTTCTACCCCCTTTTGAGGTGCCTGCTGGACGACCAAAAAATATTGGTGTCAAAGTATTTACTAAACAGGGACTTCTTTATAACATGGCCGTTTGCCTAGCAACACGCACAGCCCTCCACACACAAGATTAATTTCAGCTGCATTATCAAACAACCCCTCTTTTACATTCGCATTTTATAATGTTGTTTACTCACCCGTTTTGATGGGCGATTATCGCGTTAAACCCTATAAATCTGAACGAGATAGTGCACCATAAAAGCTGGGATGAAATTGCGTCCAGCCAAATAGCTGAAATTGTTCGGTTTTGCCAAATTATTATCAGCTTCATCCTTTATTATTTACAGAACACCGAACTCAAAATTTATATACAAGGTGCACGGTAAAAAATTTTGTTTACAATAAAAACACGTTATTTTTTTGAATAAATTGTTTTACCCTTAAACAATTTGTTTTGAATTCAAATATTTCTTTTTAGTTTCTCGCAGCCTTTAGTCTTAAAATGAGACTTTATTTTTTTTCTTTAAGTGTTTTGTTTCAATATACTCCATTTTGTAACACAGTAAATTGTCTTCATATAAGTAATATTTTGCTTCCAGAGAAAACGGTGCCTTAGATTAATTCAGTTCCAATTTATAATAAAACAATTTCTGTTTCACATTAAAATAAAGAGGCAAGACATTTTGTGTGCAATATCAGGAAAATATTCTCTTGGTGAATAGGAAAGCACAAATTATTTTAGTTCAAAGCAATTTGCTTTGATCTAAGACAATTTTTTTTACCGTTGATTGAAAAGTAAACAACATCCTTTCGGGGCCGTAATCCATTAAAATAAGGTAAAAAGTTTCTAAGGTCTGTCTTTTATATTTTGCATATAGGAACATAGAGGGCGACACTGATCGAATGTCGTTACTAGAACTTAACCTCAATCTTTACCTAACCTAAATTCAAAACGTGAGTGCGTCACATAAAGTTTTATAGCTACAGTAAATTTTTTAAACCAAAAACATATTCAGTCAATAATTTTTTACAACTTTCAAAGGAAATTATCCCAGCCCTGCCGAGTTAATTTCTTTCGGTAAAGAAGCACCATAACCGTCGACAGTTTCTGTTTGGCATGAAGAGTTCAAGCGTGGACGAATTAGCCTTAGCGACGATTCGACGCCAGGTGCACCAAAAACGGCTGTCACCCAGGAAAACTTCGATGCTATGCGCATGCTCGTTATGAAAAATCGACATGTGACATATCGCGAGATTGAGGCTTCATTGGGGATTTAAAAGGCCTCAATTCAAAAAATTTGCATGAAGGATTGGGGGTAAGAAAATTCGTTTCCCGCTGGATACTGCATTTGTTAACAGAAGAACAGAAAGAAGCTGGAGTCAATTGGTGTCAAAAAACTCTAGATCGCTATGAGGCAAGAAACTCGAAAAACGTGTACATTATTGTCAGTGGTGAATCGTGGATTGACTTATATGAACCTGAAAATAAAGGTCTGTCGTCTGTTTGGGTGTTCCAAGATGAAGAAAAGCCAACAAAAGTAAGTCATGTAGCAACAATTGCTCTGGAAGATCAATGGAATGTTACTGCCTATTGGTACTTCACCAGCCGTTTGCCGAAAGCTTCTAAAAACGAACCCCGAACGACGAATCACCCACCAAGACAATGCAAGTTCACACAAAGATTTTTGGACCCATATCCATTTTGGACCCGTATTAATATGAAATTTTTGCCTTATTTTTATGCCAGGATTACGCCACCGAAAGGATTCCGCTTACTTTTGAATCACCTTGTATAGAAAGAAATTTTAAAATCATCGAAACAGAGTATAAGAAAATCTGCAATGCACTGAAAAAAATTAACAACAAAGCTTATACCTTTTGAGGCATACAGCCAGGAAGAGAAGTTTAAGAGAGATTGGTTCACTCTAGAGTCCCTGTATGTTGACATATTTTCACTCTAGGGAAAGGGATTAATATATTTTATTAAAAGGATAAATATTTCGTTTTCCGAATCCCATATTGATGCCATGCTTCGCTAAGAAGTTAGCATTAATACCAAAATCTAATCAGCTCTTTATAGCATTGTACGCTATTTTACCTGAAAATTTCATAAATATTGGTTCAGGTCATATTATGTTATGGACCGATATACACAAACACACACGCATAGACGTCACGACGATATTGATATTTCAAATAAAACGTTATCAGAAAAAAAATTCTTATCGAAAACCATACAAAAGTAAAGTTTAGTAATTGTTGTTTTTTTTTATTCACGGGTACGAAACTTTACGTTTGTAATATTTTTGGCTCACACTACGCTGGCTCGATATAAAACGTTGCAAAGGCGATAAAAATGCAATATGCATTGACCCGACCTGAGGGACAAATTTTGTCACGGTCATCAGTACTGTTTATCGTTTCATCTGCCTGCCTTTTATTTTTACTCTGGTAGGTTCTTTTGTATTTGTAGATGCCGTCACTTAGATGAAAGCATACATATTATTTATTTATTTCTCTTACCAATATCGTATGATGAGATTCATATACCGTCTCTATAGCTGTACAAAAGTGCCACATTGACCATGCAGTGTTCTAAAGAGTCCCTTAAGGACGAAACAGTTAACTGTCAACACTTAATTGGTATCCATTAGCTCTTGGACCCCCGTGGGTGTACAGCTTTTGAGCTGCCCACGGAAAGATACAAGGGAAACAAAATCTTTCTATGCCTGCTTAGCCACGAAAAATTGTTGGTTTTTTTTTCGAAAACAATATATTCTCTAGCCATTACTGCGCGGGCGTGGAAGGTAAATATTCTAAGTGTATTTTATTAATGGTCGCTTGGCATCTTTTATTATATGCAGCAATTCTAATCTTTTTAAATAAAAGGAGACCCGACGTTTTATAATTTAAAATTTATAGCTTCCATTCTGAAGTCGACGAAATAAATTTCCATTATCAATTTATTGCATTGCTTTTGATTGAAATCCAAAACACTTTCACATATAACACACCTGCTGAAAATTGAATTTTATGCATGCGACGTTTTTCTGAACACAATAAAACATGTCTGGAAAATGTCGTCGACACGAAACGCTCAAATATTATTTACGGGCAATTTTCAAATTTCCTTAGTTTTCCATTATTATTTATTCAAAATTGAACTTTTAAGTATCAGTACGAGGGCTGTTCGAAAAGTTCTCGGCCTAACACAGAGATGGCGCTGTTATCACTAAAATTTTCCGACGCTTTTCAAGCTAGAACTTGTAGTTAGTAGGCCGCAGAGTTTCGAGTGGCTACGGTGTTTTTCCAATTTTTGGCCATTAAAAAAGCAATTGTGTTTTGAACAGTTATTAACAATGGATAAAATTGAAGTTCGTGCAGTAATTAAATATTTTGTGTTAAAAGGTTTAAGCCCAACATACATACAAAGTAAGTTTAGAAAGACATTACGGGATTCTTTTCCTTCATTTTCTACAATAAAAAAATGGACTGCAAAGTTTAAGTGTGGCCGTACATCGATACAAGTTAATGAGCATTCAGGACAACCAAAAAACGGCTACATCAGACGAAAACGTGAAAAAAATTCACGATGCTATACTGATTGACCGTCGATTAAGGGTGCGTGAACTAGCTGAGATAGCAAAGATCTCATTAGAACGAGTGCACTATATTTTGCACGACATTTTGGGTATGAAAAAGCTATCGGCAAGATGGGTGCCGCGTTTACTGACATCTGACCAAAAAACGCATCCGATTAAATTTTTCCGAACAATGTCTGGACCTATTTCAGGCCAATCCATCTGAATTTATTCGACGGTTTGTAACATTAGATGAAACATGGATTTACAACTACACAATAAAAACGAAAGAACTGTCGAAGCAGTGGATCGGGCCTGGCACGATCGCTACGATTTTCTGAGACTCTCATGGTGTGGTGCTAATAGATTTTTTAGAGCAGGGCAGAACTATCACTGGAGAATATTAGGCCAACTTACTAGACTAACTTAACGAGGCTATCCAGGTTAAACGTCCACATCTGGCTCCAAAAAGAAAGTGCTTTTTCACCACGATAACGCACTTGCTCATGCTTCACAGATTGTTGCTGCGAAACTGCATTAATTACACTATGAGGTGCTTCCACGCGCACCCTATTCACCTGATCTAGCATTCTAGCACCGAGCGACTATTGTCTTTTCCCAGATCTGAAGAAATGACTCGGCGGGCGAAAATTCACTTCAAATGAAGAGGTTCGAAACCACAGCACAGCCCATTTTGCAGAACTCGAAAAAACGTATTTTACTGAGGGTATTGAGAAGCTAGAGAACCGTTGGAGCAAATGTGTTAAATTGTATGTAGATTACTTAGAAAAATGAAATATTTGAAATCCCGTGTTTTTCTTGGCCACGCCGAATTTTTTTTTCGAAAGCCCGTATCTTAAGTTGACAGGACTGTTGAGGAATTAATACATCGCGTCGTTTAAGGAAGATAAATATTGCAGTAGCGTACGCATAAATAAATCCTGGGGGTAGCGACCATCGATACGCATAGATAGATTTTAGTCTTGATTTTTGGGAAAAATTCATATTTTTGGGGGTCAATATTCAGTGGCTCTGAAGGGGGTCTTCCCCTCCTGTGTATGCCACTGAATAGTGGACCAGATCTACTTTAAACAAAATTTAAAAAATCAGGAGTTTTGATCCAACTTCCTGATCAAAACCTCTTATGGGCTCAATCACTGGTTTCCAAGATGTAAAACAAATTATAATATATATTTGCTTTATTTTTATTATAAAAAAATCCTTTTATATTTTAAGCTAAAAAAAACCGCTAAGCAATGGGTTGAATGGCTATGCTAACTTCTTTTGTAATAGCGTCAAAACCGTTTGGATGACAGATCAAGGATATCCCCATGGCCAGTCGTCGCCTAAAAGAGATTGGGGGTAGGGCTGAAAACTTTACCCAGTAAAAAAGAGGTATGTTGCAAAGGATAATCCAGAAGCAGCCGGACTGACTTCACGGAGACTAAACTTTGTTAGGAACATAGACAGTCATTTTCTGACTTTTTGATTTCAACGCGGACCATGAGAAACCTTCTCAGATCAGGAGAAATTAATATTACAGCAGGAGAAAAAAAATTACCTATTAAAATATATTCAGCATAGTTGGTAAGATAGTCAAAATGGGAATCAAAAATTTCAGTATTGGATAAATACAGTAAAAAATATGTAAAATCTAACTATGATGGATTAATAGTTTTTAAATCTAATAGGCTACTTACAAAAAATCCTACCTCAAATTTCAGAAGAAAAATTGAGATTTTTTTTGGCATTTCATGAATATAAATTTCACTTTATTCAGAAAAGATAGATTAATAGCTTTTAATTCTAACAGGCTACTTACAAAAAATCCTACCTCAAATTTCAGAAAAAAATACAAATATTTTTTTGGCATATCATGAATATAACTTTCACTTTTTTCAGAAAACGCAGTTATTTGCTTGTTGCTTCTATTAGCACCGAAAATCGAAAATGGTAATTTCTGGAGTGTAAATGCAATTTGTGAACCTCCATTTTCGACG
Source organism: Aspidapion aeneum (assembly GCA_963576565.1). NCBI lineage: Eukaryota > Metazoa > Arthropoda > Insecta > Coleoptera > Brentidae > Aspidapion > Aspidapion aeneum. The sequence continues at coordinate 115,525,699 of OY755040.1, forward strand.
TTAGAGGTTGTAGCTTACGAGAAATGAAAACCCCTATGCTTATCTTTAACTCGTGTTGCGTTAAAGCCCCAAAGCCGCACCGGTGTCTACGAGCTATCCTGTACCTCTATAAACTTAGCATTATCACTTAAGAATTGGATATTCGCAATATATGCATTAATTGTCGTAAATTTGTCGTAAATTTGTCGTGAAAGAAAAAAATTTGTCGCGCTACCCGTTTTCCTGAAAAGGGTATGTAATGCTAAGTTGAGTCTCAACTTAGCACTACCACCCCAGAAAAAATTAAAATTTTCAAAAACTAATAAATGCATTAATTGTCGTGAATTTGTCGTAAAAGAAAAACAATTGACGCGTCATCCGTTTTCCCGAAAACGGGCAGTGAGCAATTTTGAGATTTCCCAGCTAAATCTTAGTGATCTTTAAGCTTTTTCACAATACGAAGATGTAGTATATTTAACCTTGTCGCGCAATTGTAAATTTTTGGTGAAACAATCATTATATTACGTTCCGCTTTTACTTTTCAATATAACCTTTTGTGGTGTTTGTGTAAATATTCATTGATCGACAGGATTTTGCGTTGTTTTAGAAATTATGAAAAAAAGTGAACTTCTCACGAAACATTTATATGCATTAATTGTCTTAAATTTGTCGTAAATTTGTCGTGAAAGAAAAAAAATTGTCGCGCCACCCGTTTTCCTGAAAAGGGTATGTAATGCTAAGTTGAGTCTCAACTTAACACTACCACCCCAGAAAAAATTAAAATTTTCAAAAACTAATCTATAGATTAATTGTCGTAAATTTGTCGTAAATTTGTCGTGAAAAGAAAAATTTTCTCGCGCCATCCGTTTTCCTGAAAAGGGGGTGTATTGCTAAGTTGAGTCTCAACTTAGCACTACCACCCCAGAAAAAATTAAAATTTTCAAAAACTAATAAATGTATTAATTGTCGTGAATTTGTCGTAAATTTGTCGTGAAAGAAAAAAATTTGTCGCGACACCCGTTTTCCTGAAAACGGTATGTAATGCTAAGTTGAGTCTTAACTTAGCATTACCACCCCAGAAAAAATTAAAATTTTTAAAAACTAATCTATGGAATAATTGTCGTAAATTTGTCGTAAATTTGTCGTGAAAGAAAAAAATTTGTCGCGCCACCCGTTTTCCTGAAAAGGGTATGTAATGCTAAGTTGAGTCTCAACTTAGCACTACCACCCCAGGAAAAATTAAAATTTTCAAAAACTAATAAATGCATTAATTGTCGTGAATTTGTCGTAAATTTGTCGTAAAAGAAAAACAATTGTCGCGTCATCCGTTTTCCCGGAAACGGGCAGTGAGCAACTTTGAGATCTAAATCTAAATCTCAGTGATCTTTAAGCTTTTTCACAATACGAAGATGTAGTATATTTAACCTTGTCGCGCGATTGTAAATTTTTGGTGAAACAATCGTTATATTACGTGCTGTTTTTACTTTTACCCTTACCCTTTTTGGTGTTAATATAAATATTCATTGCTCGCTGTTTTGAATGATTAAGCTAACGCCAGGATTTTGCGTTGTTTTAGAATTAACGAAAAAAGCGAACTTCTCAAGAAATATTATGTTGTCCTTTTACCAATCATAGGCATTTTGCTACAAAGAACGGATATAAATATGTTTCATACTAACAAAACACCATCTTCTAGTAACACTAGGTACCTACTAGTTGTATAGCTTTATTTATTTTATTGTAGGCGAAAGTTCTTACCCAACAAAGTCGAGAAGCCCTCTTTACCCCTTGTTACACTTTGCCAAACTTTTAGGAAGCCCTCCAAATCCTGTTACGTAATTAATAGGCGACCCCTAATAAAATAAAGATCAAGCATAGCATAGGCAATGGTTGGGAAAAACTCTTCGGACACGTGTGTAAACGTGCTATGTCGACTTATTTTTTTATAAATCATAGCTCCCCTGTCGTCATGTCCTCAAAATCTGCGTTAAACCTAACCGTGGTCAATTAATCGCAAACATTTTTCGAAAAAAATGTCCCCACAAAAAGTAAATGTTTTTTGGAAAAAAAAATGCTTTCTCAATAAACTAGTTCACAAAAAAAGTTTGATAGTTCCTCTCTGACATTAAATTTAATCTGTGCTCTAGCAGGACCATCTCCACTCGCGCGCTGTCTGATTAGCCGATCGAAACAGTTTGTAGTATTTTTGGCTCACACCCCGCTGACTCGACATAAAAAGTTGCGAAGGCGGCAAAAAATGCAATATGCATTGACCCAATCTGAGGAACAAATTATATCACAGTCATAAGTACTGTTTTTCGTTTTATCTGCCTACCTTTTATTTTTAATCTAGTAGTTTCTTTTGTATTTGTAGAAGTCGCCACTTATGTGAAAGCATTCGGTATCGAAGGCATTATTCTATATATTATTATATATATATATTTATATATATATATATATATATATATATATATATATATATATATATATATATATATATATATATATATGTATATATATATATATATATTATACTATAGCTTTACAAAAGTGTCACATTGACCATGCAGTGTTGTGAAGAGTCCTTTAAGGCCGAAACAGTTAACTGTCAACACTTAATAGGTGTCCATTAGAACTTGGACCCCCGTGGGTACAGCTTTCGAGCTGCTCACAAAAAAATACAAGAGAAACAAAATATTTCCATGTCTGCTTAGCCACGAAAAATTGTTGTTAGTCTGAGCTACTCATTAAAATATTTCCATTTATGTTTATCAATGGCGCACCCAGGAATATGTCTTGGGGGGCCCGAAACATCATGATGTCGTATGTTATGCTATTTTATCTTTTTGTACATGAAATATGCAGAAAATATCTAAAAAAACCTTAGGACTGCGCACCTGCGCCCATGTATTTATTTTATCTATTTTTTATTTTAGTAAAAGTTTAGAGGCCTGCTATTGCTGTAAGTCACGCTAAATTTTGTATTCGATGTGTCGCTGATCTCTCAATAATTTTAACTTCATAATTTACTCCCAAAGATACTTAAAATTCATTGCATAAAAATCTACCAGGAAACTTTTCGATGAAGCGACGCGACAGGATGATTGCTTTTTTTTTATTATACGGTGTTTCCATGCGGACTCGAGCTCATGCTGCTGCCACAGTGCGCTAGTGAAAGAGATAATTTTTCCCGTCTTGCTCTAAATAATTCCACAACAACATTGTTTAGATAGATGCTCATGCTGTTGATGCTCGGTCACAAATTACCAAGAGACCCAGGGGTTTTTAGATCAAAAACTGATCATACCGACTATTATTGTAAAAAAAATAAAAAATGTTTTATTGTCAATTTGAAGTGAAATATTATAAAAGGTAAATGCTTCAGTAACACGCTGGTGTGCATAATTATGCTCACATTTTTTTTTTCTAAACCATAGAGCCAAAAGTTATACATAACATTATTTTATTTTCTCGAATAAAAAAAATCAGGTCTGAAGGGTTAATAAAAATGACTTGTTGCTTTTACCTTAGGGGGTAAACCATTTACATAATATTCCAATACCCACGGTAACTGCCCACTCATGATGCAAACATGAGGGCCTTGGGGTCATTAAGCAAAAAAGACCTGATTGGTTGCTTTTAAAGACATATGCATATTATTTCCATATAGTACGTATTATTGCAATACCTACGGTACCTTACAATGCAGAATGCAAACATATTTAAAATAGCAATATCAATGGGTATAAGTCTATCCTTTTGCGGTCCTTAAGATAAAATGTCCTGATTGGTTATACTTTTACGCATAAATATTATTTTATTCTTGTATTCGTTACGTCAAATCATCAGCGCACAGTTGACAAAAACTCTATCTATGTAAAGGAGGAGGCACTAAATACATTGTTTACCGGGACGCGTCAGATGACTGAATTTGAGATATGTTGAAAGACAAACCTTCCTGATATTTTTTCCAAAAAAAATTGTGGGGGTCATAGCATTTGTTTTCGAGCTATACTTATTTAAATGCGCGCCACTGAATTATGGAAAATATGACCTCTTGTCGTTTTTTTGTAATAACTTATCGCCAAATAAAAGCAAAAAAATGATATTAGTCTTATTTTATTGGCAAAAGAGTCCTTTTAGGAATTTTATCAATTTTTAACATACATATAGTTTGCGTCACATACCTACAGAGTGGCTCCAAATAATTTTAAAAAAATACAGGAAAAATACCTGAGATTTATTACGTATAAAGAAAGGGAAAAATGCATAGTCAAAATTAACTTCACTTGCTTTCATGTGAGTCGTTTTAACTATTCTAGAGTGATGTTTGCATAATAGGTTATGTTATAAGCTAACACCCAACAAACAATTAAAGTTGTAACGACGAAACCCCAACTAGAAAGAATTTCTTAAAAGTAACCGCAACGTACTCCCGCTACGTCTCAGTATACCATACAGCGACGTTATAATTCCCTAAGTGGGGAACCAATTTCTGGTTATAACTACTTGGCCAAGTGTTTAAAGTCACTGTAGTAACAACTACACTACTACGTCGTAGCCAGGTATCTACTACGTCGTAGAGGCTGTTTTTTTTTTCCGTAATGGCATAAAAGTTGCGATGTAGTTGCAAATAATATAATCGTTTCTTTTTGGTAGAATTGTTACACAATATGGTGGAGACAACAGTAAACAGACTCGCTTAGTTTTTTTGTTTGGTTATGGTTATAATATGAACTATGTTATCCAAAAGTGTGAGAATTTACGTGCAGAGGATCAAAATTCGAGTGCGACGCAAAGTTTTTTGTATAACATGCATTATATATATATTGCAAAAAACCGGTGCGCCCGTAAAATTGAGCCGTTTTCTGGTAGCTGATGGAATTTTTGTGTTGTGATTTTGGAGGTTATGTTTTCATAATCGACAGTTAACTCCAACAAATGGTGCTTAAGAAGAGCATTTTTGGTAAGCTTCAACTAATTTGTTTATAAAATAGTATGGCTCTTTAATATGAGCTCATAAAACGACAACAAAAATATTAAATTTTCTTTCTTACATAAAAACATGGCGTCCCAAACTATATTCCCTGATAGTCGAAAAGGTTACTTGAAAGTAGTTGCGGCTTTAAAGTTGATCCAAAAAGTTATTTTGTCTACATTGTTACATCAGATGTTACTATGATGACACAAACTTTTGTGGTAAAAATTAAAGTTATAATGTAGTTGTCGGATACACTTGTTTGGGACTCCAATGAAGCTTAACTTTCTAGTGGTAATTAAGTAGGATATAAAAGTCAGGGCGACTACGAAATAACGACTAAAAAGAAAGTAAAACTTTAGCAACGTCCTATTGTGGTAGAGAAGACTATCAGAATCGACTATCAAGAAACAATCCTATGAAGTAGTTTAGAGGGTCGTTTTTACGAAACATCTACTATTTCCTGATACTAAATAGTTGTTAGAACTAAAAAGTAACAAATTTTGGTTGGGATCACCACATTTCTACTATAAGAAAGTAGCAAAGCCTTTAGAACATGTAGCCGCTACTATAAATGTTAGTTGGGCAGGGTATTTCAAAAAAAAAATAATTCAACGCATGACATATTTACTAATTGTCTACTACTGTGTGTTTACTGGGATGCGTGAAATGGGGTGAATTTAAGATATGTTTGAGCCTAAACCGTCCGGATGCTTGTCTCAAAAAAAAATTGGGGGGTCATCTGTTTCGTTTTCGAGCTATAATTATTTAAATGCGCGCCAATGGATTATGGAAAAATGTAAGATTTTGTAGTTTTTTGTTATAACTTCTCGTGAAAGAAAAATAAAAAACCAATATGAATTTTATTTTGTTGAAACAAAAAGAGTATTTTTAAGTATGTTCTCATTTTTTGACATATAGTTTTCATCACATATCTACTACTACATAGTGGCTCAAACTATGAATAATTGAAATACAATAATAATAATAGACTTAATGGGTATTTCAAACATTTTTGAAATTCGCATAACATGTGTACTAATTGCCTATGGAATAGTGTGTAGAAAATATTTACTGGCATGCGTCAGATGCACTGAATTTGAGATATGTTAGAGCCTAAACCGTCATAATACTGTGGCAATCTAAAAGACGTTGCCGCCATTTTGTGACACTGTAAATAGAACAATAACGCTGTGCCAATTGGTGACACTAAAAGAAATTACCAAGTAATTAAACAAATATCTGGAAGCAGAACTGTATTTTTCAGCTAGGTAAAATATTGATATGCCCGGTAACTTTTATACAGTGGAGAAGGGGGGGGGGGGGGGGGGGTGTTCAGAAATAAGAAAATTTTAAGTGCGCCACAGTGTTTTAATACCAATGTTTTACGAAGATCTTAATTACAATACAGTTCAACTCAAACGTTGTAGCCAAACAATGACACTCTACCTACTTTCGAGGCTTCCAGAGTATTTGTGTAATTAAAAAAAAAAAAGAAATTGACTTATTGACAAAATAAAATTGTAAAAGATTGAGTTAAGATAACAAAACTAGAAGCACTTTACAGGTAGATAGACTTACAGGTAGAATCTCCAACAGGTCACAGTGTACCTACATTTGAGTCAGTAGTGTAAGACTCCATTATGTAAATGATAGAATAAAATACACCTCCAAAATCATTCCATCATAGGGGAGATCCGGACCAAATATCTGCTGTCATCATTCTACGTTGGGTAGAATGAGACAGACAGCAACCTAGTCCTAGATCTACCCCATGAGGTAAGACAATGATAAGAAAACCGCAAGTAAATGTAACCTCATCTCCCTTTTTGTCTCTGCAAAGTTGGTTCATTGGATTGTACAAATAACACAAAAATTTAGTTAATCTTGTATGTTTTTAAAAACCCATATGTAGGATGAGGAGGATGAAAATTAAATTGATCAAAAAAATATTGAAACCTGAGAATAATACCAACCAATTAAATAGGGCCAAAATAGCAAGACACAAGATAAAAAAAGACTATCACATAAGAATTTAACTAGAAATTTAGCCAACAATATGCTCAGTATACCACACTGCCGCAGCGAATTTTTTAAGAGATCATTAGAATATTTGGGCCCAAAAGTGTACAACATGATGCCTATTAAAAACATAAAAAGTAAACCTCAAAATAAGCATAAAAACAGACATTTTTCTAAATTAACAAACATATATATATGGAACAACAGAACAACATTTCTAAGGCTGTTCAAAACCTAAATCTGATAAACTCTTTATACCTGTCTGTGTATGTGTGAGTGTGTGTTTTTTTGTGTAATGGTGTTCTTTTGTTGTTTTTTTTTGTTTAGTTTTTAAAATATAAAACTCTAAAGTAGCATGTTATGAACTAACTTGAACAGATTTCAATATTACTATTTTTAAGTTAATTACACAGTGTTTTTCTATTTTAAAATTCGGTAAGATGGGCGTCGCTAGTACTGTTAATGCAACCTGTAGCTGAAATGCATAGACGTAGACAAATCTAAAAATTAAAAAATAAATTTAGAAAAAATTTTTTTTTTAAAACAAGCTTTTATAAAATGGACTAAAAAGCATATAATAATTTTTTGAGTGTTCTGATATCCTAATAATACAAGCGATGGGCGTATTAAAGGAAATTTACCCGTTTTTGTTTTAGCCTTGTTAACTCGAAGTTTAGTGAAAATCCAAATTCATTAAATTATAGCAGAGAAATGTAAGGGTAGACAATTTAACCCAACCCAACCCAACCCTACTCAAGCTACCCTTTTTCTGATATGGATGGACATTATTACGCCTGCTTCATATTAGGCAGATCATCCGCGACCGGCACTGTGTCGATTTCGACCAAATGCGCATGGAAAGGCATCTAATATTAAATACGCCCATCGCTTTTATTATTATGATATCAGAACACTCAAAAAATTATTATATGCTTTTTAGTCCATTTTATAAAAGCTTGTTTTCAAATTTTTTTTTCTAAATTTATTTTTTAATTTTTAGATTTGTCTACGTCTATGCATTTCAGCTACAGATTGCATTAACAGTGCTAGCGACGCCCATCTTACCGAATTTTAAAATAGAAAAACACTGTGTGATCGTTCCCTAAAACTGTTCGTTATTATTATGATCATTATACGCAAGGATTAATTAATTTTGGTCGAGATCGAACAAGCTAAAGCCTTACCTCTTCTACGCCCCCCGCCTTTTTAGTGGGAGAGCATGTGAATTTTGAAATCAATCAGATACCTACGTGGAAGTCAGTTGAAAGTAATCAGAAAAACGCGTCATTAAATCGTCCATTTTGAATCCGTCATATTGAATTATTGTAATCTGATCAAAAATTCGTAATCCTTATCCTCAAAAACCCCCAGATACCAATTTTGGTGAAAATCCGACAAACTAAAATTTTACCCCCTCTCCGCCCTTCACGTTAAGGGGGAGGTAGGCAGTCAGTGATACCATATTGGATTGTCATCGGAACTATAACGGTATGCGAAATTTGACGTCAATCGGATACGTGGAAGTCAGGTGAAAGTAATCAGAAAAACTTGACATTAAATCGTCCATTTTGAATCCGCCATATTGAATTTTTGTAATCTGATCAAAAATTCGTAATTCTCATCCTCAAAAACTACCAGATACCAATTTTGGTTAAAATCGGACAAACTAAAGTTTTACCCCCTCTCCACCCTTACGTTAGGGGCGAGGTAGGTACCCGATGAAACCATATTATTGTATTGTCATCGAAACTAAGACGCTGTGCAAAATTTGAAGTTAATCGGATGTTTGGAAGTTCTTTAAAAATGAGTTGCAAGATTTGATTACATACATACATACATACAGGTGAAGTTAAATAAAAGCTTGTAATAATAAAAAATTTAGAAAAAAAAAAACGCTTTTATTATTATGATATCAGAACACTCAAAAATTTATTTTATGCTTTTTAGTCCATTTTATAAAAGCTTGTTTTCAAAAAGTTTTTTTTTCTAAATTTATTTTTTAATTTTTAGATTTGTCTCAGTCTATGCATTTCAGCTAGCGTATCGATATTGCAGGGAGTCTTTCCTGTCAAGTTGAAATATCTAAGTCTTCGCATGTGAATTTTGAAATCAGCAGATACCTACGTGGAAGTCAGTTGAAAGTAATTCGTCATTAAATCGTCCATTTTGAATCCGCCATATTGAATTTTTGTAATATGATCAAAAATTCGTAATCCTCATCCTCAAAAACCCCCTGATACCAATTTTGGTGGAAATCCGACAAACTAACATTTTACCTCCTCTCTGCCCTCCACGTTAGGGGGAGGTAGGCAGTCAGTGATACCACATTATTGGATTGTCATCGAAACTATAACGGTATGCGAAATTTGAAGTCAATCGGATACACGTGGAAGTCAGTTGAAAGTAATCAGAAAAATTTGACATTAAATGGTCCATTTTGAATCCGCCATATTAAATTTTTGTAATCTGATCAAAAATTCGTAATTCTTATCCTTAAAAACCCCCAGACACCAATTTTGGTTGAAATCGGACAAACTAAAGTTTTACGCCCTCGCCACTCACCACGTTAGGGGGAAGGTACTTACCCGGTGAAACCATATTATTGTCATCGGAACTAAGACGCTATGCTATGCGAAATTTGAAGTCAATCGGATGTTTGGAAGTTTTTCAAAAATGAGTTGCAAGATTTGATTACATACATACATACATACAGGTGAAGTTAAATAAAAGCTTGTTAAAAAGGGCATACAGGTATTAAGTCATCTAGGCGCTTATACATTTATTTTTAATATTAATCAAATTATACTGTCTGTAATATAAAGTATGTGAAATAAATAAACTTGAAACTTTAAACTTGACAGGAAAATTATCCTAAATAAATGAAAACAAGTCAATGTAGTAAATACGCCGCAAAATGGTGGTCATGACGTCATACCGTTACCTTGCGTTTACAAGAAATGTTGAAATTATACTGGGAAAAATTATATATGAAAAGATTACGTCTAAATTATATTGAAAATTTATATGAAAAGATTATGTCTAAATTATATTGAAGATTTATGTGAAAAGGTTATATCTGGAAGCTTGCTCCTACCTTGGTCCTTGGTTATATTGTGGTTAAAATAAAAAATGTGTTTTATTTTGTAAACCTGGAAGTTTTGTTGTCCCAGACATTCTCCTGCTACTCCGGGTCCCTGTCCTGCTCGCGCCTCCCCTGCTGATTATCTAGCGCATGACGCTAGGGCAGCATATGGGTCTTAAATGTTGGTTCCTTGCCCGAGCTTAAAACCCTGTGGAAAATGAAATATTTCAATTTCTTGGAATTCGTCGGTTTTGCACGAGGTTCCCCTATCCCGTGACGACTCAATAAAATAAAGCAGATTTCAACAGATGAACGAAAACAAGCCTACATACCTTTCCCAGGGTTACAACTGGCTCGAACCTCGTTCCACCAGCTCAACTGTCATGTCGATGGAATGGACGGCTGTAACCAAAGGAGAAAAACAATATATAATTTTTATCCAAAACGTGGTTTAAAAAAAATACACAAAGAACTCCAAAAATTCCACACGTCTTTTGTAGAAAAATTACATTTCACACGAAAAATAATTACAATTTGGGAGGCAAATATTATCTTGAAGCATTCCCAAAAAAAAAATCGAACTTACCACTTTCTTTTCCGTAGAAATGGCGCAGGTCGCCTTGACTTCCTCAATCCAGAGGATATGAGCCGTCACTCAAATACGTCAAAACAACGACGGACTCACAGTTATACCGTCTTTGGTATAATTCTGCAACTACTGCAGTGCCAATAACCACAAAAACAATGGCGACACCAAAAGACGGCCACCGGCACAGCCAAAATTCTTTAGGAAAAAGAGAGATGACACATCCCAAAAACATTTAAGATGCCGGAAAACCATTCCCCAACTTGGGTGAGGCACCGTAGCAACCTAATTTTCTCGGTTAAATTCAAATAAGGCTGCAAACGCACTTAAAAAAAACTCGCAAACCAAAAATTCTGCCGATTTAAGTTGGCCAGCCCGAATATAAATTCGTCGTTCTAAAACCAGCCAATGACGACGTACACTAGTACTTCGGTATAGGTCTCTAGGGGGCAGCATCAGTCAAGGGAACATCGAAAACACGTCCAACACGCATTGAGGTGTTGTCAGATCTATTTCTACGGATCATTTTTATAAACGAGGATTTTCGAGATGCACAACCGGACCCCTGCCAACATAGCAAGTAGGAGGAAAATAACCAATTATACTATAAGAAGTTTAGCATTGAAACCGTCAACTGTAAAATCAATTACTGGAGATCAGAGCATGCATCAAACCCAGGAATATTCGAACACTCAACCAACTCCCATATGAGTAAAGCCATACTAATGTAGAATTTAGTTGTATTTTAGTTATAGTTTTAGTCAAAAGTTTCCTTTGCTCTTTATATATGTTTTCTCTAAGATTCATATGGTTTGACGCCATCTTTGTAAAACATTTTTACATTAGGAAACTTGTTTCTGAACTTGAACTTAAAAATACACATTGAACTACTGCTTAAACCCGGTCTAAGAGTGTTCAGATGTTAAGTTTGCTCACTACTAGCTAGCCCTACATAACCCTTCAATCCGACTAGCTGAGCTAGATATTAACTTTATTTAACTATGATTATATATTAATTTATATAATATAAAAATACGATTGTGTTTATTCTTTTAGTCCTGGTTTTATCCCTCGTTTATCTCCAATTTACAAAAGTGAATAACTTGTATTTATTTTATCTTCTCCTTATTAAATTAATAAAGATATCAAAGTGGGCGGAGCCTCGGTTGTTCCTGGTCAAACCGTTAACCCAAATATGTTTCCGTGCCACAAAAACTAGCTAATCCGTGAAGAAAAAGAGGTTCGGAAGAGAAATCATTGTCCTAATATCCTCGAAAATACAAACAATCAAACATCCAAAATAATTTAATTGTATGTCTAAATGTTTCAAACTGTCCTTAAAACATCGTGAGTGGTTTGTGATATGGCAACGCCGCCATTATTTATTGAACGTTTGTGCTCACTCGATCAGCTGATTATTTATTCCGTGAACGTCAAAAAACGACGAAATTCCAGATAAACAAAACAATGAAAAGTTTTTATGTGATTTTTCCCGAGACCTGTGATCCCAAACAATCCGAAGTGCGCAGTGCCCACAACAAGATGATGGAATACCTCCTCTATAAGGTAACTTTCTGGACAATATATAACCTCAAAACCTAGCTCTATAAATTACCCTTAATGTGTGTACAGAAAACGAATCGAATAGTTTTGGTTATTTACATAAATAAAACAAATATGTAACGTTTGCCTTAAACGTAAAAATGACACGTTACATAATCCCCCCCCCCCAACTTCAAGACGATTAACCTAAAAAGGTTAATCGGAGAGGTCCGCTGCCGACTTAAGGTCTTTGGCATGCCAACTCCCTGGTAGTACTTTACCCGATGGTTCCTGGAGCTCATTTATCCATGGAGAAATTTTATTCCTAATCACATAAGGACCAACGAATTTCAGTGCTAACTTCTTCGAGAAACACATAATTCTTCTTCCAAACAGGCTGACCCACTACAAAGTTGGGTACCCTTGTACGCAAATTATACTGATATACGTTTTTCTCTCCTGCCACCTCTAACCTTCCCTTAACATCAGCATAGAGCTTCCGGAAACCTTCCTTCTTACTTTTAACTGCAGATTGTACACCATTCTCTTCAGATAACAAAACTGGGTTGGAGTAATCTTTTCCTGACAGACACATATTCCTACCAAAGTTAACAAAGAAAGGAGACATCCTGGTTGTCTCATGGGTTGCAGTACGAATCGCGCAGGCAAGTTTATGTATTTGTTCGTCCCACTTCCTGTGGTTGTCTTTCACATAACAACATAACATGGTTTTTAACGTACGATTCGTCCTTTCTGTTGGATTCGCTCTGGGTTGATAATATGGATTATACTGAATTTTAACCTGATAACTCTCAGTGAAACGTTTAAACTCATTACTTTTTTACTAAACACCATTATCACAAAGTATCAAACGGGGTACTCCGAAGACCATAAATACTTGCTCCTCAAGATGCTTGACAACAGCTTGAATAGGGGCTGTTCGCATTGGAAAAACTAAGGAAAACTTACTCAAATAGTCCGTAACGACGAGAATCCAGCAATTACCCTTTGTCGAACGAGGTAGAGGTCCACATAAATCTGTTGAAATAATTTCCCAAGGACGAGTTGGTTTTGGGTGAGATATCATCTGATCAGATACACCCTGTGTATCACCTTTATGAGCTGCACAGACAAAGCATTTCTTTACAAAAGTTGCAACGTCATGGCCAATAATATTTTTCTGCCAGTCTGTGGAAAGTTTTATACTCACCCATATGTCCTGCGGTAGGAGGATCGTGAGCTTCTCCAATAATTCTACGGCTATGATCTTTGGGGACTACCTCTTTCCAATATTCGTTAGATGGTAAAAGTTGAGGGTATTCTTGTTTGACATATTCAACTTATTATCAGTGTATCTCCAATTCATAAATTTTAACGGTGATTCTACGACCCTCTTTACCATCTTGTGATACCATCGATCTGTTATGACCTTAAATGACATCCCCTCAATATATGGCCGAAGCTTCTCTATCGCCCAAACCAATGCCAAACATTCTCGCTCGGTGGTCGTGTCAACACGTTTTTGCTTAATCAAAGATCGACTCCAATAGCATATGACTTTGTCTCCCTCAGGATAAGGCTGCGTTAAACATGCTCCTATTCCATATCCTGATGCGTCTGTTTAAATGACAAATTCTTTGGTATAATCTGGACATGTAAGAATCGGTGCAGTCACTAAAAGTTCCTTAATCTTAATAATTGCTTTTTCGCATTCTGGAGTCCAATCGAACTTTTGATTTTTCTAAGTTAGAGCTGTAATTGGAGCTATTATCGCTGAAAAATTCTCTATGAAACGTCCATACCAGGATATTGTACCTACCACTCTACGAATTTCTTTGACAGTTCTTGGCCTCTGGAGCTCTAACATGGCTCTAATTTTATTAGGGTCAACTCGGATGCCTCGACGGTCCACTACGAATCCTAAATAAGTAATTTCTGGCCTACACAGTTGGCATTTCTCCCAACTTACCGTTATCTTTCCATTCTCTTCCTCAAGAGTTCTAAGATGTGCAGAAAAGCTCTGTGTGACAATTACGAGGTCGTCGAGATATACGTACAAGTGTGGGTCTAAATCGTTACCTATGATGCTATCTATGAGTCTCTGCCAAGTTGCAGGTGCATTATGAAGACCAAAAGGTAAACGCTTAAATTGGAATAGACCTCGTCGACAAATGAATGCTGTTAGTGGCTTCGATGATTCTTCCATTGGTACTTGCCAATAAGCGCTTTTAATATCTAAAGTTGACAAGTATTTAGCATCTTTCAACTTGACAAGAGTCTCGGATACGAGTGGTAAAGTATAACTATCACAGAGTTCAATTTGCGGTAGTCTACGCTGAAACGATATTTCTTTGTATTTTTCTTTTGTACCATTACCACTGGTGAAGCCCATGAACTGCTACTACGTTCTATAACATCAAGTTTCAGCATTTCGTCGATTTCGTCATCCATAAGTTTCTGAATGACCGGTGAGACCTTATATGAACGTTGTCTTATCGGTGCTGCTTAGAGGAACTGCTTGTTGGCTGTCGCCTATCTCTGTCGAATCTATTAACAAGGTGATTTAAATTCTGTTGGCTAGTCCCGGTACTTGATATTTGAATTGCATTGACATCTGTTGGAAAATCGTCACTGTCGCTCTCTACGTCAACGTAGACTAAGTCAGGTTCAATAGATTGGTTTTTCCTAGGGTTAAAGTTCTCTTCCTCTAAACCATATCTCTGGTCTATTCAACGACACAAATCTTTTAGATGTGATAGGCTATTGACTTCAGTAGCAATCAACCCATTCTTATAGATGTCCGCGATATTTCTGAAGACGATAGCTAATTTCGCCTCTTCAGAAACAGGACAGCCAAGTCTTTGGAAGTATGTATTCATGACAACAATATAGGTCCCTATAGACTCTCCAGAGCCTTGTTTACGCTTTTGGATTTCCTTCAACAGCTTCTCATATGAAGAAGAAAGATATTCTGCCATGAATCTCTGTTCATGCTGTTCCCATGTATGGACTTCTCTACGAACATCTTTGTAAAAAGTATAAGCTGACTTTTCAAAAAGATCAATGCCTGAGTTCAGTAAAACAGACTCAACTCGTCCACTCTCTCAAAAAATGCGGTGACGGAGATCGTACCCCTCTCGCCTGTAAACTTTAAGTTTCATTTATGAGGAGGTACAGGTACAACGTGGTCACTTGACATTGGTACTGGCGACGAACATGAAAATTGTCGTGACTGAGCAATTGGTGCTATGCTACTTTGGAGGGCAGCTAAACTCAATGGAACGGTAGACGGTTGTTGATAATGAGAAGCTGTTGTACCGTCATTCTGAATTAGCATTGGGGGTGGTGCTTGTATTGGTGTTTGAGTCGGGTTCGTAAGCACTTGCATTTGCACTGGAGCAATGACCGACGGTTGGTTTGTAGGTTGTTGAGCTGTTCTCTGTGTGCTCGAGTGCTGTGGTTGCCGGAAATGAGACTGTTTGGGTGTGTTGCCAACATTTGTCGAGTGATCTGAGTTTCGACTCGTTGATTGGGTTTTAGATGCTTCATCATCATCTGAGGTCACGCCAACTCTTAATAAATCTATTGTTTGGCTCTGCAATCTCCCAATCAAACTCAAGGTTTCCGCAACCAGTATGCCTTTTGTTTGACTTTCTTCAAAGTTGGACGGATTCATGTTGTTACTCCTGGCTAGCACGTGTTCCAACCTTATAGCGATTTTTCTAAACTCTCCCCCTTTGCTCGTACCAGAGAACTTCTCTACCAGCGGTACCAGACTATCTAGCTTCTTCATGCAGCTAAAAGCGTCCTGGCCAAATTCAAAAGGATACGGAGGGTATCTCATACTTCCATCAGTCCTTTCTCTCTGCCTAATCAGTATGAGCTGTTGCTTCATCTCTTCCACCGATCCAATGGCTATGCCTCTCCATGTTAATTCGTAGATTAACTCGTCCTTGACTAAGTACCTTATGTCAGACAACCGACTCAAAGAAATAGCCATGGTGTCTTTTATATTTAAACTTCAAACTTTAATACTCTTAATTATACCTCCCAATTATAAAAATTAAACCACGCAATAACAAACACAAAGTTCACTTTCAATTCACTAGTGAAAGTCACTATAAATTTTCTCACAATTGTAGAAAATATAAAACTTAAATACGGGCAGACGCGAACAAAACCGAAAAACACCGGAGCAGTAAGAAAATAAAATTTATTTGCATTTAAAAATGTTTCATTTCAAATCATAGTTTATATTAAGTATTTGTACAACCAACTATGACGTCCAACCTTGCAGAGAGAAATAACTACTTAAATCCTAAATTAGAATTAACAAGTAGCCATAAAATAAAGTTAAAAAAAAAATAAAAGAGAGACAAGAGCTTTGGCAGTGTTTAGGTCTTATGTTCCACTGCTGCGTGAGTAAAACCAAAAAAAAATAATTGCGCTTATCCTAGCTAAACTGGATTAAAATTAAAGTTAATTTATGTTTGTTTACCTCAGCAACCGAATAGGTAAATTTATCCCTAAATGGAACGTACAACAAACTACCTATAACAAAAATCCCAAAGCTGTGTTGAACGGCTCCACAACTAAACTCCTCAAAATACTCTGCCAATATATGGGCCCCTAAGCTCACACTAGGTACTATAGTTATAGTGTACGTGTGAGCTAATATAACTAAAAACTGAAATATATTTTATTCAACTCCAGACTAAATTACCTTTTGTTTGATACCACACACGCCATGTTTTGACTTAAACTCAAATTTTTGAAATCTACCCCCACCCTTAAAAAAAACTAAAATGTATTTTGTTAAACTCCGGACTCAATTACCTTTCGTTTGATATCACACACGCCATATTTTCACTTAAACTCTAATTTTTAAAATATACCTTCACCCTTTTTTTCTAAATAAATTGAAATGTATTTTTTTTAACTTCAGACTCAATTACCTTTCGTTTGATATCACACACGCCATATTTTCACATAAACTCTAATTTTTGTAATCTACCCCCACCCTTTTATTTGGTTTGTGTTCGGTGGATTTTGTTCATTTTTAAATGGGACCATCTCGACCCAAGACCCAGCCAATGTACCAAATTTAATTAAAATCGGCCAAGCGGTTTTTGAGTTATGCGCGTTGGTCGTTACAGACAGACAGACATACAGACAGACAGACAGACAGACGGCACAACAAAAAAGTTTCAAAATCATCTAAAATGCAAAGATATATAAAATTTTTTGAAATCGCAGCAACTTTTTTTTTCTCGAAAAAATTAGGATCACCATAGCTCACACTACTATAGTATGGTATATGTGTGAGCTAAAAAAAACCCAAATCGCCGTATACAATGATTTTTCTCAAAAGAATAAATCAAAACCCACTTTAACCTGCTTACCTATTCTGAGATCACACGAATCATGCATTGCTTAAGGCAACATCATCCCTTAATATATAAGTGAACGCAATAAACATCGGAACATGTTATAGAAATCTTAAAATATGTTATAGAAATCGTAAAATATGCTCAATTAAATTTAAAAAAATCCGCTCGCTGAAATTGCATTGAATTAGACTAGTAAGGATGTTGTGTGTAATTAAAAAAAAAATTTTTTTTTAATTACCGATGGTATTAAAAAATTTTTTGCCGAAATAACGTCTTGGTAGAACTGCCACTCGCTAATAATCATTAAAATGAAATCCCCAAAATTTAAACTAAGTTGATACAAACCATGGTCAAAAAGACCCTAGGATCGTACTGAAAGGTGTCCAAAAAAAATTAACAAAAAATTTTTGGTGGCCACCACAGTAGCCCAATAATAAAAAAAAAATCATTGGTGGCTCGTTAAAATTTTCAAAATATTACTCTACCCTGATAGGTGGTTTGAAGTAGGGAGGAAAAAAAATTAAAACAAATGATAATGGGTTGTTAAAACGCGAGGGTTCGAAATGAAATTATATTTTAATTCAGAACAAAAAGTATTTAAATAAACTGGTACAACCATTGTAGGGCAAGGTACTACTATGCACCAAGAAAAAAAAAATTTGCGACAAGAAAATCAAGTTTCCCTTTAAAAAAAAAAAAAAAATTAAATCTTTAACAAAATTAGAAAATGATTAAGTAGGGTTGCAGCTCCCATTAGCGAACCTTAAAAAAAATTTAAATAAAATTAGCACTAGAAAAATCTTAATAGAGTTATGTCATGCAACCGTTTTTGTTCATTCCCTTTAAAAACAGTTGTAGATTCCCTTTCCTCTCCCAAAACTGTGTAAATGTGAAAGTGAATGAGCCAGAAAAAGTTAATTTACTATACGAAAAAAAAAGTTTTAAAAATAAAATTTACTTAAGAATCATAGGGTATAAAAAATCGTAATTGCAAGAAAAAACCAATCAGTTTAGGAAAAGTTTAAAAAATATATTTATGTTCCAAAAAAACAAACGATGTTAGTATATTTGTTTAAAATTATTACTGAAGGGAATAAACAACGTGAGTAGTTATTTACTGTACCACTATAATAATGTGAACCTAAGTTTCAAACTTTGCACTCAACCCCGTAAAGAATTATCCTGTGTGCACTTTTAAAAAAACAAATATAAAAACAATTTCAAGGTTCACCTATAAGACCGTTGTAGAACCAAATCTGCCTACTCGAGTTTATTTACACACATCATCTAATCAAAAAAATTTACTGCTTAATGCATTCTCAGATCCTTATTCCTGGTGTTCACGAGATATAAAATTAAGTTGGACCCTTCTCACAACTATTAGTCAAAGCAAAATTACCAAATGTCCAAGGGCTAATGAGACCCTATCCCTACAAATGACATCCTGCGTAACAACCAGACAACAAAAATCAAGAAGCCAAAACTATTACATTAATTTTAAAAGAGCATAATAAACTCCCGGCCCCAATTAAACTTTTGTTATATCAACAAAACTCATCCTAAAACCAAAAAACTTTTTATTAGACATTTTTGTATAATGCAAATAAACCCAAAAACTTGTGATTTCCATTCCAATCCCATCTGGACCCTATATATTTTTAAACGATTAAACGCTCACAGGCGAAACAATATCTTATTTCAAAGAAAGGGTGAAGATATTTTAAAGCACCCTGTAAAAATAGGACACTATTATGAAAAATTGTTCAAATCAGTGTTAACTTACTAATTCCCAACCTAGATATATCTAGTTCCCTCATGTGCATGTTACTATTTTAATTCCTCTTATAACTAAACAGATCACAAAATTTGGCTTTCTTCGCAAATCTGCAAGGTCCTGGAAAATGTGAGATTCAGCCTGTAGGCCAAATTTTGATGTATTTTAATTTAGCGAAAACCGAAGTTGCGAAATCCTAAAAAGATTAGTAGGAAGTCCTCGTTCATCGATTTCTACACTCCGAACCAAACATTTCTTCCATTTCCACCCAGCTCGCGGTAGAAAAAAAAAACCCTAATTATTGCAATATAAAAGGTAGCCAGTTCCTTTATACCCTCAACAACTATCAGAACTAAAAAATATATGCCGTCATCAATGTTTAGTCGGAATCAAGGAAAACCTATTGTTTTTAAATTTATTCTTAGATTGAAATCTTTTTTTTAAAATCAATGATCTTAAATTTATTGTTTAACCTGAACACTTCCCCATTTATTCCACAAAATTTACTGTACTATAAAAATTAGTTTCATTAAAACAAATGAAATAATAAAAAAAAAATTATTTCCCAATTGTCCACAACTTCCAAGTTTTCATCCCTAAATAGGTACTTTCTCAGTCTAACACCATCCATCGTTATCCAACATAACGCTTTAATTTTAAAAGCAACAAAACGAAGATTAAGTGGAAAACTAAGCAAGTAAGTTGGAAGTTGAGTTACAATGGACGCAGATGTAAGTCTGCTTTAAGTACATGCCACTGTCCTGAAATGCAAACTATAAAAAAAACTGAAGACTAGCATAGCTGCCGTCAAACAAAATTTCGCATGTAATAAAAATAATTCATATTATACCAGTATCCTCAAAAACAAAACGTTTTTTCTTTTAAGACCCAAACACCTAACCAATAAATCTTGTTATTTAAAACTATGATTTTGAAGTAAATGATTTATTTATTCCTGCCTGATCAACTAAGACAAAAAAAAGTTCCCCTTTTGAAACTCAAGAAGTTCCCGTTTGGTCCCCTAAAAAAAATATAACCTGTCTAGTCACCCTTTAAAACTACGACCACTATACAAACCGTTTTGACCAAAACAAGAATTCGAAAAGTTATGTTTACAGAAAAAAAAAATCTTTTTAAGAAAAATTTAAATTATTTAAAAAAAGTAAAATTTTGAAATATTTTTACCAATTATCACCGCCTAGCATTTATATCTAGTTGAAAGTTTCTCTTAAAATTTTTGACTAATTTCACGGCCTCAAAATGATATTACTTAAAAAAAAAATACTGAACTTTACAAATGAACTAAAAAAAAATCAAAACTTATATCTATATCTGTCTCAGTAAAACATTTCTTTTGTGGTATTATATCTAGTTGGGCTTCAAATTCATTTTCTCTGTATTCAATCCGGAGCAGGCAAAACTTCTCATGGCTCAAACATAAATGTTTGCACTCCATTGACCATGACCAAGCTATGACCTTAACGCAGAAAAAAAATATAAAAAAAATAATTGTGAACCAGAAAAACTTTAATTGATAGAAATACCCGTAGGTCATTTTTTTTTAAATGCACTCCTAAGCCCAACGCTGTATTTTCTACCAAAAAAATTTGACCAGTCACGAAAACACAAACAACTAGACTCGATAACCAAAGACCTAAAAAACTGTTCTTCAAAAAAAATACCCCAAAAAAATGACAACTGGACTTTTTGGCGTTGCTGTTCAGCCAATGTGTTGCTCTAGGGATTTTAGCCTTGTGTTTCCTAACCTCGCGAGCCAACACTAAGTAGTAGTACCCTCCTCTGACCCGATGTAACTTAAGTTACCACCAAAAACAAGAAAAGAAAATGACAAAGCAAAATAAACACATTTTCCTTTTCTTTCATTTTTATTAATTTATACTTTCAACTAAATAAAATTACCAGCTGTTAGGCTATATTTACTTTAAAACAACCCAGCCAAGAAAAATTTGTGTGAAACCCTCTAAAAATATTCCAACTTCCAAGTGATGATATTGGACAAAAAATTAAAATCACCAAAAACTTGTTGACCTATATAAATTGACTGCACTAAAAATAATCGGTGAAACAATTTCTATCTTATCACGAGCAGGATATAATAAAATAATAGTAGTTGACAACCTGTTGAAAAAAATTGTTAGAAAAACGCACTACCTATGTCATATATTTAAAACATAAAAAGACCATGTCTGGAGGTCCATCCACCTATAAATCAACAAAAAAATTGAAGTAAATTTACATTACATTTTTCTTTAAAAAAAATTAAAACATGTTTTTCCTACAAAAAACTTATTAAGAACATGAATTGGACGCAGTTGAGTAAAAACTCCCATGCTCTTTATCTACTTATTCTTCCTTAATAAATAAAATGATTCTTTTGTTGTCCAAGAAAAAAACTTGTGGAGATAAGCTAATAAAAAAAATCATGAGAATTATTAAAACAACAAAACGATTTCCAAATCCAAGCTTAAATATTACCAAAAAAATATTTTAAAAAAATGTTATTTCCAAAAACCAATGATGATGGAAAATCCTGTTTTATAGTAAAAAAATGATTGGGTGTCAAAACCACCGACAGCCACTGAAAGTCTTTTTGGCTTTGGCTGTAACACAAAAAAACTAAAAAAAAAAAATTTTTTATTTTAAAAATTCAAAAAAATTTTTTCTTTTTTTTTCCAAATTCAAAAAAATATTACATAAGATGTTAAAAAACACACGTAGGGCGCCATTTGTGGCAATCTAAAAGACGTTGCCGCCATTTTGACACAGTAAATAGAACAACGCTGTGCCAATTTGTGACACTAAAAAAAATTACTGAGTAATTAAACAAATATCTGGAAGCAGAACTGTACTTTTCAGCTAGGTAAAAAATTGATATGCCCGGTGACTTTTATACAGTGGAGAAGGGGGGGTTCAGAAATAAGAAAATTTTAAGTGCGCCACAGTGTTTTAATACCAATGTTTTACGAAGAAGATCTTAATTAAAATACAGTTCAACTCAAACGTTGTAGCCAAACAATGAAACTCTACCTACTTTCGAGGCTTCCAGAGTATTTGTGTAATTAAAAAAAACAAAAAGAAATTGACTCATTGACTAAATAAAATTGTAAAAGATTGAGTTAAGATAACAAAACTAGAAGCACTTTACAGGTAGATGGACTTACAGGTAGAATCTCCAACAGGTCACAGTGTACCTACATTTGAGTCAGTAGTGTAAGACTCCATTATATAAATGATGGAAAAAAATACTTTTTGTCTCTACAAAGTTGGTTCATTGGATTGTACAAATAACACAAAAATTTAGTTCATCTTGTATATTTTCAAAAACCAATATGTAGGATGAGGAGGATGAAAATGAAATTGATCAAAAAAATATTGAAACCTGAGAATAATACCAAACAATTAAATAGGGTCAAAAAAGCAAGGCGCTTTAAACTTGACAGGAAAATTATCCTAAATAAATGAAAACAAGTCAATGTAGTAAATACGCCGCAAAATGGTGGTCATGACGTCATACCGTTACCTTGCGTTTACAAGCAATGTTGAAATTATACTGTGAAAAATTATATATGAAAAGATTACGTCTAAATTATATTGAAAATTTATATGAAAAGATTATGTCTAAATTATATTGAAGATTTATGTGAAAAGGTTCTATCTGGAAGCTTGCTCCTACCTTGGTCCTTGGTTATATTGTGGTTAAAATAAAAAAATGTGTTTTATTTTGTAAACCTGGAAGTTCTGTTGTCCCAGACATTCTCCTGCTACTCCGGGTCCCTGTCCTGCTCGCGCCTCCCCTGCTGATTATCTAGCGCATGACGCTAGGGCAGCACATGGGTCTTAAATATTGGTTCCTTGCCCGAGCGTAAAACCCTGTGGAAAATGAAATATTTCAATTTCCTGGAATTCGTCGGTTTTGCACGAGGTTCCCCTATCCCGTGACGACTCAATAAAATAAAGCAGATTTCAACAGATGAACGAAAACAAGTCTACATACCTTTCCCAGGGTTACAACTGGCTCGAAACTCGTTCCACCAGCACAACTGTCCCGTCGATGGAATGGACGGCTGTAACCAAAGGAGAAAAACAATATATAGTTTTTATCCAAAACGTGGTTTAAAAAAAATACACAAAGAACTCCAAAAATTTCACACGTCTTTTGTAGAAAAATTATATTTCACACGAAAAATAATTACAATTTGGGAGGCAAATATTATCTTGAAGAATTCCCAAAAAAAATCGAACTTACCACTTTCTTTTCCGTAGAAATGGCGCAGGCCGCCTTGACTAATATACGTCAAAACAACGACGGACTCACAGTTATACCGTCTTTGGTATAATTCTGCAACTACTGCCGTGCCAATAACCACAAAAACAATGGCGACACCAAAAGACGGCCACCAGCCCAGCCAGAATTCTTTAGGAAAAAGAGAGATGACACGTCCGAAAAAAATTTAAGATGCCGGAAAACCATTCCCCAACTTGGGTGGGGCACCGTACCAACCTAATTTTCCCGGTTAAATTCAAATAAGGATGAAAACGCACTTAAAAAAAACTCGCAAACCAAAAATTCTGCCGATTTAAGTTGGCCAGCCCGAAAATAAAATCGTCGTTCTAAAACCAGCCAATGACGACGTACACTAGTACTTCGGTATAGGTCTGTAGGGGACAGCATCAGTCAAGGGAACATCGAAAACACGTCCAACACGCATTGAGGTGTTGTCAGATCTATTTCTACGGATCATTTTTATAAACGAGGATTTTCGAGATGCACAACCGGACCCCTGCCAACAGCAAGTAGGAGGAAAATAACCAATTAGACTATAAGAAGTTTAGCATTGAAACCATCAACTGTAAAATCAATTACTGGAGATCAGAGCATGCATCAAACCCAGGAATATTCGAACACTCAACCAACTCCCATATGAGTAAAGCCATACTAAGTGTAGAATTTAGTTGTATTATAGTTATAGTTTTAGTCAAAAGTTTCCTTTGCTCTTTATATATGTTTTCTCTAAGATTCATATGGTTTGACGCCATCTTTGTAAAACATTTTTACATTAAGAAACTTGTTTCTGAACTTGAACTTAAAAATACACATTGAACTACTGCTTAAACCCGGCCTAAGAGTGTTCAGATGTTAAGTTTGCTCACCACTAGCTAGCCCTACATAACCCTTCAATCCGACTAACTGAGCTAGATATTAACTTTATTTAACTATGATTATATACGATTTTGTTTATTCTTTTAGTCCTGGTTTTATCCCTCGTTAATCTCTAATTTACAAAAGTGCATAACTTGTATTTATTTTATGTTCTCCTTATTAAATTAATAAAGATATCAAAGTGGGCGGAGCCTCGGTTATTCCTGGTCAAACCATGGACCCAAATATGTTTCCGTGTCACAAAAACTAGCTAAACCGTGAAGAAAAAGTGGTTCGGAAGAGAAACCATTGTCCTAATATCCTCGGAAACATCAAATCAAACATCCAAAATAATTTAAATGTATGTCTAAATGTTTCAAACTATCCTTAAAACATCGTGAGTGGTTTGTGATATGGCAACGCCGACATTATTTATTGAACGTACGTGCTCACTCGAACAGCTGATGGTTTATTCCGTGAACGTCAAAAAACCACGAAATTCCAGATAAACAAAACAATGAAAAGTTTTTATGTGATTTTTCCCGAGACCTGTGATCCCAAATTCCAATCAGAATGCCCAAACAATCCGAAGTGCGCAGTGCCCACAACAAGATGATGGCATACCTCCTCTATAAGGTTACTTTCTGGACAATATATAACCTCAAAACCTAGCTCTATAAATTACCCTTAATGTGTGTACAGAAAACGAATCGAATAGTTTTGGTTATTTACATAAATAAAACAAATATGTAACGTTTGCCATAAACGTAAACATGACACGTTGCAATACTTGTTTCAAGAAACAGTGGGTGGTGATCGGTTTTGTTTTCGAGTTATACTTATTTAATGCTAGAATATAGTAAATGTGGGGACAAAAAGGCAAAAATTTTTAGAAAGAAAGCCTGTGAACAAACTTTGTTGATAAAAGTTAAATATCAACTTTTTATCCCTATAGAGAGATAGAAGTTGTAGCGAAAATCCATAAGAGTATAGCTCAAAAACGAAACCGATGACCCCCCCCCCCCCAATTTTTTTGAGCAAGTTTCAGGATGGCTCGGGCTCTAACATATCTCAAATTCACCTGATCTGACGCATCCCGTTAAACACACTATTCCGCTACACAGTTAGTACACCTATTATTTGTTTAATTTAAAAAATATTTGATTTACCCTGTAGGTTTACTACATAAACCATTATGTGTGTCAATGTTACTTAACAATAATTACAACGACTCACATTGAAGCAAATGAATTTATTTTGACTATGCATTTTTGATTTCATCCCTTTAGGTATATTTAACGAATCCCAGTTATTATTCCTGTATTTCTGTTATTCATATTTTGAGCCACTCTGTAGATATGTGATGAAAACTAGAAAACTATAAAAAAATTGAAAACATGTTTAAAAAGAGTTTTTTTTTCAACTAAATAAAATTAATATTGGTTTTTTATTTCTATTTGACGAGAAGTTATAGGAAACACACTACAAAAAGTCACATTTTTCTTTCTTCCAGTGGCGGATTTAAATAATTACAGCTCGAAAACGAAACCGATGACCCCAATTTCTTTGAGACGAGTATTTAGACGGCTTGGGCCCTAACATCATAAATTCACCTCATTTAACGCATCCCGGTAAATACACTATTCCGTAGACAATTAGTAAACGTGTCATGCGTTGAATTTTTTTTTTTTTTTGAAATACCCTGTAAGCTTATCACATAACCTATTATGCAAACATCACTCTAGAATAGTTAAAGCGACTCACATGAAAGCAAGTGAAGTTCATTTTTACCATGCATGTTTAGTTTCCATTCTTTATATTTAATAAATCTCAGGTATTTTTCCTGTATTTTTTTATTATTATTTTGAGCCACTCTGTAGGTATGTGACGGAAACCATATGTCAAAACTGATAAAATTATTTTTCTCTTTTACCAATAAAGTAAAGCTAATATCAGTTTTTTATTTTTATTTGGCGATAAGTTATTACAAAAAAACTACACATGGTCACATTTTTCCATATTTCAGTGGCGCACATTTAAATAAGTATAGCTCGAAAACGAATCCTATGACCCCTCTAATTATTTTTGGTAAAAATATCAGAAAGGTTTGTCCTTCAAAATATCACAATATCAGCTCATCTGACGCGTCCTGGTAAACAATGTATTTAGTGCCTCCTCCTTTGGTATCTGTGCATTTTTTGTACCTTTATTTCTGAATCATTTTCATCAAACGCCAACCATTGTGTAAATAGGTAACAGGGAGTATTGGAATATTACGTATATGGGATAAACAGGCAAAAATAATCTATTTCTCTTTAATACGCAACTTTTCGTTGTTTTTCCGTGTGCTCATTTATCTGCGCTCTTTTGATCCACACTTTTAAACTTGAATACTGTAAAGCCCATAAAAATCTATGTCACTTGGTACAAAGTTCTAAAAAAGTTTTTGAGTAAAAAATCCAATTACAAAGGTTCTCTTTAAATAAGCTCTTTGCTTTTTGAGAAATAGGGAAATTGTTTTAGCATATCTTTTTACTTTTTCCAGATGTGAAACAAAAATGAGGGTTCAAAGCGTGCATCTTGCCGCCCTCTAACCTCGTAAAGTCCCGAATTTAAATTGTAAATCGCCCTTTCAAAAAGAGACATATCCTAGATGTTTCCTCCCCCTCCTGATACACTACCACTAAAGTTAAAAGAATACGGTGATTTATTAAGTATAAGTATTAACGACTTTTAGCTAAATGTGATAGAAACCCATGCCAGATTTAGTGACAATTTAAGTCTGTTTATTTGAAAATGGTTTTTGTACACTTGCTTGTTCGATGCACAATAACTCTGACAAGCCCATCAAGCAATCTATGCTTGTGTCAGTCAGTCATTTTAAGTCGAGCCCAAACTTAAGTAAAATATTTAATCGAAATTCAAAAATAGCGCTACTTGTGGTTAAACCAATAAATTATATACGAAGTAATTTAATTTAAAGAGTTTTTTTACATTGAGAACATACATGAATGATAATCATTGCAACCTTTCTCTCTCTAATTCTATCCTAAGTTCGGTCTTTTTTGCTGCAGTTCGGAACCTAAGGTTTGATAATTTAATTTTACGGCAAATGGGTGCTTGGCTGCACTGGAAATTATAAAAAAAATTCTTGCATTATTCGCTCTCTCGAAGAAGTCATTAAAAAGTACTAGAAATAGCGCCTGATCTTCCTGAACTTGACTTGCTATTGGCCTGCCAGATGATCATCCTTGTTTCCTTTCAAGTTACTGTTCTTTTATTAATCTTATTTTTTTAGAATAAACTGTTCAGCTTACGATAAAAATGTTGGGCTAGCGCTGGGAAGGACCAACCATTTTCCAACTTAATAATGTACCAATTTTGGCTTTTAGCTCTTTGGTCTTATGTTAAGCCATTTTAGGAATTAATACAATGTTTATGTATTTATTATTCTATAACTGATGACAATGTTGGCACTATTTTGACACATTCACATTGAAAACTGACAGTTGATCCTTCAAAATTGACATACCAAAGTCGAATTTAAAACTTTCGTCGTTTATTTTCAATTGATAAAAGAAGGCACTATTTATTCCGGTTCATATCGTAAACAAAGGCCGTGTGTTGAAATATCACAGCTGATATTACAATGTGAAGG
This sequence comes from Aspidapion aeneum, assembly GCA_963576565.1. NCBI lineage: Eukaryota > Metazoa > Arthropoda > Insecta > Coleoptera > Brentidae > Aspidapion > Aspidapion aeneum. The sequence goes on from OY755040.1 coordinate 115,553,871, forward strand.
TGTCAAAATTGTGCCTAGCACTATTATAGCCTGGGTTTAGTTTAATAATTCTCTATTGTTTAAATACTGAGGTTTTTATAAAGCTGACATGGTGGCTTAGAATACACTGCTCAAATTTTGCAAAAAGTACTTTAAAGAGTCGTATCAGTTTTTTTTAAATCAGCTGTAAACTTATGCACACAAAATGTAATTATAACAAAAACATTTCATGTAAAAAAATGCCAAGTACTCGACAATGGTATTTTGTAAAAAAAATTGAGTTAAAAGTATAGCGAAGTTCTATCACAAGTCTTGTTAAAGTTTGCTATTACAGTCAAACTTGTTTATGTTCAATTGAGCACTGTGTGGAGATATTTACAAAAATCTGTTTTTAAGGTTGATATAGCATGGAGTTTAGTTGGAGTGTGCTAATGGGTTAAGAAATTTTAGCCAGCATTTTGAAAATTTCAATTGAATATTTCCATAATATCTACGAGAATTTTGCACTAATTGTATGATTGAATTGAATACAGTTACAGTAACTATAAGAAACGAGTATTTAAAAGTATTCAAATCAACACCTCTAAGATATTCAATTCAAAATTAAATTCAATTTTAACAGAAACAAACACTTTATTTCTAAAAACGACCACAAATATATTGTTAGCTGGTTTTTATCAAGTTTTATTTTATTTATTTTATAAACATGCAAAAACTGCTTAAAATAAAAAACGAGATTTTTCGTTTTTTCACTTGTATTAGATTTTTTTGAAATTAGTTGCAAACCAAGCGACTTGTTTTTTCTTTAATGTTTTGCCAGCTTGTTGTTTAGTCGTTGTTTGTTGCGTGTGCGACATTTTGTTTTTTGAAGTGTAAACTTTTTTAGGCGCGATTAGCAGTTTTTGTGGGTAGTGAATTGAACTGAGCCGTCAGGCTCGGCTATGTAACGCTCATTCGGGTGAAATCGGCTCGAGTCGACTAACTGAGACAAACATTCAGCAAGCGATATGATGATGAAGATAAAGGCCAGTACACAGAAGAGTTCGGTTCGGTCCGCTTTGCAGAATATGTTATGGGCCAATATTATTAATTTTGCCTTGTTGAAGTTTACACTTCTGCCGTGTGGTCTTAAGCACACACAATAATTTTTTTTATCTGGACAAAGCTTAACAATATAAAATACCTTCATGGAAATTTAACTACACCTAGGACAGAGAAAATATATTAATATGTTCTCTGCCTAGGATAATAAAGATCAGTGCATCGTCAAAGATCTTCTCACACTCCTTTTAAATTGACGTCCGATGAATAGATAAGACGAAAGGGCAAGACAAAGGTTGAAGCGGTCCAGTGCGGGCGGCCACGAAATTTATTCAAAGTCGGCCCTGGAAGCCGACTGACAGATTGACGGTGGCTGCGAACTGAGCCGCATACCAAAGCCAAAGAAAGTAGAGAGCTACAGCTTTAAAACTACGTAATCGAATGGCGAACTAAAGTCGGTACGTTATAAGAAGTCCGATATCGGATTAAATCTCCAAAAAATGTTATCGCTTTTTGAACTGTAAGTCAGTTAACTTAGAATGTCCTCGCTGTACTTGATCGTACCCGACATCCCACTGGTTCACTGTATTCGGCATAATATAAGTTGGCTAAATCAGCGGTCTTAAAACAAAATTATTTAAGAATCCTTTTACTCGAGATCAAAAACATTCAACTAAAGGTAGACCCCGTATAGAAATCCTAAACTTCATCAGACACAAAAAATATTATACTGGGGATTTCTTTCAAATTCGCAACAATGTTGCCAGTACTTTTATAACTTGTAATTTTGATGTAGGTACATAAGTAAAATGGTAACTAATAAAAATCAAAAGAATATTGTGTTTTTGAATTCGGCTTACGTTTTGGATTGCTATACATGTATCTGTAATAGAATATGTTTACCATCCTATGTGAGAAAAGGATTGTTTTCATTGATTTTTTTTTTTGAGATCTTATCATTAATAATGTTTTTCTATACAATTTAATTCTAGGTTGTAAGTATAACCTCTAGATATGTATGTATGCATGTCTGTCTGTGTGCCTATATGCACATATGTATACAAATGTTTGAAAAAAAGTTTTTTTTTTAAGTTAGAATATGTTATCCAATAATCAATCGGTAAATTTTTGTTTACATAGGTACCTAAACTTAACAAAAATCATAAAACATTTGCTTTTAAGTCCCTGTTTTTATAGATCTATGTGGCGGTTTAAATCCTTATCTATTTTGAATTAAAAGGAAAGTATAAATTAGAAATAATCAGCTAAAGTTGGTTTTTTTCGAAGATTGTTGATTGTCGATTTTTTTAGAACGTACAACGATTAGCACAAAATTGCAATTTTTGTGCAGTCAACCAACTTGAGCTTGTTTTTTGCAGGAACACAAAATAACTAGCGGCTATATCCTGTAATGCAAACCATTTTTTTAAACTGCACATGCGCACCTCTCTCTTTCTGATCACATAAAATTATCTTCCTCTTACTAACTTCACACATGCTCGACCACAGCTGAGAAGGAGATATTTTATGTCAGAAGAAAAAGTACGGTAGCGAATGCGCAGTTTAAAATATTGATTTGGTTTTCGGTTTTCTAAAAAAAACGGGACTCCATTTAAGTGTGAAAAACGTGTGAGGTTAGAGTTCATAAATAGTTTATTAGTTTTGTCTTCCTAGGTGGTATTTAAAAAGTTATTAAAACCAGATGACTAAACTGCACTTTTAACTATTAATTATTGTTCTCACTACAAATGTTTTCGGTATAAAAATAACTCTTGCTTTTAGTCCAAATAAATTTAAGTTAAATGTTTTGACCACGAAAGTTAAAAAAACATTTTCTTTATATAATATATATATATATATATATATATATATATATATATATATATATATATATATCTTTCTATCATTGTTGCGTCCGTGTTAACGAAAATATATATATATATATATATATATATATATATATATATATAAAAATTAGTCTACAACCCTCTCCTGGGCAACTCTGGAAAACTCAAAAAGCTTTTTGATTTGATTTTACGCGAAAATGGAACGTCGCAGAGAAAACCTTTTTTGACAAAAAAAATTGTGTGTGCTTAAGACCACATGGCAGAAGTGTAAACTTTAACAAGGCGAAATTAATAATACTGGCCTTCATCTGCATCATCATATTGCTCGCTGAATGTTCCTCTCACAGTTAGTCGACTCGAGCCGACTTCACCCGAATGAGCGTCATAGCCGAGTCTGACGGCTCAGTTAAATTCAGTACCCACAAAAACTACTAAACGCGTCTAAAGAAGTTTACACTTCAAAAATTCCTTTACAATTTTTCTTAAAGGTTATAGCTCTAGACTTACATGTGCAGAAGATAGAGGGCACCAAAATTGACAAAAATCAGTCGTAGAGAAGAATTTTATTTAAGAGAAATATTACCAATACGAGTCTTTACAATCAACCTCCATAGTCTATAGGTCTACAACGACATGTTTAGAAGGTAGATGGCAGCTAAATTGTCAAAAATTGTGTTTTTTTTAGTCGTAGAAAGAAACTTTATAAACATAAAATGTTAAAGGACACAATTTTCTACATTCATTCCTTTTGGGCCACAGGTTTACAACTACGTGTAGAACATATAAAGCGCCAAATTTGCAAAAATTATTATTTTATTTTATGCAAAAACGGTAGGTCCTAGAAAAACACATTATAGACAAGAAATCTCCAGGACGCCATTCTCTACAATTCACCTATGTGAGTCACAACTCTATGACTTATGGTTTTTGCGTAAAACGCAAAAAAGTATATAATGGGCATTTTCGGCACCCTCTGTCTTTAACACATGTGGTTGTAGAGCTGTGTGTCATTGTCGCATTGTAGAGAATTGTATCTTGATCATTTTATGTCAATAAAGTTTTTTTATGACTTACCGTTTTTGCATAAATTGCAAAAAACATAATTTTTTCAAACTTTCTTCTAAACGTGTGGTTGTAGACCTATAGACTATGGAGACCGATTGTAGGGAATCCTATAGGTAATATTTCTCATACATTAAATTTTTCCCTACCACTTATCGTTCTCGCGTAAAATGCAAAAAAACTGATTTTTGTTCGCTATTTTTCAGAAAAAAAATTAATAGCGGCAACCATGTATACCAAACGTCACCCTTGCATCATTTATCGTTGCCGTTGAGAGGTTATCCGAATAAACGTGCGTTTTGGTTGTTTTTTTGCAATATTTATCACAAAATTAAGATTTTTTTTTTCTAAATAACTTTAAAAATGCCTAAGAAGTGCATTATGTGTGACAAAAGTGACGAGAAGTGGCTGGATTTATCATTTCACCGGTAAGTTTGAATCTCTTCCACAAACCGTCATATTGTTTACGATTTGGTTAGACAGTGGTGTGGTTTATAACTTTTTTTACAAAATATTAGTGATTTATTTTACAAAGAAGTTTTAAGAAACATTATTTATTGTTGCAAATTCCCTTATTTTCCCACCTCTAGTGTTTGGGTTTTTTTGGAAAAGTTTCTTAATTTATTCTGGCAATAATATATAACTCTAAAAAATATATTTCTTATGTAAACAACCATTTTCACTCTGTAATGTTATGTCATGCTACTGTACAGTTATTAAGCATTTTAAAAATATTCAAATTTATGAGTTTACTAGATTCCCCACTGATCCAAACAAGAGAGAGCTTTGGAGGGAGATTATTGGCCTTAATAAGGAAAAAATTCTGTCAAAATGGGCATGTCTTTGTTCTGACCACTTTGATCCTCAGTATGTTCCTTTAGCACCTAGTAGGCACTATCTTGTATGTACCAAATGCCTTGCCCAAGGTCAGGTGTTAAAGACTAGTTCAAATTAAGAAAACTACTTACTACTAGTGGTTAGTAGTTAAATATTCAACTATCTCTTTTTATTATAAAGTATACATAATATATTATCACTGGTTGTTTTTGATGAATTAACAAATATAACTATAAGAAAAAAAAGGGTAGTACCTACTTTTACACAGAAAAAAAAGAGTTTTAACTTCCTTTTCACTTACTTACTGCATAGTCCCTGGTGATTAATTAAAAGAGAGCCTTGAGTCAAATGGATTAAAATATTGTTCTTAATTCTTATATTTGCCAAATTTAATAATGTTTGTATATATAGGGTATCCCATAACTTAGGGGCCATAGGCCAACAAGTGATAGAGGAGGTCATGTCTGATCAAAAACTTGTTGCAGTAAAAATATGAAATTGGGTAGTCTTGTATTAGAACAAAAGCAGTAAATTGAAATTAATTTAAAAAAATTAATTTGAAAAAAGTTAGTCAGTCAATTTTTTTAGAAAATACTATTTTTTTGGTATGAACTTTTATGAATGCCATATTAAATGCAATGTTTTTTAAATATTTTTTGTTAATAAAAACAAGTCTCTAGCGAGACATAATAATGAAATATTATTGATATTTTTTAAAAGAGAAAGCAAAAATTAATTTAAAAAAAATTATTATTTTTTATACAGGTTATTTTGACAGAACGTACCTCCTCCACTTGTAATATTATCAAAAAAGGAGTACCACATTTTTTAATCACAATTAGCTGAGTATTCAGCTGGCAGTGACAGATTTTTTTTGTATAACCCGTTTTCACCCACTCCTCTTTAAAAATCCTATATCTTAAAAACAGATGAATGTTGACCCCATGTTATATAAACTTTTTTCTTGGAAATAACCTCCTCTATCACCTGCTGCACTATGTTATGGGACATCCTGTATAATAATCACTTAATTATAAATAATATTTTTTCATTTTTATTTTTATTAGTAAATAAAAATTAAATAAATGGATTTTTTTATGGAAATCAAAAGTATTTTGTTGATAAAACTGAATAAGTCATATTTTTTAACATTTGCAAATGTAAAAAAACACAGACTCATACCAAATATTTTCTAAAAAAACTAATTGCTAGAGTTTAATAAACTAATGAATGGATTTTGGTAAAATAAACCAATGAGCGCTTTTTATTTCGAGGCAAGAGTTTTGCTGATAAAATATAACAAAAAATCTATATTATAAATGTAGGCTGTCCCATTTTTATCATTTGGGTGGTTTCGGGAACTTCTAGAGAAGATTGAAGAAAAAACGACTACACCTTAGTGTGCTTTAATTTGAAGAGAATAATGATGGTAAACATCGCATATCAATATTATAAACATAGAAACCGAAAACACCCAAAAGTGTCGAAAATACACCCTGTACACTAGGGGATCAAATAGACTCTTTAAATCCTGATGCAAAAATTTTGATAAATATCTCAAGGTCTGAGTATATAATTCGGAGTTTTTTACTTTTTTTAACAGAACAAATCTACTTACTGTAAAAAATTTACTAAGAGCAATGTATTACCAAGGTGAAAGAGTAAAAAGCTAAAAAAACACCTTTGACAATTTGAAATAAAAAGAAACACTTTTACCTGTGTTTTAAATTTTAGGGATTAAAGTAACACTTTTCTATATCCAGAAAAAAATAATATAAAGTAGATTTCTTATCTTTAGGGAAAAATAATAAAAATCAAAACTACGGATATTACCAGCTGTAAATAAGGTATTGATTTCTAATATTATAAATCGATAAAAAAATTAATTCTGTAAAAATAGAATGGCTGTCATGTTATTTTCAACAAAATCTGCACGCCCATGGTTTTTTCATCGATTTCTCTTTTATACCTCTTACAGTGTTGCCTGCGAGGATTCGGCGAAATTTTCTGAGATTTCATGCATGATGAATGAATTTGCGTATTAAATAATGGGGATGCGTCTTCTAGGGTTCCTTGAATTTCTTTGCTCGAGATTCAAACTTATCGGAGAGCTTTTAGATTTGGCAAACTAATGGGCATCGACACACTAAATCGAAATGGATTCTCGCATTATTTCGATTTGAGCCCCCTACTCCCCGCTATGGGCATAAATATGTCGAAACAGAAAATTGAACATGGCGTAGTTAGTTTACACCTGGAAGACACAATAGTAACGGTAATGATTTATGATTATTTTCACGACATCAAAAACACCACTTTTTGGAAAATTTTGATGGTTTTTTGGCATAAACTCAAAAAGTACCAAACTTATCTAAAAAATTTTTTCTGATATTTATAAATCTTGGTAGGCCCTATCGATGAAGTTTTAAAAAAAAGAAATTGAAAAAAATGCTGTTTTTGAAGAACACAGGGACCTATTACGCGTCAATGCACTAAGTGGGTGACATCTAAAGCCACAAATTATTTTTTTTACCGTAGAAATAGGTTCAATCAAACACCGTCAGGTCACCGGAAGTCGATATGACCCTTTAAAGTTTTACATAACAACGCTGATATCTTAAAAACGACTAAACCCATTCCGATTTGGTTTTTGGTTTTCTCAATAAGACCAACTTTGCTATGATTCCTTTAGAATTTTTTTTATTTTTCCCAACTTTGAAAAAGGGGGGAGATACCCTAAAAACTTGATTTAAAAAGAAGGTTAGTCAACTTTTTCGATGTTGGGTATCTTCTTTTTAAAACGTGTGTCTTGGATTTTCTGTGAACCAACTGCGACGGACTACTTGCTCGCACCGGTTATGGTGACATGTCATGTCATATCGTCATGTTCCAAAAATATAATTTATGGTTTGAGAACCCCCGACTTACCTGCTCAAGAGATTTTTTGCTTAGCGGACTTCATACAGCGCATAGACTTTAGTAACTTATTCCATACTGGGTTGCTATTCTGGGTCTTGAACGATGTGACGATCCACACCACACGCTCTGACCAATAGCAAACTCTGAACGGTCGCGTGTTGTGCGAAATGACTTGTCTCGACCAATGGGATAGTTGCCCGCTCTTCAGCGTTAGTGAATTTTACGCGTTTAAAGCGAAATCTGTTCTCCTGCCTCGTACCGAGTGAACATTTCTCGGTCGGATCGTAGCAGAAGCTTGCGCAATGGAGGCCTTTTCGAATAGCACGTGACGGCTCGGAGCTAATTTAAAGCTGGTCATTGGGTAAAGCATGTGATGGGAATTATCACATCGTATAAGACCCAGAATACCTACCCTGGCGTGCAGACGAGCAGGTGGCGCGACGGCTCTTTTCAGAACACCGGTTTTCATCGCAAGTCGCAAAATTCGTGGTTTACCACTCCATGGATTTTACTGAGAGCAGGTCCGAGGGTCCGCCACAAGAACTACCTAGCTATCTACAGCATGGTTAAAAGCTATTGGATTCATAGACTGCTTGCTGTGTGTAAGAGAGAAGCAAAAGAAAGAAAAAAATATTTTGGGCAGTGTCTTGAAATTTCTTTCGCTGTTTTAGACTGATTCGGGCGGGTAATGCAAAAGTAGAGAAATACATTGTGACTTTTCGTCTGCACGAAGTTTTTTGTCATTCTGTCGTGTGCAGCGAAATAGGTGAGAAGTGGGTATTTGTTTTTTACGCAAATTTTAGCTCAAGTCATGCCGCGTATTACGTTTACCTTTTAGGAAAAAGTACAGATTGTTCAATGGTATTTTGGGGGAAGTAACTGTCAAGATGTAGCAAATTTATTTGCTGTCGCGTTTGACGGAAGGGACATTCCAAGCAGTAGCATGGTCAAAAAATAGTGACCCATTTCCAACGAAAAGGATGTGTCAATTTTTGCCACAATTGCAGTGGTGAGAGGCACCGGAATGGGACAACTGGGCGCCGCCAACTCGGCGCCGCCAACTGGGCGCCGCCAACTCGGCGCCGCCAACTGGGCGCCGCCAACTCGGCGCCGCCAACTGGGCGCCGGGCCAACTCGGCGCCGGGCCAACTCGGCGCCGCCAACTGGGCGCCGGCCAACTCGGCGCCGGACTAAAAATTTTTTTTTTGATAAAATGTGTAGATGAAAAATAAAATATATTATTTATATAAAAACATCTTTAAAAAATCCTTTACGCAATATTTTTTACAAGCTTTTATTTAGCTTCAGATGTTCTGTCTAACTAACTATCTATCAAATCTTGTGAAGCGTTTTTGACACACGTAGTGGTCCCATGACAATACAACATTAAGAAAAAAATATCCTCCCACCCCTACCCCCACCCCCTTCCATAGAAAAATGTTTTTGACACACTTCCCATTATCCGATTTGGATGAAATTTGGTATTCACATAGTGATCCGATGACAATACAACAATAAAAAAAAATCCTACCACTCCAACCCCCACCCTCATCTATAGAAAAATGCGTTTTTGACACACTTCCCATAATCCGATTTGGATGAAATTTGGTATACATATAGTGATCCGATGACAATACAACATTAAAAAAAATATCCTCCCACGTCTACCACCACCCCTTCCATAGAAAATGCGTTTTTGACACCCTTCCCATTATCCGATTTGGATGAAATTTGGTATTCACATAGTGATCCGATGACAATACAACAATAAAAAAAAATCCTACCACTCCTACCCCCACCCTCATCTATAGAAAAATGCGTTTTTGACACACTTCCCATAATCCGATTTGGATGAAATTTGGTATACATATAGTGATCCGATGACAATACAATATTATTAAAAAAATATCCTCCCACCTCTACCCCCACCCCCTTTCATAAAAAAATGAGTTTTTGACACACTTCCCATTTTCCGATTTGGATGAAATTTGGTATACATATAGTGATCCGATGACAATACAATATTAAGAAAAAAATGTCCTCCCACCCCTATCCCCACCCCCTTTCATAGAAAAATGAGTTTTTGATACGCTTCCCATTATCCGATTTGGATCAAATTTGGTATACATATAGTGATCCAATGACAATACATTATAAGAAAAAAATATCTTCCCACCTCTACCCCCACCCCCTTTCATAGAAAAATGAGTTTTCGACACACTTCCCATTATCTAATTTGGATGAAATTTGGTACACACGTAGTGGTCCCATGACAATACAACATTAAGAAAAAAATATCCTCCCACCCCTACCCCCACCCCCTTCCATAGAAAAATGTTTTTGACACACTTCCCATTATCCGATTTGGATGAAATTTGGTATTCACATAGTGGTCCGATGACAATACAACAATAAAAAAAAATCCTACCCCTCCTACCCCCACCCTCATCTATAGAAAAATGTGTTTTTGACACACTTCCCATAATCCGATTTGGATGAAATTTGGTATACATATAGTGATCCGATGACAATACAATATTAATAAAAAAATATCCTCCCACCTCTACCCCCACCCCCTTTCATAGAAAAATGTTTTTGACACACTTTCCATTATCCGATTAGGATGAAATTTGGTATTCACATAGTGGTCCGATGACAATACAACATTAAAAAAAATATATATAATTTTGACGATGTTATTACGATAAGATATCCGTATCAATTAACACAACTATTTGCAAGAATCAATCTAGCAGAAAAATGCAGAAGTAAATAAATAGAGTTTATTCTAGATTATAATGAAATCGCTGATCGTGAGTTATTTGGAAACTCATTTTTCTATTGGGGGAAGGAGAGGGTGGGGGTAGAGTTAGAAATATATTTTTTGTTTGGGCTGTATTGCCATCGGGCCTTTATGCATATACCAAATTTTATAGAAGTCATTTGAAGTGAAGTGTGTCAAAAACGCATTTTTCCATAGATGAGGGTGGGGGTAGGAGTGGTAGGATTTTTTTTTCAATGTTGTATTGTCATCGGATCACTATATGTATACCAAATTTCATCCAAATCGGATAATGGAAACGGTGTCAAAAACGCATTTTTCAATAAATGAGGGTGGGAGTAGGAGTGGTAGGATTTTTTTTTCAATGTTGTATTGTGATCGAACCACTATATGTAAACCAAATTTCATCCAAATCGGATAATGGAAAGGGTGTCAAAAACGCATTTTCTATGGAAGGGGGTGGGGGTAGGGGTAAGAGGATATTTTTTTCAATGTTGTATTGTCATCGGACCACTATATGTATACCAAATTTCATCCAAATCGGATAATGGGAAGAGTGTCAAAAACTCATTTTTCTATGAAAGGGGGTGGGGGTAGAGGTGGGAGGATATTTTTTCTTATTATTGTATTGTCATCGGATCACTATATGTATACCAAATTTCATCCAAATCGGATAATGGGAAGGGTGTCAAAAACGCATTTTTCAATAGATGAGGGTGGGGGTAGGAGTGGCAGGATTTTTTTTTCAATGTTGTATTGTCATCGGACCACTATATGTATACCAAATTTTATCCAAATCGGATAATGGGAAGGGTGTCAAAAACGCATTTTCTATGGAAGGGGTGGGGGTAGGGTGAGAGGATATTTTTTTTAATGTTGTATTGTCATCGGACCACTATATGTATACCAAATTTCATCCAAATCGGATAATGGGAAGGGTGTCAAAAACGCATTTTCTATGCAAGGGGTGGGGGTAGGGTGGGAGGATATTTTTTTTTAATGTTGTATTGTCATCGGACCACTATGTGAATACCAAATTTCATCCAAACCGTATGATGGGAATTGTGTCAAAAACTCATTTTTCTATGAAAGGGGGTGGGGGTAGAGGCGGGAGGATATTTTTTTCCTAATATTGTATTGTCTTTGGATCACTATATGTATACCAAATTTCATCCAAATCGGATAATGGGAAGGGTGTCAAAAACGCATTTTCTATGGAAGGGGTGGGGGTAGGGTGGGAGGATATTTTTTTTTAATATTGTATTGTCATCGGATCACTATATGTATACCAAATTTCATCCAAATCGGATTACGGGATGTGTGTCAAAAACAAATTTTTCTATAGAAGGAGGTGGGGGTAGGGGTGGGAGGATATTTTTTTTTATTGTTGTATTATCATCGGACCACTATGTGTATACCAAATTTTATCCAAATCGGATAACGGGAAGTGTGTCAAAAACACATTTTTCTATAGAAGGGGTGGGGGTAGGGTGGGAGGATATTTTTTTCTTAATGTTGTATTGTCATGGGACCACTACGTGTGTCAAAAACGCTTCACAAGATTTGATAGATAGTTAGTTAGACAGAACATCTGAAGCTAAATAAAAGCTTGTAAAAAATATTGCGTAAAGGATTTTTTAAAGATGTTTTTATATAAATAATATATTTTATTTTTCATCTACACATTTTATCAAAAAAAAATTTAGTCCGGCGCCGAGTTGGCCGGCGCCCAGTTGGCGGCGCCGAGTTGGCCCGGCGCCCAGTTGGCCCGGCGCCCAGTTGGCGGCGCCGAGTTGGCGGCGCCCAGTTGTCCTAGACCGAGAGGCACCTCCTGGTCGAAGGATAGCCTGGCAAAGAAGGGACATGAAATACCTGGGATTGGTTTTCCACATTGCACTCCAATAAGTAAGGGTAGCACAGTAGGCTAAACAGATAGGGAACTCAGGTGGTGGGGGGTGCTACGCGCATCTTTCACGCAGCCTGCCATGTTGGGGTCAACCACTCCAGGGGCGCATTCTGTATTTTAATATTTTTTAAACTTTATGAGCGTTAGTGGTGTGTAGATGTGATTTTTGTGTTTGATATATGTGGTGATTGATTTTAAACAATGGGAACGGTTTGTGCCGTAAGAGACTGTAAATTCCATATCCTATACAGGGTGTTCAATAATTAAATGCCTTATGAGATGAATCTGTAAATGTTTTAAGTACAAAGAGTTCTACAGGATATACAGATCTGCAACCCCTTTGATTTTGTTTTCTTATTTTTTTTTATTATTTTGCAGGATTTGTTATATTTATCTCAAATTTGAAAATGCGCCTTCATTAGATCCTAAAAAACCACATATAAACTATGCTTTGTTGAGAAAGTTTTTGGTGTTTTGTATAATACAGCGGCGTAAGCTCAGTTGTAGAAAAGGGAAATTTGTAGATTGGTATTTTGATCCTTAAATTAAGCACAGGTTCACAAATTAAAAGGGTAGGGGACAATTCGCCGCAGCCGATTCACCGCGGTTGATCGGCCGCGGGCCGTTTTACCGCAGGGACAATTCGCCGCCAATCGAATTGCCGCGGGGACAATTTGCCGCGAGAACAATTCGTCGCGAGAATTTTGTTTCATGATATAACTATTGTTTTATTTACCTTGACTTCATATAATATTTTTTTATAGAAATAATATTTTCAAACTTTCCAACTAGGTATTTGGTGGTAACTATACAATCCAGCATTTTTTTAATTGGAAAAAATAAATAAAATTGCGAATCTAGAATGGTGGTTTTTGCTATTTATGAACCGATATGCATCAAACTAGAAACTTTATTAAATTTTAAATTATTTTTACTTTTTAACTTAAAAAAAATCAAAATGGGAACCGACTTGAAACACTTAAAGTTCCGAATTTGATGCATATCGTTTAATAAATTTGAAAATCCACCATTTTGGATCTGCTATTTGGTATTTTTTTTTAATTTGAGTAAAAAGCTGTATTGAGTGACCTTAATCACTGCAAAGTTTAAAATTTAAGAAAATTCTGTTGGAAAAGTTTTAAAACAGCGAAAATCGAACAAACAAATATATTATATGAAGTCAAGCTGAATAAAACTGTTTAAACAATTGCCACTAGCATGAAACAAAAAATCTAGCGGCGAATTGTCCCCGCGGTGTATCGGCTGGCGGCAAATACTTCCCGCGGCGAACAGTCCCCGCGGCGAATCGGCCCGCGGGAAATCGGCTGCGGCGAGTTGTCCCATCTCTCAATTTAAAATATTAAAACAAAAGAGTGCACCAACGAAAATGTTAACGTTTAAAAAAATGGTAGGTTTGGCAAACGTTAAGCTAATTTTTCATTTTTGTTTATTAGGTATTTAAAAACACCAACACATTTTTTAATATTTTTGGTTCATTTCATGATGTGTGTTTTCAATAGCTTAAAACTGCAACTAATATAAATTTTACTGCTTAAGTGTTAAACACTCCTTGAAATCGAAGGGACTTTTTTTCGGTTTTTTAAAAATACTATCACAAGAGTTTGTTTGAGTTTAGTAGGTATTACAATAAAATAATACAAAAATTTGATGTTTTTATGCACCTCAAAAATTTTTAGGTTAAAGCTCCAACATTCTTTAGAAAATATCTAATTTTGACGTAAGCTTTTAGAACATCATATAAGATTTATATAAGATCCCTTGTTCCTTACTGATTTTGAAAATATTTAACGCGTCGATGCTCTGATAAAATTATTATTTATGTTATTAATGCATTATATCTCAAAACGCTGTGAATATTTTTAAAATAAAAAAACAAATATCTAACAACATATATTTTTTTATGCGGCCGAGACTCTAAAGTTCATTTTAGTTCCCATTTTTAGCAGTACAAAACTATTTTAATGTTTTTATTGTTTCTGGCAGTAAAGATATTTTTTCGCATCAACAATCCGAAACATTCATATTTTATGATAAATTTTTTTTAGTCCGGCTCTGAGTTTGATTCCCAATGCTCAGCCATCGTTGAATTCTCCGAGATCAAAGACCGCCAGCCGGCTTATTTATCTGTTTATTAGGTGATCCGTGGCTAGACCCCTTGTCAAATGCAAGGAGCACTTTACATCGGAGAGTAAAACTACAGATTTAAAGGCAAGTCGTTCGCCCATATTAATACATGAAGCCACAAGCTGGACTCAGCGGTGCAGAACTCAAATTGGTAGGCTATAAAGCTTTTAAAACAGACTTGTTAGGCAAATAGCGACAGCCTCTTGGTTTGTGAGTAACGTACAAATCAAGAGGGATTTTAACAATCAAACAAGTTTTTGTGGCTAATTTAGCCAAGACGGTCAATTATATTGCACAATACTAAGATTTGGGCAATATTATTGACCGTCTACGTTTTGCATTGTAGTTTGCACAATGATTGAACAAGAAAATGAACGATCTTAAATTTAATTGCGCATTATTTTTTGTTAAGCCGTTTAGAGTTATTATTGTGCAATATTGATTAGTTTTTAGAGGTCCGAAAATATTGAGGTTCATGAGCTATCAATATTATTGTAGAATAAAAATTGATTGTTTAATTTCAAGGGGTCATTCAATAATATTGCACAATATCTTTTTGCGCAAAATGTTTTCATTGAAGTGCCTAAACAGTCAATAGTATTGCGCATTCCGTAATGTTGTGAAATATTATTGACCGTCGACGCTTAGCATTGGAGGTTGCACAAGGATGGAGCAAAAGAGTGAACGGCCCTTAATTTAATTGCGCAATATTTTTTATTGAGCCCAAAATATTGACATTTATAGGCTGTAAATATTATTGTACAACAAATATTGATCATTTGAGTTGAAGAGGTCATTCAATAATATTTCACAAAAAATATATTGTGCAACATTATTGTAGGTCTAGTGGCCACGTAAAGGCATATACATAATATTCCAATAACCACGGTAACTGCCCATTCATGATGCAAACATGAGGGCCTTGGGGTCTTTAAGCAAAAAATACCTGATTGGTTGCTTTCAAAGAAAATGCATATTATTTTCACATAGTACGTATTATTGCAATACCAACGGTACCTTACGATGCAGAATGCAAACATATTTGAAATAGCAATATCAATGGGTATAAGTATATCCTTTTTGCGGTCCTTAAGATAAAATGTCCTGATTGGTTATACTTTTACGCATGAATATTATTTTATTCTTGTATTCGTTATGTCAAATCATCGGCGTACAGTTGAAAATAACTCTATCTATGTATCTGTGCATTTTTCGTACTTTTATTTCTGAATGTTTGCATCAAACGCCAACCATTGTGTAAATAGGTAACAGGGAGTATTGGAATATTACGTATATGCGTAAAGGCTAATTTTTTAAAATTGACGCTAAAACTAAACCGAACACTTATTTTAAAATATCGGCCAAAATCTGGCTAATATTTAGGGAGTTATCTACGCAAAGCCAAAGGGCGGGCAAGGTCTAACGAGCACTATTTGTGACCCCATTGACGGGTCTTTTTTGCATAAGATCCTGAAAGAATTTTAAAGAAGGCAAGGGTTTGTTTTAAGATTTATTTATTGGGCAAACAGCGTTGACAAATTCTGTATACAAATTTAAAGAAGTAGGATAAATCGCAACGACTTAAATAAATGTAAATTGGAAGGAGATATAGAACAAAGAACCAAGAACTATTTATAAAAAACAGAGTTTTGGGCCTTTGTTCAAAAACAACACATGAACTAGCACAGATACAGAACTTAGTGTAACAATACGGTTTTTGCAGATTTGCTTTAATTTATTTAATATTTATTTTAATATATTTGTTCACTTATTTCTTAAAAGCAATTCAAATATTAACGGTTTCTTGATTTCTTTTCTCAGTGAAACCAAAAACCTAGAGAAAATATATCTGGAAGTAATTATTTTTAATTTATGACTGTTTATGTTATCGCTGGTCTAGACCTAAAAAGCTCTATTCAGACATGTTAAAGCAACCATATAAGTATTATTTAAAATTATAGTTATACATAATATACCATACCCGTTTTGCCAGGGTCATCGTCTTAACTTAACTTGTCATATTTAAAAACAACAACTGTCATTGGCAAGTCTTAATAACATTTTGTTATTTGGCACTCTATATACGTATTGGAACATTTTCTCAGTTAACAAGCATTAATTAGTATGTTTTGCATCGTAACTAGCTTTAAGACATAAATGGCAACATAAAAACAGTTAGTTTTCAAGCGAGCTTTCTGACTGTGGTTAGTTTTTAAATGTATACGGCCAGTTCGTTCTTAGGGCCATTATCTTATATCAACTTTAAATTGTAAAACTGGATAAACAAAAAAGTTATGATCCAACGCTTGTGAAGGAATTTGGAGGTCCTGTCGTTCTTACTTTGGTGCTATCCTTTTCTATACCATAGTTTTCTGTCTCTGATTGCACCAAAGAGAAGTGGAAGGGACTTAGGGGTAGAGTACCTAGAAATTTCTTTACGGGTGAGAGGACAGAGTTTAGTTGGGTTTCTTTGGGTCAACTTCTTTCTTAAAATGGAGTTTTATTCAGGGGAAAATACTTTTCCTTTGAATAAATATCTTTTATTTAATTCTTAGTATAACTCAATTTCTATCTTAACATATTTTATTAATTATTTACCATCATTTATTTCTGAATTGAGTTATCGTTTATACCAGTTTATCACTGTTTTAATTAAACATCCAATTACTTTTTTTAAATAAAACTTTCTTGTTGCCAAACATTTTGTTTATAATTTTATAATTTCCTTACCTTAAGTACCATACTATAACAGGTTCCATCTGAATTAATTAGTTTATAAAAACATTTTTACAGAATGAATTTTATAAAATAATAATTTATTTAAAATATACCTATAAAAAGGTAAATAGAAAGTGTAAAATATTAAGATAAAAATGGTTGCAACCAATCTCAAAAAAGAGAAAATATAGTCTATAAGCAGTGATAATATCTAGTGTATGAAGAAAAAGAAGATGAAGAACAATTGAACAGGTATGTATATATTTCCTGCATTGATTGATTTAATTGAGAAAAACACCTATAGCGCACTTCCTTCAAGAACCGTCAAATTCCCTTTCGAGAGTTAAATTAGTCAATCAGTATCATATTTAATCTTTTAATTTACTATTTTTAAGTTGTTGCAAATTTGGTAGCTAACAACATTTAAGCCTTGACCACTTTATTTGACAGTACCACTGTCATACACGCCAGGCCCTGTTACAAAGTGGTGCCAGTAGATTTGGGTAAATTAGTTTTTGGAAAATTTGTGAAAATTTTACGTTGCATTTTGAGAAAAACATAGTACTTTAGTTATGTCTAACCCATTGGTAGTATTTTATTGGAAAAACTAAAGGAAAATTTTAAAATTGTTCGTTTAAAAAGAAAATAGTTTTGCCTAGTTTTGTTTAAAACCAAAACTAATTTGTTGGAAGATGTGCTATAAATGTAATCTTGGTTGTTTAAATTACTAACATTATAATCTGTGTTACAATTATTTTTTGAATTTTTAATATTTTTGTATATCTTTTACTTAAGATAGAAAACACGAGAAAAATTATATTTTTTCTGTTGGATATAAGATCAGTCTTAAACATTTAAAAAAAAAAGATAAATTGGTAGAATGTTTTTTTATTGAAAAGTTTAGTTTGAATACTATCTGACTCCAGCACGCGATTAGTTAATCATTTTGCCTTATTAAGGCCTAACTAAATTCTAAACTGAGTGATCACTCTTAACTCGTTGTTGAACACTAAGTCTGTCCTAACTATCATTATTTATTTTGTATTGTATAGTCAATGTAACTATCTAAACTGTTTAAACTAATTGGACAAAACAGTCCATCATTTTTAATTGTAACACAGTTGTTAAAATAAAGTCTCATTAAGGTTAAGATTTTCTTGTATTGCTATTTAAAGTCTATTTGTAGAAACTTGTGGATCATTTTTTTGTTCTAATTCAAAATTTTAAAGAAATCTTTTATTGAATACACATAAAAATTAAAATGCACTGCTGGCTGGAATAATAATTACCAACCCTTTCTCTGACAAACTAGAGATTTTTAAGGACAACCGTCAAGTATAAATAAGAAGATATGATTTTTACTAATTAATTTATCGCATAAAAAAACTGCTATCAAGTTTTTTTTATGGTTCTTCAGTATTGATAGATATTTCTTAAAACCTTGTTAACTAAATATTTAAAAACATATTTGTTTTAATAATACAAAGATGTATTATAAGTCATTTATATCCTTGATTTTTGTATTTTTCTTGGTTGATATCGATTGTTCTACTTTATTATGGTTTTATTGTTTTTAATACCTGTGCCAAGCGAAATGGCAAATAGATTCCGCCAAATAATTTTATCATCATAATGCTCCAAAATGGAAAAAAAAAATTTCATTAATAAACCTAACCTAACGTAATTTTTCATGAATATTGCATAAATTTAAAAATTATAACTTAAGTTTCTTTTTTTTTTTATTACTTTTCATACACAAGTGTGCATAGTAGTACAGTATACCTCTGCTTACATGGTCTATCTGCAACAGATAGTTGGCAATCATCATGACAATTTCATTTTGCATAAATTCGTGCTACAGGGCTATTGTTAAGTATCTAGTCAAAATAAATTTATTAAACTGACCTGGCTACTAGCTGTACCCTATATAAAATATGAATAAGATGTTTTTTTTCTCTATAATCATAGATATATGATTTACTAGATCCACCTATCGGTAAGCATGAGAGGTATTCTATTTTAAAATTTCAAGTTTTATTTTGTTTTACAGATTTTTAAATTTTATATTTTTGTTAGTGACTGTTTTTCTCAGTAACTATGTTGTCGATTAGAAAAAATTCAAAAAGTTTCAGATGCAGAAATCTTCCAAAATTTTAAGAGCACCATTTAATTAAAACCATAAACTAAGTGAATAAATGTAGCTATAGCTATTCGATTCTATATAATTATCATTAAATTAAGAATTTGCATTTTATGTTACCAGAAAGCTATGTTTCTTTAAAAACAACAAACATATCAAATTATTCTTGCTATATAATTTTATTAAACATATATTATTCTTTATAAAAAACAACTTTATTCTTAGTTCCCAAGTTTTCAGTAAAGGTAAATGTCAAAAAAAAGAACCTCTTGTATATTTGTTTTTTTTTTTTCAGAGAGACTTTATTTTTCTTTAACTAACATGTAGGTAGAAATAAAATTTCGGACTTCCATTGTCTTTATTTATTTTAAAACACGACGTTTCGGTTAGTAAGTATCTCTAACCGTTATCAAGTGTGAACTAAACAATCTAGTCTCTAGGCTACTACTTATACTACTTGGTGTGCAGTCAGGTGTGACGGCCCGCCCCCTTTTTTAATCCTAAGACGCCTGTTTTCCTTGGAACATGTAGGTAATATCCAAGTAAATTTATTTTTATACTATTTTTAATCAAATTGAAAGATATTGTGTCGATGAACCTTTGTTCAAAGTAAAAAAGTATTTGTTGTCAAGTCGTTTCTGAAAAACGGTATAAATAAATAGTATAAAATTTTAAATTGACGCCACTGCGGTACCTTCAATTTTCTTTGATCCAGGTACTAAACTCTCCGGACAAAAATTATGTGTTTTGTTCGTTAACCGTCTTAATTATCTTAATTGTCTCTGGTTTAGAATAAATTATTATGTAGGTAATACCATAATAATTTATAATAAGAACATTTTGGGAAAAACCACAGTAAAATTTCTATTAAGAGAAAAATCATTATCTTTGCCTTTAGAGAAATTAGAGCGTCTACGTGCGAAGTAAATAATTATAACTATTTGAGGTAATAAATAACTTATTAATCATAAGTCTCTCATAAATTTTTAACATTTTTTAACATGAAAACTTAAAGCACAGTGTAGATTGTCGCTATGTTTAAACCAACTATTCCAATTAGACCATCAATTTGTATCTAAAAACAATCGAAAAATTAAACTAACAATATTATTTTTAATTTAAAAATCATAATGTATGTTTCTTCATAAATGCTAAAAAAAAATCAAAAACTTCATTAAGTCAGCACAAGATGACAGTTATTTCTTTACAAGAAATTCTTACCTATGTCAATACAATCTTATACATTTGGTATGCGTCCAACTTAGTAGATGTATTTTTGTCAAAAACAAATTGAAATTGTTCCCTGGAAAAAGGATATTAATGAATGATAACATATTTTAAATCTTAAAGTAATAAAATAACAAATTTTCGCTAAAAATTTAAGAGCAACTAAACCTTTTGTAATAAAAATAAAAATGGCATGTTAATCGGTTTACTAGTTACCGATTTGGAAAAATAACTTAGCTTATTCAGAGAAAGTGACATCCTATTCATTTTGTTCGAGGCATGTACTGAACTGAAGATGATGTTAACAATATCTTAGAGGTACTGAAAAACAAAGTTTTCTATAATTTTAATTAAAAAAAAAATCAAAGCACATTTAAACTAAAAAAAAGTGCTAAATTACCTGCTCACAAACTTTTTGCTTAATACCTATTTTATATAAAAAATATTTAATCTCCTCGTCCTAGTCCTAGTCGTTCCTACGACGACTTTATTTTTTCATTTGAGAAAAAAAAAACGTACAAGCTGTACATAAACAGTGCTTGAAAAAAACTCTAACTTAGCACCAGTTTTTCTTCATAACTAACCAAGGTGAAGATCTCGTTCCTTTGTGCACAATGTGTGTGATATCCACGAAGTGCGACAAACCACAGTACACAGAAAAAAAAATTAAACTTATTTTGAGTTTGTCATTTATTTGTTCGATTCAACTGTGATTTAATCAACTCTTGTACTCGCAATTTCATCAATACGTAAAATATTTTTTTTTAAATGGTGCTATCTGTCTATCTATTGAGCCTTCTTCGATCCATCTTTGGATATAGGCCTCCCCCAATATCTTTCACTCTTTTCTGTATGTCGCCGTGTTCATCCATCAGTTCCCGCATGTTTCTTCAAATCGCCCGCCCATCTCATTTGTGGTCGTCCCCTACTTCTTTTATTTTCCCAAGTTCTCCAGTTTACAATACATTTGTTTAACAGAAAGACGATCGAACAAATGTAGTGCTATCGACCATGTCTTAAGTGAAATAATATTTTGTAAAGCCACACAGTAGTTTTGGAAAAAACATGACCTATCCTAGCATTCTCATAATGCCACAAATAAACATGGTAAAGATTTTTTGATATCCGTTTTTGCTTGTTTTTAAGAAGATTTAACAACCAACTAAAAATTATTTTGATTAATTTGATAAAGCTGAAAATATTTTAATGTCACCTGTGTTACATATCCTTATGACCATCAGTTTCTTTTAAGGGAGACATTGCACAGTTTACTGTAAAATACATTATTTTTGTAAAATTTTATTTAAGAAGGTACAGACAAAATTAAGAGCAAATTTTAAATAGTTAAAAACATAATTAATTAAAATAAATAAATTTGATAACATCATGCCATGTTTGAAATATGTAGGTATAAACCAACCCAGACCTAATCAGTGATGTGAAATCGAAAAAAAAAGTAAAAACAATTAAAATTGTTTCTATAACTGAACCAAAGATAATGATATAAATAAATAAATCTATATTTTTTTTTATAATTTGACTTGCTTTTCAAAGTTGTTAAAAGTTTTTGATGTTTTTCCTAAAATAATAACTCACGTATTTTATTTAAGTTTAGTAGGTAATCATTTTATACATATTCGTCCTAAAAGTTATATTATTTAAACAAATATTTATTGAAATAAATTTAAACAATTTGACCCATTTCACTTTTTACTAATCAAAAGATGCCCATCTTTATTAAAGGAAATGAGATTTGTAGTAAGATATTGACATAATTTAAATTAGGTTCTACGTGACCAATTAGCTAATTAATGAAATTAGATAATAATAATATAGATAATGTCTAATAAAGTTCTGGATTGCTTAAGAAGAAGCAATAGCTAACACCCCTTGACATAAAAGTTAAAATAAACCAAAGAATTTGGTATTAAATATTTTGTAGATTAGATAGAGACAATTAAATTAATTAGATAAGACATTATTATAGCATAGAGGAATACGTATGTTATATTTAACGTTACAAGACAAAGCTTTTTCTTTGCTTAAGGTACTGTGCTAACTGCACTAGAAAAATATATTATGTAAAAAAAAATCAATTTATTCAAAATGGGAAAAAATTGTTCAAAATTAAAATGTGTCTACCATCTTCTGAAAGGAACACATTTTTGTGTAAAGTACCCTCTTACAAAAGCATTTTAAGCTTGTTTTGAGAATTTTTAAAACACATGTTTAAATCAGGTACCTATAGACCTTTTTTGTGTAGCAACCAGAGCCTTTTGTAAATCGAGTCACAAGAGCGTTTAAAATGAAAGACTATTTGGGAAAAACCCTTTTTTTATAGTATAAGAAAAGCAACATTTTACCTACAGTATCAATTAATCAATCAATCAATTAAACTAGGTGTAAGTACTCTATACCCTGTTTTTATATTTTTCAAGAAAAAAAAATGTATTTAGAAAAGTGCAGTTGTTTGTTTTGAATTTCATTCAAGTCGGTCAAGTGATTTTTGAGTTGCTCAACGAAAACTTCATACATGCATCAATTTTATATTTTTGATAAATCTTTAATAATCTTGATAAATCAGTAACGATCTGCTGGTTAAAGTTTATATAAAATGTCCTATAGGGTGAATTAGAAAGAAACCATAAGATTTTAAAAACTTCTTACAGTTAGTCAATATATAATATCTTAAGAAAAATATTTTAATGTTGCCACTAAATTAGAACCTAGAATATGGCTATTTGTCAAAATCATGACGGTTTTTACCTCGCCGTCTAAAAACTAAACATTTAGCACTAAGAAAGTAACTCACATTGAGCAGCAAGGCACTCACCCGTTGTTCAAGCGATCTACTGAACTCCGTTCACTTAAATTTGTCTTTATGAATCTAATCAATTAATGGATTTATATTTTTTTATAAATTATACTATAAAGTAATTAAAGGCCTAGTTAACTATTGAGTTTTGTTTCTATTTTTAATAACTTTAAACGTATTATTTGAATTTTAAACTTAATTTGTCTTTTCTATAAAACAACTACTACAAGTAAAACCTATTGGTCTTTTTGTTTTGTTAAAATCAGAGGTTAAGATTTGGAAAAGTGAATTACTTTATTTTTCTTACGCTTTATCCAATGTTTATTTTAAAATTGATCAATGTTTTTTTTTTCCTTAAATTTATAAGATCGTCTTTGATCCTAGTAAGCCTTTATCAATTGTCAACAGAATGCAGCCCACAAGTAAATCATTGATAAGTCCCTATTGATTTACTTTACTAATTACTTGTATTTATTAAAAAGAAAATAAGCGCCCTTGAAAATGCCTACTTGCCAGGCATAAGGCCTCCATCTTTTTACTCATACTGTATGTTTTAGAAACTACAAATAACGGATGTATTTTTTTTAAATTTATTAGTTGTAAATAAAGTTCTATAATTTTTCAATTAATTTTTCTTTGCATAGTCAGACTATTTCACAGTTTTGACTGCAAATTATGTTGGTGTCCAGAGAATTAAACTTTTCTTTCATTTACGGTATCGTTTTATTTTTCCTTATGTGCCGGGACTGTTTTGGATAAGTACGTCCAGAATATTCTTAGCATACTTAGGGAGCATAACATTTCAAAAGTTTCAAGGTTTATATACAAAGATTCTTTATTGTATTAACCAAGCTTGCGTAAATATCTCAGTAACCGAAAGATTTAACACTCTTTGTACACTTGCTGTTGTTTTATTTTTTTTGTCTTGTTTTTTCTTGTAAATAATAATAATTTTCATGCAATTATTATCAGACCATAGTTTTACATATTCATTCAAAAAGTATTTTTGATGCGTAATTAGTGTTTTGTGGTAGTTGAACTAATTCTACATAGTTATTTAAATAAACAATTTTATTTTTCTTAATTTTGAGGTGAACACAAACATCTCAATCATAATCTTTACCAAAAATTTTAGTTTTTTTTTAAACAGGTCAACTACCGGACCTTCACCATTTTTGTATAATACGACACATATTTTGAAAATCTCATAAAAATTAGCGATCTTAATCTAGGATCTAAAAGTTAAAAGAAAAAAAAATCTTTTCTAAAAAGTTATTTTTGTTGTTCTCATATTTTAAATTTTTATTACTAGGTAAAGTTTTTTTTTCCTCCTTGTTGTATGGCTAAATGTTGAGTTACACAAGCAAGCGTATCTATCATCACATAAGAAAATATAATAATATAAATCCATTAAGTAATGACTTTTTGCACTTTAACTTGAATTTTGCGTTTGTAGAACTATTATTGTTTTATTCGCCTAAAATTTTTTGAATTTTTTTTTATACATCTATTACAAGCACTCATTTTAATTTGGCATAAATGTATTTTAATTTTTAGTAAACTACGAAACCGATTTTAATGAAAAATACTAGTGTTATAAACACTGAGTCAACAGCGTAATAAGTTCATGTAATGATATTTTAAAGAAAAGGTTTTGTTATATTTTCTAAACGTTGTAGAAAATAGGTGTTTTAACTTCGTTTTCTTTTACAGGTGATGACCACGACAACCACGATGAAGTCTTCTGGATTTTGGACTTCTCTCACATAATATGTTTATATTTTTTTTTCCAGGATTGTATTGTATTTTATTGTTCTGTGTTGTATTGTTTCATATTGAGTTCTATATAGCCAAAATATTCAGTTCAAAGTTTTTAACCACTAATTGTTATAAAATTGTTCAGTAACTTTTGATAGTTTCTGTTTTATATATGAGAAGAGTCTATTTCTATTTTTTGAGCAATTATATATGAGAGAGAGGTATATTGGAGTTAGAGCATCCTAGAATTTTTCTTTTAACGTTTTTTTGATATGATTATATGGTATGGCAAATGTTTGTGCTAGAATTATACATTTATGTATATAGATTGATATAAAACAATAGACCAATAATAATTCGCCAAGTGAACTCGTCGCGTTTCCTTTTTTCTTTTGTTGTTTTTTTTGTAAGACGATGGCGAATTTATTTTTCTCGCTGTTTGAATCATTATAGATTTGATTATTTTATAAAATGTTTTTTTTATGGAATGAGTGTTTTAGCTGGATTTTATACTTCCCAGCAAATTGAGAAGAAAACTGGGAGGTTATTTAGGGAAATTCTTCTCCACTCGAGAGGGTGCTTCAAATGGTATACCTATAATTAAAATTTTTAATTGGTCTATATTTGTTTTGTTTGTTGCCGTGTCTCCTAATATCGTAACTCAATTTTTGAATTACGGTATAGTCAGTTAAATGTTTCAACCAATCTTTATCAAGAAAATTGCTGAATTGGTAACCGTCAAACCATAGCTTATGTGGAGTACAGGTGAACTGACTAAAACAGCGGAAAAATATATGGGTTGGGGTTGTCAAGTAATTTTGTTAAAATGGGTCAAGTCAAATTGTTTTGGGAAAACTATTAGGTAAAGGTAAAACTTTGCCTATGATACGACAATAAATATTTCATCAGGAGAGTTCAATTAAGTCAGTAGACGTCACACCTTGTAGATACCACTAAGAGATCTAGGTTATTTTCTATTTCGTCATGTCGGGAACTCATTTTGAGTTATAATGGATAATTAATAGACCGGAAAATTTGTTTAACAAGAAGATTTGAAATGAGTTTCTTTCTTCGTTACACACCTGTGTTTTTCTAACTTCGGTGAAGATGGCCACTTCCTGGGAGTGTTGAATCCACAGTGTCTTATGTTTTCTAATTAGGAAGACAAAAGCGTTGTTGTTGAATAAATTTTATTTTATTTTACAATACATATTTCAATTTAAAAATGGTGCGCGTGCCTATATTTTTTTTATGACGAAACATGATTATAGATTTGGTACACGAATGTCACTATACGCTTTGCAAGAACCTGTACTGGAATAATGGGGTTTTGTTTTAAAACAGGTTTTTATAGTAGACAGTTGGGCAATTTTTCTGACTTGGTTATAAAATAGGTTAATTAGATTATATTAAAATTTTAAATGGTAACTAAAAGTTTTACTATGTTTAGTATTTAACGGTATATGTAGGAATAAGTGTAGTTAGGAAAAAACCTAGGAGATACAACCATAACAGCAGACGGCTCTGTATGTCATATCAATAAAATTGTTTGGTTCTCATACGTGATATTTTAAAAACTGTTTAACACAAGGAAAATTAGAGATTATAAAAACAGAAAAGAACAGCAGAATAACGTAGTATTTTATTTTCTTTTAATATTTTTGTGACCAACTCATTACTCCTTTTAATTTGAAGAGCTTATTTCAACTCTTTACGACCTTTGATATTATTTAAAATAATAAATTTATATATATTTTATTTATCAAACCTAAAAAAAATAATTAAAAAGTCTGTTTTAATAACATCAATGAAGTAAGTAAATTCTAAGTCTATAAATTTTTGGCGCACAGCAAACATTTGTTTTTTCCTCTTTCAGATATTAATACGTAATTAGCATAAAAACAAACTGAGTGCAAAAGCACAAATCTAGTAAGGAAAATTTTAGTAATCCTGTATATCGGTATTCAGCATAACAGCCGTTGGCCTAGAGACAGTGTCTCTGTCGCGTTATGGCTAAAGTTCCATCTTTAAGTGTAAAGAACTTTTTATTGTTTTATTCCTTATACTTTGTTATAAGAGAGATACTATGTTTCTCTTCAGATAATATCTGCATCTATCAGATATCTTTAATATTTTTTTTACTTAAACAATAAAAATTCAATACCTAACTCTTTTTAATTTTTTTGGTATAGTCATTTGTCTTAATGACTAAGTCATTTTTGATCTTTTGTAAACTTTCAGTTATTTATCCTTTACCTTTTGTGTTAATTTAAAAAAATAATAACTTTTGATAAATATTCACATACCTTTGTGTTTTGTTTTTATTTACCTATTGGTTAAAATATGAACGTAAAATCGTAAAGTCCATTATTTTAAAAAATAACTTAGTTTTTTTTATGATCCTTCTTACTGAGAACTCTTGTTTTTCTAAGTTCCAGTAAACCAAACAATAACCACGTCATCGATGGTTACTTGTTCGATTTAAACATATTTTTTTTAATCACTTTAAAGTAATTTTTTTTAAACTGGATATTATCATAGCAATCGTAACGCTGATAAGATACCTTTTTCTGTTTTTTTTGTCATATTGAGAATTGATAACGTCAATATTATCCAGGCTCCAATATAATACCCTTTAAAACTATTTCAAATCTTTTGTTAGTTTATCAATAAAACAATATTTTTTTTTGTATTTTTCCCATAATGAAAATATGTTATAGTACTCTAACTCTATAAGTACTTTTTCTAGATAAAAATCTTAATAACTTTTAAAATCTGAACCTTTCCTTACCTATATGAGAATGAAATTTTTGCACTTTTCATTAGGTAAATATAAAAATTTAATTTAAATTACAAAAATGTTTTATCTTCTTCTAAAAATGTGATGTTTTTTTTTAATGTTTGTTTTGTTTGCTCTCCTTGTTTATTATTGATTTAATTATTTTTTTTTGCATTCTATTATCAGTAATAAAATTATATGCTAGTGCACAGGCTTAAGCACTACATAAGAAAATAAATAACTAAAATATTTTTATTTTTATTGTCATCTTTAAATTATTTTGTTACCAACTAAAACTATGCCTTGATGTTTTTTTTAAATGTGTATTTATGGTAAACAAAACTACCTATATCAATTTTGATGGAAATAAATAAATTCTTTAAGTAACTGAATAATTTTTTTTTTTTTAAAGAAAACTTTATAAATAAGTTAGTATTTCTAAAATGATTATTTATTTTTACTAGCAAGCAATGCCTCATTTCTTTTTATAACTTATTTTTAAGTCTTGCAGTATCTAACAAACCTGCTGGATTTTTTCTTAATATACGTTTTGTTGTTTTTTTTTAATCAACCTAATAAATTTTGTTTAATGTATTTTAGAGCATAAATAATTTTGTATATTTTGCGGCAGCAAAAGCTCTAAGTTCTTATTTTGTAGTTTTGTAAAAGAGAAGGAATTCACTCAAGATTTTTTTTTTACACTCAATAGAGACAATTGAAGCAATAATCAACTGTAATTTTTGTTTTTTTTTTTTTCATTCGCTTCAATTAGATTTTTTTTAAAGAACTTTGTTGTTAACTAGGTATATTTTTTTATTTTGTTTGTTTTGAGTTATTGAAAATCGTCCACCGCCTCGAAAATCGGCAATAATCTAAATTGGTCAAGTAAAAGTTAAAAAAATTTTCATTTAAATTTTAAAGTCAAGTATTTTGACTCAAGGATGTCTAATTTATACACAAAGACATCAATTTTAACCTACTTTGTTTTGCTGCTGTTCTTAGTTTTTAGGAAATTGTATAAAATCATCCTACAATTTAAAAGAAAGTTAAATTAAATTAACTGAAAACTATTTAGAAAATGAAAAACCTAACAGATTATTTTAAAAATTATACTAAATCAATTTGAAATAAAAATATGTAACAAGATCTGAGAAATAAAAAGTTTAAATTGGAAAATTTTTGTTTTTTGCGAAAATTAAAAGAAAATTCGGAAAAATTGTGGAAATATTCTAGGAGGAGTTTTATTCTAAGTATTTTTTTTTTTGATGTGTATATACATCTGGCTGGATTTATTCTATTGATATTTGTTCCATTTACTTTTTTCTGTTCTATTTAAATTTGTTCGATTGAATTTGAACCACCATAAAATTTTTTTATAACATTAATATCCTAAGTATGATATAAATTTGTAATAAAGTTTCTTTATTGATGTTTATTGTTTATCTTGGTATATTGGAATTTTTTTTTAATTTTCTTCTATTCTATCATATGAGTTATTTTGATTTGATTTGATATATGTTTTTTTCGGTAGAGTATTCCATGTTTGTTTTAAAGATTGTTGTATTAACCTGGTAGTGTTTTTTATTACAATGAAAACGATAAACCAACTTTCTTTTAAAGTTTTTTTTTATTCAATATCAACTATTTCTTTTTAATTATTATGATAAATGTTTTTTTTTTACATTTTAAAGTAATTACTAATAAAATATCAATTAGTGTTTGTAATTTCCTACTTTTATTTTTGTTTAGAATTTGTTTTTTATTATATTTTTTTAATACAAACACATTTCTTTGGTTAGACAAACTTTCTTAAGTGTTTGTCGTCTAACAAGTTTTAGTTCATCTAAAACTTATACAAAAACAATGATCATAAAATCTAAAATTTTCAATCTTTATTATTTTATTTTTGCTTAAATTTAATTATTGTTTTACATAAGGTTGGTTTATTGTTCTTAAAAACATTGTTTTTTCTTGTATTAAAATCACTTTATTTTTAGGTCAGCTACTGCAAAGTTTTATCAGCCTGTTTTTTTCTACAAGGCAAAACAGTTCCATCAAACCAGCAAGCCAAGCCGAACCAAACCACTCCACCATTGCGATCCTTACATCAGCTTAAGCAGCCATCAACGCTATGTCTTTTTACAATCGCTGAGCAAACCTCCAATTGGATATTTCTGCGCAGATTCATTGCAGAATTTGCTGTTCCCGTTTCAACGATGGCCAATGTATAAATTCAGATGTCACTATATACATGGTGTTTTTTCTAAACACTATAGGGGAAACGGTTTGGATTGGAGACTCCCTTCCTTAATTTACCTACGTTAATTTAAATGTTTTTATTTGTCTCCATAAATTTCTGCAGCAGACTATATATATATACTTTTCGGCAGTAGTTTTCGTACAATTTTTCTTAAAAATATATAGACGTATATATTTTTATATTTTTTTTTTGTCAAGTTTTTTTGCCCTCATTTAGTTTAAGTTATCGTTGTTATTAAGCTATACAGATTTCTGTTCTTGCAGTACTGTTTGGAGTCTACTGATCGTTCACCATGTTTGTTGCTGACTAGCTGATCTAAGATGTTCTACCTAAACCAGTGTTGCTGTCCAGTTTTTCAAGATGTTTGTTCCAGCCAGAATGTTTTGTTGATTGTCGCTAATATCCAGGACAAGACAAACGAAAACGAAGATAAATTAGATTAATTTGATTAAATTTGTTTGCACTATTTAATGCTTGTTGTGATAAACCATTTTATTTTGATTAGCGTTGAAAAAAAATTGTTTACACTTAAATCAGGGGGGAGTAATGTAACAATACGGTTTTTGCAGATTTGCTTTAATTTATTTAATATTTATTTTAATATATTTGTTCACTTATTTCTTAAAAGCAATTCAAATATTAACGGTTTCTTGATTTCTTTTCTCAGTGAAACCAAAAACCTAGAGAAAATATATCTGGAAGTAATTATTTTTAATTTATGACTGTTTATGTTATCGCTGGTCTAGACCTAAAAAGCTCTATTCAGACATGTTAAAGCAACCATATAAGTATTATTTAAAATTATAGTTATACATAATATACCATACCCGTTTTGCCAGGGTCATCGTCTTAACTTAACTTGTCATATTTAAAAACAACAACTGTCATTGGCAAGCCTTAATAACATTTTGTTATTTGGCACTCTATATACGTATTGGAACATTTTCTCAGTTAACAAGCATTAATTAGTATGTTTTGCATCGTAACTAGCTTTAAGACATAAATGGCAACATAAAAACAGTTAGTTTTCAAGCGAGCTTTCTGACTGTGGTTAGTTTTTAAATGTATACGGCCAGTTCGTTCTTAGGGCCATTATCTTATATCAACTTCTTTAAATTGTAAAACTGGATAAACAAAAAAGTTATGATCCAACGCTTGTGAAGGAATTTGGAGGTCCTGTCGTTCTTACTTTGGTGCTATCCTTTTCTATACCATAGTTTTCTGTCTCTGATTGCACCAAAGAGAAGTGGAAGGGACTTAGGGGTAGAGTACCTAGAAATTTCTTTACGGGTGAGAGGACAGAGTTTAGTTGGGTTTCTTTGGGTCAACTTCTTTCTTAAAATGGAGTTTTATTCAGGGGAAAATACTTTTCCTTTGAATAAATATATTTTATTTAATTCTTAGTATAACTCAATTTCTATCTTAACATATTTTATTAATTATTTACCATCATTTATTTCTGAATTGAGTTATCGTTTATACCAGTTTATCACTGTTTTAATTAAACATCCAATTACTTTTTTTAAATAAAACTTTCTTGTTGCCAAACATTTTGTTTATAATTTTATAATTTCCTTACCTTAAGTACCATACTATAACAGGTTCCATCTGAATTAATTAGTTTATAAAAACATTTTTACAGAATGAATTTTATAAAATAATAATTTATTTAAAATATACCTATAAAAAGGTAAATAGAAAGTGTAAAATATTAAGATAAAAATGGTTGCAACCAATCTCAAAAAAGAGAAAATATAGTCTATAAGCAGTGATAATATCTAGTGTATGAAGAAGAAGAAGATGAAGAACAATTGAACAGGTATGTATATATTTCCTACATTGATTGATTTAATTGAGAAAAACACCTATAGCGCACTTCCTTCAAGAACCGTCAAATTCCCTTTCGAGAGTTAAATTAGTCAATCAGTATCATATTTAATCTTTTAATTTACTATTTTTAAGTTGTTGCAAATTTGGTAGCTAACAACATTTAAGCCTTGACCACTTTATTTGACAGTACCACTGTCATACACGCCAGGCCCTGTTACATTAGTTCCAATGTAACTAGATGGCGCTAGGCGTAGTTTAACCTGATTGACCGTAAAATGGTCATATACGTAAAAAATGGTGCGTTCTTACATTAGCCGTATATTAGGGTGGGTTCCTCTTTTAGACCGCAAATTTTGAAATTTGGTTTTTAACAAATTTTGTTTCAATAATATTATCTAGACGTTTTGTATTTTTTTTTCTTGGTTTAACTTGGTTTTCTAGTTGTAGTAAAAAAACATGTTTTGTGTTCTTAGTTTTTTAATTTAATTAAAATTAATTTGCAACTTATTATTTGATATCTGCGTGATCATTGGCATATTTTAATCAACCTATGGACATATTAGAAACACATCTTAGGCATATTAACGACCTGGTTACTAATTTGCTATAAAATCAAAAAAGTTCAAAATATTTTAAATAAGAATAAGTATATTATCAAAACACAATATTCCTAAATTTGCGTTTTTTCTTAGTAAGCTGGGAATATTTGAGCCAGGTACTTAATATAATTCCATAGAGAAAAACAGTAAAAAATAACTATTTTTATCTCTCAAAGCTCCTATCTTTCCTGGATTTTTCCCTTTAAGGTATAAACTTATTGCCAGGGAAGAGATTTCTTCAGAAAAGGTAGATAAATATATGTAAACCATTGACTTCTATACCCTACGGGTAGACCCGGCATGGGCCTAAATTGCCATTATATCAAGCTTTTATCGCAATTGACCAAATACAAGTAAGAATGTAATGAGCAAGACAGGGATGAAAATAGAATTTCGGTTTGGTCCTATGCAACATCGCAAAAATATTCTATTTGCTTGTCTTGGATAAAAAAAGGCAGTGGCGGCGCAAAATAAAAATTGTGAATTCCACTAGCATTTTTTTATCAACAATTTTCTGTTTGAATAATAAACAATTCATGAATACTTACTTGTGTATACTGTGTTTACAAAATTCTCTTCAGTAAAAAAAAGAGTAAAAAGAATTTGTTAGCATGCAAGTGCAGTGCATGTATTAAAATTATTGTTTTCATCTTAGAACTTTACTTCCAGGTAAAATATTTTCTTTCTTTGAACAAGGGTCTTCTTCAACTCTTCTCTTCTTGAGTGGACTACAAGTTATGCTCGAGTCAGATGAAATTTCGGAACTAAAAATTTCAATTCGGAATGGGACAACTGGGCGCCAGGCCAACTCGGCGCCGCCAACAGGGTGCCACGCCGGGCCTAATAGGCGCCAGGCCAACTCAGCGCCGGACTATTTTTTTTTCGATAAAATGTGCAGATAAAAAACAAAATAAATATGTTATTTATACAAAAATTTCAACATCTATTAAGTCGAGTGTTGAAATTTGGTAGGTGTAGTGTTCTGGTAACCTGGTAAAAATACCATTTACGTTTTTTATTTCAAGAATGGCGAATCCAAAATGGTGGATTTCTTTATTTTTAAACCGATTTGTCTCAAACTTGAAAGTTTGCAGTGTTTGAGATCACTTAATATAGTTTTATCCTCTAACTTAAAAAAATTAAAATGGCGGATCCAAAATGGCGGATCCAAATATAGAACTTGGCAGTGTTTTAACTCGCTAAATATGACTTTTGGCTCAAATTGAAAATGGCGGATTTCCTTATTTTTAAACCGATTTGTCTCAAACGTGAAAGTTTGCAGTGCTTGAAAGTACTTAATTTTAAATGACGGATGGAAAATGGCAGATTTTTTTATTTATGCACCGATATGTATCAAATATCAAACTCATAAATAATTTAAAATGGCGGATCCAAAGTGGTGGACTTTGCTGATTATCATTTTTAACTTAAACTCATAAAAAAATCAAAATGGCGAACATGACAGACTTTTTTATTTACTAACCGATTTGTCTTAAGCTTAAAATATTACATTTCTTGCTTTAAACTTGAGTCATATTTTGTATTAAGCTATAAAAGTCTGCCATTTGCAAGTGTGAGTCACAAATTGTATTAAGTGACCTTAAGCACTGCAAACTTTTAAGTTTCAGACATTTGAGACAAATCCGTTGAAAAATAAAGAAACCCACCAGTTTGCATCCGCCATATTATTTTTTTACGTTTGAGTATAAAACTGTATTAAGTAATCTCAAGCACTGCAAACTTTCAAGTTTGAGACAAATCCGTTTAAAAATAAAGAAATCCGCCATTTTGGGATTGCCATTCTTGTTATCAAAAACGTAAATTTTATGTTATCAGGTTACCAGAACTCTAGACCTACCAAAATTTCAACACTCGACTTAATAGATTTAACTCTAACTGAACTGAAATTTGGTTTTATTTCAAGAATATTACGTAAAGGATTTTTTAAAGATGTTTTTGTATAAATAATAATATATATATTTTGTTTTTCATCTGCACATTTTATCAAGAAAAAATATTTTAGTCCGGCGGCCAGTTGGCCCGGCGTCCAGTTGGCCTGCCGCCCAGTTGGTGGCGCCGAGTTGGCGCGCCCAGTTGTCCCAGACTGCAACACATTTCAGGACAAATTATTATTAAAAAATTATCTTATAAGTGCGGGGAAGTGACACTTTCTGAATCAAAATGTGTGAGGGTAAAATCGCACGGTCGCAGAAAAAAACTATCTATCGTGACGCTACTGAACTTTCTCGTGTTTTAGCAAAAACTATCCGTCAAGACGACTTACCCATGAAATGTTGTTTTTTATCGATTTTTTTTCTTCTTTTGCACAAAAAACAATATCGGACCATGTTTGAACTCAAATAGTTGCTTCTAAACTTGTTTTTAAACGTTTTTAAGATTTCTTTTTGTAATATTTCCGCACAAAATTCAAAAAAATTCATTTCCGTACTTAGACAACATTGTCTATCAGTTTTCCCGGTATAAACCGACTAGCAGGTTGAATCACTCAAAATACGGCAGGTGGTTAAAAGTAGCCAGCTGCTTTCCTGTCGCACTTATGCCGTCAGTGTGAAAGAGATAAAAGTACTCATATATTATCTAGGGTATTATTAGCATGCAAAATCAGCCTATCTTTGTCTGCTATACATGTTCAATAATGTCTATCTCTGTTTTTATTGTAAAAGAAATACCCGTCCCTAGAAACCAAATTGGATAGGGTCAATAAAAAATGCCATGTCTTTCCGTCTCTAACGCCCTTTCAGGGCGTTATACAACTCAATGATGTAAACTCACTTTCAATTAACATTTTTATCTTTTTGTTTTTTTTTATTTAGGAATGTAAAACCATTTTTTTATTTATCTTACAAAAGTGGACTCTAAAGATAAAAATATATTTTAAAATATACAAACTTTATTTTTGAATATTAAATTATATTGCTTCTGACACATTTACTCCTTGCAAGGCAAAAACTAAATGTCATATTGACAGTTCGGTGTTTAAATAATAACTACGCCGCAGCAATTTTTCTTGGATTTTCTGACACTCCAGCCATATTTTCCAAGAGTGTATATTTATTTTTGTTTAATTTCTGGATGGAAATTGGCAGAGCTGCTATAAGTTACTCTCCAAAATGTGCTTCGTTAGTAAAATCAGAATTATCAAAATAATTTTTTTATTTAAATAAGTATATACATATTATTGGATAACAAAATTAAAATAAATTAAAACCTATGAACAAAATTAAGTCCAACTGATTTGTCCAGTGTTCTACTGCCTCCTGGTCCTCCAAAGTGTTGATTCACTCCTCCGCCAAGATTAAGGGTAGACCCTCCACCGTTCCTGCCCGGACGTTGCCATACGGGCACCATTGCGTTTACTCCTACGTCAGTTCCGTAACCTTTTTGGTGGAATACTGAGGCGCCGCCCCCTGAACCTATACAAAGCAAAAAATAACATTATACAGACAGGCTCATTCTACTAGGTACATATAAAATTAATCTCTCAATTTTCTTCTGCCCGACTCCCACCTTATCACGTAAAAATCGCGCGGCCGCGCACGGACGTCCTTTTTGGCAATCTATGCGTGCAAAATGTCCAGAATTGTATAAGCTTGTTTCGAAAAATAACTATCTATTCTGAATTACTATATACCCATGAGATAAAAAAGACACTATAAACAAGCCGCCTCTGCATATTTTTTGCGCCAACAAACAAACAAATTCAACTTGTCACTCGAGCGAACTCACCCGCGACATCTGCCATTCGAGCAGTTTAATTGAAGTTGATCATATGTCATTTGTTTATAATATTTGAAGTGTTTCAATTATGGATCAAATGCGTAAAGGTTTTATTTGTAACTTTGGTTTTATATATTATACGAAAAGTAACCTAAACCGACCTAAGAAAAAGCCACTTATATACTAAGAAAATTTAGTTATGGTTTTGAATTTCCTGGACTAGAACTAGTGTTCTTGGTGGTCCCTGGTCCTAAAATTGTTATTATCGTATAATAGGGAATATTTATATTTAGATTAAATAAGTTTTAGCTTGCCGTAACTTTTTGCAAGCTTTTATTTAACTTACAGTGTATGTTTGTATGTGTATGTGAGGAATCTTGGAAGTCAATTTTGACCAACTTGTAGACATCGGATCAACTTCAAATTTGGTACACATTTAGAGTTTCGGTGACAATAAAATATTATGGTTCTACGAAGTTAACATCTTCCCCTCTTTGAGGAGGGTGGGGGGTTGTACCATATTGTCAAAATTTTTTGTGTAGGGGTTATTCACGATGGGGATTATGAAGTTGAAGAATAGTACATATAATTTCTTTTGGTTTGTTAAAATAATTTTTTTCGTATATTTTCTCAAATTTCGTTTTTAATTAAAAAATTATATATTTTAATTTGTTTTAACAAATTATAGAAAGTTTTGGTACACAAGGTTCCGGTGCACTCCGCTCAGTTTAGTACATTTTAAATGGAACAAAATATTTTTTGTTACTACTTCTTTCATTAATACCCATAAGTTTTGATGGATATTGTCGAAGCACCTCCAGGTTCTTTTGTTCTGTCTTCTAAAAAAATTGTTTTATTTTAATTTTTCAATTTTCAATACCCTATTTCAAAAATTTTGGGCACTCTTTATAAAATACATATGTTTTTCCTAAAGTTCATATCATTATTTTTGAGATAACTTTTTACAACTTTTTTTCGTTGGCCTCTGCTATTTGTTATGGTAAACAGATGGTAACTGTCAAAAAGTTATCTCAAAAATTACTATATGGAATGTACTGCGTCTAGCATTTTTGGTAAGTACCTATATCTTTTTTTGAGACCATGACATTTTGACGTAAAATTGAACACATTTTGGTGTTTAATATATGTACTAGATTTGTTTATGAAGTTCAATCAATCAAAATCAAAACTTCAATCACATTTAACAAGTGATAATACCTACATATATAAATTTATCCCATGATTTAAAATTTCTTTTCTATACGACTGTCGTGTAAAAGGGGGTTTTGCGCACGGAGAACACGATCTGAAAATGGCATTTTGCGCACGCTGTGTGCAAAACGTTTTGCACACGCTTATGTCATTTTTGCGCACGCCTATGTCATTTCTGCATACGGGTCTCCCGTCATTGTGATTTTTGTTGTTGTCAGCCATCAATATACGTTGGCTTAGTTCCGTAGCAACCGTCACTGCTCGTATGTTTTGTTGATTAGATACGTCAAAAAATTGTTAAATTTTTAAAATTTTGTTGTAAAAATGTCGGAACTAAAAACAAGTTAAAATAAAATTTGATTTTTCTTTCTTTATTAGCAGTCGTATAAAAAATATTGTAAAAAACTCATTTGAAAACCTCTTTGCACACTCCCTCAACTTGTAGATCTCGCCTTCGGCTCGGTCTACCAAACTGTCTCGATCATGTGCAAAGAGTCGTTTTCAAACCTTGTTGTTTGAATAACTATTATTTGCGATATAATTTAATACCTACAAATTGTACTTCGACATTTACACTTAAGTACAAGAACGTAGCAAGGGGGGAGGGGGGGTTTCGGACTCCCTCTTCCGAAATGTTCAGTTCAAAAGTTGACTTAGATGGTGTTGGTTAGACAAAACTACACCTATAAAAATATTATTTAATAATGAAAATGATATTAAACAATATCTGGACCCCCCCCGAACCAATTTTCTGGCAACGTGTTTGTGTTAGTACAATATATTTAACATCTATTATACAAAATCGATCAAGTTTTCAAGGACGTCCGTGCCGCACGGCGCCGCCATCCCAGATGCATTCATTTTTGGTTTGTGCCTTCTGCCTTAACTAAAAACGGATGTTTATAAAATTGGCGAAAAACATGGGCGCACCAAGGCCAGCCCCCCCCCCAAGCCTTAGATTTTTTTACATATTTTTGACATATTTCATGAAAAAACACAAAAAGTAGAATATGGTTGTGTGGCCCCAACTCGTCACAAAAAACTTAAAGTTTTAAATTAGCAGCAGGAAGCTACAAAAACGCGCACATTTATCATCTCATAGGGTACATAACTGTAGACTTAAATAATTTGCGTGTTTTTAAATTAATTTTTACAAATAGGCATCGTGCCTGCAGGGAACTGAGAAGCAACGCGCTCGACAAGAAAGCACTAGCGGCTAGCTTTTTAGGGCGGAAGAAAATTGGAAGAATAAGTTTCTATGTACCTAGTGGAATGATCCTGTCTGTATGTTGCCACTTTTGGATTTCACGTTATTCCTTAAACGGTATGTGTTTCAGAAAAAAAAAATCCTAACTAAAGTCAGTGGCGGCTCGTGAGTTTTAATATAGGAAGGTAATTCTCAGTCATCTTAAGCTTCATTTTACAAACAAAACTTTATCTGGGTTTTACGCCACTATTAAGGATTTTTTTAAAATTAAGAAACCACTGCGTTTTTGCTAAAAAAAGAAAAATCACCAATTTGTTAGCGGTTTATAAAAAAAAAAGTATTTGGCTAACAAAATTTGAAAAACTTATCTTTTTGACAAACGACAATACTGCGACGTTTCGATTATTTTTCTACAATCGTTTTCAAGCTTTTCAAATATATAATTTTCAAAATATTCTTTTACCAATACTATAAAAATACTCTGCCAATTTATGGGCACTTAAGTTCACACTAGGTACTTTAGTTATAGTGTACGTGTGAGCTAATATTCCTAAAAACTAATATATATTTATTCAATTCCAGACTCAATTACCTTTCGTTTAATACCATAAGCCTTATTTTGATTAAACTCTAATTTTTGAAATTTACTCCCACCCTTTTTTTTAAACTAAAATGTATTTTGTTTAACTCCAGACTCAATTGCCTTTCGTTTGATATCACACACGCCATATTTCCACTTAAACTCTAATTTTTAAAATTTACCCCCACCCTTTTTTTAAAATAAACTAAAATGTATTTTGTTTAACTCCAGACTTAATCACCTTTCGTTTGATATCACACACGCCATATTTTTACATAAACTGTAATTTTTGAAATCTTCCCCCACCCTTTTATTTGGCTTGTGTTTGGTGGATTCTGTTCATTTTTAAATGGGACCATTTCGACCCAAAAACCCAACCTAGGTACCAAATTTCGTTAAAATCGGGCAAGCGGTTTTTGAGTTATGCGCGTTGGTCGTTACAGACAGATATACAGACAGACAGACATACAGACGGCACAACAAAAAAGTTTCAAAATCATCTGAAACGCAAAAATATATAAAAATTTTTAAAATCGGAGCAACTTTTTTTTTTCTCGAAAAAATTAGGATCATCATAGCTCACACTACTATAGTATAGTAGTAGTGTGAGCTAATAATTTGAAATTGCATAAAATTAAAATAAACGATTTTTGACAAAATTTATCCCGGGAGTGATAAACAAACGCGCTTGTTTATATATTTTTATATGAAAACTTAAATTATGTTAGTAAAACACCAATGAACTTGACAAGAAAATAACATAAACCAAAAAATGTGAGTTTCACTGGTTTTGATGGATTGGTCGCGTCTTTATACAATTTATAAACATGAATAGACGGTGTTCCTTGCTCTTAGGCAAGTTCCTGTGATTATTTAGAAATCTTTAAACGTTACGAACAGCTAAACTTTGACGAATATTTACATCCATAAAATTTATTCGGCGAGAAGAATTAGAAAAGAAAAGGTAGCATTTTCTGTACAACCTGCTCTCGCTCTCTTAAAAAAATATCCGACATTTTTCCCTTGGTTTGCGTCTGTGTAATAGCTTATCCAGTTTAGTAGGTATTTATAAAGATCAAAGGTTACAACTTAACAGTTCTTACCGTTAGGATTTTGAAGATTCACCCAACCATTTTGTTGTTGTCTATTGCCTGCTCCACCACCTGTCCATCTTGGTGGTTCTTGCCTAAAATTAATATTTTTAAAGTCAAGCTTTGGAGGTTGTTGCCTAAAATAAATATTTTTATTGTCAGTATACCATGTGCTTCAGATAAAAGTAACTACAAGGGGGTTCATGGAGATTTCCGAAACGGTCATATATCATCTCATCAAATGTCTACTGTAATTTTAGACATGCAACAAAGCTGAAATTTGGCACACTGATAGAAATTATGACCAAACCCTTGAGAAAAAAACCCCAAAATTATAATTTACTTCCTTCCCCTATACATTTAAAGTTATGTAAAAGTAACATTGCCCACTTCCAGTAACGTTAGAGAGCTAAGCTTTGGAAGGCTGATGGAACTATGAAAAAACTTTTTAAAAAAATTTAAAAACCTCAAAATTTTAATTTGCTTCCCTTCCCATAAATGTTAAGTTATGTAAAACTATTATTGTCCACTTTCAGAAATGGTAGAAAGCTGGGATTTAGCAAACTGACAGAAATTATAGATAAGTTCTTTAAAAAAAACTGCAAATACCGAACCGCCTCCCCCTCCCTCGAACCGAATCCATCCATCTCTTTTTCTCGTTAAAGCATGTAGGTATTTATTAGCATACCTGGTATTAACGCAGGTATGTGAAATATATAGAGAGGTAGGTATAACAAATAAATTAAGAAAAGTATCCAAATCTAAAACTTGCAGAAAAATTCCCCCTCTTCCCCTTAAGCACGGATCTGTGTGAAAATCCATGGTGGGGGGGGGGTAATAGTCGACGAAAAAATGATTTGTAATATATTTTGATTTCTAGGGGGGGGGGGTAATTCGCCTCAAATCCGCGCCTCACTCCTCCTCTCATTTCCAGTATGACTCCGTTCCCTTCTAACGTTAAAAGACAGTACTACTGCAAAATAGTAACAATCAATAAAGAAAGCGGTAATTTTTTAAAAGACAAAAATAAATAATGAGTATTTTTCTTCTAGTTTCCATTATTAGATTTAATATGAAAAAATGGTTAACAGAAAACTACTTAATAATTGGTCTCAACAATACGTAAAAGCCGCACGCAATTCCGCCGACAGTCGGTTACTTTTATTCGCTTATCGGAACCTTTATTGATGGGGGGCTTTTTTAAAGGTAACTATACAAAAAAAAATATTTAATTTGTTTGAGTGAAAATGGTTAAAATCATACGAAAAGATACTTTATATACCAAATAAAAAGTTTTAAAATTCACATTACCAGGGATGGAATTGTAATACAAGAATTATATAATGAAAAAATTGATAGAAATATAAATTTATTCATTGCAAAACGAAAATTCAAAAAGTGTAAAGCTATCAAAATAAGGCATTGCAAAAGTTTTGAACAATACTCCGCATATTTTACTAGATATTAGCCAAGTACGCTAAAATGGTATTCCGTAAAAGGAATTGAGATAAAAGTAAGGCCAAGTTCTCCAATACAAATTTCAAAATGAAATGTTCTTACTAGTTTGGAAATGTTTTTCTAAACTTGGCTATTACGACTGCAAATTGACTCCTAGGCACTGTGCTATATTAAACATAAACAAGTTTGGTTGTAATAGCAGTTTAAAAAAACATTTCCAAACTAGTAAAATCCTTTCATTTTGAAATTTGTATTGAAGAACTTGGCTTTACTTTTATCTTAATTCATTTTACAAAATACCATTTTGCGTTCTTGCCTTTTCTTTACATGAAATGTTTTTGTTATGAAATCTTATAATTTAACTTATAACTTACCTCCTTTGTCTGCTTAGCACAGGAATCATTTCCAATTCCTGTCCCTCTTCATCGACTAAATTGAACACAGGGCTTGCCGCAGCAAATGCCACACTGACGACAAAAATCAAAACAATTTTTTCCATTTTAATGGTTTTAAAAATTAATGATATTTTAATACTAAAAGGTAACGTTATGTTGTTTCTTAAGGAAGAACTAGACAAGATATGTAAATCTTTGCAGAGATCAAATCTTTATATACTCAGTCCCAAGAGCTTTTCATTAAAAATCTCAAAAATCCCAGTAAAGGGACTTTACAGTTTCCGATTTGTTTTTGTTTT
Source organism: Aspidapion aeneum (assembly GCA_963576565.1). Classification (NCBI taxonomy): domain Eukaryota; kingdom Metazoa; phylum Arthropoda; class Insecta; order Coleoptera; family Brentidae; genus Aspidapion; species Aspidapion aeneum. The sequence goes on from OY755040.1 coordinate 115,596,495, forward strand.
ATTTTTTAATCGACAAACTGCTTGCGTAGGTCAGTCTCTTTTATTAAAATGTTTCAACAATTTGTCGTAAGATAAGAAATTATTGTTTGTTGAGTCATTTACACTAACGAGAATCGGACGGTTAATCCCATACCTATGTTTTGCTTTTTGTCTAAGCTATTATAATTTATATGGATAGATAGGTAATTAAAGTAAACTAATTAATGTTTATACAACATTTTAGAAGAAGAGCCAGGAAGTAACATTTTCTTTATTTTTTGTGGAAAAAGATTAGGGGAAAGGGGGGTAAAACGGGATACCGCAGTTTTAGCTGAACTGTAAAAAATAAAACCTCTTAATAACAGATATTTTATCCCCATGACTGGTTCAACTCTCCGCAATATGATTGGTGCCGGTCGGCTGAGCTTAACTTGGTTTTTGGCCAACATGTGATGTTGTGCGCTGTTTATTTTAAACTTTAGGACTTTAAAATTTTGTATACATTAAACAATTTGTGGGTTTATGTTTGATTCATAATTAAACACGTTGCCCGTTAAATTAGCCTTTTACTATGTATGATTTTTGTTTCAATTTAACTAGTGGTTTGGGGCAAAACGAAGTTTTTTCATGGGGACAAAACGGTACTTTGTTATACCTAGTAACCTATACCCCATTTTGACCCAAAATTTTAATTTTTATTTTGGTACCATCACTGAAAGTTGTATTTTATGTTGTCTTATAATATGCAAAATTCGTGTAGGAGAGTCGACATCAATGACTAGTGGTCGCTGTAATTCTTTATACATTTTGTAAATACTAAGTTTAATTATTATAAATGTATTTTTTATTACAAATTCTTATTTTTTAATTAAGTATTTTAAACTTATTCAGTATTTTATTAAATAAAACTTGTCTGACAGAGATATTGATTCCAAATTACACAACCGCCCCGCCCGTTTTATCATATTTAGTGCCACATATAGTTAAATTTGCCCATCTTTCCCCGCATACGGGGTAAAATGATCAAAGTTAACTTTTTACAAAAGTAAAAGCACGATGGAGTTCTAAATCGTTTAAGCTGAAAATTAAAACATAAATATAACATATCTCGCCGACCTAATTCCAAATGTATTCCATTTTGTTCACCATTCCCCTATACATCGTGTAAATGTTATGACTCACAAAATATTAATAAGTGATAAGAAGAAGTCAAAATAAGAAAAAAAAAGCTCAAAACTCAAGTTTCTAGGTTATAGAAATACTCTGCAAATTTATGGGCACCTAAGATCACACGATTAATGTATTATGTAATTTTTAGCCATTTTGGTCCGCGAAAATAACCCCTATGCGGCACCCGGGGATGCGTCCAATTGGAGATTCTACCCCCCCCCCACTCCCAGTGTAACACCATTGAGCAAAAAAAAATACAATTTATTTTTTATCTTCATGCACAGTTACCTTTAATATAGTACCATACAAGTAATATTTTTATACCAGGACTCTATTTTTTTAATCTACCCCCACCCTTTTCCGGCTTGTGTCCGGTGGATTTTATTCATTTTTAAATGGGACCATTTAGACTAAACCCAACCTAGGTACCAAATTTCATTAAAATCGGGAAGGTAGTTTTTCAGTTTTTTTTTTAAACTAGAGTGAGTTAGAACTAGATGCAATGAATATGTATATACTTGGGTGTCACATTTGATAAGATAGGAACAGACTGTAAAGAACTGAAAAAAAAAATATTAAAACCAAAAAAGATTATTGGATGTCTTAACAATATTTTGTGGAGCAGAGACATAAAAAATAATGTAAAATTTTTAACATATATAAAACAATGGTGAAAAGCACGCTGTTGTATGGAATAGTCGCGTAACAGAAAAATACAAAACAAAAATGGAAAGTGTTGAAATGGATGCAATAAGAAGATCAATGAGAATATCTAGAGCAGATCATATAAGAAATAAGACCATAAAAGACAGAATGGAAATCGAGGGAAGCTTAACGGATGATATAACTAAAAGACAACTGATAGGCCATGTACAATTAACGACGAAAGATTAGCAAAGCAGGTCCTAGAATGGCAACCAACAGGGCGCAGAACAAAAGGGCGTCCTAAACTAGAATGGCAACAGTCAACTCAAAGATTATTGAGTCAAAAAACCCGACAGAAGATGATTGTTAAGATCAAAACAGGAGGAGAATAGGCGTCGGACAAGAAAAACGTTCAAAACCGGCATAGTGGTATTTCTCGGTAATATCAGTTTTCATTACAGAAATTAATATTAAAGAAAACTACGGAATTTTATGAAAAAAAAATAATACAAATAAAAAAAAATAACTACACACCTCAGTTTAAATATATTTCGGTAGGTAGGTATATATTTTTAAAACATGTCTTGTTTTTTTATCTGCTTGTCCCGTAGTTTTGCTTCTTTTTTAACTTTAGTCCCGTTTTGACCTAAAACAGATTTGGCAACCGTATACATAATAGTATAGTAGTATAACAATAGTCTAGGCATTATGCATTTTCCTTGCACGCAACTTCGTTTTTTACGTATCTTATAGGCAATTGATATTCAAGTTTTTCCATAAAACTTTATGAAAATTTGCCATGGAGAAATCTGAAAAGTATAAAATCCTCATAAGATGCTTTTATCGTGCAAACATCCTTATTCCATAAAGATTACAAGCAAGTTTTGTGTGTGTGTGAGAATTTGGAACAAAACGAAAGGAGGAAATTACAAAAAATCGTTTAAAAGAGAGTTCTTGTGTTATTCTTATTTAGTCATATCGACGCTTAAGAAACAATACCTCGTAACTCCCAAACAACAATTTTACAGGAGACCAAAAAAACTGATTCATACCTACATTTTATGATTTTTGTGGATGTACGAGGTATTTTTTGATGTTTATTTAAGGTGTTAATATTAACCTTGGACATTCGAGTAATTGGTAACTATTGGATATAAGAGCAAGTATTAATTTTAAGAAATAATCTCAATTTCAGTAAAAATGGAGATACGAGGTCTTAAGCGTCGAATAAATGCGCACGGTGGCATTCGTAGTTATTGCTGTGATTGTGTCTTAATTATTACAGGGTGAGCCAGTGGCGTATATAAGAAGGGGTCAGGCCCCACCCCCGAAACTAAGATTTTTTTAGATATTTTCCACATATTTCATGAATACAAACATAAAATAGCATAAAATACGGCCTCATGTGGTCTCGGGCCCCCCCCCAAAACGGTCTCGGGCCCCCCCAAAACGGTCTCGGGCCCCCCCAAAACGGTTTCGGGCCCACCCTAAACGTTTTTCTATATACGCCACTGGGATGAGCCACTAAATTTTGACCACATTTATACACAGGGCGTTTCAAAATTCAATAACATAAATTTAGTGTTAAATTCCTGAGTGATTCCAAGACAAAACTTTCATATGAACATAGGTCCACAAACGCCTAATTTCCGAGATACAGAGTGTTAAAGTTGAATTTTTTTTTAGTTTTTTGTTTATAGCTCATGCAGTTTTTGAGATGTTGGTTTTAAATTTGGCACGTATATTTAGCTATAGGCACTACACTATTAGAAATGCGCAATACGGAATCAAATTCTTTATTATTACGTTTAAATAAAGTGAAGAAAATGCATTGGAATGAAAGTAGTGGGATTATTAACTAAATATAGATACAGTCGAACCTCTATAACTCGAACTTCTCTATAACTCGAACCTTATAAGTGGTCCCTGCACTTTTCACACGTATTTAAACCTCTTTAACTCGAGTTTCTATAACTCGAACACTCCATAACTCGAACTGTTTTGGTTGTCCCTTCAGGTTCGAGTTATAGAGGTTCGACTGTAGTTTTACCGTATAGTGGGATTAATTTTGAAACTAATGACATAATTAAGTCAAAATATCAACATTTTAGTGATATGAACTTTTTGTCTTTAAATCACTCAAGAAATTTAACATAAAAATTATGTTATTGAATTTTGAAACACCCTGTCTATATAGCTTAAATTATAATCATACATTATTACCAACCAGGGGCGTGTGGTCCATTTAAGCAAGTTAATAAAAATTCAGTTGTTGATTTTTAATTAGTGCCACGTCACTTGCCAGGTTTCACAAAACTTTTCCAAACTGGTAAAAACTTTTCATTTTGAAATTTATATTGGAGAACTTGGCTATACTTTTATCTTATTGATTTTTACGGAATACCATTTTCACGTTGTGGCCTATTAAAATGCGTTGGATGCCATTTGGGGCAGCTTAAAGACGTTGCCGCCATTTTGTGACACTGTAATTAGAATAATGACAATTTGCCAACTTGTGACACAACAAAACCCCTGAATAATTAAACAAATATCTGGAAGAAGAACTGTATTTTCCAGCTAGGTAAAACATTGATATGCCTGGTAACTTTTATACAGTGGAGAAGGGGGGGTTCAGAAATAAGAAAATTTTAAGTGCGCCACATTATTTAATACCAATGTTTTACAAAGAAGTTCTTAAATAAAATACAGTTCAACCCAAACGTTGTAGCCAAACAATGAAATTCTACCTACTTCCGAGGCTTCCAGAGTATTTGTGTAATTAAAAAAACAAAAAATTGACTAATAAACAGAATAAAATTCTAAAAGATTGAATTAAGATGACAAAAATAGAAGCACTTTACAGGTAGATGGACTCCTTTAACAGGTCATAGTGTACCTACATCTGAGTCAGTAGTGTGAGACTCGGTTATATAAATAATTGTAAAAAAAAATACACTTCCAAAATCGTTCCATCATAGGGGAGATCTGGACCAAATATCTGCTGTCGTCATTTTACGTTGGGTAGAATGAGACAGACAGCAACCCAGTCCGAGATCCACCCCATGAGGTAAAACAGTGTAAAGGAACCGCTAAAAAAAATATAATCTCATCTCTCTTTTGTCTCCACAAAGTTGGTCATTGGGTTGTACAAATAACACCAAAATTTAGTTCATCTTGTTCATTTTAATGGCAAAGTTGGATAAAATACCAAAAACATAAAAATAAATAAATAAATGAAATGGATGTAAACAAGTTAGGGGCAGAATAACACTCAATAGCAATTTGACAGTAGAACTTAAGTTAATTAAGCCGCAAAATTGTGGTCATGACGTCACACCTTTATCTTGCGTTCACAAGAAGTGTTAAAATTATATTGAAAAGTTATCTGGAAAGATAATGTCTAAATTATACTGGAAATTACATGAAAAGATTGTCCAAATTATATTGAAAAAATTATATGAAATGGTTATGTCTAAAGGCTTGCTCCTACCTTGGTCCTGCAATTATTTAATTGTTAGTTTGGTGTTTTATTAAACCTAGAAGTGGTGTTGGTCTCCTCCTGCTACTGCTGCTCCTGGTTTGCCCGCGCCTCCCCTCGTGCTTGCTTAGCACATGGTGCTAGGGCAGCACATGGTGGTCAAAAGGTTGAGGGATCCTTGCCCGAGCGTAGAAACCCTGTGGAAAATGAAATGTTTCAGTTTCCTGGAATTCGTCAATTTTGCACGAAGTTCCCCTACACCGAGTAACTTAAATCGAGAACCCCATGTCGACTCAATAAAATAAAGTAGATTTAAACAGCTGAACTAAAATAACCCTAACGTACCTTTCCCAGGGTTACAACTGGCTCGTCGATGGAACAGAACCTTGTCCCACCAGCGCAACTGTCCCGTCGATGGAATGGACGGTACTGTAACCAAAGGAGAAAACAATATATAGTTTTTATCCAACACGTGGTTAAAAGAAAAATATAAAAACGCCAAAAAATTCCCCACGTCTTTTGTCAAAAAAAGGTACATTTCACATGAAAAATAATTACAATTTGGGAGGCAAATATTATCTTGAAGAGTCCTCAAATAATAAAAAAAATGAAAAAAAATAAAATCGAACTTACCACTGCTCTTTCCCGTACAAATGGCGTAGGCCGACTTAAATCCCCTTCAAAAGGGTATGAGCGTCACTTCAGGATTCGCCTAAACACGACTGACTTACTTCTCACAGTCTCTGGGACAGAACCTGCAGTTTTTGCAGTGCCACTAACCAAAAACAATGGCGATTTCAGAGACCTGTTGCCGACCCAGCCAAAATTCGTTAGCAAAGAGACCAGGCACTCCGTCGAGAACACCCAAATAATGAAGCCACCGGAAACCGTTCGTAGATTTGGTGGGGACGGTAAAACGCAATAGTACCAACCTAATCTTCCCGGTTAAATTCAAATAAAGGATGCAAACCTATTTATAAAAAAAACTTTTTCGCCAAAAAATCTCTACCTTCGGTTGCAAGACTGGAAGAAAAACCCGCGGTTTTCAAACTAACCAATAAGGAAATACACCAATAGTTCCATACCGGTATATAGGGGCCAGTACCGACCAAGGGGATAGAAAGTACGTAAAACGCGCATTGAGGTGTTGTCGGATCTATTTCCACGGTTGGAATTTTTATAACAAGGACGTCGAGACACCCTCCATACATAGACCGAACATTTGCCTACCGGACCCCTGCCAACATATCAAGTAGGAGAAGAATAACCAGACGGACTGTAAGAAGCTCAGCATTGAAACCATCAACTGTAAAATCAATGACTGAAGATCAGGGCATGCATTAAACCCAGGAATATTCGAACACTCAACCAATTCCCATATGAGTAAAGCTATACTGAGTGTAGAATTTAGTTGTATTTTAGTTACAGTCTTAGTCAAAAGTTTCCTTTGCTCTTTATAAATGTTTTCTCTAAGATTCATATGGTTTGACGCCATTTTTGTAAAACATTTCTACATTAATAAAGTTGTTTCTGAACCTGAACCTAAAAATACATACATTTTATCTTCTCCTCATCAAATTAATAAAGGTATCAAAGGGGCGGAGCCTCGGTTGTTACTGGTCAAACCGTGGACCTAAATATGTTTTCGTGCTATCACAACTAGCTATGAGGTTCGGATTGTCCCAATATCCTCGAGAATAAACGTAAGGGAATGAAATGTTCATCTAAATGTTTCCTTCCTGTTACCGAAACCATTTGTGATGCGGCAACGCCGCCATTCCCCAGCAGAATCGCTGTCTATTGTCATGAACGTCAACGAAACTATGAAATTTCACAGATAAACAAAACAATCAAAAAGTTTTTATGTGATTTTCCCGAAACCTGTGATCCCGAATTCCAACCACGATGTCCAGATAATACGGTGTGCGCAGTAATTCGATGGAATGTCTTCTTTATAAGGTAACTTTTTGGACACTATATAACCTCCAAACCTAGCTCTATAAAATACTCTTAATTTGTGTACAGAAAGACGAGTCGAAGAGCCTTGATTATTTACCTGAATAAACAAATATGTAACGTTGCCTTAAACGTAAAAAAGACACGTTACAACGTACTTTAGTTAATAAATCGAAAGGAAAATAAAATAAAAAATGGTATAAATAAAATACCTGACTTGCCTTTTATATAACGAATATTCCAAACCAACCTGCCGTCTTGATAATATTTTAAAAAATTAATATTTTCGTATATATTTGGAAGCTGAATTGGTATTTGAAAAAAAAGTCAAGCATAGGAAAACAAAAAAAATTAAAAATAAAAAGAAATCCTTTATTTGAAAACAATATTCTAAACCAAAATCCTGGAAGTTTTTGAAAACAAATATTTTTTAGGTATTTGCTATAATTTATAGTTCTTTAAGTGAGTTGGAATAAAACTTGCAGATTCCATTTTTCTTTTCTTATTCCATGAAAAACACCACATGTGAAACTGAAATAAGTTTTCCCAAAGTGGAAAATCTTTTTCATCGGTAAAAGATTATTCGCTTAGGTACTTCAAGAAGTATATGTCGAAGTTTCTCTCTCAAAGTAAAAGTGTTTTAGATGACAATTTGGGAAGGTTAAGTAGTTTGGAGTTTTGTTTTATAGTCGTTTATAAATAAATTATACTCAAGGGAACAATTATACAAAAAGTATACTAAGTTATTTATTAAGGGCAGGCTTGGGAGGGGGGGGGAACTTTCCTTTTTTATGTAACATAACTTGATACCTAAAATTAATAATCTGATACATTGCCTGATTGTGTAGTTATTATGTTACATTAAACAAACACATTTAAAACAGTGTACACGATATAGTAACAATTAAAATTCGTTTTCTTACACCGGTGCACAGGGTAAATGTGTACCCTGACAATAATTTTTTTATAACTATTATTTTCTTAAAATAAACTTTGGCCCGCATTTGTTTATAACAATAAATTGACTATTAGTTGAGCCGAGAGTTGAGCTTTGTTTTGTTTGGATGCATCCACCCCAACTCACATAAAATTTTGGGAGTCACCAGCATATACGTAATATTCCTAGGTATATGGTTACCAGTCACTGTCAAATAACCAAAAAACCTGATGAAAAGCACTGTGTTTAAATTTTAAAAAAGCCTAAATTGAGGCCACAAAGTGAGCTATGGTGATCCTAATTTTTTCGAGAAAAAAAAAGTTGCTCCGATTTCTAAATTTTTTATATATCTTTGCGTTTCAGATGATTTTGAAACTTTCTGTCTGTCTGTCTGTCTGTCTGTCTGTCTGTATGTCTCTCTGTAACGACCAACGCGCATAATTCAAAAACCGCTAGGCCGATTTCAATGAAATTTTGTACCTAGGCTGGGTCTTGGGTCGAGATGGTCCCATTTAAAAATGAACAAAATCCACCGAACACAAGCCAAATAAAAGGGTGGGAGAAGATTTAAAAAATTAGAGTTTATTTGAAAATATGGCGTGTGTGATATCAAACGAAAGGTAATTGAGTATAGAGTTAAACAAAATACATTTTAGTTTTTTTTTCTTCAAAAGGGTGGGGGTAGATTTCAAAAATTAGAGTTTTCGTGAAAATATGGCGAGTGTAATATCAAACGAAAGATAATTAAGTCCGGAGTTAAACAAAATACATTTTAGTTTTTGTTTTTTAGGGGTAAGGGTAAATTTCAAAAATTTGAGTTTAAGTCAAAACATGGCTTGTGTTGTATCAAACAAAAGGTAATTTAGTCTGGAGTTGATTAAGACATATTTCTGGTTTTAGTTTTATTAGCTCGCACGTACACTATAGTACCTAGTGTGAGCTTAGGGGCCCATATATTGGCAGAGTTTTTTTGTTAAATTAGGATTGCATACGATAGAAATGTACATAGTCTTCTTAAAGTGAGATCCCATACGGGAAATTTATGTTCTTCAGTTGTTCACAAATAGATGGCGCTGAACTTTTATCTCCATTGCTATAAGAAAAAACGTCTCGCAATCTATTCGCAAATTGCCTACTAGTATTGCCGCCGAGACGAAAGATTCTCGCCCCTCGTCTCGTCTCGCCTTCTGTTGACGAGACGAAAGAGATATTTAAACTCGAATGAAAGCTCGAGACGAGAGAGAAAGACCCTCTCGTCGAGAGATACTCATTTCTCTTGTTCTCTGGAGTAAAAAATGTTGGTTTTATAAATTTTCATGATTTACCATCTGTTCGTATTGACTTATTATAGAGCTAAGCTAATATTTATGTACTGTTTTTTTAAATAAAAGGTATACAAAAATTGTCATATATTCCTTTCTTGGCAGCATGTATGCTCTAATAAATTCATTATTTATGTTATTAATGCGTAATATCTGAGAATGCTGTAAATATTTTTAAAATAAGAAGAAAACAAGAATCTAAGAATTAATTGATTATTAATTGCGATTAAAAAAAGATCCCTTATATCAAAATTTAGCGCGATTTAGACATAAAAAACCCTGTAGGGGAAAACCGGTATGAAACGGACGGGTTTTGAAACGGCAGTTATCGTAGTTTCAGCAGTGGCGCACCCAGGAATGTGTCTTGGGGGGGGGGGCGACAGCTACGAAGCGCGCCCTCAAAAAACTTGCGACCAAAAAAAAAAAAAAAAAAGGTCATCATGTCTTTTCGCAACTCCGCCACTGCTTGGGGTTGGGGGGGCCCGAAGCCTCCTGATGTCAAATTTTAAGGTATTTTGCATGTTTTATCATCAAATATGTAGAAAATATATTAAAAAATCTAAGGCTTGGGGGGGCCGGGCCCCGGGCCCCCCCCCTGGGTGCGCCCATAGTTCCAGCATGATTGTATGACCGAGAATTTCATATTTACATATGGCAACCCTGTGCCCAGATCACACTTCGACCAAAGTTGTTCAATAAACAACTTCACCGCGTATCGACAGCAAGCATTTTATTATTATTAGTTGAACAAGTAAATTATTTACGAAAATATCGAACTATGTCACATAAAGCTAATGAAATTTAGTTAATTTCAGATTAGTAAGGTTATAACTAAGTTACTATAGTACGTAAATATAGCTGTAGATCTTGAAAAATATTTCTCTGTTTATATCTTGCATTGTCATTTTGAGGTTAAGTAGGCATCGTTTTGAAGTGGACATGATACGTTGTATCGTTGTTTGATGGAGAGTACCATCAAACAACTGTTGTATTGTCCGTTTCAAGACGTAAGCTCTTCATGGGCACATGAAGCTTGTGGTCTTTAGGGTATTCGACATTTTTATTGCAACAACTGTTTTTAAGATTTCTGTTTTGTTTTCTTTTCTGTTTGAATAAAAGTTATTTTTGAAGCAATTAATGTCTTTTAATGCGAAAGAAATTTTCAAAACCACTACTGTCCATTTCAAAACCATCACTGTCCGTTTCAATACATCGATGTTTTGAAATGGACAAATGCTACTTTTTCCAAATTTGAATATTACTCAGATCATAAGCTTGCCTATTTTCTTTTAATAGTTCATTTTATATTAATTAAGCTTTCCCCTACATACTTTTGAATAATTACGTTGTCTATAAAATGTCAATTTTACTATTTTTGATAAAGTGTCCACTTCATAGCGGTTCTCCCCTAGACCAAACTTTTATATCAGCACTTCCATAGGACTTAGGAGCAGGTACAAATGCTAAAGGGTTAAAAATTATATTTACTGGAAAAACAAATTTCGCTCTTACTTGAAAGTTAAATATAATAGTATAATAATAAAATTAACTATAATGTTAAAACCGGAGACCGTAACTTACTACCTGCAAGAAGGCGTTCTCTCGTCTCGTCTTGTCTCGCGGCAACACTATTACCTACCGATGTACCACTAACAGCATGGTAAGGGTAACAGACTGCAAAAAAGCATGAGCAAAAGCACCCTATTATCGCACAATTTTTAATACAGAAAAAAAATACAATATTAATGGTACTCAAAGACTTTTTTAGTGTCCACACTGTTGCGACCCAGACCCTAATTTTAATCCAATTAAGCTAGGTCGTAAAAATACACACATATCAACCACCCCACACGTTTTTAAAACCGAAACGAATAAAATATAAAAACGACCATATTAGAGGGATATAGCACTTTAGCAGAAATGGTCTCGTCAAGGCAAACCTTATTACCTATAATACGAATAGTTTTATTGGTGAAATTGGCACAGTCTGCCTGAACGAAGTATAGATTACATAAAAATGGTTCCAAAAACTAATTGAACATTTTGAATATGGACTCTTTCCTGACCTGACTTCAGAGCGATATTCATATAAATCCTATAAATTTTATCAATTTTTTGCCATTTTTCTAGTTAGTCTAGGCGCTGGCTCCTGTCACGTGTTACCTTATATGTGAGCTCAGTTTGACTGCGGAGCATTGTTAAGTACCCATTGGTGTATAAAAAAAGTTTGGTCACGTGGTCGAACTCATGGTCGTTTGGCCGCCATCTTTGAAAATGGCCGCCAAATTGATAGATTTTTTAGTTTAAGCGTATCTCCCTACCTAGTGATCCGATTTTAATTTTTTAAGGCTTTTTATACTCTTTTTTTAAAGGAAAATAAATTTTCTTATTACACATTTTTTAATAAGTAAAGCAGTTTTTGAGATATACCAAGCTTATTAGTATTTCCGCTCGCAAAAGAATTAAAATAATACCCATGCTCATATTATTGTAGCTACAATATTATTGACATTTGTTTTTTTTGTTACATAGAAGGCTTTAAACCTTTCACAGAAGAGGATATTGACTTTATGTTTTTAAAGTTCCATGGATGGTCCCCTAAAGACTGCCATAAAGAGGGTGGTTTCTAAAACTGTTCACAAGTTTATACAAACAGTGAATTTGCAGCGAAACGATGCATCCTAGCGAAAAACGTTAAGAATAATTTTGTACAGTACTTTTTATTCCGCTTCTTCTAATATATCTTTTACAATTTTTAAGAAAAAAATCGATTTTGGAGCAAAAACATGGAATTTTTACAAAATAGTATATTTTAGCTGGTTTTTCATTACTTGGCCTTAAGTGTTCCTTATTACGTCATATTATGATTATATTAAGAAACACTTTAAGCTAAGTAGCGAAAAAAAAGTCGGTGAGATGGACCTAAGTGATATACCAGAAGAGGCGAAATTAAAAGTACTATAAAAAATTAATTTTATTGTTTTTCGCTAAAACGGATCGTTTCGCTGCAAATTCACTTTTTCTATAATATTGTGAACAGTTTCAGAAACCACCCTCTTTAAGGCAGTCTTTAGGGGTACCATCCAACGATCTTTAAAAACATATAGTCAATATCCTCTTCTGTGAAAGGTTTAAAGCCTTCAATGTAACAAAAAAAAACAAATGTCAATAATATTGTAGCAAGAATAAAATGGGCATGGGTATTATTTTAACTCTTTGCGAGCGGAAAAACTAATAATAAGCTTGGTATATCTCAAAACCACGTAATTAAAATATGCTATGACAAAATTTGTTTGCCTTTCAAAAACGAGCAAAACAAGCTTTAAAAAGTTAAAATAGGACCACTGGGTAGAGAGATACGCTTAAATAAAAATTCTTTTAATTTGGCGGCCACATGACCAAACTTTTTTTTCTACTGCTATGGGTGCTTAACAAAGCCCCGCAGTCAAACTGAGCGCACAATAGACTTCAAATCTCAAATAAACATAAAACACCAAACAAATTTTTGTTAAGACACATATTTAAAAAAACTAAGAAAAAAGCTTAGACCGAAGCCCTAAATTAATGGTTCAGTGGGTAACGGCGATGTCTTATTGCAGCAAGTTCTTTCGCCTCTAAAAAGCAAAATGTGTCTCTTTTTTAACAAACCATCAAGGTCGAAAAAATAAGAGAATTTATTTTCTGAGAATTTCTCCACAAATGCTAATCCAAATCGAACGAAAACAGCATCATATTCACTGTGGAAAAGTTGTAAGAGTATATGAACATCTAAAAAGTACCCAATTAGGGGAGATCGAAAAATCCGATTTAGCGGATCATGCATGGTCAAATGACCACAAGATTCAATGGTCGGAAGTTAAAGTTTTGCATAAGGAGTTACATTGGCGAAAACGAAAGTTTATTGAAGCTGCGTTTATAATGCAGAATAAAGAAGTTTTATGTCAACCAAGCACGGACATACCAAACATATGGAAACCACTCCTTAAGGAAAACAAGCGTTTTAGAATAAAAAGAGGTGGCATGCGCGGGCGGGGACCGTCACACCTGTTTGCACACCAAGTAGTTTAAGTAGTAGCCTGTAGAATGGATTGTTTCATTTGCACTTGAAAACGGTTAAAGATACTTACTAACCGAAACGTCGTGTTTAAAATAAATATTTCTACTAAATTATTGTCTACGAGTTTCAAACAAAAAGCTTAACTGTGTTTATAATTGTTTAATATAGCGTTCTTGACTGCTTGTTTAAGCATTAACTCTCTAATGGTGAGCACTAAAAATACGATACTCTAACTACAACGTTTTACGAGCGACTTAGTACTTTTTTACTATTTCCTGTTTTTACGACGCTTTATCCCGGACTGCACACGAAAGACTTTACGCGCCAATGCTACTAAAACAGGGCTCAAACAATGGAGAATATAAAATCACTTTCTCGTTAGCAATCTGGAAATATCGAGTTTAGAGAGTCATCTAGTTGTCTCGAATATAGACCCTATAGATAATTGTAAATATTAAATACCGGTGTGGGCCAAAAAAAACCGAACAATTTTTTTTCATTAAACTTTTGAACTATACAATCGATTTTAATGGCACAAACTGCACTTGGCAGATAATTAAGTAGAGTTTTGACCTAATATATCTTTTTGTCCGCCATCTCAAAATCCAAGATGGCCGACGAAAGCAAAATGTACCCCTCAAAGATGCTCGTTTATTCTTGTGTTCCGAACATGTTTTAATTATTTTTTTGAATTACTAAAAAAGATGCGTTCTTGCCACGCACAACAAGGTATGAATCGGCAAAATCAATTTAGTGGTTCTAAAAAAAATATTTAATAAAAAAAATAAACTCAGTCTGCTGTTATACTTTTAAATTGTGGATTTACCTATTTTATCTGCTTCAATAATTTTTACTTTACCATTGTTTTTATTTACAATATTCTTTATGAAAATGTTTTATGGAACGACTCCAAGACCCTCTAATGGATTTCAAAACAGAAATTTTTCACAGAAATCGAAATAACTGGGGTTTTGTTTTACGGTCGGTCATAAAAAAAGGACAATAAACTGACCGCAAAATATACGAAAGGGTATGTATATTTTATAAAATATAACAATAAAACAACCCCATATATTTTTCGCACAAAACATGTTTACCTCTAAATAAAAATTGTACGCAGTTCTCATTGAATTTCTCTTAGTGGTGTAAGTAGAGGGGATAAAAGGGATATATATATATTTTTTAAAGGACATTATGGGCCAGATCCTTTCCTGGGGCTTACAATGAAGTCGGCCTTTCTGGGTCTGGGATATAAAAGGAATGCACCAACACAGGAAACGCCAGACAGGCGAAGGAGTATGAAACAGGATACAGCAAGTCCCGTAGGAACTGACTGCTCCGTAGAACACAAAGAAAGGTGGGAGCCATAGTAGGAATTCTAACCGGAGACTGCATACTATAACGGCACCTGACGAAGATGAGAGTGAAGGAAGATGCGACGTGGGAACGATGTTGGGCCGAGGACGAGACCTCGGCGCATTTCCTCTCATCATGTGAACGAGGCAAAAAGAGGTATTCGAAAAGGAAGCATTTGAGACGAAGGACCTGCTGAATCTGAGGTGGCCCGATATTCTAGCTTCTGTACAGAAGACGGGCAGATTCCTTAGCGAAGTAAGGACGCAGTAGTGAGGATGCCCGGGGCTTGGCGAAAAGGGCGCTTCATGTGCCTAGTCGCCAGGCCTAGAGCCTACCTCACACTACTGTTACTACTACTACTAAAGGACATGACGAAACTGCATAGAACAAGAGATTTCATTCAGTCATATTCCCTAATTTCTTTATTTTCATCAAAAAAATATCATAAAATCTTTAATTGCTACACAACAGCCAAGTGACTAAAAAAGGAAATACATAGTTCCTTCCTTTATTGCCAACGTCGGCGTCGTCTCGTAAAATCAAGGTAAATAAGGTATCGCGAATTTACTATATTATTGAATTACTTTCAAAGAAAAATTAGTAAAAAGTGCATCAAAATGAAGCTATAGACCTGACGTCATTTAAAGAAGATTTGTATTTTCTCGATAATTTCGGTTGGTTTTGAGTGGAAAGCTGAATTTAGAAAAATCAAAACACGGATACCGCTGCCGAGTCAATTCTTCGCTAAAAGCCATGTAGTGCCGTAACTAGGGGGTGCGACCGGTGCCCCCTCACAGAGGGCGTCATCGCCAGGGGGCCTTCTTACTTAATATTTGTAAAGGGGGCGCTAAACTCTAATATTGAACCGATCGCCAATTACCCTAGTTACGGCACCAATTACCCTAGTAACGCCAATCACATTGTAACAAACAATCAGAAAGCTTTAAAATACGATGCCTTCTATGAATGCTGATACAATATATCATGCATTAAGTAACCTCAAAGAATTTTTTCAAAAATACCTACCTAACATAGCGGTATGGTTTTGTTCAATAGCAAAAAATGAAGGGAATTCTGAAAACTTTGATAAAGTAAACAACACTTTATCAAATATTAAAAACAAAATTAATAAATTGACGGAACTGCTACTAACTATTCGAAAGTTTTAAAATATCAACAAACAACTACAAGAAAAACTACAAATAATACACACACTGAAATAATAAAATCAAAAAATCACTCGAACCCTAATCAAACCAAAAAGAATATCAGGAGCTACATTAATTCAATTGAATAAAACCCTCCTATAAATATTTGATTCCTGAATTCTAACAATGATCATCCGCAGAAAAATGCAAGGAACTTACTAAGGAAAAACTACAAATCTATAATGTGTGAACTAAGAAACCCGGGTTAGGTATTTATTGGACTAACCAAACAATTCCAATCAACAGAATAGCTTAAGGAACTGAAAACTCTAAACAGCCAATTACTAACAACTAATGACCAACTAATACTAATTTATACTAGGCTTATGCCTAATGATAAATAAACGGGTTGGAAAGGTTACAAAAATGTTCACCTTGTCCAAGTTCTTTATACTTCTACACAGATTGCCTACAGAATTTGACCAAACTGGACGACTCTAGCTGCGTCATCGGGTTTCCATAAAACAAAGGTTATAAGGCAACCTCGTGACGTAGATTTTTTAATCAGATTACAGTTGGCCAGAGAGGTTCAATGATCTTTTAAATTCTGCAGGTAACCTGTGTACAAATACAAAGACCTTGGCCTTGCCTTGGTGTTTATCTACCAATAAATAATTTTCCACGCTGAAAATAAGCCCTTAGGCTTTTTAATTAAAAAACAGTTATTCTCACCACTTCTACTGCTCCGAAATTTTTAAATTCTTTAATCAAACAAATGACAATTAGCAGGCAAGAAGTACGGAAAAAATTATAAAGCCCGTCAGCTTTTAGGAAAAGTTTTCCATTTAAAAGACTTCAAAAATTATAACTTACAAAAGGTTGGAATATGAATTAAACATGTTTCATTTATCGCGGAAAAAATGATTTAAGGGGCTTTTTTGACGTAATTTTTAATTTAGACGATTACCCCTGGCTATATATCTGTTTACTTTTAACCAACATACGGTATTGTTTGCTTTAACCATTGCGTAGATCTTTTTGTACAATTTTTTTTTAATTATAACGGTTGTTTTTTCTGATGCCGACCTTTTAAGAACCAGGGATAGGAAAAATATTATTAGAAATGGTTTGAGTGGGAGAAGCGCTAACTCCTAATGTTTTTGAGAAAACTCAAAACCTCGAAAACGCGTTCTTTGATTTTTTTATTTAAGCATGTTAAATAGCGTAAAAAAGTCTACTAGTTTGCCAATTTAAACTTTTTAATATCTTTAATAATACCAAAGTTAGCAATGTTGGACGCTTAACTTGGAACACCCTGTATATACTGCAAATCTTACTTCTTTGAAAATCTGATTTCCTACCTAAAAACACAAGAATGGCAAAATCTTGAAATATGAAAATTTGGGATTCAAATTATTAATTAAAGTAATTATTATTTTGATTTTAGACAATACATTTATTGTTCATAAAAGTTATAAACCTGTAGGTATAGAAACGTATATATTTTTCTAAACCCAAATTAAAAGAATACACAATGGCAAAAGCAGGAGTAGAAGGCATTGTAAAAATACAATCCCCAAAATATAAGGGGATTTAAATGCAGGAAAGAAATTAATCTTTAAATTTAATCCAGTTTAATTTTGTAAGAGTAGAAAGAGGGTATACTTAATTTAATTTTTTCTTAACCATTTCCGAAAAATAAGAAACTCCGACTATAAAATATCTAAGTATATATGTATATTTTTTTATATATTTAAAAAAAAAATTGTTTAGATATAATAATATACCACTAGTATAAAAAAAAATGTAATAAAGCTCGGTTCTGTTCAGTTTAACACTCAAGTTAATAAATTGCTTTTTGGAAACAATATTTTATGCTTGATTACAGGTAAAAATTAATCGATCTTCTCGCTTCTTACTAGACCAACACCACCTTGATATAAGCCAGTTATCATTTACCGGTTAAGTGGCTTTTTCGCCCTCTCTTGCCGCGGTATTTGATCTTGTTGAAAGTTGTTACATTATTTCTCGATCTAAATTGTGGCAAAGTTAGGTGTAGTAAATGATAACGGCGTAGCGTGGCGGGGGGGTTGAGGGCTGAAAAGGGCGCCCATAAAAGAACTTGCGACCAAAAAAAAATTCAAATCATGTCTTTAATTCAAATAATATTTATTTACTGTTCTTTACCTGTATATTTACAATCTTTTCTTAAATTTATATCGCCTTTGAATAGAGTGCAAAATAAATATTCCTCTGTATTTTAAAGCCTTAGAGGTTTGTTAGTTTACTCTTACTTTATTAGACAGGCGATTTGCCGCCCCCTCGATTTGCCTTTGCCGTCCTCTCACTTAGCGGCCCTGCTACTTAATAAAACTTGGGGCACTTATATGGCGTCAGCACTCTCGGGGCGGGGGGAAAACGAACCCCCTCTCCCCCCATGCTACGCTGCTGCTTATAATGTTGCAGCATGATTACGATTTTTTATTTAGAGTTAAAAAAAAAATAAAAATGGCGGATCTAAAATGGCGAAATTCTCCATTTATGAACCGATATGTTTAATTTTTGAAGTTTGCGGTGTTTAAGATCGCTGATTATGACTTTTAAAAATGAAAAAAAAAATCAAACTGGCTTATCCAAACTGGCGGAGTTTTTCCTTTATAAACTGATATGTAATAAATTGGGATGTCTATTCAAAACTCATAATAAATGCATATCGGTTTAAAAATAAAACAGTCCATCATTTTGGATTACATTAAAAATTACATAGGAATATCATGGTCTGTCTGACGAATCACCATTTTTTTTCTTGGGGCGACTTACGAAACATCAAAACACAAAATGTTGAAGTTACAAAATGTCCAAATTTTAAAATGTTGAATTGCAAAGTGTCGAAATTACAAAAGAATTAACAAAAAAAATAGCCAAATCCTAACCTGACCTGATTAGGTTGCTATACAAAAAACTGGTTGTTGTTTAGGTAACTATAAAAAAAACTAACCTGATCTGGTCAGATGTCTTTTTTTAATATATTGTCAGGTATAAAACATAACCTGACCTGGTTAGGTCAGTATATAAAAAATTGCACTAAATCAAACTTGATCAAATGATGTTCAGTTAGGTTTTAAATTCTTTTATTTTGCAGTTCGACATTTTGTAATTTCGATACATTCTAATTTCGACATTTTGCATTTGCACATTTTGTAATTTCGACATTTTGTGGCTTCGACATTTTTAATTTCGATATTTTGTTTTAGACATTTTGTCATAACGACATTTTTTGTTTCAATGTTTCTTTCTTTCTTTTGTTTTTTTTTCTTTCTTCTTATTTGAGACTTATTAGAATTAAGTCATTCAATAATAGTGTCACGCCGTATTTTGACAGCTAATCTTTCAACATAAAGATTTTGTTTACTATAAAAACCGAAATAAATACTGCCGACTTTAATCAAAGATAAATAAACGACTTAGTTTTAAATTCGACTTTGTCGTTGTAAATCTTGAACGACTAACTGTCAGCCTGCAATGACAATGTATCAAAATACTGTAATAATAGTAATATGACAATTCACTGCCCGAAATTAAAACAAAGTAACTGACATTTTTAAAAAAACGAGTTTTTTGAATTACATAACCGTAATCTTACGCTAATTTATGAAATACCGAAGTTATTATATGATTTAGACCACGTTACCCCATTTACTCCCATGCTTTTTAAATACTTTATATTGATTTTTCTCGGTTTTAATAAATCTGCAATTACTTTGTTTTAATGTCGGGCAGCCGAATTATTGTTCTGCTTCTGATTTTGAATAAAAGAACAACATAAAAATTATTTATTAAAATTTATTAAGAAAATAAACACAGATAAAATAAAAACTGATACACTAAATAAAATATGTCCCTAAAGGTTTATATCGTCGCTTTGGTGGTAAACAGTCGTAACCCACAAAAAATGTAAAATTTATTTAAAGCTATTAATAAGAACTAATATAAAGGCGTGTTTACATTACAGCAAACATGACCGAACGAATTCGCTTGCTTGTGCTTTGCAAAGGCATTCTACCGAACGGTTCAATATTTTTATAGGGTGTTAAACCATTCATATTTTATGTGAGGGGAATTTTTCTCCAAATATGCCAAAAAAATGATATTTTAACCCCTAGTAAGTAATTAAAGTTTGACACTCAAGCGTAGCCCAGCCCACAGCCCTTATTAAACTTTGCTTTTCTAAAGAACGTTCCAGGTTCTTAGTTTTATTATGTGGGTTTCCACTTTTTAACAGTAAAACGACGATAAGGGCCCGTCCTTAAATTACGTAACGCTCTAGGGGTGAGGGCGGGTTTGGCCATGCGTTACACTCAAAATCCTAAATTTTTGCGTTAAGTAATTTAAGTACCTTCTCTAAGTAGAAGGCCTTCTCAAGATGAAGCGTTTTCCGTGCGTGTTGACTCGCGGGTTTTTACTAGCACCATTGCAGGATTCTAGAAAAACGGTATACCCCTTGTTTACCGTCCATATGCCCGCGCGCAAAACTATTTATCTTGACAGGACAAAAATAAGAACGCGCGAGTCAACAAGCGCATAAAACGCGTCATCTGGACAAGCTCTAAAACATATATCTATAAAAAAATAAAACTTTAGTCTTCTCTACTAGGGCGCCACCCTCTCTTAATACGTCATCGGAGTTTTCATTTATCTTTGACTTATGCTACAGTGAGGAGATCACAACAAGTTATATATACGTACCGGTGTTTAAATACTCAGCTTTCTGCTACTTGTTGAACATGCATGAAGAGAGGACAAAGCACTAGTAGAGAAGACTAAAATTTTCTTTTTGACAAAGCTCCACTGAGAGAATTGGAAAAATATAACACGTCTCTGATTTAATGTTTCTTAAATGCGCACTGAATTATTATACAGGGTATCCCAACTAAAAGGTAACAGACGTCTTTTTGGGTATTTTTCGTATGAATTTGGACAAACGCTCGGACACGTCGATTTTGTGTACGAGGGGGACACTTTTTGGCTATCTTGAAATGTTTGTAGCACGCACGATCTTCGAGGGGTATACTTTACCCCTATATTTTGAATGGGGAAACTGGGTCTAGTGATACCTTGTTTTGAAGGCCTCTTGAATGTCTTTACAAACATGTAAAAATTTCAAAAATCTATCCATTAGTTTTTGAGATAATTGCCTTCAAACTTTCAAATTTAACATGGACTGATAAAATAAAAATTTAATCAGAATTTTATATTTTTCGGATTTAGTTTATCATTCCATGTAAAATTTAAAAATATAAAAGCAAATATCTAAAAAACTAATCTATGGATTTTCAAAATTTTTACATGGTTATAAAGATATTCAAGAGAGCTTCAAAACAAGGTATATATAGGGGTAAAGTCGAGGGGTGGCTCGATAGCCGATGTTTGTACACCAAAACGAAATACTTACAGTAATTCCTAAGGTAGTTCCTAGTATTTCCTCAAAATCCAATGGTATTTCCTAGTATTTCCCAAGTACTTCCCGGTATTTCCCAGTATATTGCCCAGTACTTCCCAAGTATTTATATTTCCTGGTATTTCCCCTAACCTGTACACCAAAAGGAAATACCGAGCCACCCCTCGGGTAAAGTATACCCCTCGAAGATAGTGCGTGCCACAAAAATTTCAAGATAGCCAAAGAGTGTCCTCCTCGCAAACAAAATCGACGTGTTCGAGCGTTTCTCCAAATTCGCACGAAAAATAAACAAAAACACCTCTGTTACCTTTTAGTTGGAACACCCTGTATACAAAGTAACTGCAAGGTTTTTTATTTGCAGAGAATGCTACTTATCTTTTCTCAGTTCTACCTACCAATTATCTCCCGCGTCTTTGATATTTTACAACGTCGAAAACTAAAAGTATGTATTTTGAGGTATTTAGTAACTTTGTTTGTTTGTCTATAACATGTCAATATATTTTTATTATAGTGTTTTTATGAAAACAATAATTGGAAACTTTAAATACTTTATTAAATTATTGGAACTTACTCAGTACGTAGAATTAGAAAAGGAAAATTAGCATTTTCTGCGCAACGTGCTCCCTCTACAAAAGTTATCCAATATTTTTCTCACTTGTATAATTTCCAATTCATTTTAGTATGAGATCACTGTTAATGCACTAAATTATAAATTGTTTAATAAAAAATATTTTATTTCAGTGAGTAAGTAGCTTATATCAATTTTGACTGGGGAACATAGCGTTTTAGCGTAAAATAAGAAATTATACTCCTAATATCACAATCTTTTTCCATACCCTTTTGCTTTTATAGCAGATTTAGGCATATCTTAAACCGTCTGGGCATGCAAATATTTTTACAGCTTTACTAAAATATTAGGTAGTAATGTTATTCGTTTAGACATTTTAAGACTTACACTTTCAAAAATCTGAAGCAGTTCTAAAACTCGCGTATCTTTTAATTTATCAAAACAAATAAACGAAGCATTCACTAACTCTAATATATCTATTTTGTCTTAAACTTGGAGGTATATCAATAAGTTCGATCTGTTTTAGATAAAAAGCTATACTTTTGATATTTGCGTTAAGTGAAGTCGCAGGAATATTCTCCTTTATTGTCTAAAAACGTTACAATTTCAAAAATCTGGAGCGCTTCTGCAACTCGCGTATGTTTTAATTTATCAAAACAATTAAACGGGGTATCCACTAACTAAAGCACTTCTGAATCTAATTTATGAAAACAATTAAACAAAATATTCACTTCTCACAACTCTAATATATCTATTTTGTCCAAAACTTGAGGTATATCAATAACTTCGATTTGTTTTATTTTAAAAGGTTTATGTTTCCAGTTTTGTACTATATTATCGATCATTTAGTTCAATTTACTGGTTTTAATCACTACCTTTTTTTAAACTCTTTTGAGTTCTATAGCTTGAATCCAGTAGACGACAATTAATTTGACGCATTTGTTGATATTCTTTATTTTTATAATATTCAACCAGCGTGAATTAAAAAATTATAGTTTTGATCTTTGCATTAAGTGAATTTGCCGGAATGTTCTCCTTTAATCTCTAAAAACTTAATTGGTTTGAACTTTTTAAGACTTACTCTTTCAAAAATCTGGAGCACTTCTGCAACTCGCGTATGTTTTAATTTATCAAAACAATTAAACGGAGTATCCACTAACTCTAATACATCTATTTTGTCCAAAATTTAAAGTATATCCAAACTCTGAAGCACTTGTAAAACTCGCGTATCTTTTAATTTATCAAAACAATTAAACAAAGTATTCACTAACTTTAATATATATACTTTGTCCAAAACTTGAGGTGTATCAATAACTTCAATCTGCTCTATTTTAAAAGGTTGACGATGACAGTTTTATACTATATCACTGGACGGGAGAACATTTGATATGCGACATTCGTCGAGGTTCTTTTTTTTAAATATTCAACCAATCGTTTTGTACAATTTACTGTTTTTAATCACCACTCTAGCTTGAAGTTTAGCAGATTAGAGACATTTTTTGAGATTCTTTGTTTTTATCATATTCAACAAAGGTTTACTTTGATGCTTTTAATCACCTTTTTCCAAACCTTTGATTTCTATAGCCTGGTTTCAAGTCTATCAGACTTAGGCATGCAGTCTGAGGTCCGCAAATATTTTAACAGCTTCAATGAAATATTGTGATTCATAAGGGTTTGTTTAATAAGAAATATTGTTTATTAAAAATTTCTTTAAAAAGCAAGTAGTTTAATTTAATTCTGATTGTGGTACACAGCGTCTTCTAGCGTGTATTAAAAAATTATACCTTTGATCTTTGCGTAAAGTGAATTCGCAAAAATATTCTCCTTTAGTTTCTAAGAACGTTATTCGTTTGAACCTTTTAACATCTAGAGCTTCAAAAATTTGAAGCACTTCATCAACTCGCGTATATTTGAATTTATCAAAACAATTAAACGGAGTATCAACCAACTCTAATATTTCTATTTTGTCCAAAACTCGAAGTATGTCAATAACTCCGATCTGTTTTATTTTAAAAACTTTATGTCTCCAGTTTTGTATTATATTATCAATGAACTGGTCCTGAGAACAATTGATTAAGGACATTTCTTGAGGTTCTTTGTTTTCTAAATATTCAACTAAGCGTTTAATGTTTAATTTACTGTTTTTAATCACCACCTTTTTCCACACCATCTTGGTTTCTATAGCTTGATTCCAAGCCCAGCAGACTTGAGCACATCTTAGACGGTCTGGCGCATCCAAATATTTAAACACTTCCACTAAAATATCATGAACCAAAAGAGGGGTTTGGCTTTGATAATAAGAAACCATTTTTCACTATTTTTGGAAACTTTTTTTTTTAAATTTTGCAAATGTTTCTACTTTCCACCAGCTTAGACTTTCTTTATTACCGTTTAGGATAATTAACGTACTAGGCTAGAAAACCAACTGAATTTTATTTATAAACATGCCAATAAGAAAACCGATAATAACCTTTTCTTCTAAACGCACCGACTTAACTCTGCATAATTACAATTAGAAAGGTATTATTTTAACCATTAGCCAAAAATTAAATCTGATGAATTTTATTTAGGGATTAAATCAGCAACCCAGAAGGTAGACCTATACAATTTTGATAATTTTATTGGGCTAAAAGAACTTGAAAAAAGGTTTTAATTATTCCATTTGCCTCTATCAGCCCCTGGGGTCTATAATAACACTTCCAAATTACTACAATAAAATTTAAAATTAAGTTATATTAAAATTTCTAAGTATTTTTACAGGGCAGTACTTGGCCTACAAATCGGCCAAGGCGCCAAATGACAAGAAAAACACCGAGTTGAAGTATTATGGGGTCATACAGATACCAAAAAACCATGAAATAAGTTAAGATTTAAAAAAATGTCATTTAGCTATTTTTATTATAGGGAAGCTCATAAGACTAAAATGAGGTATGGAAGGGTCATACAGAATCAAAAAAAAATTGAGATTGAGTTGAGATTCAAAAAAACGTCTTTTAGTATATGGAAACCAATTTGACCAAAATGGCAAATCTTTGAAAATTCATATTTTACAAATTATGCAGTTTATCAAGAAAAGCATGGAGTTGCAGTATTGTGGGGTTATAAAGTAGCGAAAAAACCACTCATGGAGTTGAAATTAAAAAAAAAACGTCATTTAGCGATATGATACGATGATAGATAGGGTTAAGAACAAGAAGAAAAAAAAATTCATATTTTACAAACTATACAGTTTATCAAGAAAAACACGGAGATGCAGTATGGTGGGATGGTACGGATATGAAAAAATTTTTGGTTTGAGATGAGATTAGAAAATAACTTCATTTAGCTATTTTTAGTACAGGGAAACCAATAAAACCAAAATGGCAAAAACTATACAGTTTATCAAGAAAAGCACAAAGTTGCAGTATGATCGGGTCATACAGTTAAAAAAAACACAGATTGAGTTGAGATTCGAAAAAAACGCCATTTAGCTATTTTTAGTACAGGGAAACCCATAAGACCAAAATGGCAAAACTTTGAAAATTCATATTTTACAAAGTATACAGTTTATCAAGAAAAGCACCGAGTTGCAGTATAGTGGGGCCATAGAAATGGGAAAAAACCACAGATTGAGTTGAGATTTGAAAAAACATCAGTTAGCGAATTTTAGAATAAGAACCCATAAGACAAAATTTTGAAAATGTATATTTTACAAACTGTACGGTTTATCAAGAAAAGCACGGAGTTGCAGTATTGTGGGGCTATCGAAATGCGAAAAAACCCCACATTGAGTTGATTATCAGTCCTTGGTATAGGGAAACCGATAAGACCAAAATGGCAAAAATTTGAAAATTCGTATTTTACCAACTCTGCAGTTTATCAAGAAAAGCACCGAGTTGCGGTATGATAGTACCATATAGATGCCGAAAAACCAAACATTGAGTTGAGATTCGAGAAAACCCATCACACTTTAAAAGCGGTCCCAAAATAAACTGAATGAACTATAGAAAAAAGCTTTCAGTAATGTTCGACTCAGCTATTGGCCTTTTTTAAAAGTTTTGGAGTGATGCTTATATTTGCACAAAGAGGCTCATTTGATGTTTAGAATCAATTTAATTTTTATCAACGGCCCCGTCGTGCTGTGTCGTCGTCAGATAAGCTTTATTGAGTTTTTATTACATTTTTATTTCAAAAGAAGCGTAAGTAGGAAAGCAAATGATGTTTTTGATGTTCAGCGAAATTTTTTTCAGCGTGAGTTTATTTTTATTTTGTTTATTATTTTTAAGCTGAAAGAAGAGAAAAATAGGGTATTAAAAACGTTTTTGGATTCTGTTGAATATTGGCAGTTAGCTATATGGGGCTTTCCATGTCAACCCGGCCACCTTTTGCACTTAACAATTTTGATTTTAATAAAAACTTATTTTTTGGTTCCTCTATAGATACCGATTATATCAAGATAAAACTGAAAAAAATGTTGCGATTCCTTAAATCTACAATCTTCTTAATTGGCCAAAACATATCTATGGTTTATGATTTTTACTACTATTGTTTAGAAATAAGAACAAGAGGCTTCAATAAAAATAATTGAAAATGACAAATAATCGCATCAGTGACTTTAGTACAAGACAATAAATTTAAGAAACCGCCATTTTAAAAATGTGAACTCTTCGATTTTTATATTTTTTTGAAAAAAGATGCTCCAATATTTTGTCTATTGCCTTTAAAAATTTTAGAGTGGGCCGAGAAGTATAAATGCCAAACAGAAAAATTCTTGTGTAAGTGCGCGGAGGCCTTGGCCATACTTATATGTATATGGGCAAGCGAGCAGTCGTTTTGATGCGCCCGGGGTGTGAATCAATATTCTATTCATTTTATTTAAAAAAGTTGTCTTGCTTTAAGGAAAAAAATCTTTTTTTTTTCATTCTGACCCCCCCCCTTGCATATGACAACAGCGGCGTCACATTGAAGGGCCAAGACGGGCCTTGGCCTTCCACTGTCTAAAACCTTATCGGCTACCAACATTGTGGCACATTTTTCTAATTAGACTAGGTACCTATTTCCGTACTGTTATGACACTAGACGCCACTATACAGGGTGTCTTAACTTCAGGATTAGGTATTCTTATTAGAAAAATGTGCCAAAATGTTGATCGCCGATAAGGTTTTAGACAGGGGAAGGCCAAGGCCCGTCTTGGCCCTTCAATGTAACGCCGCTAATGTCATAAGCAAGGGGGGTGTCAGAATGAAAAAAAAAGATTTTTTCCTTAAGGCAAAACAACTTTTTTTAATAAAAAGTATACTGATTCACACCTTGTGCGCTTCAATAGGACTGCTCGCTTGCCCATATTCATATAAGTACGGCCAAGGCCTCCGCGCACTTACACAAGAACTTTTCTTTTTGGCATTTACGCTTCTCGGCCCACTCCAAAATTTTTAAAGGCAATTGACAAAATATTGGAGCATCTTTTTTCAAAAACATATGAAAAATCGAAAAGGTCACATTTTCAAAATGACGGTTTTTTAAATTTATTGTCTTGTACTAAGGTCACTGATGCGATTATTTATCATTTTTAATATATTTTTTTAAAGCCCCTTGTTCTTATTTCTAAACACTAGTAATTTTTTTTGCAAAGTTCGTATTTTTTCAGGAAAAATCATAAATCATAGTTATGCTTTAGCCAATTAAAAAGATAAAACATCCTGTAGATTTAAGTAACCGCAACATTTTTTCAAATTTATATCTTGGTGTAATCGGTATCTATAGAGGAACCAAAACATAAATTTTTATTAAAATCAAAATTTTTAAGTGCCAAAGGTTGACATGGAAAGCCCCATATAGAAAACAATTAGTCCAGCACCTAAAGGAATCGCTATCGATCGTTGTAAATGACAAAAACAAAATCGTCCAAGATCATAAATGAAAATGGTATAACAGTGCTAAGGCAAAAATGAAATTCTTAATAACCGAAGACTATACAAAAACGTCTTTCATCAAAATAAGACAAGAGCAAAATCGAAGTTTAGCATAAAGTCTTTTATTAAAACCGGACAAAATCAAAAATGAAAAAAATCTAAAAATGGGCCGGGCCGAGCATGAGCAGCTGTCTCCTTTTTTTTCATGTATACTTGTTCTGTCCGTAGATACGGCAGTAAAAGAAATTGCAGGACTCTCCAATTGCATAGCAATATCAAAGCCGCTCTTTTTTAGGTGAACGTCACAAGCTAGGCCCGACCGCTTTTTATGATTTTGTCCTTTTTGATTTTATTCGGTTTTGATAAAAGACGTTATACAGAACTTCGATTTTGCTCCTTTCTTGTCTTGAAGAATGACGTGTTTGATAATGTCCGGTTATTAATAATTCCGTTTTTAACAGGTCTTTCATGTCATTCTTCTTTATTTGTCCTTTTTGATAAATTCTGGGGCCCCTACTTCGTCCGACCCCAGAGAGTCTCGAGAATTTTAGCGGAAATATGCGCTGTATGGATTTGTAAGAGGTTTTCGTTATCTAAAGAATTTTCCCCTACTTTTGACGTCCAAGGGTTTCGGTCGATTCGATCATGGGATTTCGAGGGATAGAGTCGATCCAAATTTTGCCTCGGGCGCCACTCTAGGAAATAAGGAAGCCTAGAGTCTTCCTTGCCCCTCGGGTATGCTTATAACCAGTGGATAATAACCAGTTAAGTAAACGACAATTTCAAAAAAAAACTCAGTTTCTATAAATACTCTTTTATGTGTATTTTGTCGTTTAATTTAAGTGGTACAAAACCTTAAACAAAATAATTATATATACTCGTATTCAACTTGATAAATAGAATAAAATTATAAAACTATAAACCCCTTAAGAAAAATAAAAAAAAACTCCAGTTTACTCTGTTTTCTCTATTTTAGCACAGACAGTTACAAAATCACCCCTTTTCTTAATGTTAATTCCCACATAGCTTTATATCTGTATCCTTAAGACAAGCGCGGATTTGAGGGTGGTAACGTAATAATTACCCACCCCCTAGAAAAAAATATATATGGACTTTTAACCGCCCCTAGAAAAAAAATCCATAAATATTGTTTCCGTCGAGCACTAACCCCCCTCTCCTTAGATTTTGGCACAGATCCGCGCTTTTGTAATGAATGTTCTGTTTTAATGAGTTTAAGCCGATTTTGCAAAAATTTTTAGAATGATCTGGTTTTGGTCCAAATAAAATAAAAAAACAAAATCTAAATTTTCATTCTAGTTTTCAAAAAAAAGTTTCCACTGAAATGGACTTTATAACATTTCTTGCTTCCAGTTAAATAGGAATGCATGCGGCATAAGGCCCAAAATAATTTAGTTTTTCCGTTATATTTTGTATTTTTGTATTTATGCATATAAAAGGGTTTTTAAGGTTTGGGTATAAGTAGGAATTAAGATGCCCAATTTTCCTTTTTTTTTGTCTTGGATATTTGCGGGGAACTTTTAGAGCCAGATGAGTTTCTTGTTGACCTTGACTTTCATTTTCAGCAACTGTTCCTTACTAATCTCGCTGAGAAGCTCATCACTAGATGTGTGTTCGTCTTGTGGTTCATATTTTGCTTGTGGCATAGCATCTCTTAAAAAGATTCTTATCAAGGAAATAACACCTACCAAGTCCTCATTATCAAATATGTCTTTGGGGACTAAAATATTCACTTTGACAGTATAACTGTTAAATTGAATGGCCAAGGCTTGAATGTTATAAGCCACCAATTTGTGCAACAACTTAAAAATAATAAATTAAAAGATTCTCGAAAGGGAATTTGGCGGTTCTTGGAGGAAGTACAATTATATAAACAATCTAAGAAAATCGCACATACCTATTCAAATTTGCAATAATTGTGTTTATCCAATTTTACAAGAAGAGATAAGATAATGGCTCTATGAACGAACTGGTCCAATATATTTCAAAACCGTTTAGACAGTCAGAAAGTTCGCTTAAAAATTCACTGTTTTTATGTTGCCATTTTCTCAAATTATCTTAAAGCTAGTTACAATAACAAAAGATGATAATTAATTCTTGCTAACTGAGAAAATGTTCTAATACGTTTATTGACTGTTAAATATCAAAATGTTATTAAAGCTTGCCAATGACAATTATTAAATTAAGTCTTTAAAGTTAAAATGAAGCACCTAGCAAAACGGGTATGATCATAATTGTAAATAATACTTATGTGGTAAAAGAAGACATGTGCACCATGTTTATTAAAATAATTACTATTCAAGTCTACACCAGCGATAATATAAACTGTCATAAATTACCAATAATTGTTTCCATAAATATATCTTTTCTCTATGATTTGGTTTTAATTTGAAAAAACAAACTAAGCAAACGCAAATTAAAATAAATATTAAATAAATTGAATCAAATCTCCAAAAACCGTATTGCTACACATCCTACGATCCTCAGAATTGGACCCCTTAGCTCCTAATCTAATTCTAAATTATTTAAATCTGAAGTTAATTATAAAGAAAATATATTAGTTATAAAAGAGACTTAAAATATGAGTGTGTCAGCAAAAACTTTATTGACCATAACAGAGCTGAAAATAGGATCGCATAAACTAATATCAAAAGCAAACCTTAAAATTTGGATTTATATGTAGAAAAGTTTAATATCAAAGACCTGGGAACCTTTTATGACACTATAAACAATAATATGTGCAGAAAGGTTATTTATATGACATTTTCTTTATGCCCATGGGCGTAAAATAAATCATTTTTTGTGAGCCGTTTCCTCTGCAGGAAGCAGTTTTATGTTTGAATTTTTTACATTACATGACCAAGACAGATCTTGTTAGTCTAGTTTGTTATCGTTTAAATTAATTTAATGTTAGTCCCTTACAAATCAAATCAGTTTGTTCTGAAGAGGATGAAGAACTATTAAGGGAAAATAGGGTGCTTTTGTTCAAACTTTTTGGCAGTCTGCTACCCTTACCTTTATTCTGCGTCTGCGCACCAGGGCTCTGTCATGCTGTTAGTACAGTGTTGCCAGATTTTAAGGCTTTCCTTCGATATAAAGGGTTTTGAACAAAAATTTTGACTATTGAAGGATTGAAGGTTTTTATCCGAATTTGAAGGAGTTTGACTATTTTAAGGCAAAGTTATATAGTTTGCAATTATTATTCCAATAATTTTACCAAACTTAACTTATGTAGGTAAATTTCAATAGTTTATTTTTAATTTTGGTTTTTAAAATTTATGATTTAGGTTATAAATTATAATGAAAAAATTGAAAATTTAATTCAACAAGGTTCTTATAAAAAACTTAATAAAGACCCTACAAAATCAATAGAGAGAAAAATTTATTCTACTTTATATAAGCATAAAAATTGTTTTCAAGATAGAGAACGTTCTCAGTTAGTTCCTCATTATAGCAAACCACCTCATTTCTATGGCTTACCTAAAATACATAAACATAATGTTCCATTTAGACCAATAGTAAGTAGTATGAATTCTCCATGTCATAAATTAGCAAAATATCTATTAAACATTTTAAATCCCTTGGTGAATAACACTAATTCTTACATACGAAATTCTCAATTATTATGTAATTATCTGTCAAAATATAAAAACAAACAAATTTTGGCAGAAAAATAAAATTACAAAAAAAGCAGATAAATACAACAACTAAAATACTAGAAACCACTTTATGGGTTCCAGAACAAGATCGAGAAATAGAAGAAAGAAAAGTTCAGGCGGCAGAGAACGAAGTAAAAGCGAGAAATCTGAAATTTTAAATGATAAAGACACTGACAATAACAACATTGAAAAATTTAATGAAAACTCTGATATAAAAATATATATGGAAATAATTGAGGCAAAACAAGAGGTAATTACATCAAAAGATAAGTTAATAGAAGAGCTTATGATCAGAATAACACTTTTAGAAGAGAAAATTGTAATGATAAAAGAAAATGTTAAACTAAATAACGAGGTAAAAAAGTTATTAGATAATCATACAAATCAGTCATCCAATATAATAAAAAATCTGGAAAACAAACAACAGGCAAATGTATCACCTATTACTCAAAGCTGGTCAGATATTGTTGTTAAAGGATTGGGACAGAAAGAAAATGATAATTCAACATTAAAAAAGGTAACTGCAATAACTATAAAACCAAATGAATCTCAAGATTTTAAGAAAACTAAAACAGAACTAGGAAAATTCATAAATCCTTTATCTTTAAATGTAGAGATAAGAAAAATTATTAATGAAAAAGATGGTGCTGTAAAAATTTTATGTGAAAGTAAAGATCAGGCCGATAAAATTAAAGAAGAAGTACATAAAAAAATGGGAGAGAAATATACAACTAAAGAAGACGAAAAACGAAATCCGAGAATAAAAATAATTGGGATTGAAGATAAAATGGAAAATGAAGAACTCAAAACCATAATTTTGGAACAAAATTCATATATCAATACGAAAAATTTAGAAGTTAAAGTATTCAAAAAAATGAAAACAAAATACATGGCAATAATAGAAATTGATGGAGAAAATTTCACAAAAATAATGGAAAAAGGTATGCTGTTTATTAATTTTTCAATCTGTCCAATTTTTGAAGATTTTAATTTACTTAGATGTTTTAAATGCTGCGGATTCAATCATTCAGCAAAAATTTGCACTAAAAACCAAAGTTGTATGAAATGTGGATTAAACGGACATTCTTCAGATTCTTGCACAACGTCAACAGAAAATATAGAATGCCCAAACTGTTCTGAAGTAAACAAAAAATTTAAACTTGGATTTTTTATTAATCACGGAACTTTTGAACAAAATTGTCAAGTGTACAAAAATCATATAGAAAAAAATAAGCTCAAAATTGATTATATATCTAAAAAACCCTCAATATAGCAAACACAGATAAAAAAATATCAAACAAACAAAATTTACCAAATAAATGTAGACGGCTTTTTAACATCAAAGGACGAAATTATTGATTTTATTGAATCCAAAAAACCACTAATATTATGCGCAACTGAAACACATATTACAAAAGACATTTTGGAAAGCGAACTATTAATTAACAATTATACATTATTCAACTGTTTATCAAACTCAAGACATACTGGAGGAATAATGATTTTTGTTTCGAATTCAATATCAATAACCAACAAAGATGAAGTAGCAGAAAACTATGAACACTGGTTTTTAAGAATAGAATTTAAAATCAAAAAACAAAATTTCAAGTTAAATATTTTCTACAGATCTCCATCAGGAAACATTAACAGATTTTTAGACTTTTTTAAATTAATATGCGAAGAAAATTTGGAATATAATGGTATTAACATAAATATGGGAGATTTTAATATAAACTTTGATAATCAAGATTTTTATGTTGAAAAATTTAAACAACTGGTTAATTTATATGGGCTAAGACAAACAATAAAGGAACCGACACGAGTAACCAATAACACAGAATCAAAAATAGATCTAGTACTAACAAATGATTTTTCTTTAATATCTGGTGTGGAAAAAATACCAAAAATAAGTGACCATTATTGGACTTATATTGAAATTCAAGTAAATGAACAACATAAAACAAAAACCAGCACTTTAACTTATTTAGACTACAACAAACTATGTATAAAATTAATTGAATGTCATTGGGATTACACACTGAATGATGCTGATTCACTTTTTGGACAACTATACTATAACATCGAACACACCTTGATAAAAGTTCAAGAAAGTAAAATATTACCTTACAGAAAAACAGAAACACCATGGTTTAATAAGAAAATTTATGATGCAAAAAATGACAGAGATCATTTTTATAAAAAATTTACTACAAACAGAACTGAAAAAGATTGGATAGAATATAAAGGTAAACGAAATAAATGTGTAAATGTATTAAGACAAGAGAAAAAACTCTATTTTGAAAAGGAAATTGATAAAAATAAAGGAAACAACAAGAAAATGTGGAAAACATTGAAAAATTTAATCAACAACAAACCAAAAAGTGACATAACTGAAATCATATTTGAAGACAAAATTGAAACTGATCCAAACACCATATCAGAACGACTAAACAAATATTATATAACAAGCATAGAAGACATTATTAATTCTATACCAAATACAAGCACAGAGTCTCTTTTAGATGAAATAAACATAGAAAATACAATACATAAATTTGAAGAAGTAACATTAAATCAACTGAAAAACAAAGTTGCAAATTTAAAATCAAATAATAATAAAAATGAAATATTAAACAAAAATCTAATGAAAGAAACATTTTCGGTCATAGGATATCCACTTTTAAATCTAATAAACACGTGCCTAAAAAACGGAGAAATTCCAGAAATACTCAAATGCTCATATATTACACCTGTACCAAAAGTTAAAAATAGTAAAAGATATGATGAATTAAGACCAATAAATGTTTTATGGGATATTGAAAAGTTATTGGAAGAAGTGGTATATGAACAGTTTTTAAATTTTATAGAAAGCAACAAAATTTTAGTAAAAGAACAAACAGGATTTAGGCGAAAACATTCTACAGAAATTGCAGTACAATACGTTATAGAAACATGGAAAAGAAGTTTTGAGAAAAATGAAATTATAGTTGGGGTATTTTTAGATTTTAAAAGAGCATTTGAAACTATTGACAGGGAGAGGCTATTAAAAAAAACTTTATAAATTTGGTCTAAGGGGAAAAGTATTAGAATGGTTTAAAAATTATTTATGCAACAGGACACAGCGAACCAAAATTTTGAATTCACTATCATCGGAAAAATCAAACAATATAGGGGTACCACAGGGAAGTAAATTGGGACCATTACTTTTTATTTTATATATAAATGATCTACCAACAGTTTTAAAAAATTGTATGATACAGATGTTTGCAGATGATACATTACTTTATTTAAAAGGGACTTCATTAGAAAACCTAACTATTGAAGTAAATTCAGAATTAAAAAATGTAGTACATTGGCTAAACGCAAACAAATTAAAATTGAATATAAACAAAACAAAATGTATGATTTTAAATTCAAAAAGCAACTTAACAAATTTTGCAATCACAATAAATAATGAGAAATTAGAAATTACAAATTCATTCAAATATCTTGGTATAATTATAGATTCAAAATTAAAGTTTGATAAATACTACGAATATATTATATCAAGAATTTCTTCAAAAATTGGGTATTTAGGAAGGATTAGTTATTATTTATCATTTTTTTCTGTGTGTTTGTGTTTACAATACAACAATATTACCACATGTTTCCTACTGCTCAACTATATTATACACAGCGAATGAAACTATTTTAGATAAACTTTAAATATTACAGAATAGAGCAATGAGAATAATTCTTAAAGCAGATAAATACACAAAAATTACACTAATGTTAAAAAAATTAAATTGGCTTAATGTAAAAAATTTCATTTTCTATAATGTTTGTATATTTATTTACAAAATTCAAAACAATCTACTACCAGAACAACTTAAAGATTTTGTCCTCCAAAATTCAAATTTCCATTCACATTATACAAGATACAAAGACGATTTTCATTTAAATAATTCCCAAAAATTAATTGTCCAAAAATCAATTTTTTGTAAAGGTTTGTCAGAATTCAATAAATTAAAAAACTCAATAAAAAATAAAAAGAAATTAACCACATTTAAAAAAAGTTTAAAAAAATATTTATTTTCAATGCAGTTTGTTTAATTATAGTATTATTCATTTGGATGCAGGTAGAATAAATTATTGTGTTACAGTTGAAAGTATTACTTAGTCTATTAATATTTATATAGCTAACAATTAGATTTTAATGTAATTAACTTTACTATTGTTAAAATTGTAGCATATTCTTGCTAAATAAAGTTTTAAAGTTAAAGTTAAGTTAAGTTAAGTAAAATTATCTGAGATTAGCTTTGATGTTGTAAGTCTTTTTACTAATGTTCCGGTAGATAAAACCCT
The DNA here is from genome assembly GCA_963576565.1 of Aspidapion aeneum. Taxonomy (NCBI): domain Eukaryota; kingdom Metazoa; phylum Arthropoda; class Insecta; order Coleoptera; family Brentidae; genus Aspidapion; species Aspidapion aeneum. The sequence continues at coordinate 115,632,481 of OY755040.1, forward strand.
TTTAATAGTAAGATATCGTTTAGAAAATGATCAAAGTTTAAGAGAAAGAACAAATTTAAATATTAATGCAATTTTAGAGTTACTTACTATTTGTATTAAAACTACATATTTTCAATCAGTATAAACCCATAGTTTGGTTTAGATATATTGATGATATTTTTAGTATTTGGCCTTATGATGAAAACAAACTAAATGAATTTCTATATTTTATGAATAACAAAGAAAGTACTATTAAATTTACATTAGAAAAAGAAACTGATAACAAACTTCCATTTCTAGATGTACTTATTGAAAAACAAAATACTTTTCAAACTTCTGTATATAGAAAACCAACACATACTAATAGATATTTAAATTTTAAATCAAATCACTCTACTATAATAAAAAGAGGTATTGTTAAAAGTTTATTTGATAGAGCAAAGATAATTTGTTCTGATAATAACAGATTTTTATTAGAAAAAGAATTAATTAAAGAAGTTTTAATAAAAAATTCCTATCCTATAAATTTTGTTGAAAATTGTTTTCATAGAATAGAGTTTCCTAGAAGAAGAAATGCTAATATAATTGATTTAGATACTAAAAAATTATTGATTCCTTTTATACCAGGTATATCAGACAAAATTAGGAGAATAGCAAATAATTATAATATAAAAACAGTTTTTAAGACAGAAAATAAACTTAGATCTATTCTAACAAAAACAAAACCAATAAATGAAGAGCAGAATTCAAAAAATGTAATTTATAAAATACCTTGTGAATGTGGTAAAATTTATATAGGTGAAACTTCTAGGCCACTTGAAGTAAGAGTTAATGATCATAAATATAATTTGAGAAGGGGTGATTACGAGAAATCCAGAGTTTGTCAGCATTCTTTTGAGAGTAATCATAGAATTAAATGGGGAGAAACAATAATTTTACAAAAAGAATCTAATGACATTAAAAGAAAATTAAAAGAATCAGCATGTATTTATTTAAATGAAGATAACTGTCTTTCAAGTATTTCTATAGATATAAGTAAAGCTTGGCTTCCTATTCTCAGACAAGATTTGCAAAAAGGTTTTTTCAAAATTAATTAATACTGTAATGAAATTCTGATTACTGTTTTTTAAATAGATTTTGATATAATAGTAATATAATCCCACAATGATCATAATTTTGTAAAAATTTATAAATGGTTATAAAAAAGAGACCTTATTGATTCTAGTTTTAATGAGTCACCCTGTTCTGTTTATTTTTAAATTTGAAAACAACATTGACTGACATAATGTCTTGAAATAGTATCATGTTACCTTGTGTTTTGTTTAGATTGGTCAATTGTTTTTGATAAACTTCAGAATATTGACAATTTGTCAACGATATAATAATAAAAAATATATTTGAACAAGAAACATTTAAGATTTTGAGACAAAATATAAATAAAAAGCTTGAAAACGATTGTAGATTGGCAATCGAAACGTAGCGTATTCAAATTCAATTAAAAGATAAGTGGTTTAGGTTTTACTAGGCAACTATTTATTTTTATAGAAAGCCACTGACAAATTAGTGATTTTTATTTTTCTAGGAGAAACGCAGTGGTTTTTTATAATTTTTTAAAGTAATTTTTCCTTACTAGTGGCGTAATACCCAGAAAAAGTTGTGTTTGTAAAATGAATCCGCCACAAACATATAGATTTTATTTTTAAGGCAATGTTGCCACTGTTTTCTAGTACATCCTTATAAAATATAATTTTCTAGACTTAGGTATTGTCGTTATTTTTTTTTAGCCCGCTTTATTTTTTATTACACAAAACTTAAACTACAAGTCAAACTGAATGTGATCGTTTAGTATTAAAGGTGAACCAAGGACTTAGTAAGTAAGTAAGTAAACAAAGATGTAGGTCAGCAGATTATTTTTGAAGCTGAAACGAACACATTATTTTTTTCGAATTTTAATTTTTGTGTAAAGAGAAATAAAGCAGGCTAAAAAAAATAACGACTGGTATGTCTGAAAAATATTATTTTATAAGAATATACTAAAAAATAGTAGAAAAATTGCCTTAGTCTTTAAAAACTTCAAAAAATATTAGTTGTTCATATCATATCTAACTTTTGTTTACAAAAATCAGCTGGACCACCAGTGTCGTGAAAATTCGACATATATTTATAAGATCCGAACACCCGTCTATTCTATCCACCGTGTCACAGAATTACACATCACCATTTTAGTTTTAGTATTCTGTGATCACCATAACAACAAAAGTTAACTGTCAACACTTAATAGGTGCCCATTAGATCTTGGACCCCCGTGAGGTTAAGATTTCGAGCTACCTATGGAAAAATATGAGAAACACAAAATTTCTTTTTACCCGATTAGCCACGAAAACTTGTTTGATTTTTAAATTCACGGGTACTAAATTTCACGTTTGATAATTTAGTTGGTTTGATACGCGATATAGTTGGGGTACCCAAACCAAAGATTCTTCACCCATTCGCCCTTGCCGCCTATACCCTACTATCATCCGAGTTTACAGCGACGTCTATAGCAGAACAACAACAACCTTGCGACAGAGCGCCCACGGATAAGGAGCCCCTTCCAAAAGATTAGATGAAAATCCCCATCCGCTTGCCAACCTCACCCCCATTCGCTATCACCTCAAGTGGTCCTCTCTCTCCAAATTATCCTACTGCCGAGTGGCCAAATTTGTATCGGAATTTTAAAAAAAGAGCTGCCTGAATTGCTTAAGACATTGGTTTACACAAAAAGGGACTGCTGTTGTTATTGGGGAGTCAAAGGAGAAGGAAAAAGCTTATGGGGCTAGAAAGGATTGAAATAGAGATGAAGGAAAGACCTACACAAGTAACTGTAGGCGTTGTCGTTTGTATCTGTGTCTTATCCTAGGATCGTAGTCAGAAGCTTGTCATATCAGTGGGTTTGTATGATTGTCAACTTTATAATATGTCGAATGAGATTAACAAAATAGTTTAGGTAAATATTTTTAAAATTCTAAAAAAAATTCTATATTTATATTTATAGGGTGGCCCATAACTTAATATAGTACAGCAGGTGATAGACTAAATTATTTCTGATAAAAGACACAAAACTCATCTGTTTTTAAGAAATAGGATTTTTAAAGTGTGGGAAAAAGGTTTTACAAAAAATGGAAACTTTGTCACAATCAAATGAATACTTAGCTATAATTGTGCTCCAAAAATGTATTATTTCCTTTTTTAATAAAATTACTAGTTTAGGAGATACGGTTACCTCCGCATATGCATAAAAAAGAAAAATCTTTAAAAAATGTTAATAATTGCTTACATATTTTTTTTTTAATTTCAATGATATTCTATTAATCCGTTGAGACTTTTTTATTAACAAAAAAGTATTAAAAAAAAACATTGCGTTTAAAATATATATATAATAAATGTTTTTAGAAGTTGACCGTTTTCAACTTATTCGCAACCAACCGTCAAAAAGCTCGTTTAAGGGGGGGAACCACCCCCCTGCCAGGGTTGGTTGCCGCAAAATGTTCGGGCGAGTCTTATATCTATCCATATCAAGTGTGTTGCTTCTATCATTAAACGCAGTATCGGACCCCGTAGTGCCTGAACTATTTATGCTGTGCGTTTATTTACGGTCACCATTTCAGCATTAGGGACTTATTGGAATAAAACCTGACTTTATTTTAAAGTCGACAAAATGTTAATTTTTGCTTACTTATTTTTTTTTAAATTTCAATGATGAAAAAAGTATCTAAAAAAAACATTGCGTTTAATATGGCATTGTAAAAGTTTTAAAAAAATAGTTTTTACTAAAAAAAAATTGACCGCATAATTTGTTTAAAAAATATTTTTATCTCCTTATTCTTGTGGAGGATGCCCCCTCCCCCCAATTTAAATGAATTCAACTCGAAAAATTAGGTTTTAAGTTAATACTAATCAAAAATATATTTTTACTCGCCTTGAGTATTATTTACTGATTTACAAAAATGAATGTTGAAAATTTTTGTTTGATTTGAGAATTTCTACAAACACATTTATTTTTATTTCAAGGCGGCTACTTAAAAAAATTATGTCTAACTTATTAAATATTTAACTGTATACAATAGGTGATTGAACAAAAAAACAATGTGTTGAGGATACAAAATGCCACAAGAAAAATGAAAAATACATACTTTAAACATTTTCCCCTTTTTTTCGTAGGCCTATGGAACGTGTACCACTTCCTTTAGAGGGTAGGTACTAAGGTACATGGTTAAAAAGGAAATTTTATCCGCTTGCAAAACGATCTTTAGAATATTTTTAGAAAAGTTGACCGTTTTCGACTTATTCGCAAAAAACCGTCAAAAAGCACGTTTAAGGGGGGGCACCACCCCTGTGCCAAGGTTGGAAGGGGTGGTTCCCTTTCACAAAATATTCGGGCGAGTCTTATATCTATCCATACCAAGTGTATTGCTTCTATCATTAAACGCAGTATCGGACCCCGTAGGGCCTGAACTATTTATGATGTGCGTTTATTTACGGTCACCGTTTCAGCATTAGGGACATATTGAACTAATACCTGACTTTATTTAAAGGTGGACAAAGAAAACTGACACCTGACCTTTCAAAATTGACAAAGCAAAGTCAAATTTAAAAATAAAGTCGCTAACTTTCATTTAATAAATACAGACACTAAGAAATCCGGTTTTTAAATACACAAAGGACGAATTTTGAAAGAAAGCAGCTGCTTTTTATATGTAAATCTGTCACATTAGGATCGATTTTAAAATAAGGTCAGGTTTTATTCCAATAAATGTCTATTAATCCTTCCAGACTTGTGTTCCCGAACTGCTGTTGGGTTTGGCTAGCAGTAGACGTCAATTTGAATGTATAGAAAACTCCAATTTGGTGTTACACAAACGCACAAAGGCGATTATGATTTGCTGCTTTCAAATTTCTGCTTCATTTGTTCGCGTTTATGTATACGCGATTTTTTTATGGCGCTTTTATGGAGCAAATTTCGCCTTCAGGATGATTAATAAAATTGTTGGGCGCAAAGAGTCATAAAAATCATGTAATTAAAAAGCTATCAAAGCATTTGCTCGTATTTAAATGAATTAAGAAACACGTTACTCGGAACATTTTGTCGAGGTTTTAAAAAGGATCGAATTAAATCCCGACGATAGATTTGTAAGTCTTGATGTAGAAAGTCTTTACACCAACGTGCCAATAAATGAGTCACTCAGTATCATTAAAACCAAATTACAAACTGATGATACACTCCACGAGAGAACAACGGCGCTAGCGGTGGAGTGGGTGATGGATCTGTTGGAGCTCTGTCTCCGTAACTCTTACGCGCAAAATGATGGACTTCCAATTGGTTCGTCTCTTTCGCTAGTGGTAGCAACCATCTACATGGAGTAGTTTGAAGACCATGCGATCAACACGGCAAGAGTAAAACTATGATATGATGAAATTGAAAAAGATTCGGCCTTATGTTCTTGTCAAAGGAATAGACATACATTAAAATCACTGTATATCGGAAACCTACACACACGGGACAGTACCAAAATTTTAAGTCTAATCATTCTGTTGCTACAAAACAACAAGTTATAAGAAGTTTGTATTAAAGAGCCGTAAATATTCGTAGTAACAACGAAGAAATTGACAACATTAAAAAGGACTTACAACAGAATGCTTATCCCGAGAAATTAATAAGGGCAACGATCTCTAAAACTACAATCAAACCAAATGTAGCAAATTTTCAAAATAACAATCCATTGGGGGATATTAACATTCCATATCGTCGTTAATTTGACAAAGTGGAGTATATGAGAAAAATGCGATTTTCAGAATGTATGTAGCCAAATATCTAATTTCTACGCTCTCCAAGCGGCGTATATGAATTCCCAGTAATTTCCAAATTATACACATTTTTCGTTTAGCCGTATGTCTTCAAACAACAAATATGTATCTTTCTAACAGCCGTATATCATATACGCCGAAAAATTTGGAAATTTAATATACGCCACTTTAACGTAAAATTAACGACGGGCTTAAGACAGGGATGTTGTATCTCTCCAACTCTTTTTAAAATTTATATCGCAGTAGCTCTAAAAAACTGGAAACGCAAAATACACGGCATGGGAATACAACTTAACGACCGATTAACCATATACACACTACAGTTTGCTGACGACCAAGTAATTATAGCTAATAATAAAGAAGACATGGAGTATATGATGAGAAAGTTAACGGAAGAATACCAAAAGTGGGGGTTAACAGTAAATGTGGACAAGACACAGTACTTATGTATTGGAAAAGAATCAAGTGAATTGGAACTAGAAAATGGACAAACAATATCTCCATGCAATGAGTATGTATACTAGGGTGTCACATGAATAGTAAAAGCAAAAAGGTTATTGGTTGTCTTAACAGTATTTTATGGAGCAGAGAGATAAAAAAAGAATGTAAAATTTTACATGTATGAAACAATAGTGAAAAGCAAGCTGTTGTATGGAATAGATACTTGTCGCGAACCACAAAAATACAAAGCAAAAATGGAAATTGTCGAAATGGATGCAATAAGTAGATCAATGAGAATATCCAGAACAGATCATATAAGAAATGAGATCATAAAAGAAAGAATGGGAATCGAGGGAAGGATAACGGATGACATCACTAAAAGGCAACTGATATGATAAGGCCATGTACAACGGATAAGCGACGAAAGATTACCAAAGTAGGTCCTAGAATGGCAACCAATAGGGCGCAGAAAAAGAGGGCGTCCTAAACTGGAATGGCAACAGTCATTCCAAAGATCAATGAGTCAAAAAAACCTAACGGAAGATGACTGTCAGGATCGAAGGTGGAGAATAGGCGTCGGACAACGTAGAAAAACGATCTAAACCGACATTAGTATTAGTAGTAAAATTAACAACGATATGTTAAAAGGATTTCAGAAAACATAAGACGAATCCAAACACTATAATATAAAAACAGTATTTTCATCGGGAAATACGATAGGGAGTTTTTTAACTAAAACAAAACCAGAAAATCCTTTAAATAATAAGGAATGTATTTACCAAATCCCGTTTGAGTATGATAAATAATATGTAGCGAAAGCGAAATGCCCTCTTCAGGTTATAGTAAATGAAAATTTAAACAGTAAAAGAAAATTTTACTTAATTAGGGAATATTGAAAAATCCGGTTTACCTCATTGCATGGTACAATGATCACAGGCTTCAATGGTCAGAAGCTAAAGTTTTGCATAAGGAGACGCATTGGCGAAAATGAATATTTATTAAAGCTGCGTTTATAATACAGAATAAAGAAGTTTTCAGTCAGTCAGTTAGTCACGCAAACATACCGAAACAACTCCTTAAGGAAAACAAGCGTCTTAGGATTAAAAAGGGGGTGGGCCATCACACCTGGCGGCTTACCAAGTAGTATAAGTAGTAGCCTGCAGACTGGATTGTTTAGTTTACATTTGAAAACGGTTAGAGATACTTACTAACCCAAACTTCGTGTTTAAAATAATTTTAAAAAATCCGAAATTTTGTGGCTACCGTAAATTGTTTTTTACTAGAAATATATCCCTTCAAACAAAAATGATATGTGATACTTGAACAACCTCATTTTTTTGATTAAGGACTGAAAGTAGCGTCTAAATAAATTTTGACCCTTATGTTTTTAAAACTTTTTTATCTTTAATCAGCCGCCATCTTGAATATTTCATAATGCTCAAGAGTGCCAAATTTCTGATAAGCCTCAAATATAGGTTGGGCAATATATCAGTACTGAGAAAAGGCCTCAAAAAATGACTGCTACAAGCGTGCCGATATGTTTGATTTCAAATGGATAAATTCCGGCTACTTCGCTCTCAGCGCCATCTCTTTTTTAAGCTTAAAAACACCCATTATCAGTTACCTTAGGATAAATACCTTTTAATTTGTTTCAAAAAATACCAAGTAGGTGGCTACCCACTAAACACAAAAACATTTTAATAACGTCAAAATAATGTATAAGTTAAAAACATTACGTTAGGTTGGATGTTAGTTCTAACGTCATATTCATAGTGAACAAAAAGCCTAATAACCCGTTTTTTGACGTTAGAAAAATAATCTGATGTTTTTATAACGTTATTTTAAAGTGTTTTTCGAACGTTAAAAAATATTGATTTTTAACAGTGAAAAAGAAATGTTTTTCTAACATTGAAAAATAAATGTTTTTTTAACAATGAAAAAATATATTTTTTTCTCATATCTCTAAAAATAAGGTAACATAAATAATGTAAATAAAATTCTTCTATTTTGGAAACGCAGGGAAAAGAATTTCAAGGCGCGTATTCACCTCTGCGAGGCTTGCGAAGTAGCAGTTTGCTAAACCTCGCCTATGTAACATAATTATATTTATCGGTAAAGACGATTTATTATTATTATATAATTCTGTCTCAAATGAATAAGCGGCTTAAGGTCCGGCGGCTAATCGTCCGCGGTGAATTGTCTCATTCCCTGTCTGATTACCTATAGGTATGCGATATTTCATACAAAACAATTTTTTTTTCTTTTGTTTACTTTTTCTTACCTGATTTTGTGGTGCTTCATTTAGATCACTGTACACACATTTGTTGTTCTTTAACTATACTATCTTTCCCATACAACTGGAGTAATATTCCGATCCAAATATGTATTCACTATCAATATTAATAATTGTGCTTTAAATTTGCCATGTTTGTTTCTGCAAAATGCCGATATGTTCGATTTCAAATGGATAAATTCCGGCTACTTCGCTCTCAGCGCCATCTCTTTTTTAAGCTTAAAAACACCCATTATCAGTTACCTTAGGATAAATACCTTTTAATTTGTTTCAAAAAATACCAAGTAGGTGGCTACCCACTAAACACAAAAACATTTTAATAACGTCAAAATAATGTATAAGTTAAAAACATTACGTTAGGTTGGATGTTAGTTCTAACGTCATATTCATAGTGAAAAAGAAGCTTAATAACCCGTTTTTTGACGTTAGAAAAATAATCTGATGTTTTTATAACGTTTTTCTTTTTTTTTTTTTTTGTTTTTTGTTTTTTGTTTTTTTCGAACGTTAAAAAATATTGATTTTTAACAGTGAAAAAGAAATGTTTTTCTAACATTGAAAAATAAATGTTTTTTTAACAATGAAAAAATATATTTTTTTCTCATATCTCTAAAAATAAGGTAACATAAATAATGTAAATAAAATTCTTCTATTTTGGAAACGCAGGGAAAAGAATTTCAAGGCGCGTATTCACCTCCGCAAGGCTTGCGAAGTAGCAGTTTGCTAAATTTCGCCTATGTAACATAATTATATTTATCGGTAAAGACGATTTATTATTATTATATAATTCTGTCTCAAATGAATACGCGGCTTAAGGTCCGGCGGCTAATCGTCCGCGGTGAATTGTCGCATTCCCTGTCTGATTACCTATAGGTATGCGATATTTCATACAAAACCATTTTTTTTCTTTTGTTTACTTTTTCTTACCTGATTTTGTGGTGCTTCATTTAGATCACTGTACACACATTTGTTGTTCTTTAACTATACCATCTTTCCCATACAACTGGAGTAATATTCCGATCCAAATATGTATTCACTATCAATATTAATAATTGTGCTTTAAATTTGCCATGTTTGTTTCTGCAAAATGCAAATATTTTAACCAAAACTACAAAAAGCGTCTTTGCTACCGACTCGTATCAACTCGCAGCGAAACGCAACTAATGGCGATGTTCAGGTACAGCTATACTATAGAGGGCGCTGCCATCGCGCCCTCTATAGTATATATTTTTTATGTTTTAAAAACAAAACATTTATTAGCTTCATATATCTTAAATTCAACGTTAGAAGTGAGATCTAGGAAAAACATTATAAAAATAACCATATATTGAGGGTATTATTTTTAATGTTAGTGAAATTATGGTTTTTTTAATGCTGGTTTCTTAACGTTATTAAGAAATATGTATATTTTTGGTAATGCTTTTATATGAAATTTTCGTTAGGATTTTCTACATGTTTTTTAATGTCAAAAGTTGACTTAATTTTAACACAAATTTGTGTTGTCTTTTAAATGTTCCAAAAGCCAAAGAATTTTCCTAAATTTAATTGTCAACGTCATTTGAAAGCAGTTCCTGTCAAATTTTATTAAAAGCGTCTACTTTTTAATCCAAGCCATACGCTTGGGTTCATTTGAATCCAATATGGCAGAACACTTGTAGCAGTCATTTTACATTAATGGTTTTAATACGCTTTAGCAGTACTGATTATTTACAATTAACTTCCTAACTGTAAGGACCCGAAATTTGTTTTTAGGAATTTGATTTTGGTAGCTTATTAAAATTTGGTTATATTAGTTTTTTTTCAATTTTTTTTATTGTGATATATTCCCTTCTTGGTATTATTATGTAACAGGAAAATTTATTGATGCTTTAATAGTTTTGAAGCCAAGTATTAGCAAAAAAAAACATAATAATATCTACCTACTATTATTACCCCACAATTATAGTTAAGTACTTATTATTAGTAGGTAACAGTAGAACAAATAATGTTTTTGGTAATATATCACGAACTAGAAAAGCTACATACCTATAGTGTACCTGTGCTGGATTTAACAAAATTCATTATTATATTCAAAAGTCTACAAGGTAAGTCAATAACAATAACAATAAGGTTTAACCAAATTTTGTACATTTTAAAACTTGCAAAGTCGTTATGGCTGCTATAGTCCAACCTCTTAGCTTTTCTTGTTTTAGTACCCTTTGGTTTCCTTTCCCCTCCATTATGACGAATAACGTTTAGTTAAGAAACCTTTTTAAAAATAGAAAGATTTTTTGCATGGAGATAAGCGCTCTTGGATTTTTTTAGATTAATACAGGGACTGATCCATTATGTTCCTGCATAGATATAAAAATAAATAAATAGAACATTTGTCTAACCCACGCGAACCCTGGCTGTGGCCGTTTGTACCCTAAATCTATAAAAAAATTGCCGCAAACATTCCGTTGAGGTTGCACAGTAGTCAAAGGAAGTGTTAATATGTTTCTACTTCCCTGGATATTGCTCCTCCGCGGTCAGTCAAGTACTCGAACATTTTGATCTTTCACTTTAGTTCGTAATTTTAAATATAACTTCAAAAAGGAAAATGTTTGTAATAATTTGTCGATTTTTTCGTTTTGATTTTTGTAAAGCAGTCAAACACGCTCCTATATTTTAAACCTTTTATGATTCGGCCTAGCGTCCAATCTGGACAGCAACTCATCGGAATTTGCCCCATTACCCGCCGGCCCAATCCGGCGCTAAGTATGGGATTAAAAATAAGAAACTCACATTATCATACATAGTATTTTCTATATCAAGTATAATTAGCAACAACATTGATAATAGATAAAGATAGACAAACTTTGGCCTGCCATACGATTTTTATATTTTTTATTTTATTTCTAATGTTTAGATTTTGAAAAATATTTACCTACCCTCTTTATTTGTTCACTGAAAATAGATATTAAGAAAAAAAAAACAGCTGTTTTTACATAATTTTTTGGGCTAAAATCTAATTATATTAGAGAATTATTGAAATAAAAACCAGGCTATAATAGGGCCAGGCACAATTTTGACACCTTCACATTGTAATGTCAGCTGTGATCTTTCAACACACGGCCTTTGTTTACTATATGAACCGGAATAAATAGTGCTTTCTTTTATTAAAAATAAACGACGAAAGTTTTAAATTCGACTTTGGTATATTAATTTTGAAGGATCAACTGTCAGTTTTCAATGTGAGTGTGTCAAAAAAGTGCCTGGCATAAACATAGCCTGGCTGTATTTCAATAATTCTCTACTATATTATTATACCTTTTTGATATACGCCCAGTAAAATGTCAAAAACTATACTTTTTTATTTATTGACTTTTGGTTTTCTGGAAAAACACAAAAACACGTCAGCAGGGCCGACGCTAGGTCGGGTAAACCAGGCCTTTGCCCGGGGCGGGAAATTTAGGCGCGGCAAATCGAGGGGGCGGCAAGTCGGCTTTATAATTCATAAGAAAAAGGGAAGGTACCCTTAAGCACACCTTTTGTTTTTCTTTTGTTTGTTTTTAGTCGCAATTTTTTTTAAAGGTGCCCTTTTCAGCCATCGACCCCTCCGCCTTCTACGAGGAAATAGTGAAGATATCGCTTTTAATTTTTGTTACGAACGGGCGGCATTTTGTCTTTTTGCACGGGGCGGCCAGCAATTTTGTTGCTTTTGTTTGTTCTTAAAGCTTTCAAAAGATGTACACAAATAAAAAAAAAAATCTGTTGACACTTTAGTTGATATCCAAAAATTATTCCGATGTTTTTGCTTATTCATTAGCTTTAAAATGAGGTACCACAAGTGGGGTCATCCCCTCTAAAAAGAAAAATTGAATTCGAGAATACGACCAATTTTTTTTTGCCTTAGGAATGAATGAAAGAGCTCAGTTGTCTTGTTTTTGTTTCGTCACCCTGTATGTACGGTCGCCTACATTTTTACTGTCACCTTAAAATCGACTAAACTCATCTGGAATGTTCTACAAATGTAGAAAACATAAGGTGACATTAAAAAAGTGGGCGAGTGTACGTACGTGCAAAGAAAAAACATCCAATAATAGATTTTTGCTTTGGTTTTCTTGTTTAAAATAATGATAATTATATTAACAGTTTGACCTTTTTATTGATGTTCAATATATAAGACAAAAAGATTACAAGCTGTTCCAAAATACTTAGGTACAGGGTGTACCTTTATTTTTTTCCCACCCTTTTAGACCATGAATAATTGATATAGGAATATAAAACAATTTTTGTTCGAATTCTGCGAGCTTACCAGGCGCTCAAATTTATAGTTTTTCTTAATTTGATGCTCCTTATATTATTTAATTTCTAAATTAGGCTTGGAACATACTTTCCAAAAATACCTACCTCATTATGTCGTAGTTTAGAGCCGCAGTTTCTGAGATATAAGCAATTATTTATATTAAATTTAATGAAAAGTGTACCAAAGGCGGATCCAGAGGTGCTTCTCGGGGGGGGGGGGTCACTTTAGGTGACATTCTCTGTTGGTAAAAAACGGTATATATTTTTTTAAGCAGCAGTTTATTGAATTAGTCAGTGGTTGTAATTTCGATGATAATAACAATAGACACTTTCATGCGCCGCAGGCAAAAATTTTGAATTTTTATTACCAAAAACATTGCTTTTTACAAATTTTTTGTATATTCAAAAAATTCTCGGGGGGGGCAAGTGCCCCTAGTGCCCCCCCTGGATCCGCCACTGAAGTGTACATTGTAACCATGCGTTGGGATCTAATTTACAATTTGCTATACTTTCTATGGCTTCCTTTAAAACTTTATCATCTTCTGAAAGAGATTTTTCAAAAAACCCACAAGGAGCACAGCGAAGTAAATATGATAGTCTGGAAACGCGTATTGAAGTAAATAGTATGCATTATGTGGATTAACAATATTAAATTTTTGTGAAAGTTTCAGTGGAGTTCTTGTTTTTATAGACAAGGATTCTTTAATTTTATCTTCTGTTAAATGATAACCTACGAGGACTTTTGTCTATAGATTTTGGTTACTATAATATCTTTTATTTTGTCTGGGAAAGAAATGTTCATAGCCTTTCATCAGCCGGTAATAATAAATAAACTTTCTTTAAAATTACCCATGCAACTTTATTCTTTTTTTATTACACCATTGTAGTCTATTTAAAAACTATCAACACCATCACGACAATACTGAGTATACCGAATTAACTAGTTATGTAGTCACTAATACTCATACATAACGTAACGTTTATGGTTAGTTGCTAGCCTATTTTAATTCTAGGTGATGCATATTTGTTTGCGTCTTGACGTCACCGGTGCTTGAGCCATCGGCCCATGAGCCACCGAGCCATAAGCCACACCGGCCTACCAGGAATTTTTGTATTTTTCCATATTGCCCCAAAACAAAACCTAATAATTGTTTCTTTGCAATAACTTTATTATATTTTATTATAAATGCAAAAAAAACTTGAATCATCCTATAGAAATCATATTATTTAGTTTGTAGACATCTTATCTGAATAAAATGCAAATATTTCCATTTTTTAAACACAGAAATCCTAAAAGTAGGTAGTTGATAAGCAAAGCATCTAAAAGGTATTTTTTGTCAAGATAAGCAAGCAACCCAAAGTTGATTTTCGCGAATGCATTTTTTAAAATATTTACCGTATTTATTCACAGTGTTCTAATGTTTTAGTGATTATAGACAAATCAGTTTTAAAATGTAACGCCTTTACATGATTTTTTACAGTTTTGTGTAATACCGGAATAACCTTTTTTTGATTCTACAGGGTATTTCAGTGAAAATATATTTCAACTAATATTCCCCTTTCAGAGACAAATATTAAAAATCGGAAAATGTAAAAATGCTTTGGGGTGAAATTTAGCCCAAAAATTTAATTAGAAGATATGTCTAAAAAAAGTCTTGGAAAGTAAAAAAATAAAATAAAAAGACTAAGTTTAAAAAAAAATGCTCCAAATTACAATATATTATGTTGTAATGGGTACTTTAAGTAAATGTATTTTTTTAGATGGCGACAGCAGCTTATTTTACTCCTTTAATACTTCTAGCAACCGCAATATTTGTCTTGTACCTTTTTTATAAAAAACAGTTTAACTACTGGAAGCGAAAAAATATATACTTTATAAAACCAGTACCAGTGATAGGAAATTTTCTACCAGGTAAGTTACACAATGAAAACTCATATTTTGTTTTGGGGTATTAGTACTTGTCTGATTTCAGATACTTTTGGTTAAGTGGAAAGGTTAAGCTTTAGACTATACGATCTAATCACCAAAATCGATATTTCGCTAAAATTAAGGACTAAAAATGCCAATTTTTGATACCACCTGCAAAAAGTTTAAGCGCGCCAGTGTCTTTTCCAATTAGTATCTATTAAAAAAGCCTTGTGCTTTCCGTGTTTAGAGAGCTATCGCCTTTCAAAAGTGTACATAAAGTACAAAAGATATGAACCAAATTGCGAATAATGCAAGGACCTAAAACTATAAACAACAAGTGAAATTAAAGAAAGAAAAATAAAAAAGTTTTCTGTTTTCAGACAAAAAACTTTCTCCTTTTTTTTCTTAATTTTTCTTTTTTTCAATTTTTTTTATTATTTTCTTTTTTTTTTCTTATTTTTCTTTCTTTTATTTCACTTGTTGTTTATAGTTTTAGGTCCTTGCATTATTTGCAATTTAGTATTCGAGAATTATATTGGGAATCGCCCATTGCGATCAGAACATTTTAACACACGAAAAGGTGATCTCATGTTTTCAGACGTTGATACTTTACGTCTAATTTGAGTTTTTATACCTTTGGCAGTGGGAAGGAAGAGTTATAGAGATCAGTTGGATGATTTGGTCGAGTTATAATACCCTGAGAGTTTCTCGTTTATTGAGACACCACACATGCATATAAGAAAGTTTTCCGAAAATTTATGTATGGTTTTCGGTGGTTCAATGTTAAGAGCGTTTACGTACAGAACAAGAGATTTCGGGTTCAAGTCCCGGCCAAAGACAGAAAACTTTTTTCTTATTTTTCTTTCTTTAATTTCACTTGTTGTTTATAGTTTTAGGTCCTTGCATTATTTGCAATTTGGTATTTGAGAACCTCTTTTGTTGTTGGGTTCGTTTTTGTTCTTATCAAGTGATCACGTAGCGTTTCCAAAGACGGCCCTTGAAAAAAGATTATAGAACATCCTGAGAACCAAAATAAAAACAGTGGGTATACCATGCGTTTGACATTACTAATGAAAAAACTGACAATTTGGTTAAAGTAGAAGTGCACTCGTAGGCAACCCGTTATGCAGCTTAGCCAAATTTACTATACTTTGATGTTAGCGCGGCCCTATTAAAATGGCGGAAACTGTCAGTTGTATTCATTTTTGTTGTGTTTTTGTTGAAAAGGAAAGGAATTCTTGGACTTTCCTTACTACAGGATTTTATTCCAAATTTAATTAAAAAACACTGGCAAAAATACAAATAACGTAAAACAGTGTTGACAAGACTTGAGATTTCTAAAGCAGATAGCGAAAGTCAAACTAAAACGTCTATCAGCGGCCATTTTGGATGTACTACTTTAACTTTCGTCAAATCCTATCTGTTTAAATTCAATAATCCGTGTCCTCGAGCGTCTAGGTTTTTAGGCATACAATTGAAAGTTGAACTTTCCGCACGCCGTGAATTTTAGGCCTAATTAGACTTATTGACCCATTTATAAACTCAATTAAATTAAAAATGAGGCCTAATTAGACTTATTGACCCATTTATAAACTCAATTAAATTAAAAATAAAAACAGAATTTGTTTTTTGCTGTTTTAATGTAAAAAATACCAAATATATTAAAATGTAAAACCAAACTTTTTATGCAACTAGGAAAAATTTTGTACCTAACTCTTGCAAAAAGTGCCTTTTCCGCCCTTGACGGCGTGCCCGAACTCCGCAAAGCGTCGTTCGGGCAACTGCCGTCGCGTGCGTAAAAGTATCACTTTCCGCACTAGTTAGGTAAATAACTATTGTTGTCTTATAACATAGGGGCCACAGTGCAGCAGGTGATAGAGGAGGTTATTTATGATAAAAAAGTTTTTATAACAAGGGGGCAACACTCATCTGTTTTTAAGATACAGGATTTTTAAAGTTAGAGGAGTGGGGGGAAAAAGAGTTTTACGAAAAAAGCAAACTTGTCACCCCTAAATAAATACTTAGCTGATTGTAATCTAAAAATGTAGTATTCCCTTTTTTGATAAAATTACCAGTTGAGGAGATACAGGCTGTCAAAATAACCTCCAAAAATGTATAAAAAATAATAATTTTTGTTTTTTTTTTGTTTCGCTTACTTATTCATTTAAAAAAATATCAATAATATTTTGTTATTATATCTTTCTAAGACTTATT
Organism: Aspidapion aeneum; assembly: GCA_963576565.1. Classification (NCBI taxonomy): domain Eukaryota; kingdom Metazoa; phylum Arthropoda; class Insecta; order Coleoptera; family Brentidae; genus Aspidapion; species Aspidapion aeneum. Next base: position 115,649,427 of record OY755040.1, read on the forward strand.
TTTAATGACAAAAAACATCAAGAAAAAAATTGCATCTATTATTGTATTCATAAAAGTATATATATGCCAAAAAAATAGTTTTTCATAAAAAAAAAGTTATGTTGGAAATGATTGCTCTTGTTTTAATACACGACATCACCAAATTTCATATTTTTAATGCGATTTTTAAAAAAGTTATCAAAAAAGTTTAAAAAATCGTCAACTTTAATGGTCTATATCTCGGAAAAGAAAGACTTTTAACTCCTACATTATATGAACTTTTCCATCAGAAATTACCTCCTCTACTACCTGTTGCAGTGGCGCACCTAGGAATGTGTCTTGTGGGGGGCCCGAGGCCTCTTGGGGGCCGACAGCGAAAAAGGGCCCCTCTCAAAAATCGTGCGACCAAAAAAAAAAGGTCATCATGTTAAAAAGGGCGCCCGCGACCAAAAAAAAACAAAAGGTCATCATGTCTTTAGCGGGGACGTGACGAACTACGCCAAAGCTTGGGGGGGCCCGAAGCCTCATGATGTCAAATTTTAAGCTATTGTTTGTGTTTTATCATGAAATATGTAGAAAATATGTAAAAAAATGTAAGGCTTGGGGGGGGGCGCCCCCCCCTGGGTGCGCCCATGCCTGTTGGCATATGGCCCCTAAGTTATGGAACACCTGTATATATTATTTAAATCAATCAGTGGCGGATCTAGGGAGGGACTGAAGAAAGAAGAAGAAGAAAAAAATATGACTTGCCTCCTTGCCCCCTAGACATCCTGGATCTGCCACTGAGCCCAATCAATTTAAAACAAATTCGAGTAAGATGTTTAGAATAACTTGAGAAAACACACCTTGTTTTTTCTGGTTACGGGGCCCTTACATACCCAGTCCCACTCTAGGTTTCACAGTGGTTCTGCACCATATGCCAGAGCTCCACCATAGAAACTCGTATTCTACGATTTTTTCTGGAAATTTTGTCGTATCACAAATAGCTGGAGCTATTCATTCAAGCCAGTAATCAAAACCTAAATTTATTTTTAATGGCATTGTGATTCCGATGGAGGTTAAATTAATAACTATTGATAATAATAATTGCCTATTTATATTTCCAGTTCTTCTTTTAAAGCAATCTATTGGACCCTGGCTGTGGGATTTGTACAATCAAACAACAGGCAAAGACTACTTTGGGATATACGTCTTTGACAAACCATTTTTGGCAATCCGATCTCCGGAGCTTTTAAACAGTATATTTATAAAAGAAGCTCAGAGTTTTCAAACTAGGGAAAGGACAATAGCCAAAAATGATGAATTTATTCAAAATATACTATTTTTGTCTTCAAGCAGCAGGTAAGTAGGATAATGGAGGGTAATGCAATTAATTAATTAATTTTGTTTACTAGTCGTTTAGTCGTTTCAAAAGAACAAGCAGGTTTCAGAAAAGGTTTCAGTACAGTAAACCACATATTAGCCATGAAAATCCTAATTGAACGACCAAACGAATATATATATATATATATATAGCGTTTATAGATTTTGATAGCATTGAGCACTGGACAGTAAAAGCATATTTAATTAATAGCCAAACAGATCACAGATACACAGACTTGATAGCCAATATATATAGCAAAGCAACAACATCAATCAAAATTCACGAAGGAACGAAGCCAATCCGCATAAGAATAGGCGTCAGCCAGGGTGCCACAATACCCCCTAAACTATTTAACCAGGCCCTAGGAGATGTTTTTAAAAACTTAGATTGGGAAGAAATAGGCATCAAATAAACGGAAAATACTTAAACTACCTAAGATAAAGATAAGAAAAAAGAACTGATAAAAATGATGGAGGAACTGGGTACAGTAGCTAAAAATATAAACTTGAGTATGAACTGCACTAAAACTAAAGTCATAACAAACACAAATGAGGATATCACGATCAGAGTAAACCAAGAGGAAATAGAACAAGTAGAGGAATATATATACCTGGGACAAATTATTAAACTAAAAAAAGGAAAATCAAACGGCTGAAATCAAGAGACGAGTAAGATTGGCCTGGGCAGCATTGGGAAAAGTAAGCTACATATTAAAAATAAAAAATATCCTCAGTACCTCAAAACGAAAGTATACAACCAATGTATCCCTCCGATACTTACCTATGGATCCCAGACCTGGACACTTACAAAATCAAACATCGATAAGATAACAAAAAGCCAAAGATCAATTGAACTACAAATGTTACATGTAAAGCTAACAGATAAAAAAGGAATGAATGGATAAGAAATAAAACAAAAGTAAGGGATGTAAGAGGAGAAGTAGCAAAACTAAAATGGATATTTGCCGGTCATAATATCAGACAGAAAAACAATCGATGGAACAAGTGTATTGTAACCTGGAGACCTTGGAAAAATAAAAGAAGTAGGGGAATACTCCAAATGAGATAGGCGGACGTTTTGAAGAGACATGCAGGAGCTAGATGAATGAACACGGCGAGAGACAGAGAAGAATAGGAGATATTGGGGGAGGCCTATGTCCAAAGATGGATCAAAGAAGGCTAGATAGATAGATAGATAGATAGATAGATAGATAGATATATAGATAGATAGATAGATAGATAGATAGTCGTTTAGGCTCACATCAAAACTTTATAAAGAGAACATATGCTTAGGGGCATAACATTCGCGTTCTCACCCCTACCATACGTATAAAGGCAACCAATTGCAACCAACCAAATTAATGGTCACACAGTCGCGTGCTTGGGGACCGGCTAATTTTTAATACAAATTTGCACTTTATTAGTATTTGAAGTCTAAATTACTTTTTATTTTGAATAGATGGAAGCATCTGCGCAAACAAGTCACCTCAGTATTCACATCTGGGAAACTAACACTGATGTACCCTTTGTTAGTGAAGGAATCGCAAGATCTAGTAAACTATTTGAAAACTAAAGCTCCCGTTGAGTCAATCAACTTAGAAGAAGTATTTGCCAAATTTTCTACAAATTGTATTGCCAGGTTAGTATTAGAATACAGTGAAACCTCTCCTTGCGGACACATCTATTAAGCGGACACTCCCTTTAGGCGGACAAATTTGTTAGAACCAAGCTTTTTTCTATTTCTTTGCATGTAAAATTCACTCCTATAAGCGGACACTCTAATAACTGGACGCTGACCATTTTTTTTTGGATAAAAGATTGTGTGTGTGTGTCTTAACCGGACGCGAACCCCTGACCACTGGACGGAGCGCTGCAAGACATAGGCATAAATATTATGTAGTATGTTGGCAACAATGCACTCTGCAGCCAGAGAATTCCCTCTTTCCGTTAATGCAGAGACTAAATACTTCTGTCGTATTTAGAACATATTTTATTCGGCGGGACTGCTGTGTTTTATTTTTATTGTAGAGATGGGTAGTATAAAAATTCTTAGTTTGTGTTAAAAAATGGAAGTTGTTAACGTTTTGGAGAAGGAACATCTATCAACATGAAAGATTGCTGAAAAATTTAATATTGGAAAAACTCAAGCAGCGGAAATTGTTAATAAATATATATTAAAATCTTGCACTTCTCTCTCTTAACCGGACACTACCTCCAAAGCGGACAAAATCGACAAAACCGTGAGTGTCCGCTTATAGGAGGTTTCACTGTATATTTTGGGCAGGCTTTTTTCTATCTGTTACCCTTACTTTTATACTGCGTGGGCGCAGTAGCACCCTGTCATGTCGTTACTTTTATTAAATGTAACGAAAGGCACAAATTAGCGTCAGGTAACGACTACCGTTACCGTGACATAGTCTTGGAAACACATCTCCACAAATTTTCCGCGAAAAATCATCTCTGAGCTTCGCCAGATATAAAGCCCCAAATGCCCTAAAAATCTAATTTTAAAAGATATATTTAAGAAAATGTTTTTATTGTTTTAAAATGTTGATAGTTTGTAATATTAAGCTTGATCCTCACTACCCCACTTGTACAAAACACCATGCGCTTAATATTGGTTTTTGTTTTTTTTTAAATTTTAAGTAAAGGTTAGAACAATGGTCAATACCCACGGTGCCTAGAATAGACCGGTGTTTGGATCTTATATATATATATATATATATATATATATATATATATATATATGTCGAATTTTTCACGTCCAGCTGATTTTTTAAACAAGAGTTAGATATTATATGAACAACTAATATTTTTTGAATTTTTGGAAAACCAAGGTAATTTTCCTACTGTTTTTTAATATATTCTTATAAAATAATATTTTTGAGACATACAGTCGTTATTTTTTTTAGCCCGCTACATTTTTCTTTACACAAAAATTCAAATTCGAAGAAAATAATGTGTTCGTTTCATCTTCAAAAGTAATCCGCCTTTGTTTACTTTTCAAGTCCTCGGTTTACCTTTGATACTAAACAATCACATTCAGTTTCACTTGTATTAGTAAAGTAAATTTGTAAAATAAAGCTACAAAAAAGGTATATTTTTTTGTATTTGGCATAGTAGTACCTAACACCAAAAGCTAAATTTTCATTCGAGAATCCCCGATTTTCCGGCGTCAGAATCCAAGATGGCGGCTGCCAGATTTAAAAAAATGATTTCCTTGTTTTAAGAGAAATTAAATTAATTTTGATAAATTTACTTTAAGTGGGACATACTCAATTTAAAAATGTAAAAAAAATTACATCTGTCACTGCAAAACAAAATGGCAGCTATATTTTAAAAAAATCGTTTTTCTTTGATATTTTCTTTATTTTTTGTGCGATATTTATTTTTGATACCCCAGATTAAAGCTACTGGTCAGCTCTTTAAACGTGCGTCAATGAAATGATAAGTTTCCCAGCCGACACAAAGATGGCGCTTAATTTGTCAAAAATAAAGGAGACCCTTTCAACCTGTAGACCAAATTAAATTTTTACAAAAATTTTTTCGGATTTTATCAGTAGTGAGCCAGATTTTGTAAAAATTTATAAAAAGTTACAATTTGACATTTAACATTTTAAGATGGCGGCCGAAGTTTAGATAAAAAAGTAATTTTTTTGTTCTTGTTTGACACAACTAGTGTTGCCGTGTAATATATTGATTTATACTAAATGGGGGTCGCCGATTTTAAATATTTCATAATAAATGAAATACGTCTATTATTATCCAAGATGGCGGCGTTCAAAATATCAATACAACCACGATGGACGATGGCCGCGAAAGCCTTTCACAAGTATCTTTTTGGTTTGGTAAATATTTTTACCAAGGTATGGAAAGTATACATATTGGAGAAAAATCATGATATAACTACTTGTTAGAACTTTATGTTTATATTTATAATTCCAAGCCCTTAAAAACTATTCTTTCATTTATTTTGTTAAAAACCCCTTCACATTAAAGTTTAGTTAAACACTATTTTTTTTAAATTTAATAAAAATTGCATTAAGAACAATGTGGCTGGAATTGCAGAAAATATAATGAAAGTGTGCATATTTACGCATATTTTAGCTGTTTCTGCCCAAAATGAGTCTTTTTTATACACGCTGTTTTCAAAATATCAAAATAATCTTTTTCAAATCCCATTGGCAGTCCGTCTACTATTGGACATTGTCCTAACCTTCACTGAAAGTTGTTTAACTTTTAAAAAACAAAAACTAAATTTAGGTGCATGATGTTCTGTACAAGTGGGGATCAACCTTAATATTATAGAGTATCAACATTTTTTAACAAATTTCCTACAGAGTGAGAAAATACTAAAATTTTTTAAATATAATTTTTAAATTGTCAGGTTATGTTTTTTTATTATTTTTATAGTATAGATCGAATGATTTATCATATTTTGTTTTCTCACAACTTTTTTTGGTTAAAGTTATTTAGTTTTCGAGAAAATCGCACAAACAGATTTTTAGGAAATTTGGGGCTTTATAACTACCGAAGTTCCAGGAGGATTTTGGAGGACAATGTGTGGTGATATGTTCCAGGTGCTAAGGAATAAGTATACAAACATTCTGCTTACACCTATATTTTTAAAGGTTTCAGGGTTTTTTCACCCAATATGACTGGGCTATTACAAATAAGCGGGAATCTGTTTGAGGGACCGACCAAATTTTTTATTATCTAGCTTTTCTTTCTATTTATTAATTATCTGTACATTCATTAATATTAACAACTTAAATATTTTTAGGTGTGCTTTTGGTGTGGAAGCAAACTGTTTTGGTAGAGAAGATGCTGAATTTAGAGTTTTGGGACGAGAAATGTTTGAATTTAGGTAGGTACAGGGACATGAATATCAGTTTTTGGTAGGTACCAATTTTTTATAGTCATAGGTTTGTACATTGCGATTTTTTTATAAGTCCCAATATGCTTAACTTAGGTTCCATCTACCAATATATACACTAAAAACAAATATATGAAAAAATAAATGAATCCATGACGGATCTGATACCTTTCTAGCTAGCCTATTTACACACTTTAAGTGAAGCCATGATATATCAGCCTTGAAAACAGTTTTTGTAAATATCTCAGAAACTAAAACTCCTACGAAGTTTTTGGTTAAAACACAAATTAGTGAGCAAAATGTAATCTACAATATTCCGAAAACACATATTGATGCGACACTCCGTTAAAAGTTACCATTTTATTCATTTTTACCTTCTTAGTCCACGTAGCAATGGCTAGAGAAGGTATTAGTTTCCACAATTTTTTTTTAAATATCACCGAAAATGTGTTTTTTGGGTGTATTTTGACCTGTGTGTGTGTGTTTGTATGTATATCTGTCCGTAACACGATATCTCCTAAACCGCGGAACCGGTTTTCATGAAATTTTTAGGTCATCTTGTTCAATACTGTGACGAGCTGATTAGATTTTGGTCAAAATACATTAATGCTAATGAGTTTTTTGACAGTGAAAACATTTAAAAAATACTAACTTTTCAACGGAGCGTCGCTCAATACGCGGTTTTCGGAATATAGTAAAGCACATTTTTTGTCAAAAATTTGTATTATAACCAAAAACTTTGTAGGAGCTTTCGTTTCGGAGTTATTTGCAAAAAACTGTTTTCAAGGTTGATATAGCATGAAGTTTACTTGAAGTGTGCTAATGGGCTAGGAAGGCATCAGATCCGTCATAGATCCATTTTTTTAATTGTCAAAAAATTGTCATTAGCATAAATGGATTTTGACCAAAATCTAATCAGCTCGTTAGAGTGTCGAATACTATTTTACCTAAAAATTTTATGAAAATCGGTTTAGGAGCTATCGTGTTACGGACAGATATACATACACACACACAGAAATCACGACGATATTGCTAAGATAGGTCAAAATACACCCAAATAACACATTTTCGGCGTTACCTCAAAAAAAAAATTTCGTCGAAACTTATATCTTCTGTAGCCATTGATGCGCGGGCTAGGGCGGTAACTAGTCACTGTTGCGCGGGCTAGAGACGGCGGAAGGTATTATTTTCGACGAAAACAATTTTTTTGAGATAACGCCATAAATGTATTATTTGGATGTATTTTGACCTATCCTAGCAATATCGTCGTGATGACTGTCTGTGTGTGTGTGTGTATATTATTTCGCTCCGTAACACAATAGCTCCTAAACCGCTAAACCGATTTTCATAAAAAAATTTATGTAAAATAGTGTTCGAAACTCTTACGAGCTGATTAGATTTTGATCAAAATCTATTCATGTATTATAATCTATAATGTTTGCATTCATGCTAATGACAGTTTTTTGACAATCAAAATCTTTAAAAAATGCTAGCTTGCGTCGTATTATTGTACGCCTGAAATTAATTAGCAGGCAAAAAGTGAGATCCATATTTATTTAGAATTTAGGTATGAATATCAGATGCCTAGTATTAATACCATTTTTTTTAAATTTAGGTATTTATAAATGTTTTAATTCGAAAAATGTCTCTCATAATATTTTAAGTAAATTTTTTTAGACCATCACTAGCATTTCGTCAAACTGCAACATTCTTCCTTCCGGCTTTCGTCAAACTTTTTGGCATCAAATTTTGGCCTGATGAAACCATTAACAAGATAAAATCCATCTTCAATTCTGTGCTTAAAGTTAGATCCGAAATGAAGACACTTAAAGGAAATGATTTGGTTGATATGATGCTAGAGTTAAAAGAAAAAGATAATTCAATTAGTAAGTTTTTTGATTTAAGCCCTCTGCGTCCTTAAGAAAAAACGGGAAATCAAGACGGATTATCCAACGTAATTCTTGTTCTAGTTCTAGGTAATTAGATAAATAAAAATTTAAAGCATTAAAGCCAGTCTTGCAAAAACATACGTTAAATAAACCAAGGAATCAGCCGTGAAAGGACAAGAACTCCTTGGAAGAATGGGGCAGAAATGTATTAATGCAATACATGGTATCCCGTGGGATGTTTGATTGGTAATAGATAACACAATTTGAAATCTCCGGGTGTTTGTCTCAGATTTAAATAGGAGGGCCGATGTGACGTCATATATTCAAGATGACGGCTTTTTTCATGTGGTTTCACAAACTTTGGCTTATTACTTTTGCTAAGTTAGCGTTTTTTGTTTGCAATAGAACACCAATTAAGATAGCAGCAAAATTAGTTTTTTATCTAAAAAACTACAAAGATATGATTTTTTTTTAAACAAAAAAATATTAACTTATTTTATAAAAAAAATTGAAGATTTAGACTGCCCCGAATGAATTGGTTATAGATTACTAAAACTTAAGTCAAGATTGCCATTTTTTCCATTTTTTCACAAACTTTTACTTTTAACATTTGCCATATTAACTTTAGAAAAAAATTGTATGGGTGATGATTTGTTTGCAATGGGACAACAAATTAGTTGAATCAAGAAGATGTTGTAATTTTTTTAAGTATTAAAAAAATTATAAAAATTTAAGACTACCCTCGATCGATTGATGATGGATCACTCAATGTTAACTCGCCGGATGTTTGCCTTAAAGTTGAGTAGAAGGCCTATATAACCTCATAAATACAAAATCGCGACATTTTCTTTCTTTTTTTAATTTTGTCGTATATCTTTCGCTAAATTAGCCTTACAGAAAAACTCTAAAAAGGGGATTTGTTTGCAAAAGAACAGCAATTATTATTAAAGTTAAGGAATTAGGAACATTTTAAAAACTAGCAAAGATATTAATTTTTATTTAAAATTATAAGAAAGTCATTTTTTTACCCAAATTTTTGTTGATATATGTGTTAGTTTTAAAGATGTAAAGCTACTTTTTTTACTATAATAAGTATTTACAGTTTTTCTGTAACACTAATTTAGCAAAAGTTATGAGCCAAAATTTGTGAAAAAAGATCAAACAAGCCGCCATCTTGGATTTATGACGTCGCATAGAAATTGAAGATTTAATATTAAGTGATCCATCACCAATCGATCGAGGGTAGTCTAAAACTTCCTTCCTCAATTTTTCTTTAATCTTAAAGTTTTATAATTTTATTGATATTAAAAAAAAATTTCACTATCTTTTTTAGTTATTGAAATATAAAGCTCATTAAAACGACAACTTAATTGTTGTTCTATTATGAACTAATCATAATTTTTGAATTTTTTCTCTAGAATTGATGTGGCAAAAATAAAAGCAAAAAAAAAATTGTGCATACGTCTTTGCATACCCCTTAACTGTTATTTTTAACTTATCTTTAAAATTCTACACATTTCCTGATATTTGGAAAAATTTTAAAATTATACCTGTCCATAAAAAAACAAGAAAAAAATCGTATTGTAAATTATCGGCCAATTACCATAATAAACAATTTTTCAAAATGTTTTGAACACGTTCTCCATACATCGCTTTACTTTCCCCTGAGCAGTCAAATAGATTCCTGTCAATACGGCTTCATAAAACGCAAATCTACCACAACCAATTTAATTACTGTTAAACACCTAATTAATAGCTGAATCCTTGGATGCGGGTGCTCAGATTGATGTTATTTACACCGACTTTTCTAATGCCTTTGATAGACTAGATCATAGTATTCTTCTCCGTACACTTGTAACCTTTGGCACCTCTGATGATTTATCTAAGTTTCTTTATTCATACTTAACTGAAAGGCCTCAGTATGTAGAAGGCTATGAACAAATCTCCTCTACGATCAAGGCTACTTCTGGAGTTCCTCAAGGCTCTATACTAGGTCCTCTCTTCTTTATAGCTTTTATAAATAGCATAGTTCAGCACATAGAAGTTATTTGCCTATTGTACGCTGATGACTTAAAGCTTAATATAACACTGATTGTGAAAAACTTCAAACTCTAAATAAGGTATATATTTGGTGTCTTGATAACTCTCTCCCTCTCAATCCATCTAAATGCAATGTAGTGTCTTAATCTTAATTAATTATCTTAGGAAACAGGTAATTCAATTCAATTACTCCATTGATACAACCGAAATACCCAGGAGTCTGGAATTTAAAGATCTCGGAGTAACATTCGATAGTGCTCTATCATTTGTTCCTCACATCCAGGATGTTGTAAAGAAAAGCATTCGGTAGCTTCTCTTTACAACATCCTGGGTGTGAGGTACAAATGATGGTTGGGGCTTGGGTTCATAATACGGAATTCTCAGTACCTAGAAAATATTTCTAATATAAAATTACTCTATTTTGCTTATGTCAGATCTAAATTGGAATACTCGTGTATAGTATGGTCTCCGTATTATGATACTCACATTAATACTATTGAAAAAATTCAACGTAAATTTCTAGTACCTTATTTTTAAGCTAGATGGTGTGTATCCCGAAATTGGCATTTTGAACCGCAGGTCCTTTGTGAAAGGTTCAGTATATCTTCATTGGAGGACCGGCCGGCGCAAGTTGGCAGAGTTGCAATTCATTTTCAAATTAATACTTGCATTGCATAAGATTAATTTTTTAGTATCCAGAACATCAGGACGCACTACTGTTCCGTTTTATCTTCCCCACTTTGTCATTGGGTTAACTTCTGTTAAATGGTGTAAATAAAATAAAATAAAATAGAATAATTTGCTTTTAGCTGACAGTGAAATTTTGAGTCAAGCCGTTCAATTTTTCGGTGCGGGCTTTGAAACAACCGCTGGAACCTTGGGCTTTAGTCTGTATGAGCTGGCTCAGAATTCAGATATTCAAGATAAGTTAAGAACAGAAATTCAAGAGAAAATTGAAAACAATAACGGAGAATGCAGTCTTGAAGCTTTGACTGATATGAAATACTTAGACATGGTTGTTTGTGGTAAATGCTTTAATATTAAAAATTATACACAAACTTTTTTTGCACCATTTTACTATATTAAAGTTGTAATTGATTCATGATTAAAAATATTGAGATCCGTGATTATGTTGTGCAACTTGATAATATTTGAAAAATAGGATTCTAAACTCACCTTAGCATTTCTATGCCCGCTTAGCCACAAAAAAAATTTGTTTTTTATTCACGGGTACTAAACCTTACGTTAGTAGTATTTTTGGCTCACACTCCGCTGACTCGACAGGAAACGTCGCGAAGGCGGTAAAAATGCACTGACCCGACCTGAGGGACAAAGTATGTCACGGTCATGGGTACGGTTTTTCGTTTCATCTGACTTTCTTTTGTTTTTACTCTGGTAGTTTCCTTTCTATTTGTATATGTCGCCACTTGTGTGAAAGCATACGGTATCCCAGGCATTATTTTTTCGTTTCTTTTACCAATATCTTAAGATGAGATTCATATACCGTCTCTGTAGCTTTACAAAAGTGTCACATTGACCATGTAGTGTTCTGAAGAGTCCCTTAAGGACGAAACAGTTAACTGTCAACACTTAATAGGTGTCCATTAGATCTTGGACCCCTGTGGGTGTACAGGTTTCAAACTGCCCACAGAAAAATACAAGAGAAACAAAATCTTTTTATGCCCGCTTTGCCATGAAAAATTGTTGTTTTTTTATTCAAGGATACTAAACTTTACGTTTAAAAAATATCACATGACAAAAAGTATATCCAACAAACAACTGTCCTACCTATATAAGATATAAAATAAATATTTTTTAACCATAAAACAATAATAAACCTAAAAAATACATTGGATGTTAATTTTGTTTTAAAAAACATTTGCGACACTGTATATTTAAAAAAATTGTAATTTTAGAGGTTTTAAGAAAATATCCTCCTGTGGCGCTTATGGATAGAAAATGCAACGAGAATTACAAAGTACCCAACACAGATTTCGTTATTGAAAAAAATACTCCGGTTTTAATCAGCACTATGGGTTTTCATTATGACGAAAAGTACTTTCCAAATCCACACAAGTTTGATCCAGAGAGGTACGTAAGAACATTAACCAATCTTGAGTTTAGATTTGAACGAGATCAACATATATGTTCTATTGTTGGTTTTACACTGAAAATTCCACACTAGTATGTCTTAACCAACTAAAATATGTTTTTTTTGAAATATCACCATAGCAACGCACGTATTTTAGTGGAAATGTTTTCCTCTTGGGTACCCAACAGCGAATTAAATTTTTTGACGTTTTAATGACAGTATAATGTTTTTGACAGTAGATACTGGTTTTAATTTATCTATTTAATTTAAATTACATAGGTAAGCTGTTTCTGTATACTTCGGATATCACCTTTCTTCTTAAAGGCGAAAAAGCTGGACTTCGAATGGAATGATGATGATACATCAAGTAGAAATCAACAATTTATATAGCTAAAATTACTGCAGACACTTTGACATAAACTATATTTGTTCATGTACCTTTATGAAAAATCGTAAAAATTATAACTTCCTACCACTTGTAGTAGCCCAAACTAACTATAGAATGGAAGATTTAATATTTTGCATTCTAAAATGGTATTTTTGTGCTACTACAAGAAGTAGAAATTAACAATATATAGGCTGATCATTGGTGACGAAATTGCGAGAAAACTGAACGTGTTCATGTACTTACATGGAAAACTAATACAATTTTTATTTCCTAAAGGGGCCTACAGACACGCGAACATTTGCAGAGATTAGTACGCGAACTAATCTCTGCATACATGCACGTTTGGTGGAATTGCCTACACACACGAAGACAAAATTAAACTTTCTAAACATAAACACGATATTATCAATGCGTTTTGCCTAGACACCGAGAGATTTGCTCGCGTACATTGTCGCGCGCACAATGTACGCGATCAATCTCTCTAATCTTCGAGAGGTATTTTAGGCGGATATTGTCTACACACGAAGAGATTAGTATGCGCAAACTTGTACGCGCGTACTAATCTCTGGAAATGTTCGCGTGTCTGTAGGCCCCTTATCACTTTTAGTAGCCGAAAGTTATTAAAAATTAAACATTATATTATTGTGCCTTTTAAAATGCAAAAAATAAATTTTAAATTTATTCAATTTTTAAACATAATTTGGTGTGGAATTTTCTTACCGAATACCACGCGAGGTTAAATTAACTCCGGAAATTTTTTCTCCTTAATGAATATTTTTAGAAAATTATAAAATATATTTTCAAAATATTCATTAGCTCGAAAAAATTTCCGGATATAATTTAACCTCTAGTGGTATTACTAGTGATAATAATTGATTAATTTGTTAATTTAGTGAAAGCAATCTTCATTACGCTTAAGCCGGTTGCCTGAAAAAAATTAAGGCATGTTGAAATAAATGCCTTTAAATTAAAAGTGGTTACCTTGTATTCTTATTTCTATCAGTCATGCAATAAGCAGCTTAATCAACTTTTATAGGATTAGTAGATGCTTGATTCTGCAATGAGAGTGCAAGAGTTTTTAAAAATTAGGGAAACCCTCTTTGAGGTACGAAAATTATACTTTCAATCCTTCGGAGATTAAAAGTAACAGCAAAAATGAAGCAAGTATATATTAGACAAAACTTCGAAGGAACCTTAGGTTTTCAATGTTCCATCCTTGTTCGACTTCATATACTTAATGATTTCTATTAAATTTTGTTGAATATTTGCAATACTTTCCCACTCATCCATCAACTCAGGGGCGCAACCAGCCAGGCCATTTTGGTGGCGCTTGAGCCCCAGGCTCAATACCTAGAGAATGCAACAAAACTGCTACAGAAGAGAATAAGAATTCTTAAGATAAAGGAAAGACAATATAAAAAAACTACTAGCAAAAATTTAAAAAAATTGCGCCGCAGGCGAAAATAATTAAAAAAATAACGTAGAAATTGCGTCGCTGAATTTTTCTTTTAGATATATGATATAGACATAAAGGATTGCTTATAGCCCATCTCACCGACTTTTTGTTTCGTTACTTAGCCTAAAGTGTTCCTTAGTACGTCATGTTATGATTATGTTAAGAAACACTTTAAGCTATGGAACCGAAAAAAAAGTCGGTGAGATGGACCCTTACTTCCATTTAACCTGTGTTAACAAATTGTGCGGGGTGAGGAGAGCGGCGTGACGTCACCACTTGTGCTAAATCCTTTCGTTTACGTTCGTTGTATATGATGTTATTCGTATTTTCAAGAGAGTTTTCTTGATATGTCGCTAAATAGTTTGTTTTTTGGGTTGTTTCAGTGCAGTGCTACTAAGAAAAGACATATAAATAACCATTTTCACGTTTGGTTTGTAAACAGTGTGTAAAAATTCGATTCAGGACAGAGAACAACGTTTGTTTACAGGGTAAAAAAATGGCCACCATTTTCTCAGCAAATGGGCTTCTTGTTTAATAATATCTAATTAATATTTATTTGTTATTATTATTATTAATTATTCTCTAATTATTATCTAAAGTATATTGATGAATAATTTCCACGGTACTTTTTTTAGCTCACTATTCCTAAAAATCTGTGCGGTTGCTGTGTGCAAAAACATTTTGAAGATTGTGAATTGAAAAGGAATATTTTTCTAAATGAAATGTTATTATTTATATTAATATTTTTAATTAATTGTATCTGTACTTTTCTTTTTTTTTTGTAAAAATGTAATAATAAATACTTATTTTATGTTCTATATTCCCGTTTTTTATTTATCTATTTAATAATTTCTTAACATGCTTTAAAAAGTAGTTGCAATAATTAAACTATACATTCCCAGACAGCACACATCGTCCCAGGGACGTACATTTTATGTCCAATTTACGTCGGTACGTCCTGGGACCAATAAGGTATGTACAACTGTGTACGTACATAGTATGTACACTAGGTACGTACATTTACCGTACATTTGACGTCAGTACACCTCATGCCAATTAGGTATGTACTGTGTACGTACAAGTGTGTACGTACATAGTACGTACATTATAGGCACGCACATTTTACGTACATATTACGTCGATACTTCTCGGGCCAATTAGGTACGTACTATGTACGTACACCAGCTACGTACATTGTACGTACATTTTAGAGATGCGCTTCCGCATTTTACCTTAAAATTAACGTACCATGGACGTACCTACTAGGAGCTTTTTACATACATTACTCCATTTTGGATCCATAAAGGGACGTATAAAAGACGTACAGAAATAAAGCCCTAAGCACGTCGAATGTACGTACATAGTACGTACTTCCGTACGTACATAGTACGTCGAATGTACGTACTTCCGTACGTACATAGTATGTACAAATCGAAGGAAAATAATGGCTAAAGTTACGCCGTCCCTGGGACGTACACATGTGGACGTAGGTCGAAAAATATACGCCTACTATGTACGTACATACGTCGCAGAGTTACGTACTATGTACGTACATAGTACGTACTTGTGCTGCCTGGGTTATGTACATTTTTTTTTCTCTTTGTTTTTTGTCTATTTGTTAAGAACAATATTTGTGCTCTTGTTTTTTTTAAATAAATCAATAAATTTTTCGTCTATATTTCCGTTTTTAATTATTATCGCAAAATAATTTCTTTACATACTTTTAAAACAATTGGACAAATAATATAGGTACTACGACATTCTGTGTAGTTTTTTTCACTTTTAGTATTTAAATTTAATTTATTTAACAGATATTTCAAATATAAAATCATTTATCATCCTTTTATTTAATGTAAAGACAATATTTTTATATTTACAGTGCCTCAATCTTCATAAAATTTAATTTGCTTAAAGAAAATAGCTCTAAAAGCATATAAAATCCAATATAACGATAGGCGCGCTTTCTGCCCAGCACAAGTGGTGACGATGACGTAACAGCGAGTTTGACCTTGAATATCGATTGCAGACATTCGGCAAACTGAGCAATCCTGTCTAGTCTATAATCGTTGCCGTAGGCGAACCTTTCTGCAAAATTTAGTTCTTTTTGGCCAAAATGGCGCCTCAGTAGAAAATGTTTGCAATATAAAAAACTATTGGAAATTTGAAAACTTCATAACATATCGTTATTTTTTTAGATTTTCTGACAAATATTCGGTAAATGCTAATGGTTCCATTTACTATTTTCCATTTGGGGCGGGCCCAAGGAATTGCTTAGGTAAGTCATATTGCTGATAGATAGGTATAGTTTTTGCAAAGTCAGTTGCACAAAGGTTAAAGCCGACCATCGGCATATCCTTTAAAGAAACTGACATGGGCGGCGGTAGAGATGAAAATTATTTCATTTAATTATGGCGTAAGCTAAAGAAATAAAAATAGATAATAAAACTTTCTATACCTATACCTACAGAAACGACACTGATTTATTTTCTAACTCTGCATACTGCCTACTAAAGGGGTCCCGCAAAGAACACCTGAAAGCAATTAAAAGCGCATCTCAAAAAAATCTGCCAATCAGGTGCCGTCTACCGACCTGTGCTGGGTCGGTCAGATAACAAATACTTTGTGCTCGGCCCGCAAAGCCCGCACCTTTTCTCTGTCGGTAGGGTTGAAATTATACCAGGAAGATTTTATATGAATTTGGATAACTTTTGAAGGGCAGATTGAAGCAAAATTTCATGAAATCGATAGAACCCCGTATTAGGAGCATTTCAGGTGACTTTGCAAAAACTATATGACGAATTTTCTTTTGACAAAATTTATCCTTCTTCTTTTGAAACCTATTTTTTTCAATTAAATTTAAAAAATAAATAGTTATTTAACTGTTGTAGTTAATTGAGGGTAACCTTTGATAAGCGCACACCTCCTTTAATTTTAAATATTTATTATAAAAATAGAAAACAAATTATCATATAAAATTCTCATACCATTTTTGTGTAAACTGCTTTTTTATAGTTATTTTTATAAATAATTCAACCTTCAAAATACATTTTATCTACCACTTTTAGTTTTTGGGATATTGCATAATTTTATCTATCACTTTTAGTTTTTGGGATATTGCATTATATTATATATTTTAGTTTCCTCTTTATTTTTGTTTAATTTTCTAATTTATTAATTTCTAAATATTATAAACCGCAAACATGATGATGATAATTCATGGTTCATATGTAAGTGAACTTTGTAACCCTTCTACTGCGACCACATGTGGGTACCCCAAAAATGCCGGCTACCAGTTTGGGTGAGATTACTGTTCAGATCTTCTGAGTCAATCTGAGGTTTACCGTAAGTGTTCTGACGTAAACGTGCAATAGGCGGACATTCGCACAGGACATGACTGTCTGTTTCGTCATCCTCCATACAGATTCAACATTCGGTCTCTTCTGTTAGTTCCATTCTTTGCATCAGTACTCTCAGTCGACAGTGACCCATAGAAAGACCAGTCACTGTACGTATCTCCTGTCTGGTAAGTCCAATGATGTTCCTGGCTTTGTTTCTACAAGGTCCTTCAATGAACTCTTTAGAGTAACGGTTGATTTGGCAGCATTGTATGATATCCCCAGGGCTAGTTCGATGACGAAAAATTCGGCGGATACCGCTTCCCTCGCTGCTTGGTCTGCGGCCTCATTTTCCTCGTGCCCAGAATGCCCTGGCATCCATACTAATGACACATTGTTAGCGCTACCAAGCGCATTCTCTGCAGCTCCTCACGGTTCTCGATATAGGAATCAGGTTGCTTGACTGTCGGAGAAGATTTTTATTGTCCTGTTGGTGCATTAGTGGTCAGTAAGACTATATTTAATCTCTTATTCTTGGATACTAACAACTCCAGATCCAACGCCTGATGGTATTTTGGATCCGTCGGTATACCAGAAGCTATCGTTATTTGAAAAATTGGTCCTGTTTTTAACAAGTCCTCCCTCACCGGGAGGATAATGTTGTATAGCTCTCTGCTGTACACCGTGTTGGACGTCACGGATATAGTGAAATTTTAAATAAATAGAAATTATATAAAAAAGACATCAGCCTATTTAAAATCTACATAAATACTATCTAAAAAAACTTCAATGGTCTGTTGTATAAAGCAACTGACAATACTTTATAAACTACGTGTGGAAGTGTGATAATTGGGTAGTTTTAAGCAGTTTTACTACAAGGCTACTTAAAAAAGGTGCCCTACCTATTCCCATCAGATACTTTCCTATTTTTTTATTTTTCTACGATAAATAATAAAAAAAAATTCTAAAGAGGTGTGCGTTAATAATAATTTGTATTTAAAATTCATTTTATTTTAGGTGCCAGATTTGGACGCATTGTTGTAAAATTGGGTATAGTCCACGTTCTAAGTAAATTTATGATCTCCAGAGCTAAAAACACACCTGCAGAAATACAATTTGAACCTACTTGTTTTGTGTTGCACTCCAACGTTGGGATTCCCCTAAAAGTTGAAAACCTTTAAACTAATACCTGTTGAAAAAATAGCACCTCTTTAAGAATTCGTCTATTGTTGCAATTGTTTATCTTATAGGTGTTATATTATAAAATTACAAATTTTTAAATAAAATCCAATAGTAACGCTCACTCAGGGCTAGCTAATCTGAAACTTTTTTTCATAAGATGGCGCCACACTCTTAACAAGAAACAAATAAAATACTAAAAGGTGGAAATTGTAGGAGCCTGGCCACTGTTGGAGGCT
Organism: Aspidapion aeneum; assembly: GCA_963576565.1. NCBI lineage: Eukaryota > Metazoa > Arthropoda > Insecta > Coleoptera > Brentidae > Aspidapion > Aspidapion aeneum. The sequence continues at coordinate 115,668,262 of OY755040.1, forward strand.
CTCCACTAACATGTTTTTTAGTCTTATGCCTTATTTATCCATCAATTAGTTTAAAGCAGAATTGTTTTTTTTATTCAAAGTGTAGCATACCGTTAGAAAGGTAATCAACTAGAGAAGTTTTTAAAAGAAAATGAAGTTCTCAATTGTCGATACTTTTTTTAATTTTTAATTTTGAAATTGATTTTCTTTCACAAAATCACTAATGTTCTTTAATAAAAAATCTCGTATGTCCCTTTGGTATGTACATAAATTTTAACAAATCTATTAATTAGTTGAAGTAGCATAAGATTACAGAATTATTTTTAAAAAATGATGCTTTTCCAGACATTAATAAAATGCTTACGAGGGTTTAAAGGTGGTATTTTGGGTAATTTTAGAAAAAAAAATAAAAAATTCATATCTCTTTAGCCGTGACTCTAAGGACCCAAGTTCCAAGGTTGAAAAGGTAGCAAATGACCCCAACAATATCCCAAACAATTTTGACGGTTCATGTGCCGAACACCCATAGAAGTTATATATATATATATATATATATATATATATATATATATATATATATATATATATATATATATAGAATAGATAAAGATTATGGCCGTTTGTTTAATATTTAAAAACGAATCTTTGGCCTGCCATATGGTTTGTATATTTGTTATTTTATTAAGAAACAATATTTAGAATTTTAAAAATTTATTTACCATTTTAAGATGTTTTTATACCTAATTATTATTTTAGTCCCAACTTTGGTTTAGAATACTTGATTACAACGTTTCCTATCAAGCGCGGATTTCAGAGGGGGGTTGAACCTTCTTCATTTGTTCACTGAAATATAGAAACTAAGAAAAAAAAACAGCTGGAAGGAAATTCCACAAGTAAAAAAAAAATTAAATAAAAAAAAATTGACATATTAGTTAAAGTATCTATGTCAAAAAAATTATTAAGATGTTTCTGCTTTTTCATAAGCTTTCAAATAAGGTTCCATAAGGTGGGGTCACCCCCTCTAAAAAAGAAAGTTGAATGTGAGTAGACTTCTTTTCGGGAGTTCGATCAATTTTTTTTTAACCGCATGAAAGAGCTCAGTTTTCGTGTTTCTGTTTCATCACCCTATAGATATGTACGGTCGCTTACTTTTTTAATGTCGTCTTAAATTTGACTATACTCATCTGGAATACCTGGCATTTCAGCGTGCTTTGAAAAACGATATTTACATTACATATTTCCACAAATGTAGAAAAAATAAGGTGACATTAAAAAAGTTGGCGAGTGTACCTGTACGGGCAACCAAAATAGATTTTCGCTCTCGTTTTCTCGATTCAAATAAAGATAATTATATTGACAGTTTGACCTTTTTATTCATGTTTAATATGCAAAACAAAAAAATTACAAGGTGTTCCGAAATACTTAGGTACCTGCCTACATTATTTAATTTTTATTTAACAAATTTTAGGGATAAACAATAAGTAGTTCAGCGATATGCTGCGTTTAACGATAGAAGCAACACACTTGGTATGGATGGACATAAGATTCATTCGAACGTTTCACAAAAAGGAACCACCCCCCCCCAACCCTGGCAGGGGTGGTTCCCCCCTTAAACGTGCTTTTCGATAGTTTTTTGCTAATAACTCGAAAATAGTCAACTTTTCCAAAATTCTTCTGAAGATCATTTTTCAAGCGGAATTTCTTTTAAAAAATGTATCTTAGTACCCTCTGATCGCAATGGTGCACATTCCATTAGCGTACGAAAAAAGAGGAAACATTTTAAAATATTTTAGAAAAAAAAATTTTTGTGGTATTTTTTATCTTAACACTATATTTTCTCAAAAAAATATATATCAGACAGATTTGATCAGCTTGATGTCGGAGAACAGCTCTTGAACTCTGAAATACGACCCAGTTAGCAAGGAATTATTAAATTACGCCTTTTTGACGTCAACAAGTGGTCATGTGGAAAAATTAGGCGCCGGCTCCGGTCCATATTTCACATAAGTGTAAAACTGCAACAACACTAATAGAAAAAATATTTTTTTATTAAAACGATGTAAATTTCTAATCAGTATACATTATTAGCCTTTGTGTTGTACTCAAGAGCAGTGGCGGATATAGGATTTCCGAGGGAAACTGTGTCAAAAAAAAAATGTGGTGCAGGCAAAATTTTTTGAAGAATAACATAATTTTTATGGTTTGCCTGGAGCTGCCTAAGAATCCAATACTTACTCCGGTTTCTGTTGTAAACCATTTTTTTTACGTACCGGTTGCTATAAAATCAAAATTTATTTTAAATAATCACTGCTGAAACGACTGTTTGTCTATAGATTTTGTTTAAGATTGTCTATTTTGTCTCGGAAAGAAATGTTCTTATTTTAGTTAGTCTTTCGTAAGCCGGTAATAATGAATAAATTTTCTTTAAAATTACTCAAGCAACTTTGTTTTTTTTTATTACACCACTGGACAGTCTTTTTAAGAAATCTCAAACCAACACGATAATACGGATTATACCAATTGATCCAAATTTTTTTGCGTCGTAGCGTGACTAGTACCTATAACGCACCGACCCATAAGGCACCGGCCCATAAGCGACCGGCCCATAAGCGACTGGCCCATTAGCGACCGGCCCATAAGCACAGCCTACCTAACAACAGGTAGGCTGTGCGATAAGCCACACCGGCTCACCGGTAATTTTTTTATTTTCCCATATGGCCCCAAAAGAAAATCTGCTAATTATTTGTTAGCAATAACTTTATTATTTTTTATTATCAATGCAAAAAAAACTTGTATCATCCTATAGTAATCATATTACTTTGTTTGTAGAAATCTTATCTGAATAAGATACAAATATTTTCTAAAAATTAAAGATTTTTTATACACAAAAATCGTTTAAGTGGTTGACAAGCAAAGCAACAAAGGTATTTCTTTTTCAAAGATTAGCAAGCAATGCAAAGTTGAGTTTTGCAAATGCATTTTTTTAAATATTTAGCGTATTTATTCACAATGTTCTAATGTTTTAAGGATTATTGAAAAATCAATTTTAAAATGTTAAGATTTTAAATGATTTTTTACATTTTTTTGAAAAAACTTTTTTTTATTCTACACGGTACTCCAGTGAAAATGTATTCCAACTAATATTCCTCTTTCAGAAACAAACATTTAATATGGGAAACCTGTAAAAATGCTTTGGGGTGAAACTTTGAACGGAAGACATGACTTAAAAAAGTGGAAAAAGAAAAAAATAAAAAAAAAACTAAGTTTTAAAAAATTGTGGCAAATTAAAATATGTGACTTGCAGGTTGTGAAGGGTTATTTGCCGAATATAAATATTATTTTTAGATGGGGACAGCAGTTTATTTTACTCCTTTAATACTTCTAGCAATTGCAATATTTGTCTTGTACCTTTATTATAAAAAACAGTTTAACTACTGGAATGGAAAAAATATATCCTTTATAAAACCACTACCAGTGATAGGAAATTTTCTCCCAGGTAAGCTAGGCTAACATAAGGTGGTCCAAAAAAACCGCATTTTTTTGTGTATACTAATTTGCTGTTAAAAAACACTTTTCTAAAAAAAAAATATCTTGCGCATTTTATGCCCAAACAAGTAAGACCTTTCTAAAAACGGCAAGGACCAGGCTTTTTGGTAAACCCTAACTCAAAACATGCGTAATTTTTTTGCAAGGGGATCAAAGCTAGACATTTTTACATTAAGCGAGTCGTCAATTTCAGTATTTTGGTCATACAATCTAAAGTCTTAGCTAGTCAATAAGCCAAAAGCCTTTGAAATCGAACAAGTGCCAACAAATCTTTACTTAAAAACCAAATGTGCGGTTTTTTTGGACCACCCTATAGTAGAGAATAACTTACGATATCTAATAAGTTTTGGCCACACGAGTCACACATCAAAATTAGCCTGACCTAAAAAATAATGGGTGTTATCATAATTCCATAATAATTTTAAAAACATTGATTAAATAAGTCACGTTATCTTAACGGTTAAGGCCAAAATCTTAAACAGATTCTTCCTGTTACACTCCGCTATCAATTTTTCACTCGCAAATTTCAGTCCAAGTGGTATTGTAGTGGCGCACCCAGGAATATGTCTTGGGGGGGGGCGAGGCCTCTTGGGGGGGGGGGGCCCCGAGACCTCATGACGTTGAATTTTAAGCTATTTTTTGTGTTTTTTTCTGAAATATGTACCCCCCCTCCCCGGGTGCGCTCATGGGTTTTGTCGTCAATTGGAGTTAAATTAGAGTCAGAGGGATACTGAGTTGAATCAGAAGCAGTGGTAGCATGGCTGGTCCTAGGACGATTTATATGATTGAAACAATAATTTAATTGAAATATAAAACCGGAAGAACTTGAATCAGCAGCATAATCCAAGCGCGCTCCTTGCCAATTTCTCAAGGGTTGTTCAAAATGATCTAGCGGAACTTTTGTTCACAACTTTGAACAAGATTTTCAGTATCCTCTATTTTGACAAAAGGCCAACACTTGTGAAATAAAAACTTTTTCTCCTCGAAATAAAATCCTTTCATGTACGTAATAACCCTTTCCTTAATTGCACTTTTTAAAATATTTTTGATTTTCGAAAGTTCTACATTACGTTCTGTCTTATTAGCTATGTCTTGAGCTTTTACTTTCTTAGCTGAAATAAGGTGTGTGAGTTCTAGAGAAATATATTTATTTTATTTAACTTCTTCTTCATTTTCACCAAGGTGTTTTTTAATATTCGGCATTTTATGGTTATAAGGAAATTGAGAATGTTTGCTGTTTGTTTTTTGGTATTTGTTTGTACGGGTTAAAAATCATGGTTAGTTATTTGTTATGAACAATGAAAAAAAAATCTTTTGTATATAAGAAACTTGGGCGGACGTCTCAAGAGAGACGCGATCTTATTAAACTACGGAAGCATTAAAGCATTTCTTTTGTATATAAAATTGCAATAGCTTTGGTAGAAGAAATCACTCTATTCTGTTATATTCCCAAAATGTTTTATAATGTCAAAAATTGGAGAGTTGTTTAATAATTATAACGTCATGAAAACGTCAAATTCCCGCTGTTATTTTAAACATGAGAGAGAAACCCTCTCGGCGAGAGATTCTCGTTTCTCTCAAGCAAAAAAGGTTGTTTTTTTAAATTTTTACGATTTTTCCATCTGTTCGTATTGACCTATTTTATTTGACCTATTATAGAGTTACTTACATTTGTGTACTGTTTTTTTTTTTAATAATAGGTATGCAAATATTATTATATAATCCTTCCTTGACAACTTGTATGCTGTTATAAACTCATTATTTATGTTATTAATGCTTTATATCTGAAAATGCTATAAATATGATTAAAATAAGAAGGGAACAAAAATCTAAAAATGAAGGGTGTTTCGATTATAAAAGATCCCTTTTATCAAAATTTGACATTTACTAAAAGGGTTAGGTTAGGCCTTCTCTCGTCTCGTCTCGAGGCAACACTAGACACTTATTGGAATAAAACCTGACCTTATTTTAAAACCGACCTTATGGTGACAGATTTACATATAAAAAGCAGCTGCTCTACTTCAAAATTCGGCCTTTGTGTATTTAAAAACCGGATTTATGAGTGTCGGTATTTATTAAATGAAAGTTAGCGACTTTATTATTAAATGTGGCTTTGATATGTCAATTTTGAGAGGTCAGCTGTTAGTTTTCTTTGAAAATGTGTCAGAATAAAGTCGCCTCTAAAATAAAGTCAGGTTTTATTCCAATAAATCCCTATTAAATTCGATAACCGTTAACTAATACTGCTGTCGTTCTTTAAAAGGCAGCAAAAATGCATTGTGTTTCTTATCTTACTGCAGACGTTTGACTAACGACGGCGTAATATTATTTAGGAGTGAAATATTCGGAAATATTCAGTAAAAAAACACTATAATTACTTTTAATAGCTTTGCGATTCCAGTTGAGTTTCAAATAATGACTGCTGAAAATAACAATTGCCTATTTATGTTTTCAGTTCTTCTTTTAAAGCAATCTATTGGACCCTGGCTGTGGGATTTGTACAATCAAACAACAGGCAAAGACTATTTTGGGATCTACGTCTTTGACAAGCCATTTTTGGCAGTCAGATCTCCGCAGCTTTTAAACAGTATATTTATAAAAGAAGCTCAGAGCTTTCATACTAGGGAAAGGACAATAGCCAAAGATGATGAATTTATTCAAAATATACTATTTTTGTCTTCAAGCACCAGGTAAGCATATTTGACGCCTACCAATTGGTTTAAAATTATCAGTAATTTAAGTACCCACATAGCACAAAAATCACATAAACGTTAAATTAACGTGAAAACAATCTCATACCATGTACGAGTAATATTTGTTTTATTGAATCTACATGCTTACAGATAACTTAAAAACAAAGAGGAATCAAGCTATAAAAATGTAATTTTTGCCGAAGTTTCTGGTGCTGTGTATATAACGTCTTTTTTACCTTCGTTATTTTCATGTGCCAAATTCATACTTGAGGATTCCTCCACAACATGTTCTAAAAGGCCACTAGATTAAGACTTCTCAACCCTACTAACTTTCTGCGTCGTGTTTTGTCACGTTTTTTTAATAACATTTTTTTTAACTTAAAAGAGACGCGAAAGGAAGATTTATACTTACATTATGTTTTCTTTAAAAGCTAAACAAGATTTTTTAACAGTAATCACTTTCACAGAATATTGGGGACTAATTGCAATAAAGCCAGGGAATAATAGTGCCGGGCACTATTCTGACAGTTTTCCATTGAAAACTGACAGTTGATCTTTTAAAGTTGACATAGCAAAGTCGAATTTATAAATCTAGTCGTTTGTTTTCCATTAATAGTGACGGCACTATTAATTCGGGCTCTTATAATACACAACGGCCTAATTTTAAAAGAAGACGGCTGTTCTTATAATGAGAAACTGTCAGAATACTGCCCGGCACAATTACTGCCTGGCTTTATTGCAATAAGTCCCTATTAAAGCGAACATATACTAAGAAGCATAACATCCGCCTTCCCTCCCCTAATATACATTTAAGGCAACCAATTGCGACCAACCATATTAATGATCACCCAGTCGCGTGCTACGGATCCGGCTAATTTTTAATACAAATTAGCACTTTACTTCACTGGCTTCTTAAGATAGTATATAAACTCTAAATTACTTTTAATTTTGGATAGTTGGAAGCATCTGCGTAAACAAGTCACCCCAGTATTCACATCAGGGAAACTTGCACTGATGTACCCTTTGTTAGTCAAGGAATCGGAAGATCTAGTAAACTATTTGAAAAGTAAAGCTCCTGTTGAGTCAATTAACTTAGAAGAAGTATTTGCCAAATTTTCTACAAATTGCATTGCCAGGTTAGTATTAGGCTGTTTTTGGACATACATATTTTTTAAAGAGGAATAACCCCGTTACACTTCGCTCAAATCCGGGCTAATAATGTACTAACTTAAATATTTTTAGGTGTGCTTTTGGTGTGGAAGCAAACTGCTTTAATAGAGAAGATGCTGAATTCAGAGTTCTTGGTAGGGAAATGTTTGAATTCAGGTACCAAATTTTTACGCGTATATCCATTTGTTTGTACAGATGATTTTGGAGTTCTTATATTATTAACTTGTTCGTTATTTTGTATATAGAAGAAATAGCCACCAAATTCTTTATTTTAAATAAAACACCCTGTATATTTTTTTTTCTAAAAAGCATATTTTTTTCCACAAATATAAATTAATAAACATTTTATTTCGTTTTTATGTACGCATATTGCTATTAACTCCAATTTTTGTTACTTAGTTATATAAGTTTTAATTTGAAAAATGTTTTTTAGACCATCCCTAGCTTTTCGTCAAACTGCAACATTCTTCCTCCCGGCTTTCGTAAATCTTTTTGGCATAAAATTTTGGCCTGATAAGACTACTAACAAGCTAAAATCAATCTTCAACTCTGTGCTTAAAGTTCGATCCGAAATGAAGACACTGAAAGGAAACGATTTGGTTGATATGATGCTAGAGTTAAAAGAAAAAGATAATTCTATTAGTAAGTTTTTATATTTCTGCGTTCTTAAAAAAAAAACGGGAAATTAAGACAGATTATTCAACGGGAAAAACAGATTATCTAACGTAATTCTTGTTCTAGTTCAAAGAAATTAAGTAAATAAAATAGCTGTCCAAACAAAATTTTTAATCAAAAATTGCAAATCGCGTTTTTCTTTCCCATACAGCTGTTTTTTATTAGTGGCAATCTAATTTGTAATATAATACTTAAAATCGCATTTTCGTTAGCTTCTATAAGTCTCGAAACACAAATAATTCACCAAGCCAAAAATGTTAATGCAAAATTTGGTTGAAAACGGTTTTCAGTTACCATGTTACAAATAGACAAATATATAAACATACAAACAAACAATCAGACATTTTAAATAGAAAAAAAAGAAGGCAAGCGATCGAGTTCCCGTAAATAAAATGTCTTGATGCCAAGATGTGCTAGGCAATTTCACATGCCATGCGTGTCGCACAAGGTTTTTAAGTACAAGAATACCCCCAACCAAACCGAACCGAACCGAACCCCCCACACGTATTCACAGCGTATTACGAGGCTTATAGTTTCCAGTCCCATCTTTTGACTTGGTAATGTTCAAAAGCATCTTCTTACGATTAATGCTATTATGGATGAAAACTACTATAAAATATTTTCCTAAACGATACTTTTTTGTTTTTGCCCAATATATTTTACCTCTATTTATTTTATATTTGAAATAATTTGCTTTTAGCTGATAGTGAAATGTTGGGTCAAGCCGTTCAGTTTTTCGGTGCGGGATTCGAAACAACCTCGGGAACCTTGGGCTTTAGTATGTATGAGATGGCGCAGAATTTAGATATTCAAGATAAATTAAGAACGGAAATTCAAGAGACAATTGAAAAAAGCAACGGAGAATGCAGTCTTGAAGCTTTGACTGATATGAAATACTTAGACATGGTTGTTTGTGGTAAATGCTCTAATATTTGTTAACAGAAATTGGTTTGGTAGAGTAAATGACAACACTAAACAAACTTTTACTGGCAACGTTTTGATTGAAATGGATATTTTTAAAATTTGGATTAAAAAAAAACAAAAAAAAATCATTTTAATTTGTTGATCCCAATATCTAAACCAGGAGATTTTTTTTAGAATGTTTACAACGATTTTAACAAGATACTACATTGGTTGTCAATTTAGTTTTAAAAAATTTGTATATTTTTAAAAATTGTAATTTTAGAGGTTTTAAGAAAATATCCTCCTGCGCCCATTATGGATAGAAAATGCAACGAGGATTACAAAGTCCCTAACACAGATTTCGTGATTGAAAAAAACACTCCGGTTTTAATCAGTACTCTGGGTTTTCATTATGACGAAAAGTACTTTCCAGATCCGCACAAGTTTGATCCAGAGAGGTACGTAAAACCGAGGGGTGGCTCGGTTTTACCTTTTGGGATACAGGTTAGGGGAATACCCGGAAATACTTGGGAAGTACAGGAAAATATACTAAAAACAGTATAAAAAATAAAAAAGTCATAAAACAAATAGCAATAAAACTTTTGCTGTTTCTACACACATAAGTTGGATCATGAAGAATAAATATTTTTATATTTTGATTTGAATTTTTTTTATCTTATTCCTGCTCCTGTCCGCTTTGTTCTTTGGGGTTTTATAGTTATAGTTAGCCCAACTTACTCAAATCGTTGTTTTTTTTTTAGATTTTCTGATAAATATGCGGTAAATGCTAATGGTTCCATTTACTATTTTCCATTTGGCGCCGGACCAAGGAATTGCTTAGGTAAGTAAGCGAAGCGAATAATTGTTAATAGGCATTTCCTAAAGAGACTGGTAGACAAATACTATCATTGAGTACTACATACAAAAAATAATAAATAACTGGTATGAGTCACACACTACCACAATTTTTAATTAGTAATAACAGGGTCTGACCTTGATTTTTAAATCTGCATTGGCATTGAGTTATTGATAGATGATAAATTTGAGCTCAAGGCCATTCGCAAGGACAAAAAATCACTCACGCTATTCGCACCTATACAAAAAAGACAAAGACCCCCATAACTTTACAATATCATATCAAGGTCAAAAAGACCACCCACACTTTTCGCTTCTGCACACATAACTTTACAATTTCAAATTGTGGCCAAAATAAATGGATCCATGACGGATCTGATACCTTTCTAGCTAGCTTATTAGCACACTTCAAGTGAAGCCATGATAATTTATCAGCCTTAAAAACAGGTTTTTGTAAATATCTCAGAAAAAAAGGAGCAAAATGTAGTCCATTACATTCCGAAAACTGTATATTGATGCGATGCTCGGTTAAAAAGTTAGCATGTTATAAGTTTTCAATTGTCATTAGCATTAATGGATTTTGACCAAAATCTAATCAGCTCGTAAGAGTGTTGAACACTATTTTATCTGAAAATTTTATAAAAATCGGATCAGCGGTTTAGGAGCTATCGTGTTAGGAACAGAAAGAATATACGCACACACACATTAGGGAAGTTTTGTCGGAAATAATACCTCACGCCATTGCTACGCGGGCTAGGAATGTAAAACCCACCCACACTATTCGCATCCACACACAAACTGACCACAATTTTTCAAGGTCAAAAAATCACTCACACTACTGATCTATGCTCAAAAAGACCACTCACACTCCTTTACATACACCCACATTCCTCCACATATAAACTGACCTTCACACTATTGGCCTGCGCCTGCGGTCAAAAAGACCACCTATACTACTTTCTCATTTTGGTCTGACTACTGCAGTGTTATACATCAGTAGTTTTTGGCAGTTTTACTAGACTGCTTAAAAAAGGTTCTGTACCTATTCCCATGTGACACACCTATTTGTTGTCCTTCTGCGATAAATAATTTAAAAAAATTCCTAAAGGGCACACCTTAATAATTTTATTTTAGGTGCGAGATTTGGACGCATGGTGGTAAAATTGGGTATTGTCCACGTTCTAAGTAACTTCAAGATCTCCAGAGCTAAAAACACACCTGCACAAATACAATTTGAACCTACTTGTTTTGTGTTGCATTCCAACGTTGGGGTTCCTTTAAAGGTTGAAAACCTTTGAACTTATACTCGTAGAAAACAATAACAGCGTAGCTCTTTAATGATAAACCTAGAGTATGTTTTTAATGTTATTGGTTTTATTTTATAAAATTATAATTTTTTTAAAATTAAATCTAATACAATTTATTTGTTTTTTTTCAAATAATAATTATGGAAGTTATTAAAAGTAATTATAGATAGAACCTAGTAAATCATTTATATATTACATATATTATAAATATTTAATTTAATATACTTACGAGAATTCAAACGCTCGCCCTGATATGTAAAGTCCATTAACGTATTAGGCGTTAATGGTAACGTCCATTATTAGCTCACACTACTACTGAACTATACTTAGCACCGGTACATACACGCGTTTTTTTGCAGCGCGGTGCCCCAGCGTTACCGCAATTGCGGTCCGTGGCGCCAGTACACACACGCGTTTTTTTGCTTTGTACCGCGCGGCAGAAAAAAACGTGTGTGTACCGGCGCCACGGACCGCAATTGAGGTAACGCTGCGGCACCGTGCGGCAGAAAAACGCGTGTGTGTACCGGCGCTTAGTGTGAGCTCTGGCGGCCCTAATTTTTTCGAGAAAAAAAAAGTTGCTTTGATTTTAAAAAATTTTATATCTTTGCGTTTCAGATGATCTGTCTGTCTGTAACCACCAACGCATTTGGTACCTAGGCTGGGTCTTGGGTCGAGATGGTCCCATTTAAAAATGAACAAAATCCACCAAATACAAGCCAAATAAATGGGTGGGGGTAGATTTCAAAAATTAGAGTTTTAGTGAAAATACGGCGTGTGTGATATCAAACGAAAGGTAATTGAGTCTGGAGTTAAATAAAATATATTTTGGTTTTTAGTTATAACAGCTAACACGTACCCTATAACTATAGTACCTAGTGTGAGCTTAGGTGCCCATATGTTGGCAGAGTATTTAATATGAGCTCGTTAAATTTTAGACAATGTGTTGTAAATTAAGGTCAACAGTTTTTAGACTTAAAGGTTTTTTGCTAAATATCAGGGATGCGTTTAAAAAAAAAGGCAAGGGTAACGCGCTATTGATGGCGTCATTGAAAAGGCCAAATTACCCTAGGTAAATATATATATATATATATATATATATATATATATTTTAACTTTAATTTATAGTTTGAGAATTTGTACTTTGTTTATCGAGTGAGAAACACAACATAAAACGAAAAAGCAATACAGTCAGGTTTGAAATAGGCTGTTTTTAGCTCCAGGTTGCCTATTTGTGACAATATTGTGTGAGACGTCAAAATTTTCATCAAAAATCGTACAATACGAATTTCTATGGTGGAGATCTATCATATGGTGCAGAACCACTCTGCACCCCCTCTAAGAGGGTTAGGGTCGCGTTTTTTCAAAATTGTTCGGTATTTTGGAACATAATTTAACCTTCAACCCCCAATGATTTACAGAATTCGAGTTTTAATATTATGTATCGATCAGTGGCGGATCCAGGGGGGGGGGGGGAGAGTGTCAAAATTAGGGGTAGTTTTTAAAGTAAAGTATTTTTTTTAATTAACCAATTTTTTCTCAAAAACTGTGAGTTTTTCAAAAAAGTTGTGGATACCAATATTGTAGAGAGCGAAACTGCCCTAAAAAAAAATATATAAACTGGCCTCCTAGTTTAAATTTGTACCTCTCAAGGACTCTGATAATTAGTTTCGCAGCACCCATTATTATCAGTTATCTGTGCTTTTAAACTGAATTAAGAATACCCGTGCGTTTTGTTATGAACTACGAGGTTATTAAACAAAAGGACTAGCCTTATTGCAAATACTATATCAATTTAGAGGAATTATTTCGTAGGTATAGGAAGAAGGGTAAAGCTTTAAAAAAATTAAGTGGATGGCTTAATAATTTAATGGACTTAATTCTACATATTATATTTCTTAAGAAAAAAGTACTTACCAATAACTTTGGAGTAAAAGGTTAATAAAGGGAAAAATGGTCAAAATTTCCAAGAAAACGCCGTCATTTTGAGAATGTTTAGGAAAAAGTGTCGAAGATCATATAATGAATATTGGGATCCCAATAGCTATTGATTGCATCTAGTCTTAGTTCTATGTTTATAAAATCCATTTTATTTTAATTCTTATTAGTAAACTTGGCATAATGTTTAGATGTAGCGTAGTATCAACAAGATTATTCAATTAGAGCGCATTCAGCAGTAACAATTTATCTACCTACCTCAAATCCAAGTTAGGCTCGATTTTCCACTGTAGTTTTAAGCACAGTAAAATAGGAATAAGAGGTTTTAACAAGCTAAAAGTAAAAAATAAAAATAAATCAGTCGGGTTTAGGGTTGACAGATAATAATTTAAATGAAGTTTGCATGATATGTAATAATTAATTTTAAATTTTGTTACGTTAATCACTCATGTTATTTGAGAGTAACATAAAACAAGTGGTATTACTTGATACTAATCTATAACCATTATTTTACACAAGAAAGGCGATAGAGCAGACTTAAAAAGCTATCGACCTATAACACTCCTCAATATAATTTATAAGCTTTTCACGAAAATATGAACAGATAGACTAACAACAATATTTGAAGGATATCAATCAAAGGAACAAGAAGGCTTTAGAAAAGGTTTTAGTACAGTTGACCACTTATTAGCCATGAAAATCCTAATAGAACGAGCCAACGAATATAACATTTTACTATATATTGCGTTTATAGACTTCGAAAAAGCTTTCGATAGCATTGAGAAGTGGGCAGTAAAAGCATCTTTAATTAATAGCCAAATAGATCACAGATATACAGACTTAATAGACAATAAATATAGCGAAGCAAGAACATCAATCAAAATCCACGAAAAACCAAGCTAATCCTCATAAGAAGAGGTGTCAGCAGGGTGACACAATGTCCCCTAAATTATTTAACCAGGCGCTAGAAGATGTTTTTAAAAGCTTAGATTGGGAAGAAATAGGCATCAAAGTAAACGGACCATTCGTGAACCACCTAAGATATGCTGATGATATCGCCTTAATAACAGACAAGAAAGAAGAACTGATAAAAATGCTGGAAGAACTGGATATAGTAGCTAAAAATATAGGCTTAAGTATGAACTACATTAAAACTAAAATTATAACAAACACAGATGAAGATATTACGATCAGAATAAACCAAAAGAAAATAGAACAAGGAGAGGAATCTATATACCTGGGACAAATTATTAAACTAAAAAAGAAAACCAAACAGCCGAAATTAAGAGACGACTAAGATTGACCTGGGCAGCATTCGGTAAATTAAGCTACATATTAAGAAATAATAAATATCCTCAGTATCTCAAAACGAAAGTGTATAACCAATGTATCCTTTCTGTACTTACGGATCCCAGATCTGGACATGTACAAAATCAAAAATGGATAAGGTAACAAAAGCCCAAAGATCAACGGAAAGACAAATGTTACATGTAAAGCTAACAGAGAGAAAAAGGAATTAATGGATAAGAAATAAAATAAAAGTACGGGATGTCAGAGGAGAAGTAGCAAAATTAAAATGCAAATTTGCCGGTCATAATATCAGACAGAAAGACAACCGATGGAACAAATGTATTGTAAACTGGAGACCTTGGGAAAATAAAAGAAGTAGGGGAAGATAGAAGAACACGGCGACAGACAGAGAAGAGTGGAAGATATTGGGAGAGACCTATGTTCAAAGATGGATTGAAGAAGGCTAAATAGATAGAGACAGAATAGATAGATTACTTGATACCAAAAATTAACAATCTGAAACATAACCTGGTTGTGTACAGTGTTACGTTACTCAAACATGTTGTTTAAGATTACCATGAAATCGTCGCCTTAATGCACAACTATTCTATGTACAGTTTTTCCATTTTTCGTTTTTTGCGAAAACGTAAAGCTCCAAGCGCACTTGGATTTCTAAATGATGAAACGTTCCCACCATCCGCCCGACCAATTTAAGCGATGATATCTCGACTCATGCTGAGTCAAACTAAAAAAATGTAAAAACTTAATTTTGTGGCTTATAGTTCTGCATTAAGGCGACAACATATTCATGAAAAATAATATTGAACGAGCTGACTAGATTATAGTCAAAATCTATTAGGTAATGATAAAGACAGTTTTTTGACAGGTAAAAATTTTAAAAAAATACTAACCATCAATATGCGGTTTTTGGTACACATTTTTCTTAATAATTTGTATAAAAACTAAAAACTTCGTAGGAGATTTTATTTCTGAGATATTTACAAGAAACTGTTTTCAAGGCTAAGATGGCATGCAGTTTACTCGAAGTGTGCTACTGGGCTAGCAAGGAAGGTATCAGATCCGTCTCGTGGATCCATTTATTTAAATCACAGATTGATTACAAATTGTTTACAATGGACAACTAGAGAGAACATGAGAATATTTCAAGTTTCATTCGTAGATTTTAAAAATCAATTTTACTTACTCCAGTGAGCAACGCCAAATTGAGGAATGTAAATTTGCCAGCCGTGAAATATACCGGTCTCTTTACACGCTCCATAAATATTGTAACCATTTTTTGCACCTCAAGGTCGGTGCTGTACCATTTGGAATTATAGCAAGCTGTTCCTAACTGTTCGCTCTAAAATAAAAATAAAATATTGAAACCAAACTACACCACATACTAAGACAAAATACAATATTTTTTTAAAATAATTTCAGGAGCAAGTGCATATTAACCCTAAACAATCTAAGGAAATAAACTTCTGTGTAATAACCTGTATACGGAATAAAAACCATAAGCGATTGACCGTTCATTGATAATGTTTATACAGGAAACAAAACACATCTCGATATCCTATCAATGGCAAACAGTTCTAAATAAGAGCATCTCCAAAAAAGTTTAGCAGTTAGTTGTATGCCGAGGACGTAACGTCCCACAAGTAAAAGTTAACAGTGAAGACAAGTACATTAGTAATTATAAGTATTGTTAATAAAAACTTAAACCTAACTTAAACTGTGTTACGTCACGTTAAAACCCCCTCGTGGCAATATTTATAAATCGAAAATAAAAATTTTTGGAATCTCTTAAGATTTTCAATATTGTAATTGTTTAGAACCCAATTTGACATATCTTTGGCGAAATCCGAAAAGTGTGTAACTCCAGTTTGACAAAATTTAGAGGAGAGACCAAGTAATGGCTTTCGTTTTTAGTTAATACCTAGATGAAACCATAATCTAAAATTCGTCCTAATATGGAGTTACACATTTTTCGGGTTTCGCTGGTTATCACTTCCCTTTAACACAAAATAATTTATTAACTATAAAAAAGGATCAATAATCTTTCAGTAGTGTTAAAAAACGAATTATTAACACATTTTCACTTGTCATAGCCGCCATATAAATGTTTTCCATAAAATCGCGTATCATTTATAAGAATCCGACGAGTTACGAGAGATCACCTTGGGTAACCTGTGAAGTAACTTTGTAGTTGTGGAAAAAAATGATTCATCACGGCCGCTTTATTGGATTTTAGTAAAAAGTATAGCTAATGTCAGTGGCGCACCCAGGAATGTGTCTTGGGGGGGGGCCCGAGACCTCTCGGGGCTGACAGCTAAAACGGGCGCCTCGCAAAAATCGGGCAACCAAAAAAAAAAGGTAATTGTGTATTGGGGAGGAGCGGTCCGACAGCTCAAAAGGATGCCCCTCAAAAATCTTGCGCCAAAAAAAAAAAAAAAAGGTCTTCTTTTCGCGGGACGCGACGAACTACGCCGTTGCTTGGGGGGGGGGGGCCGAGTCCTCATTATGTCAAAGTTGAAGCTATTTTTTCTGTTTTATCATAAAATATGTAGAAAATATTTAAAAAATCTAAGGCTTGGGGGGGGGGGGGGGCGGGCCCCGGGTGCGCCTTGCTAATGTTATCCACTAAGATACCAAATTAGGTAAGAAAATGGATATTGGAAGGCGAAAGGAATGACAGGGGCACAGTCTTAATGAATTATCTAGAGGAAAAACACCTTTATGCTATGAATTCGTTCCAGTGGATATGGCTTACCCTAATGGAATAACGAAAGACGAAATTGATTACATACTGACTACGGATAAAAACATCGTTAGAGATGTTTTACAACAGGCAGTTACAGGATGGTCGGACCAAAAATCTGCATTGATAGCAATTTCAAAATGAAAAGAAAAATTAATAATAACAATGAACAACTTGATGAATAAACTTACACAAAATAAAGCTCTATACAAAAAAGACTACAGAAACTTAAGATGCGAAACAAGAGACAAGAGATATGACCAACGTAGGAAAAGATACTGCAAAAAGATATAAGAAAAAAAAACTGATAGAAAAAAGGTAAAACCTTGAGAAAGAAGGAAAAAGAACATCGAGAGAATTACAGAAATAAGTAAAACTATCAGAAAAATTATAAAAGAAAATAAAAGAAAGAGCCAAGAAATAAAAGTTGAGAAAATTATAGAAAATGACAGAAATGTGAAATGTCTAAGGCTCTCACAAATCATTAGTGAACAGCAGGTTACTTTAAATGTACAAGAGTCTATTGATCGATGCTTAAGTATTAACAAGCGAAACTTTTACAGAAAATTGGACCTTGGAGAGTTTTGGCAAAACAGAGGATAACTTAGAGGAAAACTCCAACGATGAAATGAGAGTGAAGAAACTCCTAGACAAAAACCTTCCAACGCTAAAATTTGAAAAGTAATTGAAACCATACCGCTCGCTTTTTCAAAGGATGAGGCCACAACAAATAACGACTTGTCTCTTATCTTTGAAATACGAAAAAATTTGAGTCCAACTGCGCAAAAAAATTTATTGTCAACATTTAATAACTAATTATTTTTCAAGTTTTTAAGTATGTATACATTTATTTTAAGTTAGTTTTAGTATTTTTAACTGTTTTAATGCAATAAAATTTTTTATTGAAATATATGATTTTTTTCTTTTACACGAACTCTCCATAACTCAAACTGTTTTGGTTGCCCCTTTAAGTTCGAGATATAGAGATTCGACTGTTTTTAGATTACAATAAAATCTCACATTTTCTTCAAAAAATCATTTAAAATTTTTAATTAAAATGGGCTGCAAAACCATTAGTACTAATTACCTTGTAAGCAAACGTTTTGTTAATTCTTTCGGCAATATAATTTTTTTCTAATCTGTTAATATGGTAACTGAATTCTTACCAAACAGCCAAATTGATTTCCAGATACACAGTACATTGATGTTTCAACCATGACCGCTACAAGGAAACTTATGGGTCCACTTGCTTCTTCCTTAGAAATCTAAAAGATATTTTTTTATGAGCCCAAACAAACCGGATATTTTTTTTTCATTATAACTTTTGAAATATACCATCGATTTTAATGGGACCAACTGCACTTGGCAGACGATTAATCAGAGTTTTGACTAAATATACATTTTTGTCCGCCGTCTCAATATCCAAGATGGCGGACGAAATTAAATTGTACCCTTCAAAGATGCTCGTTTATTCTTGTGTTACGAAGACGTCTTGATTATTTTATTCAATCGGTAAAAAAGCTTTATTTTTGCCACGCACAACGAGGTATGAATCAGCAAAATCGGTTCGGTGGTTCTAAAAAAACGTATTCTTGTTTTAACCATTGTTTTAAATATTATACGATTGCTTTGTCAATCATGTCTCGTTTCTTTACTTATAAACTGATTACCAAAACCGATTTCGATGAAATAAAAAACATCCTGGTAAGAATTGATTGCTTTTTAAAAGATAGTACCCGCCCCTCCAGCATTCCCAGAGGGGGAGCTGTGAACTTCATAATATCTTCATATTGTATTGTCATCGGAACTCTAAGTGTGTACCAATTTTAAAGTTGATCCGATGCCATGGCTGAAAGTTGGTTAAAACTGAGTTAAAATTGAGTGTCGCGCTAGACCTCTCATATAACCCATTGTGCGCCGTCCGAGGTTTTCTGTAAAGTGTGGATGTTTTGAACAATAAGGTTTACCTAAAATTAACTCCAACCCTTTTTGCAAGCTTTTATTTAACTTCACCTGTGCATGTATGTAACCAAATCTTGCAACTCATTTTTGAAGAACTTCCAAACATCCGATTGACTTCAAATTTCGCATAGCGTCTTAGTTCCGGTGACAATACAATAATATGATTTCATCGGGTACCTACCTCCCCCCTAACGTGGGGGGTGGAGAGGGGGTAAATCTTTAGTTTGTCCGATTTCAACCAAAATTGGTATCTGGGGGTTTTTGAGGATGAGAATTACGAATTTCTGATCAGATTACAAAAACTCAATATGGCGGATTCAAAATGGAGGATTTAATGTCAAGATTTTCTGAGTACTTTCAACTGACTTCTACGTATCCGATTCACTTCAAATTTTGCATACCGTTATAGTTCCAATGACAATCCAATAATGTGGTATCACTGACTGCCTACCTCACCCCCTAACCTGGAGGGCGGAGAGGGGGTAAAATTTTAGTTTGTTGGATTTCCACCAAAATTGGTATCTAGGGGTTTTTGAGGATGAGGATTACGAATTTTTTATCAGATTACAAAAGTTCAATATGGCGGATTCAAAATGGACGATTTAATGTCAAGTTTTTCTGATTACTTTCCACTGACTTCCACGTATCCGATTAATTTCAAATTTCACATACCATTATAGTTCCGATGAGAATCCAATAATGTGGTATCACCGGGTATCACTGACTGCCTACCTCCCCCCTAACGTGAAGGGCGAAGAGGGGGTAAAATTTTACTTTGTCGGATTTTCACCAAAATTGATATCTGGGGGTTTTTGAGGATGAGGATTACGAATTTTTGATCAGATTACAAAAATTCAATATGGTGGATTCAAAATGGACGATTTAATAACGAGTTTTTCTGATTACTTTCAACTGGATTCCACGTAGGTATCTGATTGATTTCAAAATTCACATGCTCCCACTAAAAAGTGGGGGGGGGGCGGAAAAGAGGTAAGACTTTAGTTTGTTTGATCTCGACCAAAATTAGAAATGCATAGACTTAGACAAATTTAAAAATTAAAACATAAATTAAAAAAAAAAACTTTTTGAAAACAAGCTTTTATAAAATGGACTAAAAAGCATAAAATAATTTTTTGAGTGTTCTGATATCATAATAATAAAAGCGATGGGCGTATTAAAGGAAATTTACCCGTTTTTGTTTTAGCCTTGTTAACTCGAAGTTTAGTGAAAATCCAAATTCATTATATTATAGCAGAGAAATGTAAGGGTAGACAATTTAACCCAACCCAACCCTACTCAAGCTATCCTTACATTTTTCTGATATGGATGGACATTACAGATTACAAAAATTCAATATGGTGGATTCAAAATGGACGATTTAATAACGAGTTTTTCTGATTACTTTCAACTGACTTCCACGTAGGTATCTGATTGATTTTAAAATTCACATGCTCCCACTAAAAAGTGTGGGGGGGGGGGCGTAGAAGAGGTAAGACTTTAGTTTGTTCGATCTCGACCAAAATTAGAAATGCATAGACTTAGACAAATTTAAAAACTAAAAAATAAATTAAAAAAAAAACTTTTTGAAAACAAGCTTTTATAAAATGGACTAAAAAGCATAAAATAATTTTTTGAGTGTTCTGATATTATAAAAATAAAAACGATGGGCGTATTAAAGGAAATTTACCTGTTTTTGTTTTAGCCTTGTTAACTCGAAGTTTAGTGAAAATCCAAATTCATTATATTATAGCAGAGAAATGTAAGGGTAGACAATTTAACCCAACCCAACCCTACTCAAGCTCTCCTTACATTTTTCTGATATGGATGGACATTATTACGCCTGCTTCATATTAGGCAGATCATCCGCGACCGGCAGTGTGTCGATTTATTTTGTCACATTGAAAAAGAAGAGTCGGCCCATCATCAGTTGTAGACGATCCACCAAATGCGCATGGAAAGGCATTTACCTAATATTAAATACGCCCATCGCTTTTATTATTATGATATCAGAACACTCAAAAAATTATTTTATGCTTTTTAGTCCATTTTATAAAAGCTTGTTTTCAAAAAGTTTTTTTTTCTAAATTTATTTCCTTACTTACAAACAAACATTCAACCGCAGCATTAGCAAGTAGTCCAAGACTACTGGCCACCTGCACAAATGCAATATAAGTACAAAACTCTTCAATAAGTTGTGACAGTCTAAAAATAACAGATAGGTATAATGAGATTAATAGTTAAATTAATAAGAGTTATATTAATAAAATACAGTAAGATTACGTGGGTTGAAACCAATTCAATGAGTTATGGGCTTGTTTATTACCCAACTGCAGCACGGCGAAAAGAAGGGTAATGTTTTTCGATTGTTGTATGTATGTAAGTAAATATGTTTGTGTCACGCTAGAGGCTAAACGGCTGAACCGATTTTGACAAAAAAGGTGTCGTTGAATTGCTACTAGTCCCAAAGGTGCTATAGGCTATATTTTTTAAACAGGAATCAACATGACGTTCTTTAAGGCATACAAATTATCTAAATTTCAGGCGATTTTATTGAAATGCCTTTGATTACCCCTGTCATTCCCCCACCCTATTTAAAAACCACATTCGCATAATTTTATCATATATAGAGCGATTTCAAAAATTCTTTCTGCATACGCTTTCAATGTTTTTTTCCTACACCATTTTACTAGTACCACCCCCCCCCCCCCGAACCGAACCGAATCAAACAGATCCTCCCCCAGCCTCATCACTCCTCCACCCCTTATATAGCTATAACTTTTACAAATATAAAGCGATTTCAAAAGTTCTTTCTGCATGACGCTTAAAGACTTTTTTCCAACATCATTTTACTAGTTCTCTCCTTCCTCTCTCCTCCCCCACCTTCATTCAATGAAGGTAACACTAAATAAAATCTATATGTTTGTGGCGGATTCATTTTACAAACACAACTTTTTCTGGGTATTACGCCACTAGTAAGGAAAAATTACTTTAAAAAATTATAAAAAAAAAAAAAAAAAAAAAAAAAAAACCACTGCGTTTCTCCTATAAAAATAAAAATCACTAATTTGTCAGTGGCTTTCTATAAAAATAAATAGTTGCCTAGTAAAACCTAAACCACTTATCTTTTAATTGAATTTGAATATGCTACGTTTCGATTGTCAATCTACAATCGTTTTCAAGCTTTTTATTTATATTTTGTCTCAAAATCTTAAATGTTTCTTGTTCATATATATAATATATTTGTATTGTTGTCGACATATTTGAATGTATTAATAATACATCCAAATATGTCAACATACAGGGACTCTACCCGCTATCAAACACGTGAGCGTCAGTCAACGGAATTTTTAAGCCAAATAATATTAACAAACGTGAAATTTAGTACCCGTGAATTTAAAAAATCAAACAAGTTTCGTGGCTAAACGGGTAAAAAGGAGTTTTTCTTTCTCTCATATTTTTCCGTGGGTAGCTTAAAAGCTTAACCTCACGGGGAAGTGTTTAATTTTGTCTAAAATGGTAGCAAATACATGAATCGTAAATTCTTGCAAAATTTATTTGCGGGTCAACTTTTTTTGTTTTTTTACAAGTATTACGAAATTTTACAAAAATTCACATTTTACCTGCCTTTAATGAAAAAGTCCGTCATTTTAAAATTTTTAGGTTTGAGTTAAATATCATATTCAGCGACCTAAAACACCTCAAAGTTTCAAATTTCATACGTATCGATTCAAAAATGGAAAACCGCCATTTTGGATCTACGATTTTAATTTTATTTTTAAGTTTGAATCAAATCGATTTATAAATAAGAAGGTAATCATTTTAAAACACCTCAATGTTCCATTTCATACATATTGGTTCGTAAATAAAAAAGTCCGCATTTTGAGTGTTCTTTTGTCTTTGCTAGTTTATACTGCTAGTCAAAATAAAAAGCACGTATTCAACAAAATCGCTATTTTGAGAACATGGAGAGTAAAGTTTTGGATGCAAATAAAACAGATTTTCCGGAATAAAATCTTATGTTGCACAAATTTACATACTAAAAAAAGCAACTGAATAAAACAAATTAATTGTTAATGAAGCAATAAATATCTGTTGTATAACATAAAAAGCAAAAATATATTTGCAATACTAAGAAAGAAACACGTATACTTACATTTCCATAAGTTTAGTCGAGCAATAGACAGAGAAAAATATACATTCATCGTAAATAAAGTGATAAAGAATTTAATTGCTTAAAATTGACAGTACTAGGATCACTCTAGGTACTCTTTTAAACAAACATATATTGTTCTGCTGGCTTTGGCAGAATTTAAATTGCTCTATATTTACCATGTCAGTACCAACCTTGGTAACATTTTAATTTAAACGAAATAGAATTCCGTATTGACTGATCTTTAGTATTATCACTAGTATTATTTGTATCACTGCAAGCACTGGAG
Source organism: Aspidapion aeneum (assembly GCA_963576565.1). Lineage (NCBI taxonomy): Eukaryota > Metazoa > Arthropoda > Insecta > Coleoptera > Brentidae > Aspidapion > Aspidapion aeneum. The sequence continues at coordinate 115,691,777 of OY755040.1, forward strand.
TTTGAATAATCGTCATTTTGTTTACACTTGTTTAGTGCTAAACTCACTAAACGTCTTGCGTGATCGATTCATTGCAAAAACGCAAATGCGTTCGATGCATCCCGAAAACAATCGGGTCGTGAGGAAAAAATCGCGAAAATGTACTTACAGTGCTAAGAAAGAGCCACGTAAAATTGCCACTGCTAAGAAACAACCGCGCATATGCTTTACTTTTACGTGGTTTATTCTTAGTACTGTGTAAATACGTGGTTTATACTTCGTATTACTGGTTAGTGTAGTGCAAATACGTGAACACTTAACCACAAATTTACGACTAAATAATAAATATACGCGTATTATTCTTAACAAACATGTTTAGAAAGCTGATATAAGTCATAGGAACACAATATCTCGTTTTTGCAAAAAATGTCGAATACGTGGTTTTTCCTTATGACGGCAGTATAAAATAGCCACACTGTGGGATACAAGTAATAAATTCGTACTTACACCAATATATCATTATGAAACTTTATACACTTAACAAAATATTCTTTTGTCCTCTCCTTTGTTATTGCAGGATCTATATTATTCAGATCTTTAATCAGGACTTCTAATAAGGCACACCCAACTGTTACTAATTTGTAAGTGGTTACGTCAATAGAAACAGAAAACTGAGTTATAAATGGTAAAATGGCTACTTGCAAAAAATAGCGTGGCCAGAATCCTGCACCAAATGGTAAATATCCAGGAAGGAAAAGTGTGCGCCTTTTAGCTAAAATAAACCATGTCTAATTGGTACAGTCTTGCCGATATTACGTGTGGCCTTATTGGGCTTCCGGGCCTTATTTGGCTCACCCTTCTTAAGGGAAAATCCTGTACCTTTTTATATAAATTATTTAATACTCTTTTTTTGATTTAATTTATTTTAAATTATTGACTTACGTAGTACCTAAAATAAATAAATAATTGACTTACGTAGTACTGTAGTTAGAAGATAAGTTATTAGTGCAAATAGAACATCTACTCTAAAAAACGTCGTGACCATAATGCATTCCTTAAAAGTCTTCTTTACGATAGAATCATGCCTCTGCAAACTATCATATTCGCGTGAAATATTAACCATTTGCTTTTCCAACTTATAATACACTTTTCGCTTGTGATAAAATAAACCTAATTTTATTATGAACTGCACTGTTATGCCGGAAAATGCTGCACTCTGAAACAGTTCTGCTAGTTTTATGTCTTCCAAAAACATCCCACCGCCTATTTGAAGAACAAAGAGCACTGGGCATATAAATGTTATAAACGTTAGAATCGTTTGAGTTAGCTTGGTTTTTTCCGAGTCAAACGAATATCGCCCAAAAATATTGAGTGCTTTTAGTACTGTTCTTTCAGTAGAAAATAGATCAAGAAGAATTAATTTCTCCTAAAAAAAAATAAAACAAATAAAATAACAAACGTAAATCTTTACCCGTGAATTTAAAAATCAAAGAAGTTTTCGTGGGTAATTGGGTAAAACGCAGACGCAGACCACTTTGTAGTATCACTGACGCTGACGTCTTGATAGGAATTCATCTGTCCCAGAAGGTGAGTAAAAACGATAACACTGGTCGGCATGAAAATCGGCCCTGACACCATTCTTGCCGATTCTTATGTAAAATGACCTCCTGAATCCAAATATGAACTCCGTTTTTCCCCATCACCCCCCATTTTTGGGGGATACCCCCTACCTATTTTTACTACCTTTCGATAGTTTGGTGGGACGGAAAGGATTTTTTTGGGCCTCAACATCATTATTTCTGAGAGACTGGAGAGTTTGGTGTTCTCAAACATTAATATTTATAGCAAGGTTTGCATAAATAGTAAATGGACATTGTCGATTTTACCATTTTATATGCATTTTCTAATTATTTTTATAAAATTTTAGCTGCCAGCAGCTTAAAGGTAAAGGTGCTAAACGTTATAGCAAAGTATAAAGCAACATATTAGTATATAAAAGTATATATACAGAAACCACTGGCGTATACAAAAAATCGCCTTGGAGGGGCTTGGAAGTTTTTTCCACTTTTATTTATTAACATATTAAAAAGTAGGAAAATAAATAGTTTTAACATAATCTATTTTTAGATTCTTGTGGGGGGCTTTCGCCCTCAAGCCCCCCTCCCCCCTTGTATACGCTCGTGCAGAAACTATAATAAAAAAAATCAAATATTGTTGCTTTATTTGTAAATGGGACAGCCGAGCGCGGGACAAACATTACATTGTACGGAACTGGCCTATGCGAGAAAGATTTACTCCCGGTCAGAAAAATGTCGCCAACGATCCTTATTAGTCCCGCAAGATAATATTTACTTGCCGCCTTTGCACATCAAACTTGAATTGATCAAACGTTTGTAAAAGCACTGGACAAAACAGGCGACGCATTCATATTTTTGAAAACTGAATTTTCTCGTCTTAGTGAGGCTAAAATCAAGGAAGGTGTTTTTGTGGGGCCCCAGATTAGACAACTTTTTCAAGATTCGACGTTTATTGAACACGTAAATCAAAAAGAAAAACGAGCTTGGTTTGCATTCCAAAACGTGTGTAAGAACTTTTTGGGTAACCATAAAAGTGATGATTATGTCGGTCAGGTCGAGGAATTTCTCTTAGCTTACAAGGCCATGGGATGTAACATGTCCCTTAAAGTGCACTTCCTTCACTCGCATCTGGACTTCTTTCCTGAAAATTTAGGAGCAGTCTCGAATAAATACGGGGAACGGTTTCATCGATCGATTCATTTGTCAGTCATCGCTAAGTTGCAAAAGAGGTTTTCAGGGAAGTGAAATGCAAGCCTGTTGGCGGAGTACTGCTGGTTTTTGAAACGAGAGGGTTGTACCTCAGGGAATAAAAGGAAAGCAAGCACCAAGTGAAGGTACGAAAGTTCTTGTTTATCAGTGGCGCACCCAGGAATATATCTTGGGGGAGGCGACGCCTCTATAGCCTCATGATGTCGAATTTAAAACTATTGTTTGTGTTTTTTTATGAAATATGTGGAATATATGTAAAAAAATCTTAGGCTTGGGGGGGCGGGCCCCAATTGTTTGAAAACTAAAATAACTCTCTTTATACTTAGAAATTTAAATTTATGTCGATAATATTATAATTATTATCGAAAAATGACAAAAATAGGTAAAAGGGCTGCTCCCTCAAAAACGAGGGGTGGTAGAAGAAAACGCAAGCTATATTTGGATTCAGGGAGTCGTCGTTTTTTTGCAGACCAGTGTAATCAGCGTTGATCTGACGTGAAAGACAATGTGCTGTCGAAGGTTCCGAATGGATTATTTTTCTTTTTAATCGATCTTTTTATGGATCGGTATATAGCAGTTTATTACTTGTCTGCTCTTAGTGCAGGCGCTGTAGGTGGTTATGTATGCAAAATATGACGACCGCAGTTTGACAATGGGTTCTAGCTCACTATAGGTCACAGATTAACAGTCTGGATGTTGCTCAGCCAGATTTTGGTTCAATTTTCTTTTATTTCCCCTTCTTGTATAGTCGTGTTCAAATTTCTGAAAATTTAACTAAGTTGACGCCTTAAAGCCACATTGGCAGAGAAATTAATTAAGAATGTGTAAAATCCAACCTTAAAATAAAATTATATTAGTTTGTTAAATTTTAGGTGCAAAAACCCCCTAGACCCCCCAAAACCTGAGATTTTGAGGTTTCCTTTAAATTTTCTTAAAAACTAAGCTTCTAAGGGAAAAATATGTAATTACCTTTATTATAGACAATAAAATTTACTTTACAATGTATTAGTCAGTGAGGTATAACCAGTGACGAACTCTTCAGCGGCGTCCGTTTATTGAGGTGATGTGAAAAAATGAATGAATGAATGAAGAGAAACATGTTGATTACATGATTTACCCGATGTTCTTGAAAAGTAAGCTCTTTAACAAAAATTGTGTCCCATAGTTGGTTATAGGCAATGAAATTTCCTTTAAGACGATGTATAACAATTTAAGATTATTTTTATTTATAACAATGTAGGCTCGTTCGTAAATTACATCAATTTTGAATAATCACTAAGCTTACCAATTTTTTATAATGTTTGTCCAATTTTCTCAAAAACTAATCCTTTTAGGAAAAATGTATTTTACACTTTATTGTAGAAAATTAAATTCGCTTTTCAATAATCTATAAGTTAGTGCGGTCAGGCTAATACTAAACTATATAGCGGTGTCCGTTTATTAAGAAGATGTAATTTTTTTTAAAAACCACATGTTTGTCACAAGTTTTACAGGCGTCCGTAAATAAAATCAATTTTTATTAAATTACCAAACAAATTAATTTTGTTACAGGTTTTATCCAGAAACTAAGCTCAACTGAAAAAAATTCGCACACCTTGAAGTAGGAATAATTGACTAAGACAGATATTATAAAATCTTTATCAAAAAGTTAACGGTAAAATAATTAATTGACTTATACTCTGCCTTATAAATACCATAATTATTTTGTACAATGTTTTGTTGTTTTTTAGAACATCGATGTTTTACTATTTTTTCGTTTTTGACTAAATACTCCAAAAATGATTCCTTAAAGTAGTGTGGACTGCTGCTCACCCATCCCTGGATCCATCACTGTACACATAATGAATTGCCGTGGTCCTTCCAGTTATTTTGGAAATAATTCAATGTGTTAATTAATATTTTACTTTTAACGTTAAAAATGTTTAGATGACGTGAAAAATGGAAATTTAATTTCTCAAGCCATGAGATTTAGTTACAGTTTATTAAAAACAAATTATTACTCCAATTGATCTCACCGTCATATTCCGATATCGCACAAGCTTTTTTAAAGTTCTCACAATAAAATAAAATGGTCAACTACAAAAGAAACTCCTACACTTTTGTTCTCCAAGCAAAAGGGCGTTACTGGCTATGGTTTTAAAAATTCATTTGGGAATACTGCATATGTGTCGAAAACGCAAAAAAAAAATGAGCTTGTTGCATTTTTCTTTTGTAATTATTTTATTTTGTACATTCAATAAACGTATTTCAAACACAAATACTTGGGACTTTTTGTAATAAGGGCACTAGTAGAAAATTTTAATTATTCAAATTCCTGGTTCGGGAAGTGAAGCATTTAACACCTAATAGTTTAATGGCCTATGGTAATAGAACACACAATTTTAAAATGAGCATGAAGTTAGCAAAGCACCCATTGCAAATCGAATCGCGATTAGGTGGATAATTTGCCGTTAATTAGTCGTGAATTAATTGTGGAAAAATTACTTTTGTCGCTCTTATTTTTGACCTATCGTAACCGAATATGGTGGATAACTTGCCGCTAATTAGTCGTTAATTAGTTGTGGAAAAATTAATTTTGTCGCTCTTATTTTTGACCGTCTTTTTGGGTTTATTCATATAAAGTTAGAGAGGCACCCAAAAAACACTCAAAAATAAACGCGACAAAATTAATTTTTCCACAACTAATTCACGATTAATTAGCGATAGGTTATGTCTAAAGCCATTTTTGACGAGGGTGCCACTTTAACTTCATATGAATTTAGCGAAGCACCCAAAAAACAGTCAAAAATAAGAGCGACAAAATTACTTTTTCCACAACTAATTAACCATGGGCGCACCCAGGGGGGGGGCCGGGGCCCGCCCCCCCCCAGCCTATGATTTTTGTATATATTTTCCACGTATTTCATGAATGAACACAAAAAATAGCATGAAATACGACATTATGAGGCCTCGGGCCCCCCCCAAGTCATATTCCTGGGTGCGTTACTGAATTAACGACTAATTAGCGGCAAATTATCCACCAAATTCGATTTCGATACGTCGTGTCTAAAGCCATTTTCACGAGGGTCCTTCGCTAACTTCATATGAAGTTAGCGAAGCACCCCAAAAACGGTCAAAAATAAGAGCGACAAAATTAATATTTCCACAACTAATTCACGACTAATTAGCGGCAATATATTCACCTAGTCGCGACTCGATTTGCGATGGGTGCTTCGCTAACTTCATGCTCATAATTTTAAATCATCGGGTTTTTGCCTCCAATTTTAGTACGAACGCCGGTGTAACGTCATAAATCCAAAATGGCGACTTTTTTCATGTTTTTCACAAACTTTGGCGTATAGCTTTATAAAAATCAGTTTTATAGAAAAACTGTTGATATGTTTTAAAGAAAATTGAAGAAGAAAATTTTAGACTATCTACACTAAATCGATTGGTTATGGAACACTCAATAAAAAGTCGCCTGGTGTTTGCCTCAAGTTTGAGCAAGAGTGGCGTCATAAATTCAAGATTGCGATTTTTTTTTGAGGTTAAAAAGGTAAAAAGATAGAAAATTAAGAAAAACCCATCAAAATACCTGAATTAACTTGGATAAGGGGCCAAGGATGGTTGATAGTTAACCTGGTTAAGCTAGAATCGTAACTCGACTGGGTTAGGTTAGTATATCAAAAAAACTTACCTGAGCAAATCTGTATTGTTTTTTTTTTATATTAAATTAATCCAGGTCCGATTTGGCTAGGTTAGTTTAATTTGGCATTGTATATTTTGGACAATTTCTCTATTTTATATTTTCGGTCTTTTATAATGTCGACCTTTTGTACCTTCGACCTTTTGTCATATGGTATTCTTGATCTTTTGTAATTTCGACCTTTTTACCATCGACATTAAGTAATTTCTACATTTTTGCTTTTGATCTTCTGTAATTTCGAGTTTTTTTTATTTCCGACTGGAAATTGGTGCTTATGTTAATAAACTGTATAGTTTTTGAAATATGAATTTTCAAAATTTGACCATTTTAGGCTAATGGAATTCCCTACCATAAAATTCGCTAAATGACGCTTTTCCGAATCTTAATTCAGGGGGACTTTTTTTCGCATCTCTATGGTGCCACAACACTGCTACTCGGTGCTTTTCTTGATAAACTGTATAGTTTTTGAAAAATGAATTTTCAAAGTTTGATCATTTGGTCCTATAAAATTCCCTGCCCTAAAATTCACTATATGACGTTTTTTCGAATATTAACTAAATTTGTCGTTTTTTCGCATCTTATCTGTATAGCCCCACCATACTGTAGCTTGGTGCTTTTCTTGATAAACCTTTAAAATATGAATTTTCAAAGTTTGGGCATTTTGGTCTTATAAGATTCCCTCCCTACCCTAAAATTCGCTAAATAACCTTTTTTCGAATCTCAACTCAGGGTGTGGTTTTTTCCCATCACTATGCTGGTGCTTTTATTGATAAACTGTATAGTTTTTTAAATATGAATCTTAAAAATTTGGCTATTTTGGTCTATGACTACTTTTGTTTGCTAGCTTAAATTTGAAACTGCCTAGAACAGCTTTAATTTGTGACTTTAGGAAAAACCTATATTTTTGTTACATAAAATACAGATTTCTGGACAACCAATATAAGATACGTCAAAATTGGTTATTATATATTTTATAGCATGTCAAAATGTATGACACAGCTACATAGCTATATTAACCCGACTAAGAGCAGCACTTATATTGTGATTTTTTTAAAAGTGTAAATTATTGGCACTCCAGTTAATGGCGCCCAAATGGTCCGCACTCAAACGGTTGATGTCCATCCAGTAGGTCCTCAAGCGATCGGCCGTGAGTGCCACGTCGCACGGAGGTCAGCTTATCTAATTTAGACGATCGAAACCTCAATATCGAACTATTTTCTATCATAATCACTAAGTCTTAAAAAAGTGCCCAATTATCTTATTAGTAGACCCCAATGCAGAAAATCGATCAACTAACTCGTTGTCCCTTGTTACGACGACAAGTCATAGGCCGTTTGATAGCCTGCATAATGATCCACACTTCCCGCGCTGAAAGGCGATTTTCAAAAGTGCTCCAAGTTGGTAAACCAGCTATTATGTGGTGATTTCTTCACGTATATTTAAAATATGGGTTAGTATCTTTAATTTTTACTATTAAACCATTTGCAAAGTTTCAATTTGCTTGTTAAAAAATTAGATAAAAGTTGTGTATTGATTTATTATAATTTTTCAAATATGTATTATATATATTGGACTGAAAAAGTCTGGATCGGTACGTATCAATTGTGTTTGTGACTTTATTATTTCAATCATGTATGTATGTATGTATGTTGTATAGGTGCTACATTCAGCTGCCGCTTCTTGCCGCTGTATTAGCTATAATTTATTGTTTCAGCGTTGGCGCATGTGATTGGCCAACGTAATTTATTTAAAATCTGGCACAAAACACCGGTGTCACAGGATAAAAATCAATCCATTTTAAACTATGTATGTGAAAATAGTGAATATAAAGCCTACTAAAGAATATCAGTCCACGGTAAAAAATTGATATATATAGCAAGATTAATAAATTTAGTTAAATTTAAATAAAAAAAGCTATAAGCTAGTTACGTACACACTCTCAAAGTATCAATTTTTCAAGTTTTTGGCTTAACAGGAAAAAATCTATATGTAACATTTTTTTTGGAGACGACTGTACCATCTCCAGAATGCACAGTACCTATATTAAAATCACATTTTTTAAACGCTAGTTGATATTTCCTAACTTTCAGCATCAATTTGTCAAAACTAAAACCATAAAATAATTTCGATCGTTCAGAACCGACATGCTGACCACCGTGCGTCGCAGCGGCGTAGCGTGGGGGGAGCGCGGGGGGTTCGTCGCCCCCCCCCCGCCCCGAGGGTAGTGGCGCCCCATAGGTGGTCGAAGCGCCCTCAGCTTTATTAAATCGGGCCGGTAACGGCCAAACATGAAGACCTTTTTTTTTTTTGGTCGCAAGATTCGTGAGAGGCGCCCTTGTGACTTATCAGCCCGCCCCCTCACACATGATGACCTTTTTTTTTGTTTTTTTTTTTTGGTCGCAAGATTTGTGAGGGGCGCCCTTTTGTCCTTTTTGTTTTTTTTTGTCACAAGATTTTTCATCACTTTTCAGAGGCGCCCTTTTTAGCTGTCGCCCCCCCCCCCCCGCCCTTTCGGGCACGCTACGCCGCTGGTGCGTCGCCTTCAAAAATATATCTACGCAGCAGTTGGCATATGATTCAGCCGTGTTGTTGTCACCACGCAAGAAAATTTTTTAAAGACAGCTATACTTATGTAAGCTACATAGCTTTTAAGCACGTCATTTGAAAGACAACTGATCTGACTTTAAGATGCACCTACTCGTTTAGGCCTCGGATGCTTTAATAATTAATTATTTTCTCTAAATTATATAATATAATGGCCCACTCACTGGCCCAAAAAGTTAGTAGCAGCACTCAAAAAAAATTTTCGCCTGCGCCACAATTTTTTTTGGGTGTGCACCCACAATGTTTCACACCACATTCGGCCACTAGCAGCTATTTTTTTAGAGGAATTATTTCTTAGGTATGGGAGAAATGGTAAAGATTTATAAAAATTACGTAGATGGCTTAATCCTTTAATAAACTTATTACTACATATATTTCTTAAAAAAGAAGTACTTACCTATAACTTACGAGTAAATGAAGGAAAAATGGTCAGAATTTCTAAGATAAGGGCGTCATTTTGATAATGTGGAAAAAGGGGTCGAAGCTTATAATATGAATAATGGGGTCCCAATAGCTATTGATTGCATCTAGATTTGTCTGTCTAAAAGCCATTTTGTTAAAATTCTTGTCACTGAACTTGGTATTATGACCATAATATTTTAGATGTAGCGTGGATTAACTAGATTAGGGACCTATTGCAATAAAGCTAGGCAATAATTGTGCAGGGCACTATTCTGACATTTCCGCATTAGAAGAACAGCTATCTTCTTTCAAAATTAGGCCTTTGTGTTTTATAAGAGCCAAAATTAATAGTGCCGCCACTATTAATGGAAAATAAATAACTGGATTTATAAAATCGACTTTGGTCAATTTTGAAAGATCAACTGTTAGTTTTCAATGTGAATCTGTCAGAATAGTGCCCGGCACAATTAGTGCCTGGCTTTATTGCAAGTCCCCATTATTCAATTAAAGCTCATTGACTACTGAAATCAGCAGTAACAATTTCTACAAACCTACCTGAAATCTAGGTTAGGCGTGATCTTCCACTGTAGTTTTAAGCAGAGTAAAATAGGAATAAGAGGTCTTTAAAAGCTAAAAGTAAAAAACAAAAATAAATTAGTCGGGTTTAGGGTTGACAGATGATAATTTGATAATGAATCCAGTGTGCATCTTAATATGATTTCGTTACATTGCCTAGTTGTAAAAAATACCTCATTGATGTCGATGAAATAAAAGCCGTCTAAAAGTTTTGCATTGCTTTATTTATTGAAAACTGTACCTAAAATCCCAAGTGTTCGCTGACAAAAGATTAATTTGTGTTTTGGCAATAATCCTTAAATAACCGAATAAATCATTGTATTTAGGTAAATTCTTACCCATTAAATAGCCCTTTGATGCATGCATGCAACAAACAGATAATTAAGCAGGCTGGCGGTCTTTGATCTTGGTGTGGTAATAAAATAAATTTACTATAAAATATGAATGCACATTGTTTTTACGAAACAATAAATGTAACGCCAGAAAAAATAAAAACCTTAAAATAGTTTTGTACTGCTCTGGAGGGGATTATGGAAATAATGTGTGTTTTTTTTTGCTTAAGATTAATGTGATGCAAAAAATTCATTAAATTCATCCCTATAGGTGTGTCAACTTAGATAGGATCAGAATTTGTTGTATTTTTTGAACATTATGCCAATAATAATCACTGGACTTAAACACATTTAGCTAAATTTTCTTTCGCTATAGGCCTACATAGAACTATTTATTTGCAGTTAGTAAGTTACGATCTTCGGTTTTAACATTAAACTTAATTTTATTATTATACAATTATATTTAACTTCCAAGTAACAGAGAAATTTGTTTTTCCAGTAAATAATTTGTATAAAAACTAAAAACTTCTTAGGAGCTTGTGTTTCTGAGATATTTACAAAAACTCTTTTGAAATCTGATATGGCGTGCCAGGAAGGAAGGTATCAGGTCTGTCTCATGGATCCATTGATTTAAATCGTAAATAAAAAACTAATTGATTACAAATCGGTTACAATGGACAACGAGATGAAATATATGAAAATTTCAAGTTTCATTCGCAGATTTTAAAAATTAATTTTACTTACTCTAGTGAGCAACGCCAAATTGAGGAATGCAAATTTGCCAGCCGTGAAATATACTGGTCTCTTTACACGCTCCATAAATATTATAACCATTTTTTGCACCTCCAGGTCGGTGCTGTACCATTTGGAATTATAGCAAGCTGTTCCTAACTGTTCGCACTAAAATAAAAATAAAATTATTGGAACCAAACTACACCACATATTTAGACAAGATATATTTTTTTAATATTTATAAATCGAAAATAAAAAATTTTTGGAATAACTTATATCTGAAGTAGGTTTTCTTAATATTTTAATAGAACCCAATTTGACATATTTCACATGTCACGTCCCAAGTTTTACGTCCGCCATATTAAATTTCAAAAAATAATATAGTTTGTGATGCTGATTATTGTAAAAAAGCATCGAGGTAGAATCAAAAAAAAGTTGTGTTAAAAAACAAATTATTGACACATTTTCACTTGTCATAGCCGCCATATATATTTTTTCCATAAAGTCAAGGTCTATAGAGGATATGTTATATGGTAACTTACTGACCAATCAGAGCTAGTTGTTGAGGCGCGGGAAAGACGTCACCCGGAGTGCCCATTTAAATAAAAAGCATTTAATATAGTAGGAAATCTTCAAGTTTCTTGTCTTCCTTTATTGAAATAAATGTAAATATGTTTTGTTATTAATAACAATATTTATAAAATACGTCAACTAAATTTGCATAAACCATATTGAAAAATACTAGAACTTTATTTAGTACCTTTTCTAAATGGTTTTTGCACACAGTCCCTCCAGACCGGAATGGGACAACTGGGCGCGGCCAACTCGGCGCCGCCAACTGGGCGCCGGCGCCGGGCCAACTCGGCACCGGACAAATTATTTTTTCCAAAAAATCTGCAGATAAAAAACAAAAACAACATCTTTAAAAAAATCCTTTACACAATTTTCTCGAAATCTGGTTTTGATAAGTAGAGTTTAATCTATATCAAAGTCGAATGTTGAAATTTGGTAGGTGTAGTGGTCTGGTAACCTGGTAACAATACAATTTACGTTTTTTATTACAAGAATGACGGATCTAAAATGGCGGATTTCTTTATTTTTAAACCGATTTGTCTCAAACTTGAAAGTTTGCAGTGCTTAGGATCACGTAATAAAGTTTTATCCTCAAACTTAAAAAAATTATAATGGCGGATCCAAAATGGCGGATTTTTTTATTTGTGCACCGATATGTATCAAATATATAACTTGGCGGCGGTGTTTCAAGTCGCTAATTATTATTTTTGACTAAACTCATAAAAAAATCAAAATTGCAAATCTAAAATGCCGAATTTCTTTATTTTTAAACCGATTTGTCTTAAACTTAAAAGTTTGCAGTGCTTCAGATCACTTAATACAGTTTTCTTCTAAAAAAAAATTAAAATAGTGGATCCAAAATGGCGGATTTTCTTATTAATGAACGATGTGTATTAAATATAGAAATTGGCGATGCTTCAAGTCGCTGATTATCATTTTTGACTTAAACACAAAAAAATTAAAATGGAGAATCCAAATTGACGGACTTTCTTATTTACTAACCAATTTCTCTCAAGCTTAAAATAGTACATTGATTTTTTTAGGCTTGAGTCATAAATTGTATAAAGTGACCTTAAGCGATACAATCTTTTAAGTTTTAGACAAATCGGTTGATAAATAAGAAATCCACCATTTTGGATTCGCCATTTTGAATTTTTTATGAGCTTGAGTCAAAAATAATAATTAGCGACTAGAAACACCGCCAAGTTCCGTATTTGATACATATCGATGCATAAAAAAGAAGGTCCGACATTTTGGAGCTGCCTTTAAATTTTTTTAAGTTTAGATAAATAAACCTGTAATAAGTGATCTCAAGCACTGCCAACTTTCATGTTTGAGACAAATCGGTTTAAAAATAAAACATTCCATGATTTTGGATCTGTCATTTTGAAGTTTTTATGAGTTTAAGTTAAAAATTATAATCAGCGACTTAAAACAAAGTTATGTTCTATATTTGATTTATATCGGTGCATAAATAAAAAACCGCCATTGGATCCGTTATTTTAATTTTTTTAAGTTTTAGAGGAAAGTTGTATTAAGTGATCTGAAGCACTGCAAACTTTTAAGTTTAAGACAAATCGGTTTAAAAATAAAAAAATCCGCCATTTTGGATCCGCTATTTTGAATTTTTTATGACCTTGAGTCAAAAAGAATAATTAGCGACTTCCATATTTGATACATATCGATTCATAAATAAGAAAGTCCGACATTTTGTATCCGCCATTCTTGTAATCACAAACGTAAATTTTATGTTACCAGGTTACCAGAACTCTACACCTACCAAATTTCCACACTCGACTTAATGGATTTAACCCTACTATACAAAACCAAATTTCAAGAAAATTACGTAAAGGATTTTTAAAGATGTTTTTGCATAAATAATAATATAATATCTATTTTGTTTTTCATCTGCATATTTTATCGAAAAAAATATTTAAGTCCAGCGCCGAGTTGGCCCGGCGCCCAGTTGGCCCGGCGCCCAGTTGGCCTAGATTGCTCCTGGCATATTTAACACCTAAAGCAACGAATTCATTAAAATAAATAAAAGTACTAACTCCAATATAAAACGTATCTTATACCAAATATCCCAAAGGAGCAATGTCTTGGGAAGCTTTTAGCTTCTTAAGTCCGTTAAAATAACTACAAGTAAAAAGTATAAGTAAAATAAAACAAGGATTTACAGTTTTTAAATAAATATAGTCCGAAAAAACACCACAAATATAAAAAATAAACCATCGTAGATTAAAAATACTTAAAAATACATGTAAACAATGCGCTCTAATCAAATTGTGGCACTCCAAATGACGCGCTGTCACCTCTCACCCCGCTTCGACCATAGAGTTACCAGGCAACCTATCCTCTACAGACCTTGCATAAAGTATACTCTAGTCAGCTGCATTGTCAATGCGAATAAAATGGCGAATCATTTGTAAGCATCCGACAAGTAACTTTGTAGTTGTGGAAAAATTGACACATTTCATCACGGCCGCTTTATTGAATTTTGGTACAAAGTGTAGCTAATGTTATCCACATCAAACAGAAATTTAAGCTGTGTTTTCCTTGACATTGACAGTAAGAAAGAAGAATTATAGAAATCAGTTGATTGGCTTGGTCGAGTTAAAACCCTGAGAATTTCTCGTTCTTGTATTAAGACACCACACACATGCATAGGTAGAAGTTTTCCGGAAATTTGTGTATGATCTTTGGTGGCTTAATGAAAGAGCGTTTGCGTACAGAGCAAGAGATCCCGGTTCGAGTTCCGGCCGAAGAGAAACTTTTTTATAATTCTACTTTCTTTAATTTCACTTGTTGTTCACCAGTCTACAAGTTATTCACTTTTAAAACTTGTTTCGTCCTAAAGCTCCTTTAACACGGTATACCAGTTGAAAGAGATTAGCAATATATTTATAGACAAAAAGTTTTATTTATAATATCGTTTTTCTGTTTTAACTGACGGAACATGAAGTAAGAGTTCCAGGACCGAAGCACCACTATTTACTAGGACCTTAAGACTTAGCATTGTAGACCGGGTTTAAGTATCAAGTTTATGTGTATTTTTTTATTACTCACAGGTCAAATAACTGCAAAGATTTGGTTCAGCCTAATGCGCAATATGATAGTAAGCATTTCTCAGTGAGTTTCAGCTCATATAAATTCAAATTAATTTTAGAAATAAAGAAAAACCACATAAAAATTTTGTAACGAAATGTCATTTTTTGGAAATTTAGTCCGTGCAGTAGGAGGATTCCCGTTAAAAATAGTCTCAAATTGTAGTACCACCCCTGAGGGGTGGTTTAAAGTTCGAAAAACAATAGAAATAATCCATGATTGACAAAAAAACTTATATACAAAAATATTCAAAGCTAAATAATACATAAGTAACTTAAAACTATATCTGTAGATTCATTACCGTTTTAAATACGTATCAATATTTAAATACTGTAAAAGGCACAAAATATATTAGAATCCCTTTTCAATTACACATTCACCAAAACAATCGACCATCGGTTTAATTGTCGCTAACTTGTCTAAAAAATTAACATGTAAAATATAGCGGACAGCTGACACTGACTTACACCGTTTTTATTCTACATTAATTTCTTATTGACGTTTGGAGGGTTAAATATGGCTACCATTTTTAAACCAAAATTTTTTATTATTTTTATTTATTTATAGCCTTTGTGTGGAAATAATGTTGAGAGATTTTATTTTTGTCCATTCAGTGTGGAAACATTTGGTCCTTGGGGTGATGAAGCTAAGATGCTTGTTAGGGAAATTAGTTCAAAAATTCCTAACAAGAAAACTCTTAGCTTCATCACTCAAAAAATCAGTTTGGCAGTGCAAAGAGGTAACGTTGCTTCCATAATTGGTACCATTCCCGTAGAGTCCAGTTTGAATGAAATTTATTACATTTGACATTTGAATTTTATTTATTTATTTTTTTTTGTTTTTTTTTAGTTTATAGTATTATTAGGTTTAGAATTATGACCATAAATTTAAATTACGGAAATTTATATAAATATTAAAAACTATTGTATTCACTGGAAAAATAAGTCAAACCTTCAACCAAAATATAGACTTTTAAACCTGGGATTGTAGCACTTAGCACTGTAGACCCTATTAGTAAATACTGGTGAAAGAGTTTTAAAAGAGAATAAAAAGACCTGCAAACTAACTAGTACTAATTACCTTAATAAGCAAAGGTTTTGTTAATTCTTTTGGCAATACGTATTTTTTTCTAGTCTGTAAGATATGGTACCTGAATTCTTACCAAAAAGCCGAATTGGTTTCCAGATACACAGTACAATGCTATTTTAACCATGACCACTAAAAGAAAACTTATAGGTCCACTTGCTTGATCCTTAGAAATCTAAAAGATATTTTTTATTAGCCGCCGTATAATCTATCTTATAGTCTGTTTTAGATATTGACGCAGGCTTCGAACATTAAACCCCGTAGAAGCAGCATGCCTTCTTATTGATTGAGTCTAATATTTACAAAGGGGCCAGGGGGGAAAAGAACCCAAATTGCCACGTTTATAAGATAACTTAAAAGGCATAATTAAATAAATAGTATTTTCTTTAAAAATTTACATTATTTTTATTCAAAATAAAATGTAAAAGCCTATCTTAGTAGTTTCACCAAGATAAATACAATAAAATATTTTTACTTTTGTCAAATTACATTAATTAATAAAAATTGTGTACTTTAAACATTCGAACAATTAACAGCGCGGCAACCTCGCCAACAACGGCGTGGTCGATAACGTACTGTCACTTGTTGTTGATGGCCGTCATTGTATTATTAATCGTTGTGGACTAAAAAGTGATCCGTGCTAAAAAGCCTGTGATTTTGTGATTTTTTATTGTTTTTTGCGTTAAAGTCAATATGGTAAAAAAGTGTGAGGTGTGTAAAACATTCTATACTGTAGGGAATAAACAGTCCTTTTACAAGTAAGTAAACAGCTTATTTATCTGTAAACAAAACATAGGCGTAGTTAAATATTTTAAGCATTGTTATGTAAACAAATAGCCGGTTCCTAAGCTGTCACATTGCTGTAAATGCATTATACCTGCACGATTTTGTATTATTACTATTGAGATTCAAAAAATAATATACTTACTAAAATAGAATTTTGAATCATTTTTAATATAAAAAAGTATTGTCTGGTTTAATGCTGTATTATCGATTTGTACTATTTTTAAGATTTACAAAGAAATGTTTGGAGATCATTTACTCAAACAAACCTGTCTATCGTTTGAGGTTATGCTGCTTCTAGTAGTTCAATGTTCTAATGTCAAAGGTTTTATTTTCAAAAAAAAATACGGTTCTACGTGTTTTTCGGCCATTCTACGTTTCCACAAAATTTTTTTCGATATTCTTGTGACTTGCCGTCCGATTAATATGTTTGTTAATCAATGAGGTTTGCGTAAAACTAACTCAAACAAATTTTTTCCTTACTTACAAACAAACATTCTAACGCAGAAACAGCAACTAGGACAAGACTAACTGCCACCTGCACAAATGCAATATAAGTACAGAACTCTTCAATAAGTTTAGACAGTCTAAAAAATAACAGATAAGTGTAATGAGATTATTAGCTAAATAACAGTTATATAATTAATATACAGTAAGGTTATGTGGGTTGAAACCAATTCAATGAGTTACGGGCTTGTTTTTTTTTTAATACGCTTAAATAAGTATTTTAGACTGTATTTTAGTGACCATGCGAAGATTCTGCTTATACAGAAAAAATTACTAATTTAGCAGTTTGTTTTTTAGTTAATAACTAAAGAGCTAACTGACTATTTTTTCTTTGCTAGTTTATAAAATAGCCACACTGTGGGATTCAAGTAATAAATTCGTACTTACACCAATATATCATTATGAAACTTTACACACTTAACAAAATATTCCTTTGTCCTCTCCTTTGTTATTGCTGGATCTATATTATTCAGATCTTTAATCAGGACTTCTAACAAGGCACATCCAACTGTTACTAATTTGTAGGTGGTTACGTCAATGGAACTACTAAATTGAGTTATAAATGGCAAAACGGCTACTTGCAAAAGATAGCGTGGCCAGAATCCTGCACCAAATGGAAAATATCCAGGGAGGAAAAGTGTGCGGCTTTTAGCTAAAATAAACCAAGCCCTATTGATCTTATACTTCATTGCTTCATAGGTAATGGAATTTAGTTAAATATTTCATAATGCATTTTGCATGATTTAGTTTTATTACACAAAAAATAAATGAATACATGACGGAACTGATACCTTCCTAGGTAGAGCACACTCCAAATGAATTTCGTGATATTTTAGCCTTGAAAAACAGTTTGTGTAAATATCTTAGAAACGAAAGCACCCACGAAGTTTTAGGTTTCAAGACAGATTATTGTTAAAAAGTTAGCATTTTTAAACATTTTTAATTGTACCCAAATTATCATTGGCATTAATGGACATAAATGAACCTTTTAGATATGGTGTAAATATATACGGGAACACCCTGTACCTTTTTATATAAATTATTTAGTACACTTTTTTTTACTTTATTTATTTTATAAATAGTCTTATTGACTTACTCAGTACTGAAGTTAGAAGATAAATTATTAGTGAAACGAGAACATATACTCTAAAAAATGTCGTGACCATAATGCATTCCTTAAAAGTCATCTTTATGATAGAAACATGCCTCTGCAAAACATCGTATTCGCGTGAAATATTAATCATTTGCTTTTCCAGCTGATAATACACTTTTCTCTTGTAATGAAAGAAAACTAATTTTATTGTGAACTGCATTGTTATGCCGCAAAATCCTGCACTCTGAAACAGTTCTGCTAGTTTTAAGTCTTCCAAAAATATCCCACCGCCTATTTGAAGAACAAATAGCACTGGGCATAAAAATGTTATAAACGTTAGAATCGTTTGAGTTAGCTTAGTTTTTTCCGAGTCAAACGAATACCGCCCAAAAATATTGAGTGCTTTTAGTACTGTTCTTTCAGTTGAAAATATGTCAAGAAGAATAAATTTTTCCTAAAAATAAATAAAACAATAAAATAACAAACGTAAATCTTTACCGTGAATTTAAAAATCAAAAAAGTTTTCGTGGCTAATCGGGAAAAAGCAGTTTTTGTTTTTCTCGTATGACCACTTTGTGGTATGACTGACGCTGATGATTTGATAAGAATCCATCTGTCCCCAAAGGTGGGTAAAACGCTAATTAGCGTTGATCTGACCTGAAAAACAATGTGCTTTTGAAGGTTGGATTATTTTTCTTTTCAATCAATCTTTTTATCAGTTAATTACTTGTCCGCTCTTGTTTTCTCGTGAATTTTGAGCAAATACGAACACCTGCTAGACGTTTTTGGCTAAGAAAGGATAAAATAAACAACTTTTTTGGCAATAAATGCAAGTATTTTTGCTTTATGTGCACTTTATATAGGCACTTATGTGCCAAAACTAGCATCGGTTTGTGCCAATAAGAGGAAAAAATTATGAACAAAACAGGATCTGCATGCATCTGTTCAGACAGTCAAGCTGCGCTGAAAGCACTGTGCAAACCAGCCATGTCCGCGGGTTTGATGCAGGAGTATTGACAGTTCTTCCAGGGTATCCATTATGTGGGATTGTTATAGAATAGCCAGATAGTTTTTTAAAGTCTTTATTTTCCCACAGTCTGTTTAATAAATTGCGGCGACCGGTTTCGGGATAGCTCCCATCCTCAGGCCAGACTACAATTATTGTAGCCAGATAGTTTTTTAAAGTCTTTATTTTCCCACAGTCTGTTTAATAAATTGCGGCGACCGGTTTCGGGATAGCTCCCATCCTCAGGCCAGACTACAATTATTTCAGTCTGGCCTGAGGATGGGAGCTATCCCGAAACCGGTCGCCGCAATTTATTAAACAGACTGTGGGAAAGTAAAGACTTTAAAAAACTATCTGGCTATTCAGTATTGACAGTTATCAGCTGTTTACCATAATAAATAGCATAGGTTGGTCGGAGTAAGAGAAGTGGAGCTCGTATGGGTCCCAGGAGACATGGGAGTCCCAGGAAACGAGAAAGCGGACGAACTTGCCAGTAGTGGTTTCCGGCAGATATGCATCGGGCCAGAGCCTTTCCTGGGGCTCACAAGAGGACAGATGAAGTCGGCCCTAATAGAGTGGCCCTAGAAACAGATACAAAAGGAATGAACCAACACAAGAAACACCAGATAGGTGAAAGATTGTGTGACAGGTTACAGCAAGTCCTCTAGTGACTAATAGGAGCCATAGTGGGAGTCCTAACCGGACACTGCGTGCTACAAGGACACTTGGCGAAGATGATAGTAAAGGAAAACAAGAAGGCAAGAGGAGAGGTATTCGAAGAGGAAGCCTTCGAGAGGAAGGACCTTCTGAATCTGAGATGGCCCGATATTGTTGTACAGAAGACAAGCGTGTCGATAAAGGGGGGGGGGTCAGTACCCCCCCCCCCAAGAATTCAAGAACTATTAGTATAAATCAATAATTTAAGGCGTAACGGTCTTTTTCGTTATAAAAAAAGTAAATATGACGTTTTTGTATATAAATAAAATTAGTTTTTAGGTCCTAAGAGAACCATGTAAATTTAAAGTCTTTGCCTGTTGTTTAACTTTAGTAATATATTTTTTGATAAAAGGTAAAACAGATCTTCGTATTTTAATTGAGGTTTTATATTCCGCCTCGCTAATCTTTGATTAACTCCTAAATAAAGTACTTGCACAAAATCGGCTTAAATAATTTTTTAAATTTTTTTGCAATAGGTAAGTATAGTAGGTACTGCTCTAGTTTTGCAAAATCTAGCAACTCGAGTTACTTAGTTTTAAAAAATTACTGCATTTTTGAAACCAGCACGAAAAACTACATGTAATATATATTTTTTGTATTTTTATCTCGTATGGTTTTGCGATAATAGCCTTCGCATTTTCATTATTTCCCATTAGCTAAATGGCAAAATATAGAAAAAACGCTCTCGTGAAAAGTTACCAAAAACCAAGTTACTAGGATTTGCAAAAGTAGGGCAGAGTACCCCCCCCCCCCCCCCCCAAGAAAAAAGCTATCGACGCCCTTGACCGAAGACGGGCAGATTCCTTAGCAAAGGAAGGACACAGTAGGCGGGATGCCCGGGAGTTGGCGAAAAGGGCGCTTCTTCTGCCAAGTAGCCAGGTTTAGAGCCTACCGCACTATACTATACCGACATAAAAAAAGCAAACATTGCAAACGCAATGTATTAAAAAAAATTTCTTGAGAGTAGTTCATCCCCAAGTTTGTAACCCTCAAATCCTTCTGCTACTCCATTGGGACGTAAAAATCAGGGAGCAGTCGACGCCTTCAAGAATGCAATTTTGACAGTAACAATAAACTGGTTTGAGCACATGCAAAAGTGAATTAATTTTCGTGGAGAATACTTCGAGAAACAATAAAGTCTTGAAAAGTTATCTACTATTTTATTCCAGCGTCATGTGCAAAACTTAAAACACAACCGAGCCCTGGTTCCATAATTATTTTGTAATTTTTTTTTTGTTTTCTACAACTAACTATTTTTTCGTTTTTGCTTCGTTAAAGTAGTTTTTGGGGACCGCTGCCCACCCATCCCTGGATCCGCTACTGTACACATAATAAATTGCCCTGGTCCTTCCAGTTATTTTGTAAATAAATCGATGTTTTAATTGAATCGGTGAGAATAAGAACAGTACAAGTCCAAAATTTGATATTTCGACCTATCAAAGCCATTTTGTTTTTAATACCAAGCTGCATCCAATGAGTGTAAAAACAGTCCTAATTTCATTACACTAAGGTGTATGGCAAAGCTTATCGTAAAGCATTGAGTGTAAAAACACTTCACACTCCGGACTTGTCAGACAGTTTTTTTCTTGTTCCCAAAAGTGTACCATTTGAACTTGTACTGTTCTTATTCTCACCGATTTAATTGATATTTTACTTTTAACGTTAAAATTGCTTATATGACGTGAAAAGGGGGAATTTAATTTTTGAAGCCAGTTTATTAACAATAAATTATTACTTCAATTGATCTCACCTTCATATTTTGATTTCGCACAAGCTTTTTAAAGCTCTCACAACAAAAGAAAACGGTCAAATGAAAAAGAAACTGCCACATTTTTGCCCCCCAAACAAAAGGGCGTTGCTGGCAATGGTTTTAAAAATTCATTTGGGAATATTGCATATGTGTCCAAAACGCAAAAAAGAATTGAGCTTGTTGCATTTTTCCTGTATAATTATTTATTTTGTACATTCAATAAACATATTTCAAATACAAATGCTTGGGACTTTTTGTAATAAGGGCTAGTAGAAAATTTTAATTATTTAAAATCCTGGTTCAGGAAGTGTAGCATGTATAGTTTTTGCAACGTCACCTGAAATGCTCCTAATACGGGGTTCTATCGATTTCATGAAATTTAGCTTCAATCTGCCCTTCAAAAGTTATCCAAATTCATATAAAATCTTCCTGGTATAATTTCAACTCTACCGACAGAGAAAAGGCGCGGCTCTTTGCGGTCCGGGCACAAAGTATTTGTTTTCTGACCGACCCAGTACAGGTGGATAGACGGTACCTGATTGGAAGAGTTAGAAAATAAATCAGTGTCGTTTCTGTAGGTGTAGGAATAGAAAGTTTTATTATCTATTATTATTTCTTTAGTTTACGCCATAATTAAATGAAATAATTTTCATGAGTATATCTACCGCCGCCCATGTCACTTTCTTTAAAGGATATGCCGATGGTCGGCTTTAACCTTTGTTCAACTGACTTTGCAAAAACTATAACACCTAATAGTTGAGTGACTTGTGTCATCTCGTGTGGGATACTTGTATCACACAATTTTAAGTCATCGGGTGTTTGCTTCCAATTTTAGTAGGAGGGCCGGTGTGACGTTATAAATCTAAAATGGCGGCGTTTTTCATGTTTTTTTACAAACTTTGGCATATAACTTTCTATAAATTAGTGTAACAGATAAACTGTTAATACGTTTTGAAGAAAAATTGAAGAAGATTATTAAGCAAGAGCACCTGTGTGGCGTCTTAAATTTAAGATTGCGATTTTTCGAGGTTGAAAAGGTAAAAAGATCGAAAAAAAACTGGTCAAAATAACCTTACCAAGTCGTCGAATTGCCCTTTCAAGCCAACGTGAACAAGGGGCCGAGGCCAGTTGATAGTTAACCTGTGTTTTTTTATTTGGTTTGTTTTGGTTTGGTTTGATTTGCTACTAATCTGACTATCAAAATGTGTTTCTATTTTAAAATGCAAAATTAAAAAAGAAGTTTTGTTAATTTTAATCCACTTTATTTTTATTTATAAAACTTTATATTTTTAATCTAAAAATATAACATTTTTAAATGCAATAAAATTTTTGGTTAATTTAAAAATACAGCGTTTAAAAAAAAATTGTTCTTTATTTTAATAAAAAATATTTTTATGTTTAAAACCTTGTATTTTAAATCTAAAAATATAACATTTTAATATTTAATACTCAAAAATGTGTTTTTTTAAATTAAAATAAAGTATTTAAAGAAATATTATTACTTTTTAGTTTTTTTAAAATCTTGTATTTTTATTCTGAAAAAAACATTTGTGAATGTATTAAAACATATTTTAAATTTTAAAATGTATTCATATCTATATCTGGAAATATACTTTAAATATTGGATATTCCTGTATACAGGGCTAGACATCGAACGTTTAGCCTTTATAAAAATCGTATAAAAAAGGATGAACTTATGGAAAGCAAGAAGTCAGTGAAGGACCAAAGACGCGCATACTCAGGAGCGTTTGCCGCTGTGACTCAAAATTCATTAGTAGTCTTTTATTACTAAACAGGAGCAAGCAAAGTAAGATTTCCAATCTTAAAAGACGAAGAAGAAATAGTCATTATTATTTATTTCGTTACTTTAACTTTAATCAAAAAACACTAAATCGAGAAATATTCAATTTTTTTATAATTTTTTCATACACAATTACCTTGCTCTTTTACTAAAGTCGCGCTTCGCGCCGTTCGATCTCCTGCCGGCGGCTCACGAAGTCAAGTTGCTAAAAGCAGAAACGAGTATAATTTTATTCGTCTATGCTGTACACTTAATTACGGATTCGCAGTATTGATTATTAGTCATACAGTTTAAATGATATCTAAGAGATGGAGCTACAGTAATTAAATTTAAGGAGGTTTTAGGATTTTGTTAATTGCTGTCTTTGGCCTACTCAGCCGGTAAAAGTAACGTCATTAGATCGCGAAAAGAAAACTATTTTCTTGAATTGCTAACTTGACAACAGCGCTAAACTCTCTCTTAGTGCCATTTATTTAAATAGCGATCTTACTTCAATTCACATATTTTTCAATGGCCAAACGATCGTTGAAGAACCCTGTATATATATAGTAGAACTTCGATAACTCGAACTTCGGTAACCCAAAATCTTTGATAAGTCGAATCAAACTGTTGGTAATGGTGAAAAGGATAAGAAATATATGTAATTTGGTCTTGATAACTCAAACTTTAATTAGTCGAATATATTGATAAGTCGAACATTGTATGTGGCGCCAACTTCGATAAGTCGAATTTCCTGCGGAAATTCCCTAATTACGAATCGTTATAACTTGTTTGTTTGCATTGGAATGTTTTAAAGACGCAATTCAGTGTAACTTGTATTCGACCTCTATAAACTTAGCATCGAATTGGATATTCGCAATATATGCATTAATTGTCGTAAATTTGTCGTAAATTTGTCGTGAAAGAAAAAAAATTGTCGCGCCACCCCTTTTCCTGAAAAGGGTATGTATAGCTAAGTTGAGTGTCAACTTAGCACTACCACCCCAGAAAAAATTCAAATTTTTAAAATTTAATAAATGCATTAATTGTCGTGAATTTGTCGTAAATTTGTCGTAAAAGAAAAACAATTGCGCGTCATCCGTTTTCCCGAAAGCTGAGCAATTTTGAGATTTCTCAGCTAAATCTTAGTGATCTTTAAGCTTTTTCACAATATAAAGATGTAGTATATTTAACCTTGTCGCGCGATTGTAAAAATTTTTTTCACCTCTATGTTGCTAGGTCGACATAACACGTTTACACGCGTCCGAAAAGTTTTTTCGTAACAATTGACTATGCTATGCTTGATTTTTATTTTATTGGGGGTCGCCTATTAATTACGTAACAGAATTTGGAGGGCTTCCTAAAAGTTTGATAAAGTGTAACAAGGGGTAGGGGGGGCTTCTCGACTTTGTTAGGTAAGATCTTTTGCCTACAATAAAATAAATAAAGCTATACAACTAGTAGGTACCTAGTGTTACTAGAAGATGGTGTTTTGTTAGTATGAAGTATTTATATCCGTTCTTTGTAGCAAAATGCCTATAATTGTTAAAAGGACAACATAATATTTCTTGAGAAGTTCGCTATTTTTCGTTAATTCTAAAACAACGCAAAATCCTGGCGTTAGCTTGATCATTGAAAACAGCAAGCAATTAATATTTATATTAACACCACAAAGGGTCATATTGAAAAGTAAAAACAGCACGTAATATAACGATTGTTTCACCAAAAATTTACAATCGCGCGACAAGGTTAAATATACTACATCTTCGTATTGTGAAAAAGCTTAAAGATCACTAAGATTTAGCTGAGAAATCTCAAAATTGCTCTATGCCCGTTTCCGGGAAAACGGATGAAGCGACAATTGTTTTTCTTTTACGATAAATTTACGACAAATTTACGAGAATTAATGCATTTATTAGATTTTAAAAATTTGAATTTATTCTGAGGTGGTAGTGCTAAGTTGAGACTCAACTTAGCATTACATACCCTTTTCAGGAAAACGGGTGGCGCGACAAATGCTTTTCTTTCACGACAAATTTATGACAAATTTACGACAATTATTCCATAGATTAGTTTTTAAAAATTTTAATTTTTTCTGGGGCAGTAATGCCAAGTTGAGACTCAACTTAGCATTACATACCCTTTTCAGGAAAACGGGTGGCGCGACAAATGCTTTTCTTTCACGACAAATTTATGACAAATTTACGACAATTATTCCAGAGATTAGTTTTTAAAAATTTTAATTTTTTCTGGGGCAGTAATGCCAAGTTGAGACTCAACTTAGCATTACATACCCTTTTCAGGAAAACGGGTGGCGCGAGAATTTTTTTTCTTTCACGACAAATTTACGACAAATTTTAGACAATTAATGCCTATAAATGTTTCTTGAGAAGTTCAATTTTTTTCATAATTTCTAAAACAACGCAAAATCCTGGCGATCAATGAATATTTACACAAACACCACAAAAAGTTATATTGAAAAGTAAAAGCGGAACGTAATATAATGATTGTTTCACCAAAAATTTACAATTGCGCGAAAAGGTTAAATATGATCACCTATATCTTCGTAAGTTTTGTGAAAAAGCTTAAAGATCACTAAGATTTGCCTGAGAAATCTCAAAATTGCTTACTGCCCGTTTTCGGGAAAACGGATGACGCGTCAATTGTTTTTCTTTTACGACAAATTTACGACAAAATCACGACAATTAATGCATTTATTAGTTTTTGAAAATTTGGATTTTTTCTGGGGTGGAAGTGCTAAGTTGAGACTCAACTTAGCATTACATACCCTTTTCAGGAAAATGGGTGGCGCGACAAATTTTTTTCTTTTACGACAAATTTACGACAAATTTACGACAATTATTCCATAGATTAGTTTTTAAAAATTTTAATTTTTTCTGGGGTGGTAATGTTAAGTTGGGACTCAACTTAGCATTACATACCCTTTTCAGGAAAGCGGGTGGCGCGACAATTTTTTTCTTTCACGACAAATTTACGACAATTAATGCATATATTGCGAATATCCAATTCTTAAGTGGTAATGCTAAGTTTATAGAGGTTTGTATTCGATTTGCTATACATTTAGGGGTTGTGTGTACGTTACTATATCACAAAAAACGACTTTTTTTCGGTAAAATAAATATGTATATTCATACATATATATAAGAATAAAAATAAGAAAAAAAATTATGTATTTATTTACATGTATTAGAGGTGGACGTTTTTTATATAGACTTGGTTGTGTCAGAAATTGCAAGAATACCAATTTTTCCTTAAAAAAACACGTAAATCTTGATTCACAAAAAACACGAAAACGCCGCAAAAAAATTCTCGATAAGTCGAAATTATGTGACAAGTAGTTGTTCGAGTAATCGAAGTTCGCCTGTATTACGGTAAAAACTGTTTTACTCAAATCAAAATTGAGATTAAAAAATCTGCAAGGCTACCGTCAAAAAGTGAATCAAAAATTAAAATTTTTTCTCAATAACTTTCATCAAAAAATATGGAAAAATTCTTGTACATAGATTTACCCTTAATATTCCTAATATTACATCCGTATAATGAAGGAAAGTGAATCACTATTCCTTCAATTCTTTTTCACAAATTTAAGGTTGAATTTATCCTTAATGTAGCTTATTAGGAGTGTAAAGGGAAGGTGAAGTCGGGGGAATTCCACCTTAAGGAAACCAGCAAAGTTAAATCGTTTAATATAAATTTTAATTGCAAAATCGTTTCTTATTTTAGATTATGGCGCATCGACCACATAGGGTCATTAGCACAAATTAACTTTTGTTTAACATGATATAACCTTATTATTTTAAATACATTGCGAAATCTTACAGTCTTTTAAAAAGGCTAGGACAGAGTTTGAATTTTTTGTTTCATTGTTTAATAGTACACCAATGTTTGCTATTAATTTATGTTTTTGTCTTTCGTTTCTGTAAGCTACACAATCAATTAAAATGACCGTAATAGGTTCTCGGCACTGTGTACATACGGGAGGATTTGTTTTGTTAAAAATATGTTCATGTGTAATTTTCGTATGACCTATTCTAAGCCTAGACAAGTAAACTTGCACTTTTCTTGAGTTGGATAAAAATGGCCACGATTTAACAGAGGTCTTAATTGTGTGTAATTTAGAGTTTGATGTATTCCACTGGTCTTGCCATATGTTTAGCACTTTACATTTAATGAACACTTTAAAGTCTCTATATACAATTTTGTTGATAGGTGTAGAATCAATATAGTCAGTGATTGCCAGTTTGGCCTGTTGGTCAGCCGTTTCATTTCCATTTAGCCTATTAATATAACTTTTGTACTGGAACAGTACTTATGTATTGGAAACGAATCCAGTGAGTTAGAACTAGACAATGGACAAGTAATATCTCCATGCAATGAGAATGTATACTTGGGTGTCACATTTAATAAGACAGGAACATACTGTAAAGAACTGGAAAAAAGAATAGTAAAAGCAAAAAAGGTTATTGGATGTCTTAACAGTATTTTATGGAGCAGAGAGATAAAAAAGAATGTAAAATTTAACATATATGAAACAATGGTGAAAATCACGCTGTTATATGGAATAGAGACTTGTCGCGTAACAGAAAAATATAAAACAAAAATAGAAAGTGTCGAAATGGATGCAATAAGAAGATCAATGAGAATATCTAGAACAGATCACATAAGAAATGAGATCATAAAAGAAAGAATGGGAATCGAAAAAAGCATAACGGATGACATCACTAAAAGACAACTGATATGGTACGGCCATGTACAACGGATGAACAACGAAAGATTACGAAAGCAGGTCCTAGAATGGCAACCAATAGGCGCGCAACAGTCAATCCAAAGATCAATGAGTCAAAAAAATCTGACAGAAGATGATTGTCAGGATCGAAGGTGGAGAATAGGAGTCGGACAATGTAGAAAAACGTTCTAAACCGACTAAATAAAAAAAATATAACTACAACTTATAATGTATATTTTTTTGCATAAATATAATAGAAATATATTTTTTTTTAAGTTCCAGTTGGTAGAATTCCCCCAAGATACGGGTCAATACCGCAGTGGCGTATATAGAAAAAAGTTTCGGAGGGGGGGGGGCGAGACCTCATGAGGCCATATTTTATGCTATTTTATGTTTGTATTCATGAAACATGTGGAAAATATCTAAAAAAATCTTAGCTTCGGGGGGGACCGCCCTCCTTTATATACGCCACTGCAATACCGCCACATCCTAGGGTTAATACCGTAACATTAGTTTTTATAGGTTTAGAAAGATTGAGAAATAAAAAACCATCACCATATTTTATAAAAATGTATTGGACAATACAAAAATGAACTTTTTCCGAATCTTAATTTAAAATTTGAAAAACGGTAAACCACCAGTTGACGACATCGTAAAAATTAGAAGCAAAACAGCATAATCTACCCATACCGCAGCCGAAATCAAACTAAGGCGACGCCACGTTGTAACTAAAATTCTTTAGCTTCTGGAACACTGCTGCTTGTTTGTCGTAACTGGCAGCTCTCTGGTGTTCCTGGTTGTCTAGATATCTAAGGTGGCGGTATTACCCGTTATTACCCGGTATTACCCCGCATCATGGAATATAAATCTACCTTCATCAATTTTTGTATATTTTCATCCGAAAGTTAATAAGAAAAAACTATAATTTTTGATTCACTTTACCACGTTTGACGGTACCTGTTTGTAATTACATACACGTTTTTGATTTTTTGACTTTAACAGTAGTCTCAGTGGCTTATTTAGTACTGCAATTAGAAAATAAACTATTATTACAGCAAGAACATTTCCTCTAAAAAACGTCGTTATCATTGTGCATTCCTTAAATGTCTTCTTTATCACAGATACATGCCGTTGCAAAACATGATATCTGCGCGAAATATTAACCATTTGCCTTTCTATCTGATAATAAACTTGTCTCCTCTGATGAAAGCAAACTAATTTTATTATGAACTGCAGTGTCAAGCTGCAAAATATTGAACTATGAAACAGGTTAGCTGGATTTATTTTATCCAAAAATATTCCACCAGATATCTGAAGAACAAATAGTACTAGTCATAAAAATCCTCTAAACTTCAAAATCAATTGAATATGCTTAGTTTTCTTTGTGTCAAACGAATATTGTCCAAAAATATTGAGTGCTTTTTCTAGTTTCCTTTTAGTAAGAAATATGCCAAGATAAATCATTTCCTCCTAAAAATAAATAAAACTAATAAAATTAGCGGCCCTAGCATAAAAGTGTGCGTAAGAAAAGCGCACTATATTGAATACGCAACTTATAAAAAAGCGCGATATTACATATATCAATTCAGGTTAGGTTAGCCTAATTTGTTTCAGGTCAGCTCAGGTTAGATTATGTTCATTTAAATTAGTTCTAGTCAGTTCAGCTTAGGTTAGATTAAATGAGCTAACCAGAAACGAGTATAATATAGTCTATGCCTGAACTAACTAAACTAAACTGAACAACTTGAACTACTTAACATTTAAACATTAACAAACCAGACAATCTAAACTAACTGAAACTGTCATGAATGACTTAATATAAATATCTACTAAGCCAAATCAAACCAAGCTTATGCGAGATAAAATGGGTCTCTCGTCTCGGCGATAGGACTCTTCTATCGCTCGAGAGAGCCTTTCTCTCGTCTCGTCTCGTCTCTTGTGTCTCGTGATTTATATCAGTTATACAACGTTTTTAAGCCACACTTTGTAAAAGTGTTTTTGCAATGTAGGTCTTATTATTTATGGTATTTACGTTTTTCCAAAAGAAAGTGTTAAGTCCATCCTGGGATATACTCTGTATATGCATACATACAATAAATCAAGAAGCAAATACATGTACTAAAAGACCTTGTTGACCTTGCCGATGAAATAAAAGCTGTGGAAAAGTTTAGCATCACTTTATTTATTTAAAACTCCTAAGTGTTCGTTGATAAACATTATTTTGTGTTTTGCCAATAATATAAATCCTTAAAAATTCAGCAATAAATCTATTATTTAAAATACCTGGGTCTCGAAGATCTCTATGAAACTTCCAGATTCTGGAAACCATGTGTTTTTCTCAAAACTAACCAAAACGTTTTCTTAAAATAACTTTCTTTTTTCACTTTTACGAGTAGGTATAGACATGATCACCGGTTATCTTAAGGAAACCATTAATATTTTAGCTTAAATTTTTTGATAAAAATAGGTAAAAAATTAATGATGATATGGGTAACTGAAAAAGAAATATGAAATATGGTGTTATACAGATATAATCTGCTCCCAGAAAACAGCCTGAGCCCTAGATTTTTTTAAATTTGAAGGAAACTTTTTACCTCGTGAACTTCCTTCAAATTTAAAAAATCCAGGGCTCAGGCTGTTTTCTGGGAGCAGATTATATCTGTCTCCGTCGCGACGTCAAAATTAGCCTCAAAACCGAGGCAACCCTGACCGAAGCTGCAAATTGACAGTTGGTCTCTCCTCAGTGAACACCATATTTCATATTTCTTTTTCAGTTACCCATATCATCATTTCATCTCCTTCCATTTTATGGTTATGCTCGGGCTGAATGAAGCCTAATGAGGCAGAAACGCGTCCCCGTAGCTACCTTTACCTCTGAGGTCTTGCCCGTGAAACTTTTTTGTTAAGAGTTTATACCTCGTGAACTTCCTTCAAACTTAAAAAAATCCAGGGCTCAGGCTGTTTTCTGGGAGCAGATTATATCTGTCTCCGTCGCGACGTCAAAATTAGCCTCAAAACCGAGGCAACCCTGACCGAAGCTGCAAATTGACAGTTGGTCTCTCCTCAGTAAACACCATATTTCATATTTCTTTTTCAGTTACCCATATCATCATTTCATCTCCTTCCATTTTATGGTTATGCTTGGGCTGAATGAAGCCTAATGAGGCAAAAACGCGTCCCCCTAGCTACCTTTAACTCTGAGGTCTTGCCCGTGAAACTTTTTTGTTAAGACTTTATACCTCGTGAACTTCCTTCAAATTTAAAAAATTAATGTTAATAACACACCACATATAAGAAAAAGCTCGCCAAAACAAAACTGACAAAAGTAAGATTATAAACACCACATCAATAACCCGTTGATTCATTTCTTCGTGGAAAAAGGTGGAAAGCTTAAGTTCACTCGTAAAAGTGACACCTCACATCACGGGCCGTCAAGACTGATGAACGCTCATCCCACCTTACCTCACAAACAGTCAAGAATACCTAAATACCTAAATTATACGCATTTGTAATGACGTCACCAGGTGAGAAAAAAACGTATGGTGTAGATATTTTTGCCAATCAATGTTTTTTGATTGACAGTGACGGATACTTCACATAACCAATTACCTACCTATTTAAATCATAGACACTACTTTTTTTAAAAAGTTTATTGTCACCGCTGTTTATAATATACTAAACAAAGTTAAACAAAAATGACGTCATTACAAATGGGTATAATTGGAACTATATTTTAGATCGCCGATTTGTACAGGGTGATTTATTATTTACACACCCTTTTTTAATGTGTTTTCTTGAAATGAAGCAATCAAAAACAAAAACATTAGGGTATTCCATTCAAAAGCTTGTTAAATTTGTAACTCGTCATGCTTCAAATCTACTAGTCTAAGGAACACTGGTCTATTTTTTAAGTCATTTATCTATTGTGCTTTATTTAAATGCGAAAATTCTTGAAGGTGATTTTTTCACTAACTTTTATTTTACACATCAGACAAACTATTTATTTGCAAAAACTATTTAATAAATATTTTAAATATTTTAAATTTTTTAAAACTTTAAATTTTAAAAAATTATAATAATACATAGTAATAATAATAATAATAAAAATATTAATAATAATATTTATATAGAGTTTATTATTTAAAAAAAAACTAAATACTATAATTCCAATTATATTGCTATAAATAAAAAGGTAACCTACCAAAGATATGTTTTCTTGTCGGTTTTATATAATTTTATTTAAAGTCACACTTGACTGCATAGTAATAGCTAAACTATAAGTTCAAAATATATTACATTATTTTTCTCCAAAACCTTTAAAAAAACTATCGGGAAATCAATTTTTGTTTTGTTTTTATTCTAACGAAAGCTATAGACAAATATCTAATGTTTAAATGATATTTACGCAACGATTTTTAAAATTGTTTAAATGAGGTGAAAAGGGGGGAATTGAATTTATCCTGTTATGGAATTTTTAAGTTTTAATTTAATAAAAGCATATTAAATTAATTTATTATTCTTACCTTCATATTTATTTCGATGTCTTATAAGCTTGGTTGAAGCTCTCACAATAAAATAATACTTTTAACTAAAAAACTAACTGCTGCCTGCATTTTTCTTACTGCAAGCCAAAGCGCGTTGCTGGCAATGGTTTTAAAAATTCATTTGGGAACACTGCATATGTGTTGAAAACGCAAAAAAGAAAAGGGCTTCTTGCATTTTTCTTTTCGAATTATTTATTTTTTCATTGATAGAGTTTTCAAACACGAATGCCTTAAATTTTTTGTAATAAGGGCACTAATAAAAAGTTAAAAACTGTAAAAAACTGCCGTTTTTGGGAAGTAATGCATTTAGGTACACTAATCAGCTTATCTTTTGTTTTAATAATGTCTATATGTACGGGGTGATTTAACATATTTTGGCATACATATACAAGGTGTTCGAAGCTAAGTAATGTAACAAAACGGAATTTGAATATAAATGGTATTTTTCCCAAGTATAAGTTTTTTAATATTTTTAATTAAATATTGCTTTCGACATCAACCCGTATTAATTAAATGCAAGACTTGGTTAGCAACAAATAAAATTTATGGCAACGCAGCGACTTGTTTTTAGGCATTGATTTTCGGGATCGCTGTATTTTAATAAAAGTTGTATTCGGCTAATTGGTCCTTTGAGCCAACAACATCAAAATAATTAATATTTTGTAACTGGAAACACAAATAACAAACTATTTTTAATTTTTAAACAACACACTGTGTAATAATTTGTTTCTAGTTACAAAATATGAATTAATTTGATATGAGCGGCTCAAAAGACAGATTAGGCGTATACATCTTTTTATTAAAGTACAGCGATCCTGAAAATCAATGCCTAAAAACAAGTCGCTGCGTCGCCATAAAATTTACTTATTTACAACCTAGTCTGGCATGTCAGTAATGCTTATTGATGTCGAAAACAATATTTAATTAAAAATTATTAAAAACTTATTGGTGAGGTTAGGCCTTCTGTAGAAAATAAAATATACCGAAGGACCACTCGAGATAGCTCGAGAAAAACGTGGGGGAGTTAAGAGGGACTGTATCTTTCCACAGGGCTCCAACAGGGAAAAAAGCCTAAAAACTTAAATACTAAAAATTGGCTGGCCAGCCCGATTAGACGCGAAGTACCAGACTCTCCATTGTTCTATAGTTCAAAATGTTCCAAACACTAATATCTAATAAACTAAAGCGTAAAATTAATAGTTTCCACAATTTTAATATAAAATAATAGCGGTGCGGTGACTTTCCTTGCACGTGGCGCGTGGTTGAGTTGTTCTCCCAGACAATCGGCGTTTTCGTCTGCTAGGCCAAATTTAGCCGCTTATCTCAAATCCTTCATTGCTGGAAGAAGCGCGCGAAGTTTAAATTTAAAATATGGAAAGATATAGCGTAAAGTAAATCAAAATAATATTCTAAAAACGCTTGTAAGCGTAGAAAATGTAACCCAAAAATATTTAAAAACTAAGAGAGATAGCTTCTCTAATTTTAAGTGAAAATTAGAGAATATAATTATTTACAAAAATAAAAACAAGTTGGGAAACTTGTTCATTCGGCCCACCAAAATGAGCATCATTTTTCGGTAGGTGAATCTGAATCAATTGGAAGGGGGCAAAGCTTGACTAAAGGTCGTTTAAAGATACCGGACGCGGTACGAACATTTGCCACCCTAGCGTGCCCATCAGGCCCTTTAGAAATTTCAATAATGCGACCTACCCGCCATTGAAGGGGCGGTGATAACTCGTCTTTGATAAGAACGAGGGTACCTATTTTTGGCTCTGCGCATGGTTCCAACCATTTATTTCGTACTTGAAGGGTATGTAAAAATTCTTGGCTCCAACGACGCCAAAAATCGGCTTGTATTCGTTGGACCAAGTTCCATCGCGATAACCGATTCTCAGGTTTACTTGAAAAATCTTCATCAGGAACAGAAACTAAAGGTCCATGTGTTAAAAAATGTCCCGGTGTTAAAACCTGTAGATCGTTACAGTCGGTAGATTGCGGGGTCAAGGGGCGAGAATTTAAAATCGCCTCAATTTGACAAAGAACCGTGTGCAACTCCTCATAACTTAGAATTTGCGAGCCAATGGTACGAATTAAGTGAGTTTTTACTGATTTTATCCCTGACTCCCAAAGACCGCCGAAGTGGGGAGCTGATGGAGGGATAAAATTCCAGGCGATAGCTTGTTGCGTGCAAGCATTTCTTGCAAGATCAAGCAATTCTTTGCTGGATTTAACGAAATTTGTGCCATTATCTGAAAAAAGAGTTTTTATGTAACCTCTTCGGGCAACAAAGCGACGTAGCGCAGCTAAAAAAGCGTCCGAAGTTAGATCTGACACTAACTCGAGATGTAAAGCTTTAGTATTTAGACAAATAAAAAGGCAGATATATGCTTTTTGTGTTTTTACACCTCTGTGTTTACTGAGAGTGATAGGTATAGCACCACTAAAATCTACTCCACTAAAAGTAAAAGGCTTTTGTGGAATCAAGCGGTAGGACGGAATTTGTCCCATGATTTGCTCATAAGAATGCGGTTTGACGCGAAAGCAACGAACACATGTGGATAAAACCGTTTTAATTAAGCGTTTGGCAGATAAAATCCAAAAAATTTGACTAATGAGATATTGGACTGTTTGCACTCCAACATGCAAATATTTTTTGTGCATATATTCAATAAAAATATAAGAAAGTCTACTTTCCTTGGGTAAAAGAAGAGGATGTTTTGTCCGTAAGAAATAGTCATGGCTTGTTGAATGCGTCCTCCAACTCTTATAAGACCATCCTGGTCTAAAAAGGGATTCAATTTTTGTATGGGTTTTATGCATTTTTTCTGGTTTTGAAGGTTAAGAATTACTTAAGAAAAGTATTTTTGTTGTTCGTGCTTAGCCAAACATTTTAAAGCGTTAAAGAGATCGATATAATCTATATTTGTCTTTTTTCTGAAGTCTGCGGATAGTCTACAATTATTTATGAATCGCAAACTGCGGGCTAAAAGTAGTTGAATAGCGTCAAAATCGGATTTATTATTTAAAAGCGAATCTAAAAAATTTTCCGTTATTCGGTCACAAGAAATCAGAGCAACATTTTTTCGTTCCTCAGTCTCTAAACTGTCATTTATTTTGACTTGCGGGATTTTTGTTGGCCATTTATCGAAAGATTCTTGTAAAAAACTAGGGGCGGCCCACCATAGGGGATGATTTAAAAGCTCACTCGGCGAGCAGCCGCGGCTGGATACATCGGCACTATTGAGAAAGGTGGGGGTATATAACCAACATTCTGGATTAATATTATCTTGGATAAGACTAACACGATTTGCGACAAAAGTTTTCCATTTACTTGGATGGGATTTTATCCAGTGTAAAACAACCATTGCGTCCGAAAAAGCGTAAATATTATTTATTGTGAACCTTTTTATGAAGATATCATATGTGTATTTTAAGACCTCAGATAAAAGAGTAGCGGCTAGAAGTTCTATTCTCGGAATACTAACAAATTTTTTAAGTGGAGCGATGCGACTTTTCGCAAGAACAAAATATATGTGATATTTAGCGTTTCGTAAGACACGTAAGTATATTACGCATGCGTACCCTCGTTCACTCGCATCACAAAAACCACAGAGATCGATGGATTCGGCGTTGGTGATGTCAATGTGGCGGGGTAAACTAAATTTTTCTCAAACTTGAAATTCAGATTGATAGAGTGTCCACTGACGAACTATTTCTAAAGTAGGCGTGGCGTCCCAGGAAATACCAAGTAACCAAATTTGTTGAATCAAATATTTTAAAGTGAATGTTACTGGGGTAAGATACCCATGGGGGTCATAGCAGCGTGCTAAAAAAGAGAGAAGCGTCCTTTTAGTACAGCTTTGCTGATTAGGTAATATGTTAAATCGAAACTCGTCGTATGAAGGATGCCAGCACAGGCCTAAGACCTTAGTGATGTCATCCGAATCGAGAGATAAAACTGCGGGGTTGACTAAGGAGGGATCTAAATGAGAGATCACTTCTGAGCGATTGCTAGACCATTTGTGTAATTTCAAGCCAGCGTTTCCTAATAACTCCGTAAGCTCATGCTGCAAATTTAACGCCCCTTGAACCGTTTTACATGAAGTAGTGACGTCATCAATATAGGTATCGTTAAGTATAACTTTACCAGCGTGAGGGTAGTTATCATATTCGGACTCAGCTAAGTGCTGAAGGGTGCGTAAAGCGAGATATGGTGAACAGTTCACTCCGTAAGTGACAGGTCGTAGTTTAAAAACGGAAACTTTGTCATTAGGGTTAAACCGCCAAAATATTTTTTGGTATTTTTGATGATCAGGGTTGATATTTATACCACGATACATTTTTTGAATATCGCAGGTGAGCGTCACAGGGTTAAGGCGAAAATGTAATAATATTTGAATAATATCTTTTTGTAGTTTTGGACCCGATAATAATACTTGATTAAGCGAAATATGCGTAAAAGGGTCAGTAATACTCGCATTAAAAACTACCCTTGTCTTAGTAGTGATAGCTTCATTTTTAACAACAGCGAAATGTGGAATAAAATAGCTGTCTGAATCGTCTTCTTTTTCTGAGTCATAGTCCATATGACCCAATTCCAAATTTTCATTCATAAATTTAGAATATTCACAATACAAGTTTTTATCGCGAAGCAGTTTTTTTTCTAAAGATAAGAAACGATTTAGCGCGTCTTGTTTTATTGCGGGAAACTGCGGTGGATTTTCAAATGTGCGAAAGGGAAGGGAGACAGTATACCGGCCGTCTTGATTACGCGACACGCTCTGTTTAAAATAATTTTCACAAATTTCATCCTCTGGTTTCAAATGAGTTTTTTGGGGGACGCAGTCGGTTTCCCAAAATTTTGAAATTAATTGCGAAAGCGAGTCATTTTCATTTTGACAAAAAAGAGCATTAATTGGCGGGGTAGAAATTAAGGGTTGATTTATTTGTCCCATCAAAATATAGCCGAAAATAGTTCCCATAGCAAAGGGATGATTTGGATCATCGCTAGCGATTTTTTCACCCTGTATAATTAGTGGAAATAGATCCATACCAATTAGTAAATTTACAGGCGAAGGGTTGTAAAAAGTGGGATCTGCTAAGGGTAAATTTTTTATAAAATGCCAATTTTCTGTATTTATTTTTACTGACGGTAAATCATTACAAACCTTTTGCAAAATAATCGCTTGCGTAGACACAAAAATATCTGGTTTTTGAAAATTACAAATTTTAATAAAAATCGATCCTAGATCAGAAGTAAGAGAGTTGCCTCCAACCCCCTGTATATTTGAACATAAGGGTTGTCTTGGAAGGCCCAATTGTTGCGCTAATTTTTGAGAACAAAAGGTGTTTTGCGAACCGCTGTCTAACACGGCTCGAACTGTTTGAAAGTTACCGCGGACATCTTGAATTCTTACTAGGATAGTTGACAAAAAAACTTGCGATTGCGCAGAAATAAAACCACAATGCGTGGGGTTAGAACCCGAAGGAGTTGCGATTGGTACATTTGAATTAGAAGACGTCGAAGTAAAATTTTGATTATTTTGATGAGGGGCACTTTCAGGGAAATTAGTTTGAGTAGAGTAATTTTGAAGCGGACAACCAGTAGCCGGGGATCTAAAACTTTGCTGGCTGGCGAAGTAACCACGTGGTGCGCTACTTGGAGACGCGTTGGGAGAAATATTAGAGGGATTTTGTGAGAAATTCACGTTAGCATCAAAATGTGATCTATTTTGATTTTGAGAATTAGCGTAATTAGAATTTCGCTCAAAATGAATTAATGAGTGATGTCTTTGATTACCAGGGCAATAGCGACATGAGCGTAGACTTTGACAAGTATTTGTTGAATGTATTGAGCTTAAACAATTTAAACATAGTTTTATATTTTTAGCGTAAGCATAGCGTTCGTAGGCAGATTTACCTTTAAATGCGTGACATAAATATATTGAATGTGTGTTAGAATCACAAAAAGCGCATCTATCTTTAGAATGAGTATTTTCCGTACCAAGTAGCGTTTTTGTATAATAAGGCGAGGCGTTATTTTTATAAAACTGTTTATTATTTTTAAATCTATTTTTAGATTATAGCGAATAAAGCGAATTACATTGAGTTTCAAGGAAATTATAAATTTCTTGATATTTGGGCATTTCATTAGACCTAGAATTAGCTAGTTCAAAGCGCGAAAGTAGTACCTCAGGCAATTTATCTAGTAAAATGTTGGCGAGCGGAAAACACCATTGATCAGTGTCGTAATTTAGAGTTTTTAAAGCCTCAATGTTTTCTGAAAAAACATCAAGCAGCGTGCGCAGCGTTTCTGGATTGTCGTCTTTGAGAGCGGGAAAATTATACACGGAGCGCCAATAAGTTTGAGCCGATAAGCGGGGGTTATGATAGCGTTTTAGAAGCGTATTGTAAGCGATTATATAATTAGCGTCGGTTATTTGTAAGTGTTTAACTACGTTTAAAGGCGGTCCTTTTAGGTAGGACAGTAACAAATTAAATTTAGCGTTTGTAGGAATGCTAGGATTATTGTGTACAGAACTATTGTACATATCTAGAAAGGTTGGAAACTTAGTGATGTCGCCATGAAATTCGACAATGCGCAGTCTTGGCATTAAAGACGCCATAAAGCGGTCTGGATCAGAAGAAGTTGAAATTTGCGTTAAGTTTTGAGGTTGAGGAGCTTCAATTTTCACTTCAAATAGTTGTTTTTGAATTCTTTTAATATCATAGAAGCTGTCGTCAAACTCAGTAAGGCGTTCATTTTCTTCTTCCAGTCTCTCCGGACTTGCCGAATAAGCCTCTATTATTTGATTTTGATAAATAAAAAATGTTTCTTTCATTTCATCAAGGTCGATAAGTCGAACCTGTAAACACGGTTTTTTTTGTATCATCCGTTAGGCAAGCATTAGCTAAGTTATGAAGAGTATTAATGCGATTATGTTGCACATTACGGAGTGCTTCTAACTTCTTAAGTTGCGTACTCATTGTGATGTTTTTAAAAAACTCCGTTAACACAGGTGAACGATTAGTTTCCGAAATTTTTAATATTTAAAAATTAAAAGCGTTTAAAAAGAAAAGAAAATAGGCGATAAAAAATGTAAACAAGTCTCATTTACCTCTCTATATCGTTTACAGCGATGTGGTGGAAACTTTTCCTACGTGCAGGTGACGCCAAGCCAAAAAGAGGTAGGAAATGCGCGAAAACAATGTGCGTTCGGTACTTTTTTACTTGTTATTTTTACTGCTAGCACAGCAAAAAGATCAAGGTCATGCGTATTTATTAAAAATTTTATTTTTAACAAAATGCGATTTAGACTTTAATTTTTCCCGGGGTCCTGTTATCAGGCTCGAACCTGGACCAAATGGTGAGGTTAGGCCTTCTGTAGAAAATAAAATATACCGAAGGACCACTCGAGATAGCTCGAGAAAAACGTGGGGGAGTTAAGAGGGACTGTATCTTTCCACAGGGCTCCAACAGGGAAAAAAGCCTAAAAACTTAAATACTAAAAATAGCGCAGCAATGAAAAATTATCAAGAAATGACTTACCATTAGATGTCTTTTGTAGCTACTTGGCTGGCCAGCCCGATTAGACGCGAAGTACCAGACTCTCCATTGTTCTATTGTTCAAAATGTTCCAAACACTAATATCTAATAAACTAAAGCGTAAAATTAATAGTTTCCACAATTTTAATATAAAATAATAGCGGTGCGGTGACTTTCCTTGCACGTGGCGCGTGGTTGAGT
Organism: Aspidapion aeneum; assembly: GCA_963576565.1. Lineage (NCBI taxonomy): Eukaryota > Metazoa > Arthropoda > Insecta > Coleoptera > Brentidae > Aspidapion > Aspidapion aeneum. The sequence continues at coordinate 115,732,314 of OY755040.1, forward strand.
TGTTCTCCCAGACAATCGGCGTTTTCGTCTGCTAGGCCGAATTTAGCCGCTTATCTCAAATCCTTCATTGCTGGAAGAAGCGCGCGAAGTTTAAATTTAAAATATGGAAAGATATAGCGTAAAGTAAATCAAAATAATATTCTAAAAACGCTTGTAAGCGTAGAAAATGTAACCCAAAAATATTTAAAAACTAAGAGAGATAGCTTCTCTAATTTTAAGGGAAAATTAGAGAATATAATTATTTACAAAAATAAAAACAAGTTGGGAAACTTGTTCACTTATAAATCACAAAAATATCATTTATTTTCAAATCCCGTTTTGTTACAGTAAGCACTTACGCTAACTTCGTTATTTTTAGAGCTACAGGGTCCGTTACATAGGCAAAGCTGTAGTATTTTTTCCGCTAATAACGGTGGTGGAAACAAAACACAAGTCAAACGACGCTTACGTGAGTTATAATAGAAAGTAAAATATTTAAGATTTTTTTTTGATGAGACATTCGGTACTTCCAATCAATAGAAAATTTGATTATTAACAAATACTTGGACCTTTTCCACTACATTTTTTTGAGGCGTCCCGATCTTTTGCAACTTGCCCGCATTTAGACCTCTCCGAGCTGTCTCGAGTCCTGAAACGCCAAATGTCCCGATTTTTGCAATTAAAACTTCATAAAAAAAATGCATTCAGTTTATTTTTGTTCCTTTCCTCTTTTTGGTACTCGTGTCCTTATAGGATAAGCTTTCTGAGAAATAATAAATATGTTTTTAAAAATAGTACAGGGCACTCTTACATACATATAAAACTCCTGAATCCCTCTAATGTAGAATAGACCTTTAAAAAAACTATGACGAGATTTTGCTTTATTTATCTGTATTTAAAACAGAACATTTGTTTTTATTCTCTAGAAAAACAGATTTTTACATCTGACAACTCTATACTTACCCCCCCTCCCACCCCCTTTATGTAGTAGTTTGTTTTTGGCAATATACACGTATTAAGCCCGGGGCTCAGGACCATCAAAATAGCCTGGCTAGTTGCATCCTGAATCTACATAGTTTAATAAATTCAAAATCTTTTTGTGCCTCTTCCTGTGTGTTTAATTCGAAATTGAGATTTTGGGACAGATTTCGAAACGGATGTTCACTCAAGATTTTCAAGTCCGGCGACCCTGTTTTTTTCAGTAACAGCAGTGTAATAACTTGTTCTTGCGGATGCTTGCCACAGGAAGTCACTTATTTATGCTTGGTTTTATACTTTTGTGGTGTTCATGAGTCCACGGTCTCAAGTCTCAAGAATTATGAAAAGAGTAGCTCAATGTTGCTCATCTTAATCTCCGATTTGTTTATGCTCAGGAAATCGAAAGAAACACAAATCCGAGTTATTCTATTGTGTAGTGTTTGCTTTCTACTTCAGGTAATACACATCAGAATACAAGTTGTTTAAATAAAAATTTTATTTAAACTATAAATAAAACAATAAAGAAAAAGAGTAAATGAAACTGCAAACACATCAGAAAAATATCAGCTGTTTTCTGTCAAAAACATCATTGATTGACGTTTTAATGTGATTTTTGCAGCGTTGCCAGAGATTTTGCAACTTAAGTTAAGAATAAGATAAGTGGAACAACTGAAAGTCGAGTTACTACTTAAGTTAAAACTTAAGATAAGCCGAACTGTAAGTCCTACACTGTACCTATGGTTACTTGCTGGAACTTGTTTTAACCAGGATTTCACAAGTTTGTTTTCTTTTGTTTTTTCTTTCTATCGCTTGGAAAAAGAGTTTTGAATTGAGTTTAACTTTTAATACAAAATTTCCAAGTCTTTGTCCTTTTTCGGTTACATTGCAAATATAAAACTTTTTTAAACCAATATAAATTCCGCCCTCGAGGTGACCGACTATTGACAAAAAGACTGAGGACGCCAGGAATCTATTTTAAAGGTCCTGTGCATTTTCGGTATTTGTTTTTGTTTTACCGTGGCCGGCATCTGAAGTAGAAATTTTTCTGAGATTTTTTAGTCTAGGATAAAATTATAAAACTTGTAGTCTACAGAATAGATGCTTTCACCCACGGTCCCTAGAATGGACCGGTCTATGGGTCTTTTTTATTACTCATGTCACTGGTGGTGCCTTGCTTTTCAAAAAATTCCAAAATAATTATTGTTCATTAAAGAGATATCCTACCTAACTTTTGTTCAGAATCAGCGCTGGACCACCAGTGACGTAAAATTATGACATAATCCGCAGATCGGTCTATTCTAGAGACCGTGGCTTGCACCAATAATGACGCAAAAATGTCCGTAGATCTGGTGCAATTTTTACGATTTGGCACCAAGGGCATTTTTGAAATGAATTATGAAAAGAACTGTGCTTTTGTAAATACGAGAACTGTCCTTTATATTTTGCATATAGGAAAACTGGTCGAATGTCGTTCCTAAAACTTAACCTCAATCTTTTCCTAACCTTAATTCAAAACGTCAGTAAGATACATATATTTTCTAAGCTACAGTGAATTTTTTAATTTAAGAAATCAGTCGAAAAATGTACTAAACCGAGAACATTTTTGAGCTATAATTTTTTACAACTTTGGAAGGAAATTATCTCAACAAGAATGCCTTGCCAAATTGATTTCTGTTTTTGATCATTAAAGCCTTACATCAGTCGTCAGGTTCTTGTTGGTATGGGAAATTCAAGAGTGGACGGATTAGCCTTAGTGACGATCCAAGGCCAGGTGTACCAAAAACGGCTGTTACCCAGGAAAACATCTATGCTGTGCGCATGCTCATCTCGGAAGATCGACATGTGACATATCGCGAGATTGAGGCTTCAGGGTCAATTGGTGTAAGAAAACTCTAGCTTTGAGGCAAGAAACTACGAAGGTATCAGATCTCAGCGTGAGTTCGTGTCCGCTTGTGTAGTGGTCCTGCTTCGGATATAGCGCTGCTATGATGGCAGCTTATATTCGACGGGAGTTGCGCGAGCTTGTGGGTTCTAGTCACACTTAACGCATGGTTGTATTGTTATGTCTAAAAAGCTATTTTCGACGCAAAAACTTTGGCAAAAACTGGGCGATTGATCCTTGTATGGATGGCAAAAGTCCCAGTATAAATCAAAAAAAAAAAGCAGGAAACTCGAAAAAAGTGTGCAGCATTGTCAGTGATGATGAATGGTGGATTTCCTCATGTGAACCCAAAAATAAACGTCAGTCGTCTGTTTGGGTGTTCCAAGATGAAGAGAACAAAAGTCATCCGTTCTCGAAGTTTATCCAAAAAGATGGTCGCGACATTTGTTTCAAAAGAATGTAGCAGCAATTCTTTTGGAAGATCAAACGACTGTTACTGCCGATTGGTACATCACCATGTGTTTTCCGAAAGTCAACGCTGAGACTTCACCAAGACAATGCAAGTTCGCACAAAGCACAAAAAAACAATTGAATCTTTAACCCAACAAAACGTTGAATTTGGACCATCCTCCATAATGGGCTTGGAAGGTATCAGATCCATCATGGATCCATTTATCCATCGTTTTTGAAGTGGTACATTCTGTGTTTAACCAATTATTATTTGTTCATGACTAGACTATTTGATTTCCCCTGTTCCTTTAGCATTTCTTATTAGTTTTCCTTCCTCTTTCGTGAATTTAAATGTTTTGTTTCAATTGAAATTTCACAGACGATGTTGAAAACTCTCTGTTGTTTTGTTTGTTGCTTTTTTTTCTTGACGATCGATTCAGGAAAACAAAACTAAGAGCAAAGTCTGGATAAAATCATGCACATATATCCATTTTTAAGTAGAGCTATTTTATTGTTTATTTCATAAAGCCATAAAGAATTAATATTAGCCAGATGACATAACAGTAGCAGGAACAAGTTTGACAATCTTTTGAATCCTTGCAACATAATTTCTAATGCAGTCGGGAATTTATTATAATGTTTAAACGCAATAATTTTGAAAACTCCTGTCTGAACAAAATACTTTTGAATAAATATTTCAATTTGTCCGTACACTATATACCAAACTGATGCACGTGCCCCTTAGGATGCAAGTTTTCTTTTCCGTAAGAGGACTTAATTTTGTCTGGCACCTCTTTGTCGAGGGCAGGGATCTTTATACTGCGTAGCAAGTATACACAGTGGTCCCACGCTTTTACACCCCATCCGAAAGGTGATCCTGCTACATGTTAGACTTTCATCTATTTAACATGGCTATCGTCCCAGCAGAACTTGGTTATAGAACATAGACGTCTTTCCTTTTCAGCGCAACAGTCGTGGTCGTCGTGACTTGACTGTAGGAGATTTATGCTGGCGCTATCCTGGTACCCACTATATAGCACTTATAGCAGGCTCCTGGGGTATTATTCCTGGGTAGTCGGCTGGCTGCGTGTCGTCTTATGGAATAAACTTGCGTATATTCTTGATGACGCTAATTCGATGACGACTGTTGAACGCTGAAAAGAAAGTGAGCGGCCTGGCGACGAGACTGTTTTTTGTTTTTGCATCGTTGCTGGAGACGCAAACCGGGTACCTTTTGCATGTGAAGCCGACGGCCATACCGCGGCACTACCCTGCTGCCGAATAGGCAAGTAGGTAGAATCTTTTTTTTTCTTATTGGTGCATTTGCAAGCAGTGGCGACTGCTACAGGGAGGGTAACGGGGCAGTGCCCTCCCAAAACTAGACAACAAACCGTATTTTTAATTGATTTATTTTTAAAAAATTAAATCTTCCCGTACGACATGTCTTGTTCTTTTTTTTAGTCTGTGGTTAACAAAAGGCGATTAATTGGGTAAACTTTTTAAGCGTAAATAATTACAAGCCGGCAGCACCGCGTGGGACAAGATTTCAATTTCACACGTTTTTTAGCGGTGTATGGGTGGCTGTTCTCGCGCGTGGGTGGGACGAATGTTTGTTTTAGTTTGACGTCGGCCATATTCATCGTGCGAAAACGTTCGTTGCCCTTCCTACGTATTGCCAGTTCTATCCTTAGTAAAGACGTATGGGTTTGATTTGATTTGGGGTAGGTCCGTAGTTGCCGGTTGCGTGTCCATTGTTTGTTTTTGTTTGTTTTTAAAATGGAAATAAATACCGTCGATTATATAATTAACTGTGCAAATTTAAATACGTTGACATATGGACTTTGACTACAAATAAAATCTTTAGGCCACATATACCGGACCTAAAAATCCTAAAAGTTAACCGAAATTTTAGTCCATGTAATAAAAAATTATACGATGCTGAAAACTGGTTGTGTGGTTGTGAAAAACGAAATGATTTTTTTTGCTTTATTTGTCTTATTATGAACAATCGACGAAGTGATCCTGCGTGAGTGGCAAAGGGAATGTGGGATATCAAGCACTTTAGTGAAAGTTAAAAACACAAAGTAAGTGCTACTTATTTAAATCACCACATAGAATTTTCTATGCTAGGCAAGACTTATATTAGATGCCAATTAAATAGTGCCTATAGGCAAAAAATTACCGAACATAATGAAAATGTGGCAAAAAATAGACATATACTTAGTAGGTTAATAGACTGTTTAAAATTCTGTGGGATTTTTGAGGTTGCTCTACTGGGTCATTATGAGTCTGAAACTGGTGCTAATCCGAGCACTTTGTACATGTAAAAGTAGGGCGAATAGACTTTATCTATAAACGAATAGACTAAAAACTACACCAAGTAGCTGCCTGTTTGTAAAAAGCTAAAATAAAATTGTTTAGGTAAGTTTTTGAAGTGTAAACTTCTTTAGGCACGGTTACAGTTTTTGTGGGTAGTGAATTGTACTGAGCCGTCAGACTCGGCTATGTAACGCTCATTCGGGTGAAGTCGGCTCGAGTCGACTAACTGTGAGAGGAACATTCAGCGAGCGATATGATGATGTAGATGAAGGCCAGTATTATTAATTTCGCCTTGTTGAAGTTTACACTTCTGCCGTGTGGTCTTAAGCACACACAATTTTTTTATCTCCTTTTCCATGTGTCTTTTTTTATATTTATAACGTCACTTTCAGGGGCTAATTAATTTCAGGGGCTAATTACACCAAATGTGACTTTCCATAACAGCAATATAAATAAACTCAGCAGTCGATTACCAGTTTCGGTAATGCAAACTTCTATCACTTTTCCCTTGACAGTCAGCGGTCATTCAGTTTTGCAGTAATCCCCCTTTCTGACCGTTTATACGGGAACAATTTGCCCCTTAACTGCCCAGACAATGGTTATGAAATATGAAATTACCTTAGCGATATTATACCGAATACGGAAAACATTGTTGCAATGCTAAGGGGAAAATTAAAATTTGTCGAGTGGAAATTGTCGGTTTCAAGCTTTGCACACTGGAAAGCCAAGTAAAATTATTTTCTAAAAATTTCTGTAAAAATGAAATTAAAAAACTTTTGGCCCAGGGCGGACTGGAACGTTGGCCGCCATTTTGTCACAGATTTGAAGTATAAGCGGTTACCTATAGAGGTCGTTATGGTGAAGCCAGGCCAAAATCAGCTGTTTTTATGTGAGATCAGACGTTTTTTTACACGGTGGATAGAATAGACCGATGTTCGGATCTTATAAATATATGTCGAATTTTAACGTTACTGGTGGGCCAGCTGATTTTTTTAAACAAAATTTAGATATGAAATGAACAACTAATATTTTTTGAAAACTAAGGCAATTTTCCTACTATTTTTTAGTATATTCTTATAAAATAATATTTTCAGACATAACAGTCGTTATTTTTTTTTGCCCGCTTCATTTCTCTTACAAGAAAATAATGTGTTCGTTTCAGCTTCAAAAATCATCCGCTGACCTACATCTTTGTTTACTACCCAATAGTCCTCGGTTCACCTTTGATACTAAACGATCCCATTCAGTTTGACTTGTAGTTTAAGTTTTGTGTAATAAAAAATAAAGCGAGCTAAAAAAAAATTACGACAATACGTCTAGAAAATTACATTTTATAAGGATGTACTAGAAAATAGTACGAAAATTGCCTTAGTTTTCAAAAAATTCGAAAAATATTAGTTGTTACTTTGTTTTTATCAGATCTAACTTTTGTTTACAAAGATCAGCTGGACCACCAGTGACGTGAACAATTCGTCATATATATATATATATATATATATATATAAGATCCGAACACCGGTCTACTCTATCCACCGTGGTTATTTTATGATATTTTCAAAATAGCACTACAGATTTCCGCGAAATTTCAGTAAAATATTCTCAGACACCATCCCGATATTCAAATTTTTGTAGCACAAACCCCCCTCGAGGGGTATTCTTTACCCCTATATTTTGAATAGAGAAAGTGGGTCTAGTGATACCTTGTTTTGAAGGCCTTCTGAATGTCCTAATAACCGTGTAAAAATGTCAAAAATCTATCCATTAGTTTTTGAGATAATTGCCTTTAGTTTTTCAAATTTAACATGGACTGAAAATAAAAATTTAATTGGAATTTTATTATTTTTTGGATTTAATTTTTATTTTATCATTCCATGTTAAATTAAAAAAAAATTGAAAGCCAATATCTTAAAAACTAAATTTTTACACGGTTGTAAAGATATTCAAGAGAGCTTCAAAACAAGGTATCACTAGACCCACTTCCCGTATTCAAAATATAGGGATAAAGTGTACCCCACGAAGGGAGTTCCTGCTACAAAAAATTCAACCAAAAAGTGTCCCCCTCGCAAACAAAATAGATGTGTCCGAGCGTTTCTCCAAATTCGCAATCTAAATACACAAAAAGGCCTTTGTTTCGATGTTCGTGAAACACCGTGTATATAGAGATCAATGGTTTATTGCAAACAAAATAACAATGCTGCTGAATTTCGCAGTTAAACTGTGCTCATTTCAACTCTATTTTCCTATTTATTGTTGCCTTTCGGCGACCACTAGTTGTCCTCCATAAAGCAGTTTGCAGGCGCTGCTTTCTGGATACTATACTGTGGCATTAACACGTACAAATTTGGATACAAAGTTTAATATTGTTTGCTAATCAAACTAAAATAATAAAATCTGGTCTCCCGGAATAAATTCATTTAATACGTAAATACAAAAAGGCACGGAATTAAAAATTAAATTTGGTCTAAAGCTTAGAGTAAGAATTTTTTTTCTTACTCTAAGGTCTATAGGTTATGATGAGGATTTTATTTTTGACATATTAAGCGCCATCTAGGTTTAGTGACCTGGTTAATAGCTTTAATAGAAGGCGCCAAAAATAAACATTGCATAAAAAATAAAGGACATATCCACGAAAAATTAATTTTTTGCAATCTAGCCGCCACTTTGTTATAAACTAACAGGTGTCAAATTTTTTTACAGTTTTAAATTAAGTGGGTCCCGCTTAAAGTAATCCATTAAAATTAATTAATTTCATTTTTCCCAAATTAAGCTTTTGGTGTTAGGTATCACCATGGTAAATATAAAAAAGTATACCCTTTTTTGCCGCTTCTTCTTAAAATCTATCTATCTAGCCTTCTTCGATCCATCTTTGTACAGTCGGAAACTTTTTAAATTGCCGGCCTGGAAAAAAAAAATCCTATTTGAAATTCGTAAAAGTGGTTTAAACCAAAAGAAAAAAATTGTGGAGCTTACCTCTGTCTGAATACATACAAATTTAAAAATTTATTTTTTTTGATTTATTTAATTGATTAATTTTGACAGAAAAAAATTAAACAACAATTTAAAAAGTCCCCGAATGCACATAGGCCTCCCCCAATATCTTTATTTCTTCTCTGTCTGTCGCCGTGTTCATCCATCTAACTCCTGCATGTCTCTTTAAATCGTCCGCTCATCTCATTTGGGGTCTTCCCCTACTTCTTTTATTTTCCCACGGTCTCCAGTTTACAATACATTTGTTCCATCGACTACTTCTGATATTATGACCGGCAAATTTCCATTTTAATTTTGCTACCTCTTCTCTGACATCCCTTACTTTTGTTTTATTTCTTATCCATTCATTCCTTTTTCTATCTGTTAGGTTCACATGTTACATTTGTCTTTCCATTGATTTTTGGGCTTTTGTTACCTTATCCATGTTTGATTTGTTTGAAGTGTCCAGGTCTGGAATCCATATATGAGCACAGAAAGTATACATTGGTTATACACTTTCATTTTAATCGATATGTAGCTTAATTTACCAAATGCTGCCCAGGCCAATCTTACTCGTCTCTTGATTTCAGCCGTTTGGTTTTCTTTCTTTAGTTTAATAATTTGTCCCAGATATATATTCCTCTACATGTGCTATCTTTTTTTGGTTTATTCTGGTCGTGATATCTTCATCTGTGTTTGTTATTATTTTAGTTTTAGTGTAATTCATACTTAATCCAATATTTTTAGTTGCTGTATCCAGTTCTTCCAGCATTTTTATGAGTTCTTCTTTCTTATCTGTTATTAAAGCGATATCGTCAGCATACCTTAGGTTGTTCAAGTATTCTCCGCCTACTTTAATGCCTATTTATTTCCATTTTAATTTTTTAAAAACATCTTCTAGGGCCTGGTTAAATAGTTTAGGGGATAATTTGTCACCCTTTCTGACACCACTTCTTATGCGGATTAGCTTGGTTTCTTCGTAGATATTAATTGATGTTGTTGCTTTTCTATGGATGTTGGCTTTGGCTATTAAGTTTGTGTATCCGTTTGACGTAGTGTAATATCAGTAAACCTGCCAAAAGAAGGCTTAGTCCATCTGTAGCAAACAAGCAGCGATAGAAGTTATCTAGGTTGTGTATCCAAATTCAGCTTGCTGGATATATTTTGGTAATAATAGCACGTATATGGATACTAATCGTAAAACCTAATGTCCAGAATTAAAGGAGCGAATTAAAGTCTGCGAAGCCTGCAGCAAAACGGTCGGGATGCACGGGAGATAACGACCTTATTAGCCGCAAATAAAGATTGCGTTATTTTTTGGTAAACACTAGATAGTCAACAAAATTGCGCTTTTTAGTATACCTACACTAAGTAACAAAAACACTAGGTACAGGGAAGACCAGCGCTGGTTGTCTCACGAATTGGTTGTCACACCGCACAATGGTTTCTGGAGACTGATTGAGTAGCCAATCCTTAAAGGCCTTCACTAAAACTTTGGTAAAATGAAGAACTGAAAATATTTTAGAATTAAACTGATGTAGGTAGTTTAGGGGGTAAAATGGTGGTTTCAACATTAAAGCGTATTAAAACATTTACAATGTTTGAAAGTAGATTGAACGCATTAGCTATGTGTTCAATTAAAAGAAAGTTGTTGACTACGGACAATTTTAATGAATTTGTCGTTGATCACTTTGCGCATGTAAAAAAAAGGCGAATGGGTTTTATATATAAACAAATAAACTACAAACTACCCTAAGTAGCTGCTTGTTTGTAAAATGCTAAAGTAAAATTGTTTATGTAAGTTTTTTATCTCCTTTTTCATGCAATATAAATTTCTGCCCCCCCCCCCCCAATTTAAAACGTCAGCAGCCGCCACTGGGAATTGAGGGCTTTTCACACCGTCCTTTATTAAGGTATAAGTTTGACAAAAGGTCCTAAAAAAACTAAAAGCAGGGTATTATTTGGTAGGGCCCTAGCAACGTAGTACACCTACTCCTAAAATCGTACCTGCTTCTTAATGACTTTTTTTAGGCATATTGTTTGTAAGTCTTTAAAATACCGATTTTATGGCTATAATCTTTCTAATCAATAAACTTAACTAACTATATTAAATTATTTTGCCTTTACAAATGCCTACCGGTGAAAAATTGCGCACATCATCTTTGTCTTCTGGTCCCAAAGCAAAAAGAACACTACCGTAATTAATTTAAAAAAAAATCTGGGTGGCTATAATCTGCTGGAATTACAAAAAAAATTTTGGTGGCTATGATCCCCTTACTTTTGACATTGACGCATCATCTTTTGTTGGTATCTCGTGTTAGTATGGCTACATTCTTTTATAATTTTAAGGCGTAAAAAAGCATAATGAGTTAACAAATCCTATGCTAAAATGTAACCATGAAGACAACCGGAAGAAAGTGTGCGCGTGTTGCTGCAAGAAAATTGTTTCTAGAAAAAATCCTAAAGGAAATGAAGTGACGGAGCCAATTAAGCTACTAATTTGTAAGTTTTTGGACAAAAACTATGACAAAAATGATCCGAGATATCCAACATCAGTATGTATAACATGTAAGTTTGCTTTATTGGAAAGAAAATCTAGGGCTGAACCATATCGTAAAGTTTTACCAAAGATGCCAGATTTCTCCAAAAATATCATAGCTAAGCAAACCAGACAATAACTTGTAATTGTTTCATTTGCCAAAAAGCTAGATATGTAGGACATCAAAAGAAAGGAAAATTAAAGATAAAAAATAAGACCAGCCAGCAAATTTGTAACAAGTGCTTTCAAAAAGTTGGAAAAGGCATTCGACATCAGCCATGTAAGTCAAATAATCGCAAACATAATGCTCTTGTCATGATAGAAGAGACCTTACCTCCACGACACCAAGAACATCTTGCAGTATCATTAATTAAAACCAAAATTGATATGACACAAGACACAGAGGCCAGTTCATCCAAACAGTACCAAAATATGAATGTAAAGTTAAGTACAGGCGGGCAAACTGCAATGCTAATTTTAAATCCAAAAAAAGAGAATAATAATGTTTTATTTTCTACAGACGCTCTAGATAATTTGAAAGTAAATCTTGGTTCTTCTACCAGAGAAATGAAGAAATTAACTAATTTTCTGAGATGCTCCGCTGGTCGAAAATCCGTTCCTGTCGGTTATGAAAAGCACTGCAAAGAAAAGTTGAATATTCTGGTTGATTGTTACAAACAAGAATCTTTTGAGTTCGATACTTCGAAGGGTATAAAAAGTATGAGACCTGTCGTATATGCTGATGCAGAGGAACTTTTGAATAAGGTAAGCAAAATAAAATGTGTATAAAACATAAGTAAGTGTGTTAAGAATGTCGTTGAATGAATGCAATTAAACTAAAATAGTATAGAGTGTCAAAAATTAGATAATGGTGTATGAAAAAATTCTGGCAAGCATTCTGGTGTTAAATATATTGATTTTTTTAGGTGTTAGAAGAAAGAGGAGCTGTTGGCAGAGAAGAAGTTAAACTTTTAGCAGACGAAGGCAAATTATGCCTATCTATATCTTCGGAAGACTATCTAAATAACGAAGACGATGAATCAATACAGACAAGATCAAGATATAAAGATGGTGGCAGCGCTGCACGTAGACGCAAATTAACAAGTGTGCAGAGGTTGATTATTCTTTGCATTGTTCCGGATATAAAAGAAAGTTACGACAACCTGGCGATATTATTTGGGATTACGAATGTAAACAACATATCCTTTAAATTTATATCTGCTGCTTCATCAAACCCCTGTCCGTATTGTTTAATTTCGTTACAGGAGCATAGAGAAAGAAAATTATTCTGTTTATGGTATTAGAACTTATGGAAACCTACACGAAAACTACCAAAAGTATCTGTCTTAAAAAATAATAAAAAAAATGCAAGAGAATGCTGCAGCACTATAAATCCTCCGCTATTTATTGAAGCAGACGATATGTTCTTGAAAAGTGCATCCTTCCAGAACTACATCTTCTACAAGGCTTTATAAATCATGTATTTTGGAAGGGTTTAGTACCTTTTCTTGGTAAAGAAAATGCTCTCAATTGGCCCAGAAAATTAAATGTTGTGCCTAAAAATTACCAAGGAGAGGTACTTGAAGGAAACGCCTGTCGTAAGCTGCTGCGACACGCTAATGACATTAAGTCCTCAGATGTTTTGGAAAATGTTGATTTAATAATCAATCAATTAACACCATGAACAGAATAGTTAGTAATTGCTTCTCCTCTAAAATAAATAGCATTGATGATTTAAAATTAGATATTCAATACTTGAGATCTGTTTTTAAAGATACTGATCTGTCCAAAAGTCTAAAAGTACACTGCATTTTAAATCATTTAATTGATACCCTGGAAAATCTTAAGACAGGTTTAGGTTGATGGTCGGAGCAGGCCGGTGAATCTGTCCACCGCGAATTTCTAAAAGTTTGGAGCAAATATAAATTGAATTCAATTGATGATGTCAGATACGGACGTAATTTGCTGAAAGCGGTTCTAGATTTTTCGTCAAATAGGCTTTAAACATAATGATATAATTATAATAAAATTTTCTTACCAATTTTTTGATTAAGTCTAGTTTTCTGTTTCTTTTGTTGCAAAGGTGATACAGTGAAAATATAGATCCTAGATTTGAAATTAAACTTCTTTTCTATTCGATTTAAAAATTAAATTATCCTTTAGAACGGTTTTATCGGAAAAAGTACATAAATTAGAATTTCTAGCCAATATAAAAAATATGTATAAATAATTTGTAAAAAACGGCCTTAAGAAGCACGTATGATTTTAAAAGTAGGTGTCTTAAGTTGCTAGGACCCTACCACATAATACCCTGCTTTTAGTTTTTTTAGGACGTTTCGTCAAACTTATACCTCATTAAAGAGCGGTGTGTTTTAGTAACTAAGTTAAAACTTAAAAAATGTCTCATACACACTTATTTTACGGTACCTCTTAAATGTTTTAAAACTTATTAAAAACTTTTTTTTGCAAGAATCAGAGAAAACACTTCCTAACTTAGGGGAGTCATATCTTACTTATCTATGGTAAACTGTTGTGACAGCTTCGGAGATTAAAAAAGAAAAGAAAATTAAAGCCTATTTCGTTGAGATCTTGTGGTATTAAAAGCTCAATTCCCAGAGCTTTTTTGCAAAGCCTAAATGACATGTCAAGTAATAATGAATGTTCCCTAAAAGATATGCAGCGCGCTTGTTCCCAAATTGAAACCCCCTGTTTTCTTTTAACAAACTTTTTTACTTTTACTTTTACTTTTATTTGATCTTGTTTTCAAATATACGAATAAGGCGCGTTTTCTACAAAGCTCTGTAATTTAAGCTTTCAAAGTGTAAGTAAAACAAGTAGACAAAAATATAATATAATTAAAGTTAACAAAAATAATTTTAATTTTCGAAATTTTGAGTTTAAATAAAATGTATTTTGATGTTTTGAAACCTCAGATTGATTCAGAAGATCTGAACAGTGTCTCACTCAAACTGATAGCTAACCTTTTTGGAGGAGTAGGCATACAGTGGTGAAAGAGCACTCAAGTGAGCCACACATCACATCACTGATGGTCGCAGTGGAAGGGCTTCAAGGCCTACTTAGATATGAATCATTGTCACCTGTCGATAGTGAAGGTTCATCTTTATGTTGCGGTTATAGATACCCGCAATCGGAAATGGAAGCTTACAGCTGAGCGCTGGATGGGATTCTTATTAGGTACTTCCATTAGGACTCGTACCACAAAACGATGCATAGTTGAAGGGAGTTAAAATCATAATTTGCAACGATAAACCCTTCCTGGCCTTGCTGAAAAGCAGCGTAAGCAAGGTAGCGGAACTATGGGAAAACGCTAACCTCAAGGTTGTCCCTCGCTGAACTCCCTGAGAGTCCTAGAGCAATGATCTGGTTTCCGGAGCCGGTATTCTCTGATTGAGTCATGCTAACTGTTTAAGAGCACATAATCCGAAGATACGTTTAAAGGCTGGGATATTTTAAAAATGGAAGAGCCTAAACCTAGGAGAAGTTATGTCGTCTTTCTTCTTACGAAAGAGTCTCTTCCGGCCCTAAAAAAGGCCAACATTAAGATGTACTGTGGCTTCAACGCCCTCGAAGTGCCGTTTAAAAGGCTTCCCGGTGAAAGTGACAAGGGCAAGAAACCCACAGAAAGTGCATTCAGTAGCAACATGGCGGTGTATACAACTGCACTCGCTGTACGGCAACCCGTATTAAAGACTGGTGTACCACAGCCCCATTAGCAATGGATCTGCAATTCGTACAAATCAATTTCTATCTCAGCGTCATGGCTTTCATACCCCTGATATTACTTCTAAGAGAAATCACAATCGATGTAGCTCTAATCCAGATACCGGAGATCTGTCAGGATGCCTTAAAGGGGGTTGCTTGGTTACGTTCTTTACTATAGGAAAGATGTCGAAAAACCAAGGGTTTGCATACAGTGAATATTGCTTATAACGACATCGGATATTACGACATGTCGGTTATAGCGACATATTAACGTCCCTACAGATTTCTTATAACCCATTTTGTTACCTTTTTTCTCTATAACGACGCTCGGTTATAACGACCGAAATTAAGCGATCCTTCAATGTCTTTATAACCGATATTCACTGTATTATCTAAAAAAGGCATAAATTTAAATTTGATGAGATGAGATTATTAGTAGCAAACACCTATCAGTCATTAAGTGGGAGCAAAAAGACGGAACTGCAGTACTACTATCGTCGTATATGGCTCATGAGGATGAAATATCGTCCGTTGAAGTTCAATGAGACTCGTTATGGAAGCCAAGAAAGGCCGGCTCGTCTTGGTAGTGGCGTGGGGTAGCAGCGACGTCAGCGAGGAAGATGAGGCTTTTTTTAACTTTATTAAAAACACTAATCTTAATATAATTATTAGGGGCAACCTCCCCACATTCTTTACTAACAATAGAAAAATGGAACGTAACCGTCACGTTAGAATTTAATGCTCTAAACGCTGAAAACTGGAGGGTATCTCCTAAGAATTTGTTCTCAGATCATCGATTGATCCTTTTTCAGCTGAGTTATTAGAAATTGTCTACTCTCACGAATTGGGAATAATAGTCTAATACTAAAACACCAAGCCAAATTTTTGGGACTAATAGTAGACTTAAAACAGTCATGGAGACAAAATACTGATGAAAGTTTTAGGAAAGCTAGTGCTGCTTTTTATGTATGTAAGAATACAAAAAACGGCTTGCATGGTAATACCAGGAGTCATGCGGACAACTCATAGTACCGCAATGGAAGCGATGCTTCATATTCCTGCTTTGGATATATTCTGCAAGGGATTAGTTGCAAAGAGTGCAATAAGGCTAACAGAAACCATGAGCTGGAATGCAAAACATTTTAGTCATAGCGCTATCCTAAGCAGTTTTCAATTCCGGCAAACTACAGTGAAAAGCATACTACGCCATACCGTCCTTCAGGTTCAATAAGAACTTCACTGAAATATTTCCATGCAGAGGAGTCGTCTACGGACTTTGTTTTAAATGATTCTAGTATTTACAGACGGCTCAAAAATGAACCAGGCTGTAGGGTCCGGCATGTTCTACAGAGCTAGAACTGGCGGAATCCTACAAGCTTCCTGATTACTGCACCAGGCGGAGATATTTGCAGTACCGGAAGTGATCAGTCTCTTTAACCTGCACCTTGATCCCGCGATTTCAAGGTCTTTTGCAATTCAGGTTAGGTTTTAGTAACGACATTCGATCAGTGTCGCTCTCTACGTTTCTATATGCAAAATATTAAAGACAGCCCTCGTACTGTAGACGTAATATATCCCAAAGTTCTTTGACTATATCTACAGTTAGTAAGGCAATTGATAATGAGTGCTACTACTACTATACTGTTTATCTGTTGCTTTAATACACTACACTACATATCATATCATATGTACGCTACACTGGCGAAATTGGAAACAGAGAAGTTTAGAAGTTTCAACTCCTGACATTACAAGTAATGGTCCGTATACTCCAAACTGCTTCGCGAATTCTCCTCTCGCGCTCCCTATGTGCGCCACTCGCCGAATTCGTTTTAACGAACTTTCTACGATCCACGGAAAAACACCAAACACGCATTGAATTGAAATATCGACAACAAACTGCCGATGCCGTCCCAAAGGATCTGCGAAGACACAAAGAGTAGCCGAAGAAAACTGGTTTTTGGCAATTGGCTTGCAAGCGGCGCGCGCCGAACTTGAAAACACGAAATCATGACGAATCCATGTTGGCGAGAGGGGCATTCGCGGAGCAGTTTGATGTATACGGACCTTAGAACATTGAACTACTATACTCCATATCATAATTTTTGAGATATCTTTTTGAGAGTTATTAGCTGTACCATAACAAAAAGCATAGGCCAACGAAAAAAGTTTTTAAAAGTTGTCTCAAAAATAATGATATGAACTGTAGAAGCAGCATAACCTTATATCATAGGCAGGTTTGTTTGAGTAAATGATCTCCAGACATTGTTGTCAAGTCAATTTGAAAACATTCGTAAACCTTTAATGATAGGAACATTTCTTTGTAAATCTTAAAAATAGTACAAAGCATAATACAGCATTGAACCAGAGAATACTTCTTTATATTAATAATGATTCAACATTCCATTGCAGAAAGTTCATTCTTTTTTTAATCTCAATAGTAATAATACAAAATCGTGCAGGTATGATACATTTAAAACAATGTGGCAGCTTAAGAACCGGCTGTTTGTTTACATAACAATACTTAAAATATTTAACTACGCCTATGTTTTGTTTACAGATAAATAAGCTGTTTACTTACTTATAAAAGGACCGTTTATTTCCTACAGCATAGGATATTTTACACACCTCGCACTTTTTTACCATATTGATGCAAAAAAAACAATAAAAAATCACAAAATCACAGGCTTTTTAGCACGGATCACCTTTTAGTCCACAATACAATGACGGCCATTAATAACAAGTGACAGTACGTCATCGACCACGCCGTTGTCAGCGAGGTTGCCGCGCTGTAAATTTTTCGAACGTTTAAAGACACAATTATTATTATTTAATCTAATTTGACAAAAGTAAAAATATTTTATTTTATTTATCTTGGTGAAACTAGGCTTTTATATTTGATTTTGAATGAAAATAATGTTAATTTTTAAAGAAGATACCGTTTATTTAATTATGCCTTTTTAGTTATCTTATCATATTATGAAAACGTGGCAATTTGGCTTCTTTTCCCCCTGGCCCCTTTGTAAATATTAGACACAATCAATAAGAAATCATGCTGCTTCTACGGGGTTTAATGTTCGAAGATACGGACTTTACAATAAATATTTGTCTTGAAACGATGACTGCGCGTGAAGTCAAAGGACAATATTACTGGTGAACGTTCTTTAACAGTTTTATGTTTTCTGTCTTTTAGTCAAATTATGCAATATAATTCTTATACCTACAGGGCGCTCATCAAGGTTTTAATGCGGTCGTAAAGTCATGCTCGGCCACACTAAACCAGCGGTGGTGGTGTCCTGAAGTGTGGTTAACAACCCTTTTCGGTAATAAAACTGGCCCTTGCCAAAATCTTTGGAGCAGCAAAAAAGGTCGTAAAGGGCGCCGTAAAATTTGGTGAAAATGAAATTGAAATTTTCTGCGGTGCTTGAGGGTGATAATAAATCCGCCCTCGAAGTCTAAGAATGTTTCGTTGTGAATTATTTCAAGTTTTCGCCCAAAACCAAAAAACAATGGCAGATCCAAAGGGGGGACAGAGGGCCCGGGAACCCCCCCTCCTCCCTGACATTAAACATTTTTTTAGTTCGAGGAAAAAAATTTTCATTAACCGCAATTTTGACAAAAGTTACCCGCAATATAACTTGTTTTTTAGTTTTTTTGATAAAAATTACTTAGTATTTCAGAAGTTTTCGCCTGTGGCGCATTTTCCATGCCTGTCAATTTTTATTTCAGACCTAAGAGTTAAGATACCACAAGGAAAAAATATATTCTGGTTTTTGCTTCCTCCTTGGCCTGTCTCCCCTCGAAATTCTGGATCCGCCACTGCACATAAAGTCTAAAATACCTACAATAAATTTAGGTGAGAATTGGTACCTATAAGATTTGTTAAATGTTAATAAAATTAAAAAACCAAAGGCCCGTAAGAGAATATCTTTAAAGAAGTTTTAAAATATTTTTCAATTAATATTTTGTCTCTTAGCACAACTAGGTATCTCTATTCCAGAAGTGCGTACGTTACAAGGTAAACTAAACACATAGCCATACTGGGATGCGTCCATGATTTGATTAAAATCCGCCTTGGCCTGTGTTTTATATGTATTTTTGATAACGATTCACAAACATATACGAACGTATTCAAAGTACCCTGGGTTATAGTATGTATAAAGCGGAGCACCAATGCATTAAGCGGGCACACTAATTTCTATAAGGAAATATTTAAAAAAAATACCGCATAATTAAATTCGCCATAGCTATGACGCAGTGCCATTTATATGCAATATACTATAAGTAAAATTTGTTTTGGGTATTCTGAACGGGGTTCATGTTTATGCTCTCCACTCTTCGTAGTAGTCCAAGAGAATTGGCCAATAAAAGTAAAAAAAATGCAAAATAAAAACTAAAAGAGGTTTCACCGAAAATACAATTTAGAAAAATAATATTGACTGCCCTTTATTGTTTATGCTAAATCTTAACTCTCCACTCCCCGTAGTAGTCAGGAAGAATTAGCCAATAATTGAAAAAAAAATTGCAAAATAAAAACTAAAAGAGGTTTCACCAAAAATACCATTTAGAAAAATAATATTGACCACTCTTTATTGTTTATGCTATATCTTAACTATCCACTCCCCGTAGTAGTACGGGAGAATTAGCCAATAAATGTAAAAAAATTGCAAAATAAAAACTAAAAGAGGTTTCACCGAAAATACAATTTAGCAAAATATTGACTGCCCTTTATTGTTTATGCTATATCTTAGCTCTCCACTCCCCGTAGTAGTCCGGGAGAATTAGCCAATAAATGTAAAAAATTGCACAATAAAAACTAAAAGAGGTTTAACCAAAAATACAATTTAGAAAAATAATATTGTCTGCCCTTTATTGTTTATGCTATATCTTAACTCACCAGTCCCCGTAGTAGTCCGGGAGAATTAGACAATAAATGTAAAAAAATTGCAAAATAAAAACAAAAAAAAGAGGTTTCACCGAAAATATAAATTAGAAAAATAATATTGACTGCCCTTTATTGTTTATGCTATATACTAACTCTCGAATCCCCGCAGTAGTCCGGGAGAATTAGCCAATAAATGTAAAAAAATTGCACAATATAAACTGAAAGAGGTTTCACCGAAAATACAAATTAGAAAAATAATATTGACTGCCCTTTATTATTTATGCTATATCATAACTCTCCAGTCTCTGTAGTAGTGCGCGAGAATTAGCCAATAAATGTAAAAAAATAGCAAAATAAAAAATTAAAGAGGTTTCACCGAAAATACATTTTAGAAAACTAATATTAACCGCGCTTTATTGTTTATGCTATATCCTAACTCTGCAGTCCCCGTAGTAGTCCGGTAGAATTACCCAACAAATGTAAAAAAATTGCAAAATAAAAATCAAAAGAGGTTTCACAGAAAGTACAATTTAGAAAAATAATGTTGACTGTCCTTTATTGTTTATGCTATATCTTAGCTTTCCACTCCCCGTAGTAGTCCGGGAGAATTAGTCAATAAATGTAAAAAAGTTGCAAAATAAAAACTAAAAGAGGTTTCACCGAAAATACAATTTAGAAAAATATTTTTGACTGCCCAGTCCCTGTAATAGTCCGGGAGAATTACCCAATAAATGTAAAAAAATTGCAAAATAAAAACTAAAAGAGGTTTCAAAGAAAATATAATTTAGAAAAATATTCTTGACTGCTCTTTATTGATTATGCTATATCTTGACTCTCCAGTCCCCGTATTAGTCCGGGAGAATCACACAGTAAATGTAAAAAAATTGCAAAATAAAAACTAAAAGAGATTTTACCGAAAATACAAATTAGAAAAATAATAATGACTGCCCTTTATTGTTTATGCTATATCTTAGCTCTCCACTTCCCGTAATAGTACGGAAGAATTAGCCAATAAATGCAAAAAAATTGCAAAATAAATACTAAAAGAGGTTTTACCAAAAATACAATTTAGAAAAATAATTTTGACTGCCCTTTATTGTTTCTGCTATATTCTAACTCTTGAATCCCCGCAGTAGTCCGAAAGAATTAGCCAATAAATGTAAAAAAATTGCAAAATAAAAACTGAAAGAGCTTTCACCAAAAACACAATTTAGAAAAATAATATTGACTGTCCTTTATTGTTTCTGCTATATCTTAACTCTCCAGTCCCCGTAGTAGTCCGGGAGAATTAACTAAAACATGTAAAAAATTGCAAATTAAAAACCAGTCAGCTTATAAACTTTAGTATTGATTATAAATATACATAAGAGATAATAGATTATAGAGGTTTCGGATTCGAAAAAAAGGAAACTAATTAAGTTACTACTGTAACAGTGAAGTTTAATTAAAAGCTTAGTAAAAACATTCTAGCCCTTTTTGATTATAAGAAGTCCCTGTAACCTGCTAATAACTAATAAAATTTTAAAGTAGTTTAGAAAATAATGTCCAGTAGGAGTATCCTGCTCGCAGTATCTAAAAACAATCATGTAATATTCCAAATTAATACTAAGTATATGGGAAAGACGGGGAAATTCCGCTACCTTACGGAAACGAGCAAAATTAAAGCGTTTAAAATAAATTTTAATTGCAAAATATTTTTTTTTTTAGTTAGCTTATTAACACAACTACAATAAACTACTTTAAATTAAAAAATCTATATATTTTTTGCATAAATATAAAAGAAATACTTATTTTTTTAAACTTGCAGTTGGCGGATTTCCCCTATGGCAATACCGCCACCTCCTTGGGCTAATACCGCCATATTAGTTTTTGTTTATACCTGATACTTTTTACTGGTGTAGAAAGATTCATAAATAAAAAACACGTCAACGTATTTTATAAAAATGTATTGGCCAATACAAAAATGAACTTTTTTCGAACCTTAATTTAAAACTTAAAAAACGGTAATTTAACCACCAGTTGACGACAACGTAAAGATTAGAAGCAAAACAGCATAATTTATTTATACCGCAGCGAAAATCAAACTAAGGTGGCGACACCTTGTAACTGGAATGCTTTCGTTTCTGGCACCAATGCTGCTCTGTTTTCTGTAAATGGCAGCTCTCTGATTTTTCTGGTTGTCTAGATACCTGGGGTAGCGGTATTACGCCGCATGGCGGAATTCCCCATCTTCCCCTACTTAACAACTAAATTAGTAGAAATACATACTAGGACAAATAGGGAACAATCCAAATGCCCAGCAACAAAATTATTGATATAAATATCCTTTTGACATCTTTGAATTATAAAAAGTATCATCCTCTGATTTTTGATACTAGAATTTTGCCAGTTGCTTAAGTAAACTGCATTAGAAATTGACAAAGACTGAAATTAATTAATTATGTCTTACCTAATGAACTTTTGATCGTTAACAAGTTTTAAACAATTTTACGAAGAGTATGTAGGCATATTAGCGCATGTGGTTTAACAAATATCTATTGGCGATTGTATTGATCTTTAATAATTGGGTGCAGGGGTAATAGCATTTCTGGGTCTTTATACTTTTACACATGTTAAGATTAAAAATTCTACGTCACCAGGTTGCATTAAACCATTTGTTTTATGGAAACCGGATGACGCTGCTACAGTCGTCGAGTTAAGTTAACATGACCAGTCAAGTTCTGTAGCCATCCTAGATATTCAAGCCATGAGCTGACAGTTATTTTTATCTTTCTTTAAAAAGAAGAGAGAGAAATACAAACATAAATTTGACAGCTTTTGCCGCTAAGAAGTAGGATCTCGACCAACCTTTTGCGTCTGAAAATTAAACCTAATTTTTTGAAAATTTAAATAAAATTTTGGACTTCTATTGTCTATTTATTTTAAACACGACGTTTCGGTTAGTAAGTATCTCTAACAG
The DNA here is from genome assembly GCA_963576565.1 of Aspidapion aeneum. Taxonomy (NCBI): domain Eukaryota; kingdom Metazoa; phylum Arthropoda; class Insecta; order Coleoptera; family Brentidae; genus Aspidapion; species Aspidapion aeneum. Next base: position 115,754,992 of record OY755040.1, read on the forward strand.
TTTTTAAGTGTAAACTAAATAATCCAGTCTACTGGCTACTACTTATACTACTTGGTGTGCAATCAGGTGTGAAGGCACACCCCCTTTTTTTAATTTTAAGACGCTTGTTTTCCTTAGGAAGTGATTTCTATGGGCTTGGTATGTCCGTGCTTGGTTGACTGCAAACTTCTTTATTCTGCATTATAAACGCAGCTTCAATAAACTGTCGTTTTCGCCAATGCGACTCCTTATGGAAAACTATAGCTTTAGACCATTGAATCCTGTGATCATGACCACACATGATCCGCTAAACCGGATTTTTCAATATCCCCTAATTGGGTACTATTTTTGTTCATTTACTCTTACCTAAAGAGGGCTTTTCGTTTCACCTATATATGATTTACCACACTAATACGGGATTTGGTAAATACATTTCTTATTATTTGAGGGATTTTCTGGTTTTGTTTTAGTTACAAAACTCCTTATCGTATTTCCCGATGAAAATACTATTTTTATATTATAGTGTTTGACTATTCGTCTTATGTTTTCTGAAATCCCTTGAACGGATTATTATTTTGAAGATTTTCTACATTTGGTTTGTTTTTTTTTAATTTTAGAGACCGTTAAGCTTATTAATTTCTGTGAATAACCATTCTATTGTAAGTCCTTGTTGTTAATTTCTGTGCATAAGTATTCATGATTTCTACAAACGTTTATGGCTCTTAACTACAAATTTCTTATAACTCCTTGTTTTGTAGCAACAGAATGATTAGATTTAAAATTAAGGTACTGTCCCGTGTGTGCACGTTTCCTATATACAGTGGTTTGAATGTTTCTGGCCGAATCTTTTTCAATTTCCATTGTGCATTTGATTGTTGGATGAATACCGTTCAGATAGTGTAGAAAATTCTGCAGTTCGTCATCATTTTCCGGCCATATAATAAATGTGATATCCATGTATCGTAGCCATAGTTTTGGCTTGACTCTTGCTGTACACTCCATGTAGATGTTTGCGAAAAAGATGATCCCATTGGAAGTCCATCATTTTGCGCCAAAAACTTATCTTTCACTTGAAAGTAAGAGTTACGGAGACAGAGCTCTAACAGATCCAACACCTCCTCCACCGATAGCCTTGTTCTCTCGAAAAGTGTATCATTAAGTTGTAATTTTTATTTAATGATACTAACTGACTCATTTATTGGCCGTTGGTGTAAAGACTTTTTACATCAAAACTGACAAATCTATCACACCTGACTGGACACGAAGTAATATAAGTAGTAGCCTGTACCTGATTGTTGTACTTACACTTGCAAACGGTTAGAGATACTTACTAACCGAAACATCGTCTTTAAAGTAAATAAACACTTTGAAAGTCCGAAATTTTGTTTCTACTCATCATTTTCTACGAGTTTTAAACAAAAAAAAAACAACTGCAGCAATAAAAGCAAATGATTGAAGTATTATCCTTAAACGAGGCAAGATATGGACTACTACTAACCTTGTCATGGATATTTTGACCTACACAACATAACGCAAAGATGGATCCCATCCAACCGAGGAACAGCATTAGCATCCCAACATTGTGGGTCTAAAAAAAACTAAGTTTTAAATGTATAATTAAATTTAAAAAAGACTCTTGCGCATTCCATGCCTATTGGTTGTGTTTAATTTAACTGAGCTTTACAGTATTCATTTATACCTTTTCAGGCTTAAATCTTGTCAGATAGGCCACCAGTAATTCGCGGGGTCAGATTGCGTGTACTGTCGAATTCCATAGACATGTCGCAATAATAAATTATACAGTGCACAGAAAGTGGACCCAGACGCGCGTTTATGATGCCGTGTTCCCTGTCAGAGCCGAATGACGCTTATTGCGGATTACGATTATCCCTCTCTGTCTATAAAACATACGAAAACCAAGCATGTAAAAGAACGGCAATATTTGCGAAATATTGAATTGATTTGGGCTAAAAGCCTGGAATTTAAAATAAGCACCGGTTAATCGAGGGTCGCCATAATTATGCTAAGGCCCGTGGCACCATCAATGTATAGATTTTCTTTGTACACTGTTGGCTTTTCTAAACTTAGGGCAACTCCACATCAACTTTTTGAAATATAAAAAATAACAACTAAGTTTATGTTGGACAGTAGACTAAGTTTGAAAAAAATTGAAAAATATTTATTATGCGAGATAAAAATTGCAAATCTAGATATTAAAATATAACTAAACTAGGGTTTCTGTGCAGACTTTACAATTAATTGTTGTAATAATGTGTCTAAATAAATTATTATTTTTTGGTCAAATATTTAGTCAGTACCGATTTAAGAACAAAAATAAATAAATAAAATGCTACACTCTAAAAGGTGTATACGTAGTTTTTAAGCCGTTTTTTGCTTATAGTTTTGACCTAAGCTAAGTTGTTAAGTAGCCAGACGTCACTGGTTAAACACCACACGTGATTGCGAATCGGCTCATGCCGAACGCGAGTTTGAAATACTTACAATTTTTATGCAGTAAAAAGTGGTAGGAATAACAAACACTGTTAGCAAAATATTATATCCAAATGTGTGCTTAACCCTTTCTCTAAACTGTTCTGTCATCCTAAAATTAATAAATTTATTGTAAAAGACACAATATTGGAATGTAAGAAATTCTAAGTTTATAGATATTGAATGATATACCTACATAATTTAACAAAACAAGATTTGAATATAAATGGTATTTTTACCAATTACAAGTTTTTAAATATATAAATTAAATATTGTTTTCGACTTCAACAAGTACCTATTAATTACATATAAGACTAGGTTAAGAAAATGTAAAATATATGGCAACGCAGCGACTTGTTTTTAGGCATATTTTCGGGACCGCTGTATTTTAATAAAAGTTGTATTCGGCTAATCTGTCTTTTGAGCCACTAACATCATAATAATTTATATTTTCTAACTGAAAACACGTTTAACAAACTATTTTTAATTTTTAAAAAACACAATACACACGGCCTACTACGGGGACTGGAGAGTTAAGATATAGCATAAACAATAAAGAGCAGTAAGTATTATGTTTTTACATTGTATTTTCTGTGAAACCTCTTTTAGTTTTTATTTAGCATTTTTTTTAAATTTATTGGCGTATTCTCTCGGCCTACTACGGGGAGAGGAGAGTTAAGATATGTCATAAACAATAAAAAGGCAGCCAATATTATTTGTCTAAATTGTGAAACCTAGTTTAGTTAGTATTTTGCTATTTTTTTACATTTATTGGTTAATTCTCCCGAACTACTACGGGGACTGGATTGTCAAGATATAGCATAAACAATTAGGGGCAGTTAATAATATTTTCCTAAATTGTATTTTCGATTCAGCCTGTTTTAGTTTTTTTTGCAATTTTTTTACATTGATTGGCTAATTCTCCTGTACTACTATGGGGACTGGAGAGTAACAATATAGCATAAGCAATAAAGGGCAGTCAATATTATTTTTCTAAATTGTATTTTTAGTGAAACCTCTTTTAGTTTTTATTTTGCAATTTTTTTACCTTTATTGGCTAATTCTCCCGGCCTACTACGGGAACTGAAGAGTTGAGATATAGCATAAACAATAAAGGGTAGTCAGTAATATTTTTTTAAATTGTATTTTCGGTGAAACCTCTTTTAGGTTTTATTTAGCATTTTTTTTACATTTATTGGCTGATTCTTCCGGACTACTACAGGGAGTGGAGAGTTAAGATATAGCGTAAACAATAAAGGGCAGTCAATATTATCTTTCGAAATATAATAATCGTTGAAACCTCTTTTAGTTTTTATTTTGCAATTTTTTTACATTTATTGGCTAAATCTCCCGGACTACTACGGGGACTGGTGAGTTAGGGTATAGCATAAACAATAAAGGGCAGTCGATACTATTCTTCTAAATTGTATTTTCGGTGAAACCTTTTAGTTTTTTTTTGAAATTTTTTACCATTTATTCGTTAATTCTCCCGGACTACTACGGGGAGTGGAAAGTTAAGATATAGCATAAACAATAAAGGGCTGTCAATATTATTTTTCTAAATTGTTGTTTCGGTGAAACCTCTTTTAGTTTTTATTTTGAAAGTTTTTTACATTTATTGGCTAATTCTCCCGGCCTACTACGGTCACTGGAGAGTCAAGATATAGCTTAAACAATAAAGAGCAGTCAATATTATTTTTCTGGATTGTATTTTCGGTGAAACCTCTTTAAGTTTTGCAATTTTTTTACAATTATTGGCTAATTCTCCCGGCCTACTACGGGGACTGGAGAGTTAAGATATAGCATAAACAATAAAGGGCAGTCAGAGTCACTTTTTTTAATTGTATTTTCGGTGAAACCTCATTTAGTTCATATTTAGCAATTTTTTTTACTTAATTGGCTGATTCTCCCGGACTCTACGGGGAGTGAAGAGTTTAGATATAGCATAAACCATAAAGGGCAGTCAATATTATTTTTCTAAATATTATTATCGGTGAAACCACTTTTAATTTTTATTTTGCAATTTTTTTACATTTATTGACTCATTCTCACGGATTACTACGGGGACTAGAAAGTAAGGATATAGCATAAACAATAAAAGCAGTCAATATTATTTTTCTTAATTGTATTTTTGGTGAAACCCTTTTTAGTTTTTATTTTGCATATTTTTTACATTTATTGGCATATTCTCCCGGCCTACTAAGAAGCCTGAGAGTTAAGATATAGCATAATCAATAAAGGGCAGTCAGTATTTTAAATTATATTTTCGGTGAAACCTCTTTTAGTTTTTATTTAGCAATTTTTTTACATATATTGACTGATTCTCCGGGACTACTACAGGGAGTGGAGAGTTAAGATATAACATAAATAATAAAGGGCAGTCAATATTATTTTTCTAAATATTATATTCGGTAAAACCTCTTCTAGTTTTTATTTTGCAATTTTTTTACATTTATTGGCTAATTCTCCGGGACTATCACAGGGAGTGGAGAGTTAAGATATAGCATAAACAATAAAGGGCAGTCAATATTATTTTTCTAAATATTATATTCGGTGAAACCTATTTTAGTTTTTATTTTGCAATTTTTTTACATTTATTGGCTAATTCTCCCGGACTACTACATGGAGTTGAGAGTTAAGATATAGCATAAACAATAAAGCGTTGTCAATATTATTTTTCTAAATTGTACTTTCGGTGAAAGCTCTTTTAGTTTTTATTTAGCAATTTTTTTACCTTTATTGACTGATTCTCCCGGACTACTGCAAGGACTGGAGAGTTAAGATATAGCAGAAATAATAAATGGAAGTAAGAACTATTTTTCAAAATTGTATTTTCGGTAAAACATCTTTCAGTTTTTATTTTGCACTTTTTTTACATTTATTGGTTAATTCTCCCGGACTACTACGGTGACTGGAGAGCTAAGATATAGCATAAGCAACATAGAGCAGTCAGCATCATGTTTTTAAATTGTGAAACCTCTTTTAGTTTTTATTTTGCAGTTTTTTTTACATTTATTGGCTAATTCTCTCGGACTACTCCGGGGAGTGTAAAGTTAAGATATAGCATAAACATAAAGAGTGGTCAATACTATTTTTCTGATTCGGTAAAACCTCTCTTAGTTTTTATTCTGCATTTTTTTACATTTGTTGGCTGATTCTCCCAGAGTAGTACGGGGAGTGGAGAGTTTAGATGTAGTATAAACAATAAAGGGTAGTCAATATTATTTTTCTAAATTGCACTTTTGGTGAAACCTCTTTTAGTTTTTATTCTGCATTTTTTTAAAATTTTTTGGCTAATTCTCCCGAACTAGTACGGGGAGTGGAGAGTTTAGATGCAGTATAAACAATAAAGGGTAGTCAATATTATTTTTCTGAATTACATTTTTGATAAACCTTTTTTAGTTTTTATTCTGCAATTTTTTACATTTGTTGGCGAATTCTCCCGGACTAGTACGAGCAGTGGAGAGTTAAGATATAGCGTAGACAATATAGGGCAGTCAATATTCTTTTTCTAAACTGTAGTTTCGGTGAAATCTCTTTTAGTCTTTATTCTGCAATTTTTTTTACATTTGTTGGCTGATTCTCCCTGACTAGTACTGGGAGTGGAGAGTTAACATATAGTATAAACAATAAAGGGTAGTCAATATTATTTTTGTAAATTGCATTTTCGGTGAAACCTCTTTAAATTTTTATTCCGAAATTTTTGTTTACCTTCGTTGGCTAATTCTCCCGGACTACTACGGGGAGTGAAGAGTTAAGATATAGCATAAACAATAAAGCGAGCTCAATATTATTATTGGTAAAACCTCTTTTAGTCTTTATTTTGCAATTTTGTTACTTTTGTTGGCTAATTCTCCCGCACTACTAAGGGGAGTGTAGAGTTAAGATGTAGCATAAACAATAAAGGCTGGTCAATATTGTTTTTGTCAATTGCTTTTCGGTGAAACCTCTTTAAGTTTTTATTCTGCAATTTTTTAGTATGTGTTGGCTAATTCTCCCGGACTACTACATTTTTAGTGAAACCTCATTTAGTTTTTATTCTGCAGTTTTTTTACTTTTTTGGCTAATTCTCCCGGACTACTAAGGGGAGTGGAGAGTTAAGATGTAGGATAAACAATAAAGGGTGGTCAATATTATTTTTGTAAATTGCATTTTCGGTGAAACCTCTTTAAATTTTTATTCCGAAATTTTTGTTTACCTTCGTTGGCTAATTCTCCTGGACTACTACGGGGAGTGAAGAGTTAAGATATAGCATAAACAATAAAGCGAGCTCAATATTATTTTTCTGAATTGCATTTTGAGTGAAACCTCTTTTAGTTTTTATCCTGCAATTTTTTTACATTTGTTGGCTAATTCTCCCGGACTACTACGGGGGGTGGAGGGTTAAGACATAGCTGAAGCAATTCAGGGTGGTCGATATAATTTTTATGAATTGCATTTTTGGTGAAACTTCTTTTAGTTTTTATTCTGCAATTTTTTGCATCTGTTGACTGACTCTTTGATTAAGGGGGTTAAAATATGGCATAAACAATAAAAGGTGGCCGATATAATTTTTGTAAGTTGCATTTTTGGTGAAATCTCGTTTAGTTTTCATTCTGCATTTTTTGCATTTGTTGACTGGTTTTCCTGGATTATTATGGGAGTAGTGGGTTGAAATATCGCTACTTTAGTTGTAACCTATTATTTTGTATGTATTTCTTGAATTTTTCGTTAGGACTCTTAGGGGGGTTGGGGATATGGATTTAAAATTTTGCCTAAAAAACTACAAATTGACCTGTATAAAATAACCCAAGCAAATTAATAAAGCATTGGGTGCAATTTTTTTTTTGGTGTATTAAAATATGTCAGTGTCATAGAGAATAAATACCAATTTACTGGTCGACTGTAAATTTTTGGAGCAGCTTCACAGGTATCTTAACTTTTAGGTTTTAGGAGCCTTTTGTATGTTTATTTAGCAACATTTTTAACGTTAATTGAATAAAATTATTCAATCAACTTTGTAATTTCCTTGGTACTACTGTTTAGGTTTGGGATATTATATTGATTAAAAATACCAATTTTAGGGCCACGAAAGGTTTGTATTGGACGTTAAAAAACCAGAAAAACATAGAAACCATATTTTAAAAACCTGGAAACAGTAGTAATAAAAAGGTTTAAAATTAAAATAAACTCTAAGAGTAAAGATCAAAATAGTTGAGAATAAAAAAGATAATGTATATATTCAAAGATAAAATAATTGATAGATTTAACATTTCAACAAATGAAAAAAAACCCTTTAATGAAGCGAAGTGAGGCGTACAAAAACCAACTCAAGAATGCTTTGCAACGACTTTCTTGGCTCAGTGATTGGTTTAAACTCTAATGCTAAAGCGCTCGCAAAGGACGAGATAGAATGTGCCTTAAACGCTTTAGATAAAGAGACAAAACACAAGCGAAAGCAAAAGATACGTCGACTTAGAAAACCGTTACAAATTAAAATTACACAGTGTGTTGTTTAAAAATTAAAAAAGAAGTTTGTTACATTTGTTTTCAGTTACAAAATATAAATTATTATTATGTTAGTGGCTCAAAGGACAGATTAGCCGAATACAACTTTTACTAGAATACAGCGATCCTGAAAATATGCCTAAAAACAAGTCGCTGCGTTAACATAGATTTAACTTCTTCTTAACCTAGTCTACATGTTATTTATTCTTGTGGATGTCGAAAACAATATTTAATTAAAAATGTTTAAAAACTTATAAATGGCGAAAATACCATTTATATTTAAATCCCGTTTTGTTACAATTACATAACAAAGCAAACCACAACAAAATATAATTTTCTTTAAAAGTCCTACTTTAAAATCCTTAGATGGGTCAAGATGCATTTTTGTAGCATATCTTCTTTATTTTCGTGAAAGTTGTCAAATACTGAAGCAAATCGATCATTTAATTCTTGAATGTGTACGTTAAATATGAATGCTGCTTCGATTATGATAAAACAGGTCATTGCTGCAGGTGGCACCGCTAGATTCCAACCCACGATTTGAATAAACGTGATGACGTAAAATATAGGAGTGGGAGTGTCATCTAAAATAAAAATCAATTTTAGGCTAAATCAATTTTAGAAGAAATGGATATTTGGGTAGAAAATAAGAAAGAAAAGTAGTAGTCTGGACAAAAAAACCCACTGTCACAGGAAGGATTGATCTGGTTCACAGACGGATCAAAGACTGACGAAGATAGTGGGGCAGAAATATTCGTGAAAAGTCTTTCAAACAGAAATCTTTGCCATCCTAGAATGCGCAAGGGAGAATAATGGAATGGAACACTTCGGTGAGACCATATATATCTATATACTCAGATAGCCAGGCGAACCTCAGGGCGCTTATGCGTCCGAAGGTTACCTCAAAGCTAGTGTAGGAATGCCTTGCTGAACTAGTGAAACTGACGAAGCACAATAGCATAAAACTACAATAATGAATGAAAAGCTGACGAACTAGCAAGACAAGAATCGTCAAAAATATATATTGGACCAAAGACAGCCCTGGGGATACCAAAGTGTACTATAAGGTCGCAGGTCAAACTCTGAGTAAAGCGGAAATATGAAAGCCACTGATTAGAAAGACAAGGGCTAAGACACAGCAGAGCGTTTATCAAAGGCCTGTATGCCAAACTCACAAAAAAACTGCTCAGTTACAGTAGGATCAGTGGCGGCTGCTACAGGGAGGGCAACGGGGCAGTGAATGACATAATATTTTGAACAAAATTATTGTCGGTCTATAGGTATATTATGATTACCTATTTGTGGAAACCAGAGAGGCAATACTGTTTTACTTTTGTTTTCTTCATCGGTAAACTGTCTTAAAAGAAATGACCAAGTTGCAAAATAAACATAAATCAGATACCAAAATGAAATTTTACTGAACAGTTTTACAACTTGTTTGTATTCTCCATGTTTAATTAAGGTTGATTTATCTAAAATAAAATCGAATTAATATAATAATAATGTTGGATAAATCCTTATAATAAGTAAAATCTCACTCTAAGCTAGATACATCTTAAGTTTAAGGGTGAAAATGTCGTATTATAACTATTTTCTTTTATATACTTTTGTTATTAATTTTTTTTAGGCCCAGGTTCCGGATCCAAGGCCCGACTCTATGATCGACTGTCACAAAATATTCCACTTCAACATACCTGTTAGTATCTTAAATAAACTGCTCCATTCTTTTGCGTGGAAACAAAAAATATTAAGCATTACAACCATTCCAACGTATCCTATTAATATTACCAGATCAACTGAAAGTTCTTTATATGTTTTGTCTACAAAAATTATAAAAAGTAAAAATAAATATTGATAAAGTTACACAGTAAATTGGCTGGGAGCGTAGGAGTGAAACAGACTTAGTGAGACGTCAGTTACACCTTTGATTCTTCTTCAAAAACATTTCATTTAAATATTTTAATATACTAAATAGCAAATTACAAATTATAAAATATATCTGTAAAATTAAATTAAATTAAATGCAAATTATTTCTTCCAAACCCAACTCTTCCGGAGGTGTTCCAAGAACAGACGCAGCATTTCCACTCTGTATCACGATTCCAACCCTTTGGGTGATGAAGCTCTGAGCCCTTTTTTCTGGTAGTTTTGCACCGATTTCAGATAACAGACTCTTCGCTTAATCGCCCCATGGGCCGAGTGTTTCAACAGCAAATAAAATAAATAAAAACCAGTCTTTTAAATCTTTGTACTTGGTATATTTTATTGCTCTCCAATACATACAGCACTTCCTGCAATTTTTGATGTTTTTTCTATACATGAAGAGGCAAATGTATGGCCGCATGTGGCATCCCAGAGCAACTCTCTGCCCGTTTTCCATGGGACAAGCGTCATTCCATCGACTCGCTTTCCATCGCTCCGAGAAATACCAAGCGGCTCCAATACAGCCGGATATTCGGCTGATATGAGAGCTCCAAGATGTCTTTAATTTCCCTGTGTCTGGAAACACGACCTGCACTTTTCTTGCAGCTTAGCCGTGCGAGACGTAAACATCTGCTGTTTCGCCGCAAACGCAGGTGTGCTCCACACACACAGGAAGACCAAGCGTCAGAGCGATGGAAATCCTAAAAGTAGTGTTGTTTAAAAGGTTACCGAGTGGAGTGGATGGAATGGCGTTTATCCAGGAGTTACTTTCGTGCTAGAAAACGTGCTTTGTAGGTTCTGGATTCACAATGATTTAGTAATTTTTCAAAACAAAACTTGCATATTTCCAAATCTAAATCATGCTGTTTTAAAGAAAAAAAAATGCAATGTAATTTTTGGTAAAATGCACAAATTAATCTTGATCATTAAATTTAAAATTAATTTGGAAGAATAAAGTCAGTTCTTGTCAGTGTCAGTCAGCGTTGTATCACTCACTAAACATAAAAAGGCCGATATGGATAAAGTCATTGAGTTGTATAACGCCCTAAAAGGGCGTTAGAGACGGAAAGACAAGGCATTTTTTATTGACCCTATCCAATTTGGTTCCTATGGTCGGGTATTTCTTTTACAATAAAAACAGAAATAGACATTATTGAATATGTGAAACGGACAAAGATAGGGTGATTTTGCATGCTAATAATACCCTAGATAATATAAGGGTACTTTTATCTCTTTCACACTGACGGCATAAGTGCGACAGAAAAGCAGCTGGCTACCTTTAATCCACCTGCCGTATTTTGAGTGATTCTATCTGTTAGTCCGTGTATACAGGGAAAACTGATAGACAATGTTGTCTAAGTACGGAAATGATTTTTTTTGAATTTTGTGCGGGAATATTACAAAAAGAAATCTTAAAACGTTTAAAAACAAGTTTAGAAGTAACTATTTGAGTTTAGACATGGTCCAAAATTGTTTTTTGTGCAAAAGAAGAAAAAAAATCCATAAAAAAACAACATTTCATGGTAAGTCGTCTTGACAGATAGTTTTTCCTAAAACACGAGAAAGTTCAGTAGCGTCACGATAGATAGTTTTTTCTGCGACCGTGCGATTTTACCCTCACACATTTTGATTCAGAAAGTGTCACTTCCCCGCACTTTTTTTTGCATTGCATGAAAATTAACAAAAAGTATTTGATTTTCTTAAAAATGATTTCTTTTTAAATTCTTACATACCGATTTTTATCCAGTTGTTTTTGTTTTTTCGAACCAAACTTTTGACATGTCACGGTCGAGTTTCATACATCTTGATGAATTGTTACACACACTGATCTATGTTTTTATAAATTTCGATAAATTTAATGTTTTTTGCGGACTTTACAGTAATTTTAAGTTAAATTTTGGTCTTTCATCGCGAAAGTATATATTTATTATTATATGACCACCGCGACCGGTCTACAGGCCGGTATCATATGTTTATGTCCTTCTAATGTCATTTGACTATCATGCTGTCTTACTTAATAAGGTCACTTAGTTTAATTAATAATTTTGTCCTACATAATATAAAAGAAGAATAGAAACCAACAAAAAATTTGTGACACTTCGATTACCCATTTTCTTTGATTGCGATGGATTAGGGTGACCAGATTACGGTTTATTAGGGTGCCCAGAGTGCGAAAAAAAAGATTTTGAAAAATTTCCCTAAAAAAATTGAAGACCAAACACTCACTCGCCACTCAATGTTTATGGTCGCATACACTAATCCTAACTCGATTTCCGACGATTATGGACAATGGTTACCCCCTGGACATAAACCTAGCAACTTTTACTATATTTATTAACAATAGGTGCTTCTTTTGTAGCAATTTGTATGGGTTTTAATGGGGTTTTAAGAATGTTTCAATTTCAATTTTTTTAACAAAATCAACGATAGTCCGCAATTTTTTTTTTAGAAATCACTATAAAATGGTCTAAAATTATCATATTTCAAAAAACTTCGTAGTTTTAAGAAAGGTGGTAAAACGTACCAGACCCCTGAAATGTGTTGCAGTCTAGGACAACTGGGCGCCGCCAACTCCGCGCCACCAACTGGGCGGCAGGCCAACTGGGCGCCGGACTAAAATATTTTTTCTTGATAAAAAGTGCAGATGAAAAACAACCTTAAAAAAATTAAAGTGGCGGATCCAAAATGGCGGACTTTCTTATTTATGCATCGATATGTATCGAATATGGAACTTGGCGGTGTTTCAAGTCGCAGAACACTAAACCTACCAAATTTCAACACTCGACTTAATAGATGTTGAAAGTTTTGTATAAATAACATATTTATTTTGTTTTTATCTGCACATTTTATCGAAAAAAGAATAGTCCGGCGCTGAGTTGGCCCGGCGCCCATTAGGCCCGGCGTGGCGCCCTGTTGGCGCCGCCGAGTTGGCCCGGCGCCCGGTTGTCCCATTTCGAATTGAAATTTTTAGTTCCGAAATTTCATCTGACTCGAGCATAACTTGTAGTCCACCCAAGAAAAGAAGAGTTGAAGAAGACCCTTGTTCAAAGAAAGAAAATATTTTACCTGGAAGGTACAACATTTGTAAAGTTCTAAGATGAAAACAATAATTTTAATACATCCACTGCACTTAGCATGCTTAGAAATTATTTTTACTCTTTTTTTTTCTGAAGAGAATTTTGTAAACACACACAAGTAAGTATTCATGAATTATTTATTATTCAAACAGAAAATTGTTGATAAAAAAATTCTAGTGGAATTCAAAATTTTTATTTTACGCCGCCACTGCCCTTTTTTATCCAAGACAAGCAAATAGAATATTTTTGCGATGTTGCATGTTTCCGGACTCACCAAACCGAAATTCTATTTTCATCCCTATTTTGCTCATTAAATTCTTACTTGTATTTGGTCAATTGCGATAAAAGCTTGATATAATGGCAATTTTGGCCCATGCCGGGTCTACCCGTAGGGTATAGAAGTCAATGGATAAAGTACACAAATCTCTAATTCCTAAACCTCCCAATTTCACTGGTAAAGTGCATTGTAACCATGAATTTATATCACAATTATAAATTTATCAAAAAGTGCTTTTTAATATTTTGTCATATTCTTCTAGAATTCCGAGGTAAATCCAGCAAGAAACACATCGTAGTGTGTAAGAAACTCTAGGTATTCCGAAAGAATATTTAAGTAAATAGTAAGATTTTTCCAATAATAATTTAATAAAATCATTTTTTTAACTAGTTTCTGATTTAATTTTGGTGAGATAATTATGACATCCAGAGATACACTTAAAACTTTACCTCTATATTTACCTAAAAGAGATTTCTGAAAATGCAGAATTCCTCCAACAATAATGAAACAACAAATTAAAATCCTACCAATAACCGCAATTCTTGTTGGACCTGAAAGAAATATTTTATATGGATCTTTAGGAAAGTAAAAATACACAGCAGATAATTGCTTTAAATAAAGACGGAATGGGTCTTCTTTACCCGGAATGTAATACATGTTGTATGCAGTTTATAAAACAAAGAAATAGCGTTTTATTTTTTAAATTTACCTATTTATTATTTAAAGTAATTCTGATTTGATTACAGTTCGAACACTATCGAGTGTAATGTAAATTTTTAAAATGTGGAAAATTAAATTGGATACCTAATACATTTTTCATTTCAAATACCAAATTGCGAATAATGCAAGGACCTAAAACTATAAACAACAAGTGAAGTAAAGAAAGAAAAATAAGAAAAAAGTTTTTCTGTCTTCGGCCGGGACTCGAACCCGGAACCTCTTGCTCTGTACGCAAACATTGTAAGCATTGAACCACCGAAGACCACACATAATTTTTCGGAAATCTTCCATCTTTGCAGGTGCGCGGTATCTCAATACAAGAACGAGAAGTTCTCAGGGTATTAACTCAACCAAACCACCCAAACTGATCTCTTTAATTCTTCTTTCCCACTGTCAAAGGTATGATAACTCAAATTAGACGTAAAGAATCAACGTCTGAAAGCATGAGATTACCTTTGCGTGTGTTAAAATTTCTGATCGCAATGGGCGATTGCCAATATAATTATCAAAAACCAAATTGCAAATAATGCAAGGACCTAAAACTATAAACATCAAGTGAAATTAAAGAAAGAAAAAAAAATTCTGTCATCGGCCGGGACTCGAACTCGGAACCTCTTGCTCTGTACGCAAACATTCTAAGCATTGAACCACCGAAGACCACACATAAATTTTCGGAAATCTTCCATCTATGCAGCTGCGCAGTGTCTCAATACAAGAACGAGAAATTCTCAGGGTATTAACTCGACCAAGCCATCCAAACTGAACTTTCTTTCCCACTGTCAAAGGTATGATAACTCAAATTAGACGTAAAGAATCAACGTCTGAAAGCATAAGATTACTTTTGCGTGTGTTAAAATTTCTGATCGCAATGGGCGACTGCCAATATAATTATCAAATAAAAAATTGCAAATAATGCAAGGACCTAAAACTAAAAACAACAAGTGAAATTAAAGAAAGAAAAATAAGAAAAAAAAAACCATTTTTAAAAGAATTATACAATACAGCCTAATAGGATTTCCGCATTCAACATCCAACATACAGTTGCAATAACCTGCCGCATTGCGAATCGGTCAGCGGTAAATTGTCCCCGTGGTGAATCGGCCCGCGGCGAATTGTCCCATCCCCAGCTGGGTTGCTTATTTCCTCTCTTGCCTTGTTTTTTTTTAAATTTTATAAGAAAATTATTATTAAATAAACACTTTTGTAAAAATAGAAATTTTGACTTGAGTAATTCAGTAGTTTTTGCATACTAAAGCTTACTGCCTTTACTTTAATGGACGCAGCATTTCATAACTACTTTGATACGTGAAGTATAATTTTTACCCAACTGCAGCACGGCGAAAGGAAGGGTAATGTTTTCGCTTGTATGTGTCGCGCTAGAGGTTAAACGGCTAAACCGATTTTGACGAGAAAGGTGTCGTTGAATTGCTACTGATAACCCATTGCAAATGTCCTCTAATTTGATGTAATTACTTTGTAGTCCTCCCTGCTTCCACCCATCTCCCATCCTGTCATTCTCACCCACCCTCTTAAAAAACCATATTCGCATAATTTTATCAAATAAAGGGTGATTTCAAAAAATCTTTCTGCACACGCTTTAAGACTTTTTTGCCAATACCATTTTACTAATTCCCCCCTCCCGCTCTGTCTCTCCTCCCCACCCTCCTTATTAGTAATAGTCGTAGCTATAACTTTCACAAATATAGAGCGATTTCAAAAATTATTTCTGCACATGCTTTAAGATTTTTTTCAACACCATTTTACTAGTTCCCTCCTCAATCCCCCACCTTTACTCCATGGAAGGTAACACTGTTAGCATCCATAGTAAATCAATACATACTTTCCGAGTAACGCTAAATAAATGTTAAACCTAAAAGTTCGAAACAAACATTTTTTAACTAGAAAAACACCCAACTGCTAAATCTACTTAAAAGTACTAGTCGCAGTTGGGTACAAAATTACCCAATGACCTGATTTATGAAAGTACAAAACTGTATAATTTCGAAACTAAAAGTTAAAGCATGACGTACATTATAGGTATACCTATCAATTTGGTTTCTAACTGCGACTAGTAGTTACAAGTAGATTTAGTAGTTGGGTTATTTTTTTATTTAATTTTTTTTATTATCTGTAATCATCATAAAATAATTAAAGTTAGTCGAGAGTAAGCTGGTTTAAATTAAATTGTGCCTTTGTTACAATGCAAATTTTTTAATCTCCCCAGCATAACAAAACGAGATTTAATAAATTTTTAAAAAGGCACGTCACACAAAATAATAAAATAAAAATTTTGTATGGTTTTTTTTTTCAGGGGTTTTCACAAAGAGGATTTAAATTTAATTTTAATACAGGCTAAAGGATTTTTTGAGTGCCTAATTTAACAAAACAAAAACGACGGATTACTTCGGGCAGTAGAATATTTAGAAATACCATCAGGCCGAAGGCGTCGACATCGGGAGTAATAAGGATAATTAGTTCTCCACAGAAATGATTAAATAGTAAATAACTATTAACAAGCTAAAAGTAGCATATCGGATTAAAGGGATTTTGATTTTCTTGCATTATTTTATATCTAAGATTGGATAGCATTTCTTTCTATTTAATTAGGTAAGTTTAGCAAACTCTTTAATAAATAGCATTTTTAGACGGAGAACCGCCATTAATTACAGAGTTTTCTAAACTTACCCAATTAAATAGATTTCCGCCGCCTGTGATGGGATTATGTTTGCTTGAATAAAGCAGTCAAACATATAACATTTTTCAAAATCTGGATACGGTCGATTTCTAGCCATTTTAGAATAATTTTGAGTGAGCCATTCACAAAAATAATAAGTAAAATGACAATGTCAATTCCACGCTTTTATTTTTTCATATTAAAGTAAATTTCATGAGTTGCTGTGCTACCATCAAATAATGACTTTGATATTATTTTTGTAACATTTTAACGTTTTTTTACTTTATTTATAAGTCTTTTAATCAACGTATCAAAACAGATAAACTAAAAATCGTTTAACTAGTATGTCTTGCAATTTTCAATTTATATTTATGTTAAAAATTTCAAGGTTCGGACTAAAAAATTTTAAATAAATTTTTTTAAACTCTGAAACAAAAAAATATTACATTTTTATTATTTTGTGATAATAATAGCATAAAACCAATCAAAATAGTAATTAAAAAAATCCAGGTCCGTAATTAATGTTATTATGATAAATACCATATCTCAAAAACTAAATAATATTTTAAAATAATGACAACGTCATTATTTGTTTCTAAAAAAGTTGCCATGAAAAAGTTTTCACAGAATAAAAATATCTTGCAAAATAAGCGAGATATAAGGGATTATTAAAAATGCAATTTGCGAAACCACGGGGTATAGCAAAAATCTGATTACGCCCTTTTTAAGGGCTCAAAAAAAGAGCAGGTGCAATCAGATAATCAAGATCTTTAATAATAACCGAGTCTCCCATTTAATACCATTGAAAATGGGACATCCTGTACTCCCATAATATGGGAAGTTTCGGACATTGTAACTAGAAATGCTCGCCGCCGATGGCAAATCCGCCAAAGGCACTTTCTCCCATTGATTTTTTCATACATAATCAAGGTTTTTTTCTTTAAACAAATTAATTTCTTACAATTTCCTAACAACAGTTCTAATATACCTTGTGTCAATTTAAAAAAAGTGTTTTTTTTTCACTTTTTTATATTTTTTTTGTTTCAAATTAGTTTTTTGCAAAAAAAAATCATAATGACCACGGAGTCAAACGATTGTACGATAACCTAAACTGTTCTCTAGATAATTCCAGTTTTCTAGCTGCTACTGCCTGGTACTTTTATTAATTATTATTTTAAGGATCCTTTTCTTAACTTTGTCCGTCATGCCGCATTTTAACTTGGAAACTAATAATAAATACCCCACTAAGCTATGGAATTTATAGTATTTAAGAAACCGTAGCACAATGAATCTAATATGGTGGTAAAGAAACCGGTTTTCTGGTAACTTGGTGTCATGCCGGCCGTCACGTCACAGTTTGGTTCGGTTCGGTTCGGTTTGGTTCGGATTCAGGAATCAGCAGTCAAACGCTATTTATAGCGTAATTTCGTCTTTTGCGACGAAATTTTGTACATTTTGCGTTCATAAAATTGCATGGACGTACAACAAATATTGTGAAACGCTAAATTTACATTTAAAAAAGTTTCTATTCCATATAAATTTGTAAATTTATTTCTAAAACAGAGAGTGATAATAAGAATCAAATTCGTAAATACCAACAAACAAAATGGATCCACAATGAAATGAAGGCTTGATGATACATTGTCTGATGAGAGTCGAAAAACAGTAAAAAAATTTAAGAAAAATATTTTGTTACTATTCTATATTTAGATAGGTATAGTTTTTTTTACTTGCAATATATATATTTTTTTAAACTGATGAGTATCATTCCTGTATCATTATGTACTGGGTGTTCCAAGTTAAGGGTCCACCTTTGCTAACTTTGTTATTATTTAGGATGCTTAAATCAAAAATATCCAACATCGAGTTTTCGAGTTTTTTCAAAAAACATAAAACCAATTTTTATTAAACACCCTGCATTTTATATTTTTTTTCATAGATCTTTGAATTTGTGAAGATATTCCAAATTCAAAAGTACCCTTACCCAAGTAACAATTCTTTATTTATAGCAGAAGCTAAAAGGTTGCCAGCGCCTTTCCTTAAAACCATTAGTTTCAATGTTTGGTCGCTAGCACGTTCCCATTACCCTTATATACCCCTTAGACCTCCTAAATGGGACTCCCCAATTGATGGTGGCAACCTATGTATTAAACTCACTATAAAACCATAAGAAATAAACTCCAGCTTCGCCCTCTAGCGGCTCCACCAGTATAGAACCTTTTAGAGGCTAAAGCTATTATACCAGGTTCTAAAAGCAACTCAGAAACGTCCTCTATCCTATTATAAAACTAGATTTGGTAATTTGGTATCCTGGCGATTCTGTTGAATACCATAATACCTTTAGAGTAAAGAAGTTTTCCTATAAAAGCTATGGCGATATTTTAGATTCAAAATGGCTATATAAAATAATTTAGGTCACAAAATTGCCAAAAATGTCAGAGTCCCAAAATTATTTTATCACATAAAAATATACCCAGTTTATCGTTTTGTTGATGATCAAATTGCCTGCCAGATTTATTTTTCTGATAAAATCGTATCTGAAAAGCTCTCAAAACAAGCGCGCCAGCTCAAGAATGCTTTTTAATAGTTTTTTGATAACAAAATAACAAATATTTAAAATTAAAAAAAACCATTTACACTATTCACAATTAAAAAAGTCTGTTTGGTTTACATAAATCAAAATTAGAGTAAAATTATTGTTAAAAAACACTGCTAAAACGACTAGATAAATATTTTATCTTTACAATATTTTTTAAATAAATTTATATACGCCATTATGCTTTTATAGTGGTCACTTGGTTTTATTTTTTACTGTATCGCAACAACCTCACTTAAATTTTTTGTATTTGTTTTTAATGTGTTTAACAGCGTATAATTCAATACTTTTATATGTTTTTTATCGTGCAATTTCGACACAATCGAGAGGGCCAGTGCAATGATATTCGTTGTGCTGGCAGGTTGGAGGGCAACCTCTTATATTGGTAGTCTAAACAGGCCTTATCTAGGCCTGGGTGTCCTACCCAGGAGGACGGAAACTCAACAATTATTAATTATTGGGCTTTAAATAATCAATCTCGCAATAGGTAGGTACCAATCTGTACCTAGGTATATATCTATTATTTTTACAAGAAATACCTAAAAAAAAATAAAACACGAAAGTGTTTACTTACTTCTGTTAGAACCCTTAAGGAAGCAAGGTTTTATATGGCCGCCTATTTAAATAATATTTATAACAGCTATGGGTAACTATAAATACAAAAGAATTAAGTTTACCTTTAAGCCCTCCTATAAAACCTTTTTAAAATGCCTAAAAGTAATGGCAAAAACCAAAAGTCTAAAGTTTATATTTACCACTCTTAAAAACCTTAAGGAAACTATGTTCTATATGGCCGCCTATCTAATCATATTTACTTTTAAACTACTGGTAACTAGAAAAACAAAAGAATATAAGATAACCTTTTAGCTCTATTATAAAACACTTGTGATGACCAAAGTAATGAAAAAAACTAAATGATCAAAGTTTATATTTATTTCTTTTTAAAAACTTTAGGTAAAATGGTTTTATAAGACCATCTTTATAAATCAGAAATCAATAAAACCTATATCTACAAGGAACAGAAGGAATATCAGTTTTATTATACTCCCTTTATAAATCACTTTTTAGTACTATAACACCCCTTTAAGTAATTGGCAATATAAATTACCTTTATGTAGCCAAATTGATCCTAAAACCCATAACAGCACCCTCTAAATAACCTAGGAACCAAATTAATAAAACCTTGAGTGGTAATAATGTTACTTGGGTAGACTTCTTTCTACCAAATAAAGTTAAAAGTTACGTTATTTTGAATTTAAAATATCTTTGTTATTTTAAACTTTAAGCAAGAAAATCAGAAGAAAATTTTTGTTAAGAATGTTTATCAGAAAAATATATAAAATGCAGGGTTTTCAATTAATTTTTAAAAAAATTTTTTGCAAAAACTCAAACTCATTTTTTTTTTCATTTAAGTTTAGTAGTTTGCCAATTTAAACGTTTTTCTATCTTTAATAATAAAAAAGTTAGCAATAGTGGCCACTTAACTTGGAACACTCTGTATAACGCTCAAACAAGAGGGAAGGAATATTAGCCTTGCATTACAGTCAATGTATTTTTATTATGATTTTTCTTGAAAATGCGTTAAGAAGGGGGGATCAAAAATCCTCATTCTTATGTAATTTATGAATATTCCATTACTGCCATTGATTTTTAGTCATTTCAATTTCCTTTCCTTTAATATTTTTAATAAAATTCTCAATTTTTTTTTCTAATTTTAGTTACTTCCTACCCACCAAAAAAATTAATAATATGTGGCTAGTTTGCTTAAGTGTTCGGCGAAAAGAGTTTAATTAAATTGAACAAGAGAGTCGATTTAACTTAGGAAAAGTATTTATAATCGTGTCCTGAATCTGATATTTATAAAACTATTGGAAGTTAATTAATTTTTTATTAAATTTTGGTATTTTCCGGCTTTTAAATAGATCTATCTTTATTTCTCTCATAATATGACGTATAGGTCTCTCTTTATTGATCGTGAAGCACGCAAACTGCCGCGTCATAGGCTGCAGAGTTCTTATTGTCTGGGAGTTACCAGACAAACGGTTTCTTCACGGACAGTGGATCTATCCAACGAAGCCACTCATTGTCCTCCAAATTTCTCATAAATCTTAGCCTATAGTCGATGATCATTTTCAGATAGGTAAACAAGTTCTGTCAAGTGTGTATATTTATGTGTTCATAACATATTCCCCTTAAAAAAGCTTCATCCCGATAACCGGAGCAAAGCAGCGACAAAAACCAGACTAACAAAACATGCAAATTCCTTGAACTCTAACAGCGGTGATTTATTGTGTTGGCATTCAACAGTCTGATAAAAAGAGATTGAGTTTTTATATATTCATAGATCAGAACTTAGAGTCTATTCAAGAGGGATTTTTGGCGTCAAGTGATACGACAATGATAAACTGTATAGTGTCAAGTTGGCGGCGAAAAGTTTTCTTCTTAGGGATTATTCCCGCATTCTATATGCTTACCTGATTTACACGCATGAGATAAATAGTAAAGCTAGACAGCGTAAAAAATAATATAAGCAACACTGTTATTTTGGTTCCTTGCCGTGGAGATTTATGGTCCCTGGAGTAATCAGGCAAGAGTACGTATACACCAAACTGCTCCGAACGAACGCGCCGCTCGTCCTGTTTTCGTGTGTTAAGTTGCGCGTGCGCCACTTGCAAGCTGTTTGCCGAAAACTGGCTTTCTTCGGCTCCTCTTTGTTTGTTAGCAGAACCTATGGGATGGCATCGCCAGTTTGTTGTCGAGTTTTCATTTCAATGCGTGTTTGCTGTTTTTGCGTGGATTGCAGAAAGCTCATTGAAACGCATTCGGAGAGCAGCACACATGCAGAGCGCGAGCGGCGCATTTCCGCAGTAGTTTGGTGTATAGGCACGTTAAGAGGCTGGTCCTCGATATAGCATCGAAAATATCCTCTGACCAGTCTTGGAGCTTCATAACCAAGAGAATAAATCTTGCGATTCAGATGGGCAATACATGCCTTGGTGATAGACACCATTTGTGAGGAGCCAGGGTCTAAGGAAATTTTCAGCGTTTAAATGTTTTTTTTTCTGTTATCTGAGGGCACGGCAGTGCCCCGTCAAGTTCGCGCTGCTGCTGTATTATCTTTTCTTGAAACATTTCAGCCCATATTTGACCTATCCAAAACTCTAGTTCGAAATGAGCTACGAAACTCAAACTTTGCACAATCGTAGATAGAGTTAACAACCCTTCTAATTTTCATGGACTTCTATAAAGTAGTAAATTAGTTACGGAATTTCACTAAGTATAGATCATCAAAATTTTACTGTACTTCCAGACATGCTACAAAGCTGAAATTTGGCAGACTGGTAAAGATTATGACCATACCCACCCAACTCTTGAAAAAAATCAAAAATCCCCAAAATTCTAATTTACTCCCCTCCCCTATACTTATAAACTTATGTAAAAGTAACATTGCGCACTTCCAGAAACGCTAGAGAGGTGAGCTTCGGTGGACTGATAGGAACTATGATAAAATTATAGAAAAAAATTAAAAAACCTCAAACTTCCCTCCCCTATATATGTAAATTTATGTAAAAGTGATATTGCCCACTTCCAGAAACGCCAAAGAGCTGAGCTTTGGAAGACTGATAGGAACTATGATAAAATAATAGGAAAAAATGTTAAAATACCAAAATTTTAATTTACCTCCCTCCCCTATAAATGCAAAGTTATGTAAAAGTAACATTGCCCACTTCCATAAACACTAGAGAGCTAAGCTTTGGAAGCATGATAGGAACTATGATAAAACCATGGAAAAAAATTAAAAAACCTCAAATTTTTGAATAAGGCATTGCAAAAATTTTGAACATTATTAACTACTTTCAAACTTAAATATTATCCAAATCCTAAAGTAAAGGAGTGAAATCATGAGATAAAAGTAAACCCTAGTTATCCTATACAAATTTCAAAATGAAAGGTTCTTACTAGTTTGGAAATGTTTTTCTAAGCTTGGCTATTACGGCTGCAAATGATTTCTATACCCTGTTTCCACCAATGCATGCCCACTTGATTCAAAAAACGCATCACGTGATGGCCCATGGATTTGCACCGGTTTTAAATGCAGCGTCACCTGATGCGATATTAGGCACAGTGCTAAATTGAACATAAATAAGTTTGGCTGTAATAGCAAAGTAAAAAAAAACATTTCCAAACTAGTAAGAATCTCTCATTTTGAAATTTGTATTGGAGAAATTTGCTTTCCTTTTATCTCAATTCTTTTTGCGGAATACCATTTTCGCGTACTTGGCTTTTTTTACATGAAATGTTTAAAAGATTGACCACATACTTGATGACCACCCTCTATTTTTTTAATTCAGCGTAAAAAAACGGGATCCTTCATCTGGCATTTTGATGGTCGTTTTGAATATCGTTTTATGACTGTTGAGCAACAATTTTCCGCCCTCGCTCATCATTAATTAATATGAGTCTACCCCGTCGCATCGTCGTAAATCCTTCGCTCACATTTAGATGTGCCTTTATGACGATCCAAGTAAAATAAAGGGTATCAAGCAGTAAAGACGCCAAGGCGTCATATTGTAAAAGATATGACTGTATAAAAATAATGCGTATCAAAGTGGCTCGCATCACAACTAGTATACCGTAGGCATGACTTGGTTAGTCACGGCCAGAAACTAGTATATTATTCTAGTTTCTGGCCAGGGCTATCAAAACGGACGATCTAAAATTTTGGAGACGTCCGCATCACAGCGAGGGCTGAATTTATTTTTGATGATCACGTCACGTCACAGCCAGTTCATGAATGTTTGATTTTTTAACTATGCTCTTGTAAAACATTTTTTTAAAATATATAGTAATCCAATGTGTTCGTTTCTGCTTGGAAAGTAATCGGCTCACCTACCCCTATTTATTTATATTCGACAAATTTTGAAACTTATATGTTTGCAAAAAACACATAAAAAAATTATCTTTTTGTAGTGTAATTTTGCTTTAAAAAGATTAACACTGGTATTTTTGGATTTTAAATGAACTTTATTGCAAAAAATCATTAACAAATCGAAAAAGTTTTTAACAAACAGTTGGCGTGCGGTGCATAGCGGGAAGTTTGAATTCAAAGTAAGGAATGCTAAGTCTTGAATATTTTAACCTTTTAGTCATACTCATATTTCATCCTTACAAAAGTTTGGTGGAATATCGGGAGAGCTCAGTGAAAAATTCACTGAAATTTCGCAAAAATCTGTAATGTCATTTTGAGAATATCACAAACAATTTTTTTAGGGTCGTGGCCTGTATATTTTTTTTTATGGTATCGGTCTGCCTGGAACACGATAACTCAAAACCGATAAAGCGATTTTAACCAAATTTGACACAAAAATTTAGCGGTACCTGGAAAAGATCATTATATTTTGTTGGTGGTGGAGGTCCGCAAGGGGTCTAAATGTTTAAAGAAATGATTAATTTTCTCATAGCTTTTAAGTTCATTAGAGTCACAGGTTCAAGCATGGATTTGAGGGAGGTTTATGTAGTAATTAACCCCCTAGAAAAACGTATAGACATCTTTAGTTAATAAATACAGGGCTTAAAAAATAATTAACCCCCCTTAAAAAAAAAAATGCACAAATATTTTTTCCGTGGACCATTAACCTCCCTAGTTTTAGGCCGAGATCAGCGCTTGCACAGTTTTTGAGATATAAAATATTGGCCACTTACAATTTTTGAGAAAAGCATATAATGTATATCTCAAAAACGACTAACGGAGTTTTCACAAATTGAATGAAACTTTAATTTCAACAAAATAAAGCTACCACATCTCCCAGAACGAATTTTTCCTTTAAATGACTGTACGCGACTACTGGTGCCAATTTTATAAAATAATTTTGTGCTGAAAAATTCAACCAGGTCTTTGGTTTTTGAGATATTTATTTAAAAATTCTTATAAGTTCCGTTAAATCTATGAATTTTAAGAATGTTTTAACAAAATAAATTATTTTAACAATATTTTAACTACTAAAAAAAGTTTCGTAGCTATTCGAATAAAAAGGAGTTTTTATTTTTCTCATATTTTTCCGTGGGTAACTTGAAAGCTTAACCTCACGGAGGTCCAAGATCTAATGGACACCTAATAAGTGTTGACAGTTAACTGTTTCGTCCTTATGGGACTCCTCAGAACACTGCTTGGTCAATGTGACACCCTAGCGAAATTAATTAGATGATTTTGTCTCTAATCCTATGTCCTTAGTGAGAAAACTCTCGCAAGAAGCACCATCAACCGAGATACAAGAACAAGAGCAGGCGAAAATAAACTTCTTTACATATCGATCAATGAAAAGATCGATTGCAAATAAAAAGAAACAACCCATCCGTGACCAACGACAGCTCTTCTGTCTTTCAGGCCAGATCAACGCTGATTTTCGTTTTTACCCGCCATCAAACATGTGAGCGTCAATCAAGGACTGTACACAGAGAACAGGACGGTCCACTTCCATAAGCCCCATATATTCCAAATTTCGCTACGTCACAAAATCCTCAAGGTGTCGAGCCATCCTTCTATGAACCTACTCATCCTTCTCAAGACCCTTGATCTGTTTGATAGGGTGGTCTTTCCTTTTCTATTCAAATTAAATGAAAAAGGATAACCGAACTTATTGATTTTTTTCGCGAATCCAAAGTGAGGTTAATTTTTCCGTGCATTTCGCATTTTTATTTATTTTACGGGAAAAAATTTGTGGAATCTTGGTTTTGTATTGTTATTTTCGATATTTTAAACAATTTTCGGAATCGCAAAATCCCAGGAGCATTCTGTGCGGTTTCTGGATGTAAATCCAACTATTCGAACTTAGAAGTTCTACGTTTATGAGTTTTTTTAAATTTCCACCTTCCAATGACTGTTCCCAAGACTATTTTGCAAGAGTGGCTAAGGCGTTGTGGAAAAGACAATATGGATCCCACGAAAGCATTTCTACAGAACAGTTTTCGAAATTCCTTTTCAAGATAAATTGCTAGGTAAATATCATTTTTAACATTTTTTTAAATCTATTTAGGGCCACATTCTTTAATTATGTAAGGTTAAAATTCAGGATCTTTTGCCGCCCTTCTCCTGTCGTAACGCATTTTCAAGAAAAATATAAAAAAATCATTCAGTGTATAGTCCTTGCCATAGGCAGTTACACTTTTGTGACTTTGATATAAACATACCTATTTCCGAGCCTATTTCCAAGCATATTTCCTAACCACAAATATATTAAAAATTAAATATGTTGTGTAGGTATACCTTATGTTGTGTTAAGCCTAAATCATTTAGTTGTAATCTGCAGAGTTTTTTAAGTGCTGGGTGGAAAAAAAATATGCCACTTTAGTCAAACTCAGTATGTAGGTATGTGGGCACAATAGATCCATATGTGGTCACAGTGCATGGAGGTCCAGAAGGGCCTGCCACCACTTTCGAATACATACATACCTTATGTTGACAAAAAAAATGTTCTCATAAAAACAACTCAACAACATACCATTTTTCAGATTTTTTGATAAAGAAATAGGTTAAAAATGTCACAAAAGTGTAACCACCTATGGCCAAGACTATGACACAAAGGTAACCCTCCCCCCCCAGAGATTACTTAATGTAACACTAAGCCGCATGTGAATTTATTTAGGCCTGTGTGTTCATCTATGAACAAGGCGTGATCAGCTGAACCAAATTTGTTCACCATCCTACAGGACTTTAATTAATTCTTGATCCTGTAGTGTATTGTAGTGTCCTATGGAGTCCTGTCGACCTACTGTGGGCAGCTGATCACCCCTTTTCTATGAAGAAACCTCTACAACCACAAAAATTAGACATTAAACATACTTTTTAATTTTTTTTTCTGTAAATGTGCAATTTAATTGTTTTTCTGTTTTGTACTAATTTGACTCCAATAATAGTGAAGTTATCAATAGTGCCAACTTAATTTGGGACACCTACTGTAATTTTGACAAAAATGTCATAACAAAATAATACTTGGACAATTTCTAAAACCTCATGTTTTTTTGTGAATTCCATATGTACTAGAGTACAAAATTTACACTGTAGAAACTACCTTTTTTTAAAAAAGGTCCTTATATATGTTTTTTTATTACAGGCTTATGTACTTCCAAAACAATACTAAGGAATACATCTGTGCCAAGTCAAAACCTATCAGTGAAACCAATAGAAGTTGATCCTGAAGAGCCAACTGCAGGTACAAGCATCGAAATCAAGGAACATTTGCTGGTTGATGTTGGTACAAAAGAAAACTACTTAGTTAAAGTCTGATTTTTTTTTGTTTTGTGCAAATTGATAGAGTTATTGTTGAATTTTTTGTATCGGAGTCTGCTATTGTACGAAAATGAGTATTCAGTTGGTTTGCGACTGTTAGTGTGTGTCTTTAATAGTTTCAGAATCTATTCTAAGTTTAGTTTAGTTGTTTTCTTTGCCTCCCCAATAATTTATTTATAATGTTCTAAGTTTTTGTTTTGTCAATTTTATCAATTTTAGTTTTTGCACAATGGAGATTTTGCTTTAGCACAGTTTTTTTAAAGATATATTTATATTTCTTATATATATTATTAAAATGTAATATATTATTATATTTTTTTCAATTCTTTAGAAGCTAATGTCACTTAATAAAAACAAAATGATGCTGAGAAGTAAAAAGGTCTTGCAGTTGGGTAAAAAATACTAGGACATTTCTTAGAAAGGTAAAATACCTACATGTCCTAGATTTTTTGCCCCATGGTTCATTCTTCTTACATTTCATTTATCAAATTCAGGATTTGTTATCCTGATGTTTATGGTAACAAATTCCTTATTGCTTCTAATCAATAACCCCTCTTAATATTGTATACAGGTTTGTTATTTTTTTGCTATTATGAGTGATATAACAAAAAAATTCTAAAAATGTATACAGATGCCTAAAGACTTTATCTACTTAGATAATTTCTAGTATTATAAATCAATAAATATAATAAATTTGGTCGAAATTAAAATAGGAAAATAACTTTTATTTAATCATTTTATTTTTTATCTTTAAATATGTAAACATGTATCCTGAGATGATATCTTTGGGGGCACTAACATATACCTCATAAAATCAAACCTATATGTAACATTTAGATGAAGCAATAGGTTAAAATACTGATAACTACAAATTGCTTCAACAGGACAAAAAGTGAGATTTTAATTACTAAAAGAATAAGGGACAAAAAGCTAGTACTGCTGCTAGTTAGGTGAAGTTGAGCAATATACACACCTCAGTAGGTACACATGTTATTACCTTTTAAACATAGCAATGTTGTAGAACACTCTACATCAGTTGAAAGAAAAAACTGTATAATGTATTGACAAAACATTTAATTTATCATGTCATGTGGAATGAGGTTTCATACTGTACAAATGACATGATAACTGAACATTTTTGTCAACAATATCTCGTTTTTACCAAAGACAGTAGTTTATGGTCCTTGGTTTTTTCTATTCAACTGATGTGCCATGTTCTACCACAAGCCGCTACTGACAGAAAGTGAATATTTCTTAAGTGCAAAAAATACCTCTGGGCCTGTTGCTGATCAATAGCAAAAACTTTGTACAGGGACTTAATAAACCATATTTTTGTTGACCCTGTTAGTCCTTAAAGGTTGTGCCAGGTCCTGATTTTTATCAGTCCTGAGTGGTCATTAAAAGTGTCGAGATTTGTATAGGTCCTTACATATTGATGAGCCCCTCACTTTAGGTGGTACTACTAGGTGATAAGTGGAATGAAATGTATGCATTGTTCTACAGGAATTAGCAAGAAATTTTTGGTCCTGTAGTGGATTGCAGGGTGCATGTATACTGCTTAAGCTAGAATGCCGCTATCTACCTATAAATATTTCCTAGTTTTGATTAAAAAAACCTGAAAAATAATATACAAATGCTACTTTCTGATAATGGTAAGTTATTTGCTTCTTAAAAACCATAAAAGCTTAAGAAGATTTGCTAATAGAAATTGATAAGTAGAATAATGTAGTGATTAAGACAGCAAAAAGCCAGGCAATATAGTGTCCTGCACAGTCCTGTAAATGAATTTTGTACACCTACTATGGGCAGCTGATCACCCCTCATTCTAGGCTTAGGTATTCTAATGGGGAGTAAAATAATATTCACAAAATATTCTAGATGATATTCCAAATATTAACATTTTTTTTTAAGCAAATGCTGATGAATGACAATGAAAAAATTTATTTGATTTTATTGATGATTGAGGGGTTCTGTAAACTATTTTCTGCAGAAGATACACCTAGGATATTTTTACATAAAATTGTATATTATTATTATCTTTCTACATTACAGCGAGACATGGTTTAAAAAAAAACCTTTTAAAATTAGTTTTTGTTTATATTTTACGAAAAAGTGAGGTTATGTCGTTGAGTATTTTGTGACGTATTAAAAACCGTCTGACAGATTTCGCGAAGTGGACCATCCTGTTCTCTGTGTACAGTCCTTGAGCGTCAATCAGCGGAATTTTTAAGCCAAATAATACTAAAAAACGTGAAATTTAGTACCCGTGAATTTAAAAATCATACAAGTTTCGTGGCTAATCGGGTAAAAAGGAGTTTTTCTTTCTCTCATATTTTTTTTTTGGTATGGTTAATAAGCTAGCAATGTGTCAAATATTATATGGTTTATTTGTTTATCACGTAATGTCATTGCTAAAGCATAGTTTACACAAATATTACTGTGACGGACCCTATTCCAAAAAAGATCCAGTGGGCTTGCCATAAACCGCATAAAACGCTTGTTTTCGGAAATAAAACCTGCCATAACTGGACACTTAAATTGTTTAATTTTAATTATAAAAAGTAGGTAAGATATAAAAAATTCTTACAGGGTAGTCACGTTACTTATACCCTTGCCCTTTAAATTATTCTATTTATCATTCAGTGGCGCACCCAGGAATAAGTCTTGGGGGGGGGGGGGGCGAAGCCTCATGATGTCGAATGTTAAGCTATTTTTTGTGTTTTTTCATGAAATTTGTGGAAAATATGTAAAAAAAATCTAAGGCTTGGAGGGGGGCCCGGGCCTCGAGGTCTCCCCGCTGGGTGCGCCCATGTATCATTTTAATAAGCAGGCCCGGATCTACGGGAGGGCAAAAAGGGGAAATTCCCCCCCCCTCCGCAAATCTCAAACTATATTAAGTTTTTACACACAGAATACACCTTCTGGTCACTATGCAAAACAGTTTTATGCAATATTTATTATGACATTTCCTTCCCAAATAAAGTTCCTAGATCCGCCACTGTAATGAGTAGTCAATATGGAATCCAGGAACTGAATTTACGCGAGGGGAGGGGCCAAGCCGGCAGCAAATTTCAAAATAATTATAGGTATTTTCTATTTCATTCATTTTGTTTGCCTAAAAATAAAAAAATAAAAATTGGATCTCTTGTTGTTCACTACAATCCCCCTTGATCCTCCACTATTTTGTTTACCTAGTTTTATCTGGTGCGGATCTCCGGTAAATGAAAAAGGGAAAATCTCGCCCATTCCCCAAATTTCAAACTATATTATTTAGTTTTTAGACACAGGTCACTGTACAAAATAGTTTTATCCGATATTTATTATGATATTTCCCCACCAAATAAAGTTCCTAGATCCACCCAGGATTTTATATCCCATATAATAAAAATTTGGACCGGTTGGTAGCTTGGCGATAAGCTGTATGATCTGAAAAAAACTCTCAAAGTAATAAAAATCTCTGGACATATAATAGTGATCTCGTAAATTTTTAATTTATTGTTTAATTATACTACAACTACTATGTCGGTTTAGAACATTTTTCTACACGGACGCCTATTCTCTAACTTCTTCGATCCTGACAATCATCTTCTGTCGGTTTTTCTAACTCATTAATCTTTGGATTGATTGTTGCCATTCCAGTTTAGGACGCCCTCTTTTTCTGCACCCTATTGGTTGCCATTGGGAACGTCCTTAAATTGCGTAACGCAAAACTTCAGGATTTTTGACACCCGCCTCCCCCCATTTTCAAGAAAAAACACATTAAAAAACATTGAGTGTAACCCAAGGCCAAACGCCCCCCCCCCCCTAGAGCGTTACGTAATTTAAGGACAGTCTCATTCTAGGATCTGCTTAAGTAATATTTCGTCGTTTATCCGTTATACATGGCCGTACCATATCAACTGTCTTTTAGTGATGTCATCCGTTGTGCTTCCCTCCATTCCCATTCTTTCTTTTATGATCTCATTTCTTATATGATCTGTTCTAGATATTCTCATTGATCTTATCGAAATGGATTCATTTCGACACTATTCATTTTTGTTTTGTATTTTTCTGTTACGCGACAAATCTCTATTCCATACAACAGCGTGCTTTTTACCATTGTTTCATATATGTAAAATTTTACATTCTTTTTTATCTCTCTGCTCCATAAAATACTGTTAAGATATCCAATAACCTTTTTTGCTTTTACAATTCTTTTTTCCAGTTCTTTACAGTCTGTTCCTGTCTTATGCATGAAATTTGACACCCAAGTATACATAGATACTCATTGCACGTAGATACTGTTTGTCAATTGTCTAGTTCTAATTCACTTGATTGGTTTCCAATACGTTGCTAAAAACAGTTCTTTTTTTACAAAATTCATACTTTTTCCATACCGTTTTATGGAATTCGAGTTTCGATGTGATCCCTAAAAAGCCTGTTAAAGTAGGCTCAGTCAAAGAAACAATAATTGATATGTTTTTTAGATTCAAGATTTAATGATAGGTTTAAAAGTGAATCCTATCAAAAACTTATTCAATTTCTTAGGCTGATAATGGAGTGTTTTGGGTCGGGTGCATGAAGAAAGGGTCAGAGCACTGGCAAGGAAGATTTAGATTTATTATATGTTTTTTTTTGTCCGGCGTTGCTTCTCAAATATTTTTCAGGCTTTAAAACGACAATATTTTAAATTTGTATTTTTATTTTACGTTTCAAATACTTATTTCTTATTTTTCGGTCTATACCGAAAATCGAAATATATCTTGATATTCGCCGTGTTTCGTTTTTTTTTGCTTTCTATATTTTTGACAAAAGAACTAAAGGGACAGGGAGAGAGTGGAGTGTTTTTCTAGACTTGTTTATTTCATCCGCATCCGAAATCTTGTCGTTGATCGTTTTTCTATTTTATTTGTAGCTGCTTGACTACAACATTATATAAGGATTGCTAACAAGGTATTAGGTACCTAATAGATTTTTATTTTTTTTATTTTTTAAGTACCTATTTATTGAATCTAAAATTCTTATTAGACACAAATTTGAGATATTTTTAAGAATAAGTTTAATTGGACAGTTTACTCGTAATAAAACCACTGACGATGATATTACGGCATAATATGGATACTACTGATACTAGATAGTTTTGGTCGTGCCAAAAACGACGATTAACGCTATGTGACACTATTGACATTTGAACGTCACATGTAGTTAGCGGCTTAAGTGGAATGGTGCAAACTCACGGACGGTTAACTAAAGAATTTTGACGTACGTAGAACGTGCCCCATTCTGTTTTAGCGAACTTTTATTGTATTCCGCGCCACTTGGCTAGCGCTGGCTGCACAGGTCACTCCACTGTTAAGCGAAACCCATTTATTTGATATAGGGGAAGATGGGGGATTCAGAAACGGGTAATAGGAAAACATTTTTTGTTACTCTTGCATTTTGTATTTTATCATTTGAAATATTTTTAAAAAACCTTTGAAATTCTTCGGCTATAATTTTAATAAACTTTTAGCACTTTTGTTCTCTTTCTTAAACATATTTTTGACATACCATTTCAGATAATATTGGACAGCTCAAAAGGGCGCCTATCAAAAATTTTGCAAAAAAAGAAAGTCATCATGTCTTTAGTTTTCTTTGCCGCCCTCTCAATTTGCCTGCTCTTAATAAAGGGGCGCTTCGGGCACTCATGGGGCGCCAGTACCCTCGGGGCGGGGGGGGGACAAACCCCCCACGCTACGCCACTGTTTAAAAACTATACAGTTTATCAACAAAAGCACCGAGTTGCAGTATAGTGGGGCCATAGACATGCGAAAAAACCACATCCTGAGTTAAGAATCGAAAAGACGTCATTTAGCGCTTTTAGGGTAGGGAATCCCTTAAGACCAAAATGGCCCAACTTTGAAAATTCATATTTTAAAAAATATACAGTTTATCAACACAAGCACCGAGTTGCAGTATAGTGGAGCCATAGAGATGCGAAAAACCACACCCTGAGTTAAGATTCGAAAAGACGTCATTTAGCGAATTTGAGGGTAGTGAATCCCATAAGGCCAAAATGGCTAAACTTTGAAAACTCGTATTTTAAAAACTATACAGTTTATCAACAAAAGCACCGAGTTGCAGTATAGTGGGGCCATAGAGATGCGAAAAAACCA
This sequence comes from Aspidapion aeneum, assembly GCA_963576565.1. NCBI lineage: Eukaryota > Metazoa > Arthropoda > Insecta > Coleoptera > Brentidae > Aspidapion > Aspidapion aeneum. The sequence goes on from OY755040.1 coordinate 115,788,636, forward strand.
CATCCTGAGTTAAGATTCGAAAAGACGTCATTTAGCGAATTTTAGGGTAGGGAATCCCTTAAGACCAAAATGGCCAAACTTTGAAAATTCATATTTTAAAAACTATACAGTTTATCAACAAAAGCAACGAGTTGCAGTATAATGGAGCCATAGAGCTGCGAAAAACCACACCCTGAGTTAAGATTCGAAAAGAAGTCATTTAGCGAATTTTAGGGTAGTGCATCCCATAAGGCCAAAATGGCCACACTTTGAAAACTCATATTTTAAAAACTATACAGTTTGTCAACAAAAGCATCGAGTTGCAGTATAGTGGAGCCATAGAGATGCGAAAAAACCACACCCTGAGTTAAGATTCGAAAAGACGTCATTTAGCGAATTTTAGGGTAGTGAATCCCATAATGGCGAAATTTTAAAACTTCTTATTTCAAAAACTATACAGTTTATCCACAAAAGCACCGAGTTGCATTATGGTGGCCATAGAGATGCGAAAAAGCCACACACTGAGTTAAGTTCCAAAAAACGTTATTTAGCGAATTTAGGGTAGGGAATCTCTTAAGACCAAAATGGCCAAACTTTGAAAATTCATATTTTAAAAACTATACAGTTTATCAACAAAAGCACAGAGTTGCATTTTAGTGGGGCCATAGAGATGCGAAAAAAACCACACCCTGAGTTAAGATTCGAAAAGACGTCATTTAGCGAATTTTAGGGCAGGGAATCCCTTAAGACCAAAATGGCCAAACTTTGATAATTCATATTTTAAAAACTATACAGTTTATCAACAAAGGCACCGAGTTGCAGTATAGTGAGGACACAGAGATACGAAAAAACCACAAACTGAGTTAAGATTCGGAAAAACGTCATTTGGCGAATTTTAGGGTAGGGAATCCCTTAAGACCAAAATGGCCAAACTTTGAAAATTCATATTTTAAAAACTATACAGTTTATCAATAAAAGCACCGAGTTGCAGTATCTCTTTGCTACCCCATGTCCTAATTTTTGCTATAATTTCTCACTAGTTTAGAACATGAAGTGAAAATTTCATAAAAAACATGTTTAGCTGGTTTTTGAAGGTAGTACTTTGTTGTTTTTTAAACAAAAATATTATATTTTTTAGAGTAAAAAAAGCAGGAATATAATACTCGAATACTTTGTTATAATACATTTAAGTATCGGTAGGGTGGACAAAGTGATTTTAATATCCGAAAAAGGTTCTTTTTAGAATGAAGTAGTCTAAGAATTTTTATTTTACTTTTGCTATAAATTTTTTGCTTTCATCTTTTTTAAGATTCAAAGGGAAAGGAAAAAAAGATAGCTATACAGTATTTATAATCTCTGGTCGCAGATCGCAGTGTAAAAAAGGTTTTAGAATTACAGTCAAACTTCGATAACTCAAACAACCATGTGTCACATAAAAATTTCTACTTATCGACACTTCGTCTTATTAATAAAATAAAAAAATTTGCGGCGTTTTCGTATTTTTTGTAAATCAAACCGGAAGTTTGCCTCATATTTGAGTAAGAGCGCCTATATAACTTCATAAATCCGAGATTGCGCTTTCCATGTTTTTTTACAAACTTTTGCTTTATAAATTTTGCCACATTAACGTTACCGAAAAATATAACAGTTATTATATTGCTGGTATATCAAGCTTTATATCTTAAGAACTAAAAAATATATTGTTATTTTTTTAAATATTAAAAAAATATATAAAAAAACCAAGACTACGCAAGGAAGTTTAAGATTGCCCCCGATCGTTTGGTGATGGATCACTCAATGTCAAATCGCCAGATGTTTGCCCTTAATTTGACTAGGAAGGCCTATATTACGTCATAAATCCATTTTTTACGAACTTTGGCTTATAACTTTTGCTAAATTAGCTTTACAGAAAAACTGTACGAAGGGTTTTTGTTTGCAAAAAAAATCCAATTATTATAATGAAGAAATTAGCCTTATATCTCAAAAACTAACAAAGATAATATATTTTTTTTACCTGAAAAAAATTATAATCTTTGTTAGCTGTTAAGATATAAAGCCCATTTCTTTTTTTATGAATTGTGGTTCCTTAGCAAACAAACATTTTTTTTTCAGTTTTTTAGAAATAATAAAAGTCATAACACTTTTTGAATGTGAAATTTTCCTGATTTAAAAACCATATTCTCTTCTCGAAATATTATCAACTTTTTCACTTTTTTCTAGTTTACAGGGTATATCTTACAATCGCTGTAACAGAACGAGTAGTTTTCACCTGCCTGGAACCAAAAATTTTACATTTTACTCACCAGAATATTTTTTTTGTAAATTGGACAATATTTTGTTACGTAAAAAAGTTAAAAATGCAATTTCAAATAAAAACTATTAGAATTTCTTGATTTTTTAAATAAATTAAAAACCCAGAAAATATTAAAAAACTAACAATTAAATGTTTGCCCAGGTAAATGCTGAGACAGTGTTATTAGTTTTTATTTATTCATTTCTTCTGTAAAGTTTTAGTATTTAAGTCAACATTTAAAATGATAATTTTGTAATTATAAAAAGATGCAATCAGCAATTGCATGCATGTGGGTAGAATATTTTATTTTGTCTTTTACAACCTAGATATTTTTGCATTTCACACAATATTAGCAAATATTTTGCGTATACCTATTTACTTGTGCGTTTGTGATGCATTATAATACACACAACGAAAATGCAAGCAAGCCTTTTGCAATTTGTATAAAATATTAAACCTTAAGACATATTTTTTTTACTATCACAAGGGCATCTGTTTAATGTGATTACATACCTAATCGTTAACAAAATGACAAAGTACTTTTTGTATTAATTGCATATCCACAATTTTTTTAATTAATTAATAATCATTTCATTATTTAATACCTGGGTAACATTTTCTAAAAAAATTATAAATATTTATGAAAGATGGAAATGCAACAAGTCTTATTAGGATTCACTATGGTTTGTCGAGAAAACTGAAATTTTTGAGGAAAATATTATCATAATTTAAAAAGGCGATTTAAACATGAAGATATATACAGGGTGTCCTCAAATAACTACAAACTTGCATTTTCAATAGTAAATAAATGGATGACGGATCTGCTACCTTCCTAACCCATTAGCACACTCCAAGTAAACTCCATGCTATATGAACCTTAAAAAGAGTTTTTGTAAATATCTCCGAAACGAAAGCTCCTACCAAGTTTTTGGTTATATGTAACACAAATTTTTAAGAAAAATGTGCTCTACTACATTTTGAAAACTGCAAATTGATGCGACGCTCCATTAAAAAGTTAGCATTTTTTAAACTTTTTAACTGTCAAAAAACTGTCATTAGCATTGATGAATTTCGACCAAAATCTAATCAGCTCGTTACAGTATCGAATACTATTTTACCTAAAAATTTTATGACACACACACAGACAGACATCACGACGATACTGCTGGAAAAGGTTAAAATACACCCAAATAACACATTTTCGGCGTTATCTTAAAAAAAAATTTCGCCGAAAACAATACCTTCTCTAGCCATTGCTGTGCGGGCTAGGAAGGTAGAAATACATGTGCCCTCGAAATGAGAACTGATCCAAACTTGCATTTTTAACAATAAAAAATACAAATTTGTATCATTTGTCATTTTAAGGACACCCTGTAGATATGCTCGTGTTTGTTTGAACTCGACTTCTTAAAAAAAGTTTTTTCCATAAAAACTTTCAGTTTTCTCGACAAATCAGTGATTTCACATTTATGGGACACCCTATATATTATATGTACATAGTGATAGCTTACTAACTAAGCTATCTAGCGGGCTGATTACTAGAGATGGTCAAATGCGATAAATTTTCGATTTAATAGCATTTTAATACTCCTATATTCATGATTCCTCTAGTATAATCTAGAGGCCCTCGATATATTTGACAATTGTTTTACACAAATTATTGTCAAATGTATCGAGGTCCTCTAGTATAATCGGTAAAATCTTGTATGGGAAAAAAACCTGCATAACTGTGTTATGAGCAAAGTCTCAAAAATAATTTTTATGTGGCAAATAAGGAAGTTTTGCACATCTATCTAATAATATTTTTTTGAAAAAAAAATTTAGGCCCTTCGGTGCTGTTTGAAACATGCCTTTTATGCAAAACTTCTTGTATTTGAGCGACCTTGTAGCAAAATCAAAAGCTACTGAAGATATTTTTTAAACTGAGGAACCGAATATTGTAGAAAAAGTAAGTGAGAAACATTTCTTTCCCTCAGAAAAAAAAAAAATAAAAACTGATTTTCCTCAAAATTTCACTAATGTTAAAATATATGTCACATCTAAGGAAAACTTGGATACTTAAAACTATTCTATAAATCCTTAATTCTTACTCTTTAAAAGTTTACAACGAAAGAATAAAACTTGTATTGTACACGGCGACATTTAAAACAGCGACATTCAAAAAAGCGACATATCAAAACGGCGACATTCAAAAGGGGGACATATCAAATCAGCGATATTCAAAAGAGCGACATCTAATAAAAACAGCGACATTCTAAAACAGCGACATTCAGAGAAGCGACATATCAAAACAGCGACATTCAAAACAGCGACAATTCAAAACAGCGACATTCAAAAAAGCGACATATCAAAACAGCGACATTTACAAGAGAGACAATTCAAAAATCAATATTAAGCAACACTTAAAAAAAGCGTCTTATGACTTGCCACACCCGGTATTTCAGTAAACCTTATAGTAACCACGATACACTAAAGCAACATGAAAAATCGTCAAATTAAGCCACTGCCAGTCAGTTTTATTCAACGATAAAATGGAAAGTTTTTCGCAAAAGAACAAACCGATTCTATAACACGAGGGCTATATGTTTGATTCGGTTCGGTTCGGTTCGGTTCGGTTCGTTTCGGTTCGGTTCGGTTCGGTTCGGTTCGGTTCGGTTCGGATCGGTTCGGTTCGGTTCGGTTCGGTTCGGTTCGGTTCGGTTCGGTTCGGTTCGGTTCGGTTCGGTTCGGTTTGGTTCGGTTCGGTTCGGTTCGGTTCGGTTCGGTTCGGTTCGGTTCGGTTCGGTTCGGTTCGGTTCGGTTCGGTTCGGTTCGGTTCGGTTCGGTTCGGTTAGGTTCGGTTCGGTTCGGTTCGGTTCGGTTCGGTTCGGTTCGGTTCGGTTCGATTCGGTTCGATTCGGTTCGGTTCACACCCTCTAGGATCCCGGGAAAGAAGTCAGGAAAGTTTTTTTTTTAAATATGTTAGGAAAGGAAATTTTTTAAGAGGCTTTTTTAATGTTGCTGTTTTTATTAGATGTCGCTCTTATGAATAGCGCTGTTTTGATATGTCGTTTTTTTGATATGTCGCTGTTTTAAATGTCGCTATTTTAAATATCGCTGTTTTAATATGTCGCTCTTTTAATCTGTCGCCCTTTTGATATGTCGCTGTTTTAACATGTCGCTGTTTTAAATGTTGCTGTTTTAATATGTCGCTCTTTTAAATGTCGCTCAAATGAGACCGCTGTTTTGAATAACGCCGTTTTAAATATCGCTCTTTTGAACCGGAGCCGTTTTTTTAGAATATTCGTTTTTTATTTGAAGACATCTAGCAACTCGAATTGAATTACCCAGTAATTTGATTAAAAAATCTGGAATTATAATATTATAACATTCTTTAATAAATAATAATAAGATGTTATTGCACATGTCGACATTTGCACTTACACATTTAAATTAAATAGATAACTAGGTAACTACTTAATTGGACTAAATGGTAACTTACATTTTTTGCCAAAAATTTGGCTACTCAAATTGTCTTAAATATTAACCAAGAATACAAGACATTTTTAAAATTCTTTTTAAATTAAAACTGGAATGGTTTTCTTTAAGACAAAATAAATAGGTAATAAAACAGAAGTAGCACTATAGTAATAAATTTTAAAAATGTCCGTTTACGGCTAATTTAACTACATAAAATTAATATTTACAGATTTTTTAAAAGAATATGGTTAGCACCGATTTTGACATATTTACATAAAATAAAGATTTTGACAAATTGATAATTATTTTCTACTAAAACTTTACAAAGAAAGTCTTAAAAATAATGGTATCTGAAGAGGGTTCTAAAGGCGCTAGGTCCTCCTGAAATAAAAAAAAATGCATAAGTATATCAATCGTATAATACTATATTATACTTCGAACAAATTCAATGTTCTAGGTATTATAAATGAGTACATGACCCATGCAAATTCGTCTATTACGCAATAATCAGGGACTACTAGTACGATTTAGTTGCATGTGCGAGTTCCATGGTTCAGGCCTATCATACAAATGCCATTAGGATCATAGTAGTTTTCTTTGAATATTGCGTACTAGACAAATTTAATCAGCGCCATCTGCCCCTTAATGGCTCCCGGTTGCCACTCTATATGGATCATATACTGTATTATATAAAAAGGTATAAACATACACTTTAATGACGAGGTATTATACTTCAAGCAGGTTCAATGTTCGTGGTATTAAATAAAAAGGTATAAAAATACTTTTTAAGCGCTATTTTTCGCACTTTTTGACTTTTTTTCCGAGTACTCTACTAAAAGTTAAATGACTACCACACGAGGGGTCATTAGTACTCTACACATTTTACAACCAAACCTGACAGGACTCGACAAGGGCTCAATATAATATAACAGGACCAATAATCTCTATATAACGACAGGACTCAACATAACTCAAGACTTTGGAAAGTAGTATTTTTATTAGTAAATTTGATTTTTTTTTTGTTGCTGATTTTTTTTTGGTCTTCAACTTTTGCAGAATGCAATATGATTAATCGGACCCTCTGTAATCGTTTACTATGTACAAACATATTTATGCGAAAAAAATATTTAATCAAAAGTTTTGTTGTTACCATAACATTTTTCTTTTAAATGTCAGGCTCCTTTGAAAAATTGAAGGAAATTTTTATTTAATTTTTTTTTAAATGTCAAACTCGTTTAAAAAATTTAATGGAATTTTTATTTAATTTCTAAGAGGTAAATAATGTTGAGAAAACTAATTTAATATTGTACAAAAATTACATTTAAAAAATAAAATAAATAAAATTTGTGTCTCATTTTTAACCCACAGAAAGTCTTAAATTGACATGCCAGGTTAAAAATGAGTTTTGGTTAAGTTTTTTGTCCATGAGTTTTTAAAAAAACTCGGTTTTTGGACTTTACAGAAATAAAAAGTTCAAAAAGCTAAAACACTGAACAGTTATAAATAGGTTTTGTTATTGACGTTTTGACGGAATTTATTAGCCAAAAATTATATAAATCATAGGGATGATGTGTTGACAATTGTTTAACTGTGAATTATAATTTTATTTGCATGTCTCATTTTTCTCCGGAATATTGCTTGTCTCATTCTAAACCCACTTGACCCCACCACCTTCTAATTTTAGAACGACAATCAATATCAAATAGTAGTCAAAGTAGAGTTAAAAAAAATATAATTATTTAAATAGTTTACTCTAGGTCTAATTAATTACGATTAAAATTGTTTCATTTAGAATGCGCTTTTTAAGTTTTCAAAATCGTAGGTACCCAGGGATGTACACCAGGGAGGGACAAGGTTTCAATTTTTTTTTTTTTGTGAAAATTTGGGTATTGCGCTATTTTTTTTATTATTTTTATTAATAAAAAATCTCTTTAAGTACATTTTTTCTATTATTTCGGGAAGGGGGATTCATCCAACTTGACCCCCCCCTGGGTACGTCTTTAAGCGTACATCTGAGTATTTTAATTTATGTAAGATTGTTATTATTTCAATTAAGAAAAAACTCTCAGAATTATGATTTTTCTTAATGTTTTTGTGAAAACCAATTTTGATAAACAATTTTATTCGATCAGAAATTATAGGGTGATAACCAGATCAGGTGGCTTTTTTTGGTATACTAACCTAACCCGGTCAGGTTGGACTTGAATTTTTTTTTGTTAATTTTATTTTTTTAACTGCTTTTTGACATTTTGCATTTTAATATTTTGTAGTTTCGACATTTTGTATTTTCGGTATTTTATAATTTCGACATTTTGTAATTTCGAAATTTTGTAAGTTGACATTTCGTTATTTTGTAAGTTCAACAATTTTGTACTTTCGACATTTTGTGTTTAGATATTTTGTCTGTCGCCCATGAGGTATTAAAGTGCCGTACAAGTTTAAAGTCACAAGTACTCAGTAGCGCACCCAGGAATATGTCTTGGGAGGCGAGTCCCATAATGTCGTATTTTATGCTATTTTTTTGTTTTTAATAATAAAATATATGGGCCCGAACCCCCCCCCCCCCCCCCCCCCGCTCTGGGTGCGCCCTTGCAAGTACCCTTGGTCAAATATTTAAAAAGTTAAGTATAGCAAATATAATAAGTGTACAAGTTTTTCTCGGCTCAGGTTCTAAAGTGAATTAAAGACTTTTTATTATTTTATGGTTACAACGGCAAAGTTTTTGGAATACCAAAACAGGTAGATAAACTTCAATAACTTATTTAATTTCATTGATGCGGTACAACGCAGCATCAAGTTGGACAAATTATAGTAATAATTTTACGCTTAACTTATTTAAAAATAAACACTAAATTTTAATAGTTATATCATAGTTATAATAACCTGAGTTTCAAGTACCTAACCTTGAACTTAACAATAGTAATTTTACATTCAATGATCAATTATTATTATCAAAGAATTGCATCAAAAGAAAGATATTACGCAACAAATTATAGGAATTCAGATCCTTTTAATTTAAATAATGCAAATTTCTAATGGTAGACCTTCTTCGGCATATAATTATATTTATACAGACATACAGCAGTAGTGCACCCAGAAATTTGTTTTGGGGGGACCCGAGACCTCTGGGGGGGGGCGACGCCTCATGATGGCGTATTTTATGCTATTTTATCTTTTTATTAATGAAATATGTGGAAAATATGTAAAAAAATCATAGGCTTGGGGGGGGGGGGGTAAATTGTTTATTTTGAATACCTATATAGAGAAAATAATAATTTTGATCATAGATTTTTAAATTGATTATTACAGACATTTATTCTGGGAGGTCATTGACGAAATGACCGTTGTCTATTTTTAAAACTCTCATAGTATTTCTACTACTACTCTGTCGGTTTAGAACGTTTTTCTACGTTGTCCGACGCCTATTCTCCACCTGCTTCGATCCTGACATCATCATCTGTCAGATTCTTTTGACTCATGGATCTTTGGATTGACTGTTGCCATTCTAGTTTAGGACGCCCTCTTTTTCTGCGCCCTATTGATTGCCATTCTAGGACCTGCTTTGGTAATCTTTCGTCGTTCATCCGTTGTACATGGCCGTACCATATCAGTTGCCTTTTAGTGATGTCATCCGTTATGCTTCCCTCGATTCCCATTCTTTCTTTTATGATCTCATTTCTTATGTGATCTAATCTAGATATTCTCATTGATCTTCTTATTGCATCCATTTCGACACTTTCCATTTTTGTTTTGTATTTTTCTGTTACGTGACAAGTCTCTATTCCATACAACAGCGTGCTTTTTACCATTGTTTCATATATGTTAAATTTTACATTCTTTCTTATCTCTCTGCTCCATAAAATACTGTTAAGACATCCAATAACCTTTTTTGCTTTTACTATTCTTTTTTCCAATTCTTTACAGTCTGTTCCTGTCTTATCAAATGTGACACCCAAGTATACATACTCATTGCATGGAGATATTGTTTGTCCATTTTCTAGTACTAACTCACTGGATTCGTTTCCAATACATAAGTACTGTGTCTTGTCCACGTTCACTTTTAGTCCCCACTTTTGGTATTCTTCTGTTAACTTTCTCATCATATACTCCATGTCTTCTTTATCATTAGCCAGAATTACTTGGTCGTCAGCAAACTGTAGTGTGTATATGGTAAATTGGTCGTTAAGTTGTATTCCCATGCCGTGCACTTTACTTTTCCAGTTTTTTAGAGCTACTGCGATATACATTTTAAAAAGAGTTGGAGAGATACAACATCCCTGTCTTAAGCCTTTTGTTACCAGGCATTTTTTTGAAAGTCGATTTCCAATTTTAATTTTAGATTTTGACCCTTTGTATAGTTCTTTTATCGGTTTTATGTATGTATGATTGATATTAGTTTGCTCTAAAACTGTCCATAATTTTTCTACTGGAACGGTATCATATGCTTTTTGTAGGTCCACAAAGGTAACATGAGTCTCTATATTTCTGGCGCTCCTTTTCTCAATTACTTGTTTAAGACAAAAAACATTATCACTACAAGATCTGCTTGCGCGAAACCCACTTTGCACTTCTTCTTCTTCTTGTTCATGAAAATCATTCTCTATTAGATCTCTAAGAATCCTACCGTACAATCTACTTAGAGTACTGGTTACTGAAATTCCTCTGTAATTGTTGCAATCCAGCTTGTTTCCTTTTTCATGTATTGAAGATATGAATGCAATTTTCCAATCATTAGGTACTGGATGTCCGTTTATGCATTGATTAATAATATATGTGAGATTTTCGAGTAGTTTCTCGAGCATATATTCCTCCAGGTCCGCTAGCTTTTCCGGATTTAAGTTTTTTAATATTATTCTTTATCATTTCTTTTTCGATGATTACTTCCTCTCCATGTACTTCTATGTCTCTTCTCGGAGAAGCTGCCAGATATTCGGGTCTCGTCTCCTGCAGCAGTCCCTTGCAGTGTTTTGTCCATTGTTCTGGTTTGATTATCTGGATATTTACTTTTTCTTTTGTTGGGTTTTTTACTGTAGAAATGAATTTCCATACTTTAGAACTCTGCCTACCTCCTACATGTGTGTTTATGTCGTGGCACTTGCGCTCAAACATTTAATTTTTTTCTGCGCGTTTCAAATTTCTTAGTTGTCTTTTGGTTTCCCTGTAGATTTCTAGGTCTCTTTGCTCCTTAGTACTGAGCCATTTCAAGTATGTGCGTTTTTTCTCTTTGACCATTTCCTGTATTTTGTCCGTCCACCACATCTTCCTGTTATTTCTATTATCTTGGTACCCAACAGCTTCGTTGCTTGATTCCTGTAAACTTTTTATTATGTTTGTATATATCTCATCAAATCAGTGATCTGTGTTTATTAATTTTTCATCTAATCGGTTCTGATACAATCTTTGAGTACTTTCGATTTCTAGACTTCTAAAGTTGTATTTTTGATTGTCTTCGATGCATTCTAGGTTTTCATTTTCTCTAATACTTTCGTCTTATTTGTTTTTCTTAAAGGGAATAATATTTTTGCTTTTACCAGATGGTGGTCAGACCCACAGGTAACACTACGAAGTGCTCGCACATCATACCACTTTAATTGCGAGTGTTGTCCACCTATAGCATAATCAATAATTGATTTAAGATTTCTTGTTGGCTGAATCCAGGTATATCGATGAATATCCTTATGTTTAAAAAAACCATTATTTATTTTTAGGTTGTGGGTTTCACACAATTGCATCAGTCTTAAGCCATTATCATTTGTTACTTCCTCTCCAAATGGTCCTATCACTTTGCTCTGGGTTTGCCTACCAGTTCGGCTATTAAAATCACCAAGCATAATTATTTCTCTGGTATTACCGATTTCTGTGATAGTCTCATCAAGCTGATCAAAGAACATTTGTTTTGTAGCTACTCTTTCGTCATCTGATGGTGCGTAGACTGCTACTATGCTTATATTATGTCCAAGCATCTTCATGTTCACTCGAAGTATGTTTTCACTAATGCAATCGTAGTCTGTAATTTTGTTCTTTAGATTTTTCTTTATCAACAAGGATACCCCTCTGGCTGCTCTTCTTTCTTTTGGGACTCCAGTCAATATATGGACAAAATTACCGACACTATTCGTACCTGTTCCTTTCTTTTTTGTCTCAGTGAGTGCAATAATATCGATCTTACAATTCTGCACTTCGGTTGCAATAATGTCCAACTTTTGATTCAGTCCCTGTACGTTCCATGTAGCTATATTCATAGTCCTTTGTCTTTAATTTTTTCGTCTTCGAGAGTTTCCATCCATTGCTCCGAGGCTTTGTTTAGGCTTTTTGGTAACTGCTTTCTTTTACAAGTATTAGAGAACCAGTCTAATGCCTCAACCCCCTACGTAGAGGGCCAGGATTTTTAATCAAGGTTTTACTCCTCTAGCCTTTGACGGGCCAACGCCATACTGTAAAGCAACAGCTGTATCCTTTTATACTATCCCTAAAAGAAAGGGTTGCCACCTACGCTATGATCACCGTACCGAGGTCCATTCTCTCCGCCTTCCATATCGATGTGGTCTTCTCCCGTAACCCTGGGAAAGGGTGCTAACTCTCCGGGTCGGAGAGTACCTGGAATCTACGGAGGGCAGGGGTTCGATTCATTTCCCCTGATAGACATCTGACGAGGCCTACCCGTACCCTACCTGTACCCACCACCACCCATAGTATTTCTGCCTTTTTCAAAAGGTACTGGCCATTTTGCCTAAAATTCCATGAAAATACCTTTTTTTGAAATTCACCAAAACACGTGAACTGAGAACTGGATTGGTAATTGGTACAGGATCAGATTTATACGAGGTCATAGAAAAGGCGGGGCAAGGGGGTAATGTCCTAAACGTAGATTTGAAAGAGAGCTAAGGTGAAAATCACCCCCTCCTACAAAAAAAATTATGCACTTTTTGATTATAAATTAAGAAAAAACAGGAGAATAACCCACCCCCTCCTAGATTTTGATCCAGATCCGCGCTTGTAATGTCCCCTCCCAAACCGGTGAACCCATTACTTTTATGCATAAAAAATATGAAAAATACGTATTTTTCATCTTTTCTAAAAGTTTTGCTCCCCCAAGTAAAAGTCGTATCTACGCCCTTGGATTTATATACAATTTTAGGAAATTAATCCACTTTTGTCCAATAGTGTATCATAATTTAATTTTTGCAAAACTTTTGTTTTTAATACTTTTCCTTCCCGTATAAAAAAATTTATCAAAAAATACCCAGTGATTTTTTCCAACAAATAAAAACCTTGATAAACACGTTAGTTAATTTTGAATGACAAGTTCACAAAATCCAAATGCAGAGAAGGATGGAACACCCTGTACTATTAATCTAATTTAAATGGAGAGATACTACCTACCTAATACAAGACCAATTAAAAACTAAGTGATAAATCATTAAATCTATTAACAAGCTTAATCCAACTTAGACGTCCGTCGGAAACTACAAAAGCGAACTAAGCCTTTGTTTGTCTACATAACCAAGTTGTTTGACCCAGAAATCGGAAGCAAGGTCAAGTTTATTAAATTAACAATTAAGCAACATTTGTTTTCAGGAAGTAAATCTTGTTTCACAGTTTATCCATTTCTAACTAGTGCGCTTACTTTCGCTTGGATCTTCTCGATATTCGCATTGAGGGACCATTCTTAAATTACGTAACGTTCAAGAGGGGAGGGGGGTTTTAGCCTTGCTTTATACTCAATGTTTTTTTAATGTGTTTTTTCAGGTAAAATAGTGTACAATACTGTAGCTGATTAGATTTTGGTCAAAATCCATTAATGACAGTTAAAAATTGAAAACATGCTAACCTTAGGCTAACTTCTTAACGGAGCATCGCATAAATATGCGGTTATTGGAATAGAGTAGAATACGTTTTTCTCAATACTTTATATTATTATATTTAAAACTTCGTAGGAGCTTCCGTTCCTGAAACATTTACAAAAGCTGTTTGCAAGACTAGTATTACCTATCTGTTTTTAAGCGAATACCTAGTAATTACCTCTAATTATCCCTTGGTTGACATTTAAAATCAGCTGTTTAGACGCTTAGCCTATTACCACAGAGACACCGCTTGAATAGCTTTTTTTGATAACCGGTTATTATTTATTGATGCTTCCGACGATTTAAAAAAAAGTTTAGTTGGTTTTAGTGCACTTTTTGAAAGATGAATAACAATCTTCTTGCCATTATTGAATTTGAATTCTTCTCGACCGACTTTGAAATACTGGCGTAACTAAAGTATAAACTTAAGGATTGTTCTCTTTTCTACACTGCAGAACAGTGGTTAAAGGAGTACAAAGTGTATCAAAGTCTACATTGGAGAAATTAGAGGAAGCCATTGCCGGAAGGCTTGATGAAACCAAAATTTTGGCAAGATAATATAGAGGAGGCCCCATCACTTTGTAAAATCGAATTGGAGGATTTTTTTTGAAAACATTAATAAAAAAGTACAGTTTTGTCTAATCAGTGGTTATGGCTCTCGCCTCGAAAATTTGAGTTCAAAACATTTGGTTTATTGGTGGTAAAAACATAATTGCAAACCAATCAAATAAAACCTAGGAAAAAAACACTTACAAAGAAATATTTGGATTCAATTTTAACTAAGCTAATCTATGATGTTATTAGGGGTATGATATCAAATCTAGCTAGTAAATTACCAACTTAAAACAAGTTAATCAAACACTTGCAATGTCCAGTAATTAAAAAATGCACAGCCTTAAAATACATAAGTATACTTTAAATAATACACTTTAATATATAATATTAAAATTTGTCGTTTTCGTTTGTTTTTGCAAGTGACTTAAAAAAAATACCCGGGAAAAAGCTTTTTAGAGAACTTTGAAACTATATAAATATTTAAATAATAAAAACTGTCAATAATGTCAAATATATTTTAAATTATGTTTGTTACAGGAACAGTAGAATCTCCCATTCCAAATTTGCAAAAATTCATGCAAACTTTTTTATTTGTGTTATAACCAAAAACTTCGTATACGAAGTTTTTGGTTATAACACAAATAAATAGCAGCTTTCGTTTCGGAGATATTTACAAAAAACTGTTTTTATAGCTGATAACGCACGGAGTTTACATGGAGTGTGCAAATGGGCTAGGAAGTTATCAGATCCGTCATGGATCCATTTATTTTTGAATAATTAGGGTAGGGTAGAGGACGAACTTGCTAAAATAATTTTACTTTATCAAAGGGAACCCACTCATATTAGATTACCGATATAACTATTTTATATTTGTATTCAAAAAATCTTAGCTTCGGGGAAATCCCGGGCCCCCAAGCCCCCCCATATATACGCCACTGAACTATGGTAATAATAATAATTAATTAACGTTTGTTTTCAGGAAGTGAAGTCTAGTTCCTTAGAGTATGTATACGCCCCCATAGTTAGGACATGAATTTTAAATTTATTACATTTAGTATCTTTTCTCGGTAGGGACCTATTGCATGCCCCATTTTTCACTTATTCTTAATTTGACGCATGCGCAGTAACCTGGTTTGAATTTTATCTCTCACTAAAAAATAATGTTTGACCTTACTTGTGTTCGATTAACACAGGCTACTAGTTCGAGCGATAAAAGAGTCGTACACGGTAAAAAATTTTGTCTACAATGAAAACACGTTCTTTTTTTGAATAAATTGTTTTACCTTAAAACAATTTGTTTTGAATTAAAATATTTCTTTTTAGTTCCACGCAGCGTTTAATCTTGAAATGAGACTACTTTTCTTCTTTAATTGTTTTGTTTCAGTATACTCCGTTTTGTAACAAAGCAAAACGGTGCCTTAGATTAATTCAGTTCAAATTTATATAAAAACAATTTCTGTTTCACATTAAAATAAAGAGGTAAGACATTTTTTGTGCTATATCAAGAAAATATTCTCTTGGTGAATAGGAAAGCACAAATTATTTTACTTCAAAGCAATTTGCTTTAATCCAAGACAATTTTTTTATCGCGTATGGTCAAGACGAGAGACCCATGTTATGTCGCATAACGAGATGAGACGAGAGAAGGCCTTGTCTCGTCTCGTCTCGCGGCAACACTAATTAAAACAATTTTTGATAGTCATTAATTTGTATATTTTTTCAAACCAGTCAGAGTAACTGACCTCTAACTAAACCTACGGCTTGCTTCGTCATATTAAGCATTAATCTCAATGATCATTATCATTTACAAAGTATAAACTTTTGGTTTTATCTATAAGATCAATCTGCTAATTGGTACGTTAAACTTCTTTACGATTAATCTTTTTGCATATTTTACGTCGTACTTCCGACATTTGAGGTATGTCGATTGGGATTAATGTGAAATTTATTCAATTTTTTAGAATTTTGTAAATGACTATTCTTAAGGTTAATCGAGCCAAAGTGTTAACGCGTGTATTGACGTTTGAATGTCAAACTATTAATTTTAACACATATGCGATTATTAATGATTAAAAAATACCTAATTTTATTTGGATAAAATTTCAGCAGAGTCGGCGCGTGGTGTAAAACTTTGAGAGGGCACACCCAAAAAAAAAAGGAGGCGCAGGCTTCTGTGTACTGTAAAATTCTATAGACACATATCGTCCTCTCTTTCTATACTCCGTAATTAGAATATGACATAACATCTACGGTGCATAGAATTTGGATCCAGTTAGGCGCGGCGGCAGTCGGCCTACGCATCCACCGCATTCTCGTTTGAACATGAATACCGGGTATTAATTTCTAGTCAGTCTACAAGTCTTTGCTGAATTCCTTTTGGGGTTTATTTATACTTTATGATGAAATTAATAGTTAAAGAATGACCAAATTTTAATATATTTTTAAGTAAAATTGGGAAGTACCCGTGCACCTGTGGAGGTACCGCCACTGAATTTCAGATTAAAATAACTTGGAATCGAAAGCTAGACAAGTGGAGAATTAGCGTCTTAATTTAATACACAGAATATAAATACAGGGATAAGTACAATAAAATTTAAATAATTAAAATTATAATTTACTTGTGATACAAAATTGATTGTCAATTCAAATGTGGATTAGTATAAATAAATTTTTTTGTCAGCCCAATGTCAGCATTACAAAATCGAATCAAAGTCTTAAACGTGTAACTGCCTATGACAAGGACTATAATCGTAAAAACACTTCAATATCTGTTAATGCACGACCACGTATTTAAGGGAAAAACGGGCTGATTACTTTTCCCCTTAAAAAAATAATAATAGTCGTTTTCTTCCTCGATCCCTCACATAGATTTTAACCCAGATCCGCCCTTATGGCCATGTCCAGGCTAGTAAGCAAATAGGCAGAAGTTTGCTACATTTATTAATTAAATAATATATAAAATTTACGTTGATTCTAAAATTCAGAACAAAGAAGTTTTCTGGTAATTTGGGGTAGTAGGAAATAGTTAGAACTAGACAATGGACAAAATATCGTCATGCAATGAGTATGTATACTTGGGTGTCACATTTGATAAGACAGGAACAGACTGTAAAGAACTGGAAAAAAGTATAGTAAAAGCAAATAGGTTATAATGATTATGATGTCTTAACAGTATTATATGAAGCAGAGAGATAAAAAAGAATGTAAAATTTAACAGATATGAAACAATGGTGAAAAGCACGCTGTTATATGGAATAGAGACTTGTCGTGTAATAGAAAAATACAAAATAAAAATGGAAAGTGTCGAAATGGATGCAATAAGAAGATCACTGAGAATATCTAGAACAGATCATATAAGAAGTGAGATCATAAAAGAAGGAATGGGAATCGAGGGAAGCATAACGGATGAGATCACTAAAAGAGTACTAATATGGTACGGCCCTGTTCAACGGATAAACGACAAAAGATTACGCAAGCAGGTCCTAGAATGGCAACCAATAGGGCGCAGAAAAAGGGGGCGTCCTAAACCACAGCCTACCTGTTGTTAGGTAAGCTGTGCCTAAACTAGAATGGCCACAGTCAATCCAAAGATCAATGAGTCAAAAAAACCTGACAGAAGATGATTATCAGGATCGAAGGAGGTGAAGAATAGGCGTCGAACAACGTAGAAAAACGTTCTAAACCGATAGTAGTAGTAGTAGGAAATGGATGAAAAGCAAAAAATCTTTTTATAGTGAAAACCTCACTGTTTGAAGAGTTTAATAAAAATTATCGAAAGCATTCGTCGTATTGGCCCCAGTAATTGTGATCGATTTGGTAATTGATTAAATCAACAACCAGTAACCAAACGAAACGTGATTTGTGATTTGTTAATGTAGATAAAACTTGATAAACGTGACCATCCGGATTAACACAGAATATTAAGAGACCAGAATATTCATTCATATTTAAAACATCACGATTAATATGCAAATTCCGTCACGAAACTAAAAAATTATTGCTTGTTGCTAATTACTTCAGTGTTAACAAACCGTTAGAAAATATAGACCCCCTATGCAATGACTAACTGCTATGACATAGACGAGAACCAAGGCTTGAAAAGTGCAAAAATTGGAATTTTTTTAAAAGAAATTATTCATTTCTTTAAACGCACATTCTCATTGATAAAGTTCTTTCAATGTATGGAGCTGATCAATTAAATAAAAATTTGCTCAAATGAAATAAAGACTCAATATTTTGTTTAGAAAGTGGCACAAATACTTTTTCAAGCAATCCACCGCGGTTGACCGTTCGGTTATTGATTCATCAAACAGAGAGCACTTAACCAAGAAACGTCAAAAAATCATGCATTTTCATTGCCTTTTTAACCAAAGATAACCTACCTTCAGAGCAGGGTTATTAATGGTTAAGCACATGGTGTTTTGATAGAAATAAAATTTCGGACTTCCATTGTCTTTATTTATTTAAAAACACGACGTTTCGGTTAGTAAGTATCTCTAACCGTTATCAAGTGTAAACAGTTTACACTTGATAACGGTTAGAGATAATTACTAACCGAAACGTCGTGTTTTAAAATAAATAAAGACAATGGAACTCTGAAATTTTATTTCTACACAATCATTGTCTACGAGTTTCAAATGGTGTTTTGATGTTTCTTGGTTAAGCGCTCTCTGTCTGATCCTCACATTTAAACGAAGATAGGTAACAACCAAACCGTCCACCGCTTGAAAAGGTCTTAGGTTTTAATGTGACTAATCGCATGTCCTTCTATCTGTTTCAATTTTATTGTTTCAATGAACTACCAAAAGAAAAAAGGATACCTTTGTTAAAGGCAAAGTTGTTAATCAAGATCTTTTAAAATCTGTTCTCTTTTAATTTCAGAATCAATGATATATGGTGAATCAAATATATCGAAAATGTCAGCCGCTGTTATTGTTTATTCGGTTTTGGCCAGTTTTTTTTAAATTAAATTTGGGATAAAATCTTACTGTTAAAAATGCATGGTACTCAAGGTCTTACTTTTTTCATTATAGTAGGAAAAGTCCAAGAATTTCGTTATCTTTCAACAAAAATAACAACAACTGACAGTCTCCGCCAATTTGACAAGGCCGTGATAAAATCAAAGTATAAATCGGTTTGGTTAGGCTGGCTACTAGTTTTACCACGTTTTCAGTGGTAATGTCAAACGTATGGTGTACCCATTCTTTCTATTTTGGTTAGTTTTGAAATCCAATTTCTAGTTGTTTGAATAATTATCTCTGTTTAAAACATGTCATGCATGGGTCTCTAGGATAAGCTAGTTTAGCAAATAATTTATTAAAAAGCAGTCAACCTGAAAAATTATTTATTATATTATTTATTTCTTTATTTATGATTCAAAAATAGTAAGACTAAAGCAATTAATTAAGTTGCCAAAATTTTTTATTGTACTTAACTTATGACTTTTGAGCGAGGTCTTGTTGGTTAAGAAAACACAAAAATAACTTATTGGTTAACATTGCAAATCTCCATGCAATGAGTATGTATACTTGGGTGTCACATTTGATAAGATACGAACAGACTGTAAAGAACTTCAAACAAGAATAGTAAAAGTAAAAAAGATTATTGGATCTCTTGAGAGTATTTTACGGAGCAGAGAGAAGAAATAATTTAAAATTTAATATATATAAAATAATGATGAAAAGCACACTCTTGTATGATATAAAACAATGGTGGAAAGAACACCCTTTTATGGAATAGTGTCGCGTAACAGAGAATTACAAAACAAAAATAGAAAGTGTCGAAATGGATGCAATAAGAAGATCAATGAGAATATATTAATATTAATGGGAATCGATGGAAGCATAACGGATGACATCACTAAAAGGCAACTAATATGGTACGGCCATGTACAACGGATAAGCGACGAAACCAAAGCAGGTCCTAGAATGGCAACCAATAGGGCGCAGAAAAAGAGGGCGTCCGAAATTGAAATGGCAACAGATAATCCAAAGATCCATGAGTCAAAAAACCTGACAGAAGATGATTGCCAGGATCGTAGGAGGTGGAGAATAGACGTCGGGCAAATTTGTTTGTAATTGGTTTGTAAAATAGCAAATAATAAAGCTTCTGTCTGTCAAATTCGTTTTCGTTATTCTACGTTAACAGCAGAAGCAGTAGCCAACAACCTTGCTGCTGAACCTGCCTTTCATTGCGTTGGTAAGTTCACGTAATTCACTTTATCTCAACCGACTCAACTAGCTGAAAAAATAACGTTCCTTCGCTGTCTAACTACAAGGCTCAGAGAAAGATTGGGTAAATCAAGCTGCAAAAGAAAAGTTGTAGTACCTAATTACTGAAGGTCAAGTATTTCGCGATTTTTTTTTTAATTCCGTGTTGGTTGTTGTGATTTTTTTTGTTTTTTTTTTGGAACGTAATACAATTAATATTATAGTTTGGTAATAATAATAATTTTTTATTATTTAATATAATTATTTGGTATTGGCTAGTACCGCAATTTAATAATATGCTATAAATAATAAAGATAATGCGTAACCACACGTTTAAGCCCCCTTCCTCCTTGGTCAAAAGAAATAGTAACTTGAAGATTATTTAAAATTAAGGGTAAAAAACAAAAAATACCTCCAGGTTGATAAATCATTTAATTTTCATATTTTAGGAGATGCATATAAAAAAGAAATAATTGTTTTAAAAATGCTATACGAATATGAGTGGAAATTAAATGATGCACGAAACCTTAGGGGATTGTAGGAAAGGTCAAAAGTAGACAGAAAGCCAAAAAAATTAAATTTAAAAATGACAAATTTCAGGAAGTCAAATAATTTTGTGAGTGTGGCCAAATAACATTTGCAATAGGTGTAACTTTTTTAAATAATTAATTTTATATTGGGAAGCTATTTAAAAAAAAAAGTTAGGTTTTTGTACAAATCTTAAAGTCCCTTATTAATTAAAAAAAAAAAATAGTAATTTCAGCAATAATTATTTAATATATACATTTTAATTTGTTAAAAAAATCAGATTTTTGTATTAATTTTGAGCATTTATTTTCTTTTCAATAGTTTTATTAGTTAATTATTAACTTTATGATAATGCATGTCCAAAAAATTTCGATTGTCTGTTGTAAATTGAACCAATATACCATTGGGGTTATAATAATAATATAATAATAATAAATGACTTTATTGAGAAAAATAATTCACAGACTTATTTGTTACAAAGATAATATTATTACTTGGCTACTACCGCAATTTAATAATATGCTATAAATAATAAAGATAGCTATAGTGACCACGAAGATTCTGCTTAGAAAGAGAAAAACTAATTTAGCAGGTGTTTAGATAAAAATAGAAACATAAGGGTGTACCCCGATCTTAGCAAAACGCGACGGTCCATGAACTAAAAGTTAAAGAAGAGGGGGAACACCAGAGTAGAAATAATATATGCAGGTAGACAAGAGCTGACTAGGGATATCAGGGGAGATCAAATGAGGTCGCGTTACGGGATCGTGATGGTCTTTTCTTTTAAAGCGTTGCGTTTTTATAGGCCTTGCTAATTTCTTTCTCGGGCATTATTCTAGCGTTAAAATTTACTATCGAAAAAAAGGTTCAAATGTTAAAATTATATTTTGCAGAAAACTCCGCTCGGGATGTAATAAATGTATTTATTGCTAAGTTTGAGGACCGTGATATTCCAGGCAAAACTACCATTTTAAATATAATCAAACATTTTGATGCGCTATTGGCAATCGAAATCAGGTGCTCTAAAAAAGATTTAACAAAAAGTACAGAGAGGCAATCTCAAAGAGGGAGCAATCGAATACTAAGGAATTGGAAATAAGACAAGTAGAAAGGGAGGTACTCTCGCTAGTTTCTTAAACTAGAAGAACCAGGATACAATTTAAATACTAGTTCAGGGCACAAACGCATATAAGACAATAAAACAGCGGACAAGATCGCCAAAATTGGAGCTTGAACTTCTTTCGTGAGGCCAAAGCAACTCTTAAGATTACAAGGAAGCAGATCCAAAGCGATTTCAATAGATGGGCTGACAATGCATTATTTCAAACATTGAGGAGAATTCTACCGTGTTGAATGTCTTAGTAATTTGTTATGGAGCTAGACAAAGTATCATGAGGATTTATACTAACCGAGTTACACGTCAGGCATTTTTTGTTAACAAAAAGGTATAGCAAAACCGAAATTACTGGTAATATGCCATGTTATGACACTTTTCTTTTTATGCTTACCTATAATTCCGTTATTTTTCATTTTGCAGACTTAGAATCGGGATCTCATTGATCGTGAACCTACAAAAATTATATTCTCCTTTTAGAAGACCAACTTTTGTTTAAACATGCTAAATGCCATCCCCAGGTGATCTAAATGGAGTACAATTTAATATGATTCTACGTTACTTACTGCGATAATAAATATTTTCTAAATTTGAAATATGAATGTAGATGATAACGCTTCTAATGGATGATACGAATGATCGCTTAATCATACATCTTGCTCTTAGTAAAGCAACGTATGAAACTTTTAATATACCTTTCTAAATACAACCCATCCAATATGTACCTATAATTATTTTAAATGTAAAGGTTTATTCATCAAAGTATTATACATATACAGGCTTTGCCACAAAATGAATTATAAAAAATACATTGCATTATTTATATTATAAGTATTTGAGGGAACTAAAAAAACACTAGGTATAGAGCAAACATTTTTTTCACAGCTCAGTTATTTGTCTACTAGTATTAAATGTAAAATTTAAAAAGGTTTTAAGTAGTTTCCTGTAAATTGAATAAAGCATGGTTTTTCAAGATTTACTATTAAATGATTTTTTTTGTTTGAGTTACCTCCAGAGACTTTCCAGATACTACCGCTGTACAGTCATCTGCGAACTGGAATAGTTTACTGTCTGGGATATGATTTTGCATGTCATTTACATATGACAAAAATACACAAGGACCTAAAATGCTGCCCTGTGGTCCTTGGTCTGGGATGGTGAATTCCCCACACGAACTATAATTTTCGGTCCTGTTTTACATATGAGCGGATCCAGTCATTGAATCTACCCCTAACAGCCATCCTTTAAAGTTTCTGACAAAGGAATCCCGGATCCAGAGTGTCAAACGCCTTTGATAGGTCGCAAAAAATGGCAATGGCAATCTCATTATCATCTAGTTTCTTATAAATTTGTTGCACAAGAGAAATTGTTGCTTGAAAGCAGTACTGACAGTCAGCTAACAGATTTTCTTGATCGAAGAAGTTACTAAGACAGCTGTAAACCGCTTCTACAAAAAAATTTGAAACTGGGCTAATTGTTGTTCTCCATGCTCTTATCGGGTAAAGTATGATATTACGAATTTTTAAATACTATTTCGTAAAACTACATTTCATAGCAAAATTTTTTACTAAAATAAAAACTTAGAGCTAAGCATTATGTCGCTGAAATATTTTGATTTTTTTAAATAACTATAAAAAGTATACACTTCTTGGTCAATTGGTAAATACTGATAAAATAATGTCAGTATACTGCTTTAGGCAATTACTATTTATTATGATTATTTCGTTTTACAAAGGCAATGTATACTTTAAAACGATAATAGGATAAAATCCCATTATTAGCAAGATTATAGTTAAACAATAGTAACTCCGTTTTTTACTACACTTTGTTTTCTTGAAAGTACTAATATAAAAATATTAAAATAAAATACTATGTCAGTTTAGAACGTTTATCTACGTTGTCCGACTCGTATTCTCCACCACTTTTGATCCTGACAATCATCCTCTGTCAGATTTTTTTGACTCATTGATCTTTGGATTGACTGTTGCCATTCCAGTTTAGGACGTCCTCTTTTTCTGCGCCCTATTGGTTGCCATTTTGGGACCTTTGGTAATCTTTCATCGTTCATCCGTTGTACACGGCCGTACCATATCAGTTGTCTTTTAGTGATGTCATCCGTTATGCTTTCCTCGATTCCCATTCTTTCTTTTATGATCTCATTTCTTATGTGATCTGTTCTAGATATTCCCATTGATCTTCTTATTGCATCCACTTCGACACTTTCCATTTTTGTTTTGTATTTATCTGTTACGCGAGAAGTCTCTATTCCATACAACAGGGTGCTTTTCACCAGTGGTTTATATATATATTAAATTTTACATTATTTTTTACCTCTCTGCTCCATAAAATACAGTGAAGACATCCAATAACATTTTTTTGCTTTTACTATTCTTTTTTTCAGTTCTTTACAGTCTGTATACATACTCATTGTATGGAGATATTGTTTGTCCATTGTCTAGTTTTAACTCACTTGATTCGTTTCCAATACATAAGTACTTTGTCGAGGTTCACTGTTAACCCCCACGTTTGGTATTCTTCCGTTAAATTTTTCATCATATACTGCATGTCTTCTTTATCATTAGCTATAATTATTTGGCCGTCAGCAAACTGTAGTGTGTATATGGTCAATCGTTGTTACGTTTCCAGTTTTTTCGAGCTACTACGATATATATTTTTTTTTAAATTGGAGAGATACAACATCCCTGTCTTAAGCCTTTCCTACTGGAACGGTATCATATGCTTTTTGTAGGTCCACAAAGCTAACATAAATTATTATATTTCTGGCACTCCTTTTCTCAATTACTTGTTTAAGACAAAAAATGGGAGACTCCGATGAGGCATTACTTCTGGCGACAGTTTTAGAGCGATTTGTTAGGTTACAATATCATAAACAAGGTACCACCTAGATAAATTTCCTCTTTTCTCGCACCTGATTTTTGGCTGTCTAAGAGTTTTTTAATTCATTTTTGTGCATGCAAGTAGGTACGTACTGAATTATTGTTTGAGTGGCTTCTGGTTTATGGTTTATAGTTTATCAATTAAAATTTCATAAGCCGACATAACTTCGATTATATATCGATGTGAGTGACAAACTGCATAATCGTATTTTAAAAAGTGAAAATCTTATAATTTCGAAATGTGTCACTTTCGTTCTGAGGATGAGGGTGCGATATGTAAGTCCACAATTTATTTATTTTTTGAGTTACTAAGTTTTATGAAATAAAAATGTAAAATGTACCTAAAATACTGCAAATAAGATTAATAAAGTTTTATAAAGAGGAAATATAGTGCATATTATCTAAAATAGGATCGCAGTTACTAAAATTGCCCGTCCAATATAATTTATGGGTTAGAAAGTAAGAAGCTTATGTGTTTAATGCAATTTTTAACAAGCTATAAATAACGTTGCTATTTTATTACTGAAAGGCGGTAAAAAATAATAGATAATGCACTTTATAATTTCAAGAGGTGTCTGCTGGTTCTTTAAACAGTATAAAAATTAACAGTCTAATATTTTACTTAACCAACAGGGACGCACCATTTTTAAACAAACGGTTTATTAGGGATATTTTGGGTCAGTTAAAATAACAGAAAATTTGACAGCTGTTACTGATAAAAGATAGATTTTCGAAAACTAAAGATAAGCATAATACAAACGTTATTTAGTAGTTTCACACTCCTTATTGTTTATTTATATTTGTTTATTTATTTTTATTAGATTTATGGCTTTTACAAACCAAACTACCGAATTTCAGTAAAAAATTCGACTGCATTAAAAAACAATACAAAACCAGCCTTAAAAAATAACGGTAACATTGAAGAACGGCCACTGTAAGTACCGGGCGCCGTTGCCGTAAACTACAAAAAATCAGTAATAACAATAACGGTAACAAAGTGTAAATAAAATACGCGACCGAAAAAGTCCCTATTAAGAAAATGACGCGACGTATATTTTTTCGGCCGTTGCAATATTGCAACGTTGTAAAATATCAACTAATACAAATTCAATATTGTTGTTCCTGAAAAAAAAATATCTATTTTTTACTGTCTTATTTTTTTCGGTAGTTTTTTCGTATAAACAAGAGAAAAACAAATGAAAACGTGAAAAAAAAAACAAAGAGAGCCAACGTAAATTTATTAATATACATTATATCGCACTAAAACTGATTCTTAAAAATACTTAAAGTAATAAAGTAAGAAAAACAATAACCTGAAAGAGGCTGCTGTCCTACTTGTAAATTTTGCTGCATATGCAGAACTCAGTAAACTCAGAAACTCTTATAATTTTGTTCTAGAAACTGTGGAAGTATCCACTCCTACAAATTGTACCAAACTTTGGATGAGCTCCCCGGTATAAAAAAATATAGGCCTATTAAAAGTTGCTGATTTGCTGGCAAACTATTATTAGTAAAAAAACTTATAAAGTTGGATTTAGAGTATCCTCAAAATAAATTTGCTGATATGATGTTTTTCATTTATACTTGCGTTAAAAATTGGTGCAAAAGGAACGATGTTCATTATATGTCATAATTACAGATACTCTAACAGCAGTTAATCTAGAAATCGTTAAGTAACTGCTTGATAATCTACTGGGAGTTTATTTTTGTTTATAAAGTAACACATAATATTTCTAACCCATATAACTAAATACGACTTGTGAATTCATTTGGATTAATCGACAGTAACAAATTCTTGCAAAATTCATGACGATCAGCTACCCTTAACCTATTTCATATAAGCACTTACTAAACCTTAACAATTTAAAATACTTTCTTGAGTGGAAATGATTACCCTTAATGAATGAAAAGGTGTCTCACTGGTACCAGTAGGATGCCGTAATTTTGACCGTTAAAGATCCGGGCTTGCAGTATGGTGCAGTACAGTGAGTTAAGATTCGAAAAAAGCCACCTAACGAATTTTAGGAAACTATAAGTTTATCAACAAAAGCACCAAGTTGCTACATGGTGGGGCCACACAGATGTGAAAAAACCAATTAAGTTTCGGAAAAACGTCATTTAGCAAATTTTAGGGTAGTGAATCCCATAAGTCCAAAATGAACAAACAAATTGCAATCTTAAGCCTCGTCGGCGGCGAATTGCCCAGCTCCGTCTAGGGAGCATACAAGTTTTTTCCTTAAGGCCAAAAAAAGGTATTACCACTACTACCACGTACCACTAAATGATGACCGAAAAAAGGTACTGCGACTTTAAATTTTTAGTAAATTTTTATCATCTTTTTATGATGACCGAAATCAGCATAAAAAAATAAAATGAGGTTGCAGAATTATTAGCACTCATGTATCATATTTTAGATTGTGTACTTATATGAATGACACCCATAAAACCCATTTCAATGACCAACTGAACCGTGTCCTGAGCCAATTAATTTGAAAAACAAAAGGCGAGTCCGTCTAACGCCCTCTATGAATGTCTTAATTGGATTCTACCTCCATAGAATGTAAGGCTAAGCCACAAGGCCTGCTTATAAAATAGGACACATTTTTAAATATATTTTTTTTACTTTTATAGGACTACAATTGCTAGGACTTTACAATTTGACTCGAACATCAGACTTATGTACATTCAGAAGAAGGAAAAAATTGGAAAGTTAGAAAATCGATAAAAGTGTATTTAAATAAAGCATAAAAAAATACAATTGTAAAGAAATTAAGGAGGTGGAGAAAAAAATAACAGTTGACATGGCTAAAGAACAACCAAAAGCTGTGTAATCGTGATTATGTCACGCCTGACATTTACCATTAAGTAACGCCACCTATTGGCAAACAAAATAATGATAATAATTATTAAGATTATTTTTGTGAATTTAAAACGAGCATCATAAAAAAGTACGTAACGTAAAGTACACGGCATGGGAATACAACTAAACGACCGAATTACCATATACACACTACAGCTTGCTGACGACCAAGTAATTGTAGCTAATGATAAAGAAGACATGGAGTATTTGATGAGAAAGTTAACGGAAGAATACCAAAAGTGAAGGTTAACAGTGAACGTGGACAAGATACTTATGTACTTATGTATTAGAAAAAAATCAAGTGAGCTAGAACTAGACAATAAGTATTTATACTTGGGTGTCACATTTGACAAGACAGAAACAGAGTGTAAAGAACTGGAAAAAAGAATAGTAAAACAAAAAAGGTTACTAGATATCTTAACAGTATTTTAAGGAGCAGATAAATAAAAAAGAATGTAAAGTTTAACATATATGAAACAATAGTGAAAAGCACGCTGTTGTATGTTGTAAAAATACCTAACAAAAATTAAAAGTGTCGAAATAGATGCAATAAGAAGATCAATGAGAATATCTAGAACAGATCATATAAGAAATGAGATCATACAAGAAACGGATGACATCACTAAAAGACAACTGATATGGTACGGCCATATACAACGGATGAACGACGAAAGATTGCCAAAGATTACGCACTTTGTCAATCCAAGATAGCCTTAACACTCTACGGTTGCTAGATTTTTTAGATTATGAAAAAATTAGGACAAATAGATGGTCTATATGTCAGTTTATCTGTCGTTTTTTTGTTTATCGTTAATAAAAACAGACAACTGAAAGCCTTTCTAAACTGTTGATGGCATCCACCTTTCGTTTTCAAGATTGAGGGGTGAGAAACTAATCTTGAAGTTATTCTGGTCGCATTCAAATGGGCAAGTCGTATTGTGTCAAGGCGGTCACTTCCAAATCAGATAACCCAACAAAAGGACTTTCTAACAGTCAGTGCGGTTTCTCTTTAGAGTTTCAATGGAAAGTTCTTGGATGCCATTAAAGTAAATACTTCTGTCGGTTCATAAAAAAGTGGTTTGGTTTAATATATAAGCTTAGAAAAGTCCATTGGTACGTGTACAAAAAATACCGTAATTAATTTTATATCGTGATCAAGCAGGGTAACAAAAAACTTAAAAACAGAGATCTGCCATTTTTTAAATTGAAGAAACTTATTCGCAATATTGTGAAAAAAAGAAAACAAAGCAATAATTGATTAACATCTATCTATCTATCTATCTATCTAGCATTCTTCGATCCATCTTTGGGCAAGGCCTTCCCCAATATCTGTCGCCGTGTTCATCCATCTAGCTCCTGCATGTCTCTTCAAATCGTCCGCTCATCTCATTTGGGGTCTTCCCCTACTTATTTTACTTTCCCAAGGTCTCCAGGTTACAATACACTTGTTCCATCGATCTTCTTTCTGTCTGATATTATGACCGGCAAATTTCCTTTTTGCAACTTCCCCTCTGACATCTCTTACTTTTGTTTTATTTAATTCCTTTCTCTTTAAGCGTTAGCTTTACATCTAACATTTGTCTTTCCATTGATCTTTGGACTTTTGTTATTTTATCCATGTTTGATTTTGTAAGTGTCCAGGTCTGGGTTCCATTGGTAAGTACAGTAAGGATACATTGGTTATACACTTTTGTTTTGAGGTACTGAGGATATTTAATATTTTTTAATATGTAGCTTAATTTACCGAATGCTCCCCAGGCCAATCTTACTTGTTTCTTAATTCCAGCCGTTTTGTTTTCCTTTTTTAGTTTAATAATTTGTCCCAGGTATATATTCCTCTACTTGTTCTATTTTCTCTTGGTTTATTCTGATCGTGATATCCTCATCTGTGTTTGTTATGACTTTAGTTCTAGTGCAGTTCATACTCAAGTCTATATTTTTAGCTGCTGTATCCAGTTCCTCCAGCATTTTTATCAGTTCTTCTTTCTTATCTGTTATTAAGACAATATCGTCAGCATATCTTAGGTGGTTCAAGTATTGTCCGTTGCCTATTTCTTCTCAATCTAAGTTTTTAAAAACATCTTCTTGGGCCTGGTTAAAGAGTTTAGGGAATATTGTGTCAACCTGCTGACACCTCTTTCTTCTCAATCTAAGTTTTTAAAAACATCTTCTTGGGCCTGGTTAAAGAGTTTAGGGAATATTGTGTCAACCTGCTGACACCTCTTCTTATGCAGATTTGCTTGGTTCCTTCGTAGATTTTGATTGATCTTGTTGCTTCGCTATATATATTGGCTATTAAATCTGTGTACCTGTGATCTTATCGGCTATTAGTTAAAGATGTTTTTACTGCCCAGTTCTTAATGCTATCGAAAGCTTTTTCAACGTCTATAACCGCAATATATTCTGGAATGTTGTATTCGTTGGCTCGTTCTAATAGGATTTTCATAATTAATAGGTGGTTAACTGTACTGAAACCTTTTCTGAAGCCTGCTTGTTCCTTTGGTTGATATCCGTCAAATTTTGTAGTTATTTTAGTTGTTATTTTTCATTTTCTTTAATGCCTTTTAATTTCCGCTTTGCTTATTTCGGGTTGTAGTTCTGAGTTTATGTTCTTTATTTTTGTTTGTAGTCTCTTTATGGTTTCTCGCGATGGTTCTGTTTTGTTTGGTATAATTCTTTATAGATATTTATAATATCCTCTTTAAGTAAGTTTCTATGCCGTTCATATCCTTTATTTTAATTATTTCATATCTACCTAAAGTCGGTCTATAACTCTCTTAACTTTTATTTCTTGGCTCTTTTTTTATTTTCTTTTCTCATTTTTCTTTGTAGTTTTATGTATTGTGCCACTAACTACTGGAAGATAAATCAGCTTTAATTCAATGATATCATACATAGAAGTTCAGTGCTAAGCCCCTCATTTCAATTCTCAAGTCGGCCACGGCTGATTAACCACAAGCGGATCGAAACAAAGGAACGTAGGCCCGGCAACGAACGGCCGCGTCACCGCCAACTATTTCGAACTTGTCAAATTAAATTATTTGTGCGTTAAGATCTACTTTATCATGTGTAAAGGGATGTTCCTAAGGTCGAGAACAGAAATAGTGTTTGGCTTAGGGTATTACGTTCTAACTAAATATTTTTAAAAGTTAAAATGTTCCTTCTAAAGGACATTTAACTTCAAATCCTCTTTTTGATTTTCCTTATTACTTCAGCCCTACTGTTTTATATTGATTACTGTTTTTAATATTTATTTTTATAAGAGCTTTTTGTTTTGTCTAACAGATTGCAACATTTATTGCAAGTACTTTTAGAATTTTTTCTTTTGTTTGTTATACGGGTAAATGTCCAAATTAGTTTTATATCATTTACATATCTAAAATGGGTTGAAACTAGATTTGAATCAAGAATGCCTCAATGATGGTTAATGTAAAAATTTGAGAAATTTTAACGTATTTTGCAATCTTTTTTTTTCTGCTTTTCTATATATTTTTCAAGTATTATGAAGACATATAGCAGTTTTGTCTTTTAAATTATCACGAAACGGTATAAGATTCACTATCTACAAGTACAAGTGTAGATAGGACCTTTCTGTGTGGACTTTTAACACAGTTGGAGAGATATAAATTTTTAACTCGTTAGCCCCTTGGGGGACTGGAAACGACACGGTTTGGCTACTTAGAGGTAAATCAAGAATAGGGTGGTTTTTTGTGATATAATAATTTACAAACAAATAGCTAAGGGTTGCTTTTCCATGCTGAAACTACTTGTGTATAAGGTATGTGGAAATTAAAATTCAATTATTTAATCTAAGATCAATTCCTTATGATGATTTTAAGAAAGAAATAAAATATTTGACTGAGTAGTAACTAATTGCTTGGTAGAGGTGTTGAAAAAGTAACTATTCGTTACTCGAGTACTCGTTACTCGACAAATAACGGAGTTACGAATACCGATCCGAAAATATAAATGATTACTTTCGTTACTTCGATAACCTTGATTCCTTCAATTATTTTAGTATTCAGAATGTATTTGTTTATTTTTCTCCAAACTTTTTCTATATTTTTTAAGTTCCTATCTAAGATCGTTATTTTTGTCTCTATTTTTATTTAGTTTTAGATTTTAAGTATGTATTTCTTTGTATGTAAGGCATTAGATTTTACAAACAAAGTTGTACACAGAACAGTTCCTACGTAATTCCTACTTTTTTTTTAAATTTTAGCCCGCATTTTAAAAATTTCAATTGAATGTTTCCATAATATCAACAACAAAAATATACCTACAAGTAATGATCCTCGAATTAAAGACAGTTCGAGAATTTTGCACTAATTGAATATTTGAATTGAATACAGTTACAGTAATCAAAGTAACGATAGTAACGAATATATAAAATGATTACTTAGTGGTCGAGTAACGATTAGTAATGAGTATTCAAAAGTAACGAAAATCAACACATCTATTGCTTGGAAGTGTTTTTCAATGAAACTAAAAGAATTATTGTCAAGTTTTGCATATACAGCTAGAATAAAACATTAGATAACTTGTAAAGACATATTACTTTTCGAGGTATTCTCCACGAAAATTAGTGCACTTTTGCATGCGCTTAAATCATTTGTTAAAGCTGTAATTTCACAAAAATTGCATTCTTCAATACGCCGACTGCTTCCTCTGGCGACTGAAATTTTTGAACACGCAGTCAATTCTTGATTTTCGAAAAAGTATAGAAACCGTCGGATGGTCCAACAATTCGACGTTTTGTCGGGTTAGAAATTCAGTGGTTTTTTGTGCTTTGTGTGAACTTGCATTGTCTTGGTGGAGGATGATTCGTCTTCGTTTTTCGAAGCTCACCGACGATTTTCAGCAAAAAATATGGTGATGTACCAATACGCAGTAACAGCCCTTTAATAATCCAGAGGAATTGTTGCTACATGACATGCTTTTCAGAAAAATGTCGCTAATATCTTTTTGGATACACTTGGAGAACGGATGACCTTTGATGGCTTTCCTTCATCTTGGAACACCCAAACAGACGACTGACGTTTATTTTCGGGTTCATATGAGTAAATCAACGATTCATTACCACTGACAATGCTGTACACGTATTTCAAGTTTCCTACCTAAAAGCGGTCTAGAGTTTTCTGAAATCAATTGATGCCAGCTTCTTTTTGTTCTTTGGTTAACAGATGCAGTATCCAGCGGGAAACTAATTTTCTTGCCCCTAACAATTTTTCATGAAAAATTTTTTGAAATGAAATCCACAATGAAGCCTTAATCTCGCGATATGTCTCCTGTCGATTTTTCGTGATAAGCATGCGCCCAGCATCGATGTTTTTATGGGTAACAGCCGTCTTGGATCGTCTTCAAGGCTAATCCGTCCACTCTTGATTCTCCATACCAACGAAAAACTATCGACGATGTGGTGCTTCATTGTTAAGAAATTCCTTCGAAATTTGTAAAAAATTACAACTTGAAAAATTTAATTTTTCGACTGATTTGTTCTAAAAAATTCACTGTAGCTTTAGAACTATATGTATCGCACTGACATTTTGAATTTAGGTTAGGTAAAGATTGAGGTTAATTTTTAGTAATGATATTCGATCAGTTCCTATATGCAAAATATAAAAGGCAGCCCTCGTATTAGTAACTTTCGACCATAAGTTTTTGATAATATGGTATGATAAACTATTTATGTAACAGACACCAATATATGCAAATGAAACTACATTTTACGAAGCCTGATATTGATCAAAACTCTACTTTTCTGTGTCATGCGTATGAAACTAGATCGGCTAAAATCGTCAGATTTCTACATAAGGCAGATGCTGCAAAAAAAACCATATGGAAAACGATAAATGTTGCATAATTTATGGTGTTACTCCTCTTTTAATGTTGTATGAAATAATCACAATAAAAACAAAACAGAATTTTAGTAGGAAAAAAAATTGGAAGGACATCAACTTTAATTAATAAATTGTAGGTATAATAATTAATAACTATTATAGCTATATTTGTGTTTTACAATACTATTGAAAATGCTGTTTTTTCTTTATTATGAGATTTTTAAGCTTGCGGACATATATAGACCCCTCCCCCTTCTAACTATATATAACGAAGAAGATCGAGTTTAGGTATTTTAACTGCTTGAAATATATTTTGATTTTCTTTAAAATCCATTTAGCATCCTAAAAGATATTCGAAATAATTTTTCCTTTTTGTGTTTTTCTTTAAAAAAGAAAGAAATAAAATATTCTTGGGATGCATAAAATTCTTCTTCAATTTAAGTAAAACTTATAATAAAATATGTTTAAATGATTTTTAGTTACAAAAGCATTATTTACCGTTAAAAGGGGGGGGCGGTCTAAGTCCGCACTATATAATAATGTTGACTTACTCGGACTATTTGGTGGCACGAATCCATACCCAGAGGCACCTACCACTACACCACTGGTTTCACCGGTGTCTGGGGGCGCAGCAGGGAACACCACTGGACCCGTATTTTGTCTTGGGTCTCTAAAATATAATACATGCGTTAAATATTATAAGGTGTCATGATCTAAAGCTTAATCATCAAACATACATGAAATAAATAATGCCATAAAGAATCTGATACTTTCCTACCTTATAATGTATATTAGTTGAAAGGTTTATTGTCAAAAATCGTGTCCCGTGGGATAGTTGTGGAAGATTTTTTAAAAACTGCCTTAAATCGATTCGGCGCGGCGACCAAATAAACGGTGTTTTTATAATTCAGTAAAAGCACGTAAATTAGTATATTTGACACAGGTATAAAAATCAAGACTTTTTGCGTCGAAAACATTAAATTTCCCAGCGCCGCAGGCAAAGAAGTTAAATTAACTTAATTAAATAATTAAAATATTAAAAAGTTTATTTAGCGTCCTTAAAAAAAAATGCAAAATTGCTGTTTATTTGAAACAAAAACATTAAAACACAATGAGGGTTGGCTAATTGTATTTCTTTTTGTACAAATAAATATAAAAAGGGGTCTCAAAAAGAAAAGCCAAACTTAAATAAATCCAAAGTGTTTTGGGGTTTTTAAAGTCCGTGTTCAAAAAAGATTTGGCCGCTCAACACACACACACACACATCAACAGGCTGTGGCATTTTTTCTAAGAATCCACTCATTTTTTTTTCTATTTTGTCAGTGCTTGAAAGTCATTTAAAATAGTTTTAAAAAAATATAGCTTTTTTATAAGATACGAAATCAGTTCAAAACAAAACGTCAGATTTTTCGAGGCTAAGCGGGAATAGATATATTTTGTTTCTCTTGTATTTTTCCGCGGGCAGCTCGAAAGCTTTACACCCACGGGGGTCCAAGATCTAATGGACACCTATTAAGTGCTGACAGTTAACTTTTTCGTCCTTAAAGGACTCTTCAGATCACTTTTGTAAAGCTATGGAGATGTTATATAAATCTCACCTTACGAAATTGGTAAGAGAAATAAAAAATAATGCCTGCGATACCGTATGCTTTTCAGACAAGTGGCGACATCTACCAAATACAAAAAAACTACGAGAGTAAAAACAAAAGGCAGACAGATGAAACGAAAAACAGTACCCATGAGCGTGACATAATTTGTCCCTCAGGTCGGGTCAATGCGTATTATATTTTATATCGGGTCAGCTGAGAGCCAAAAACACTACAAACGTAAAGTTTAGTATCCTTGAATAAAGAAAACAAAAATAAAAAAAAGTTATTTTCTTTATTCATGGGTACTAAACTTTACGCTTAACAATACAAGAGAAGCAAAATCTCTCTATGCACGCTTAGCCACGAAAAATTGTTGTTTTGTTTATTCATGGGTACTAAACTTTGCGTTTAGCAAATTAATTTCCGTTAAATATTTACCTGGTAGCAGTCAGTGCAGAATCCAATCCGAAGCCCCCATAGGAACTGAAGCCGTAATTGTTAAAGTCATTCAGCCCAAAACTACCGAGTTGGGCCCTGGCTAACGAGGCGAGGCAGGCTATGCAAAATGATACTATGGCCTGAAACAAAAAATTACAAATTAATTTGGGAACACTTTTAAATAAAGAATATTTTTATATAAATTTGACGTCAATCTCTAATCTCAGTTCCCTTTAGTTCTGAACTGACCGGCCAGTTTATTTAAAGTTCGTTTAATCAAAAAAATGTTGAATCTGGTTGAAAATAGTTAAAAGATTATTAAACTTATTTTTTTTTTAATCCAAAGTGTTCAAAATAGGGTTATTAAAAGAAATAAAGTATATTAAGAAGAGCGTAAAATCTACTACGCGTAAGTTAAAAATCAAACAAGTTTTGATGGCCAAGCGGGTAAAAAATAAGGGTTTTTTGTTTCCTTCGTATTATTCCGTAGGTAGCTCGAATGCTTAACCTCACGGGGGTCCAAGATCTAATGGACACCTAATAAGTATTGACAGTTAACTGTTTCGTCCTTATGGGACTCCTCGGGACACTGCTTGGTCAATCTGATACCCTTGTTAAGTTAAGTTCACAGTTTTGTCTCATATGAACCTTACGTTTCTGGTGAGAAAACAAAACCATGTACTCTGCAAGAAGCGCCATCAACCGAAATACGAGAGAAACTAAAACAGCAGCAGGCGAGTAAAACTGCTATAACATCGATCGATCAAAACATCGATTGAAAGAGAGAATCCATCACGCGACCTACGGCCCACATTTTCTTTCAAATCAGGTTAACGCTGATTGTGTTTAATCCACCATAAAGACGTCGACGTCACGTCTGTCAGCGGAGTAAATTCAAATACTAAAAATCATAAAATCTGGTACCCGTAAATTAAAAATCAAGCAAGTTTTCGTCGCTAAGCGGGTAAAAAAAAACTTATTTTTTACCCCCTTAACGACGAAAACTTGTTTGATTTTTAATTTACGGGTACTAGATTTTACGCTTTTTAGTATTTTACTTAATGGCGGAATAAACGCAAAGAGTTGATCTGACCTGAAAGACAACGTGTGTCTTAGGTCACGTCATGGATTCTCTCTTTCAATTCTTATTTCCAACGATCGATGATATAGCAGTTTTACTCACCTGCTGCTGTTTTAGTTTCTCTCGTATTGCGGAGGATTGCGCTACTTGCAGAGTACACGGTTTTGTTTTCTCACTAGAAGCGTAAGGTGATAGACAAAAACCGTGTACTTAACTTAGCAATGATGTCACATTGACCAAGCAGTGTTCTGAGGACTCCCATAAGAACGAAACAGTTAACTGTCAACAGTTAATATGTGTCCATTAGATCTTGGACTCACTCAAGCTTTCAAGCTACCGACGGAAAAATACGAGAGAAACAAAAAACCCTTATTTTTCCCGCTTTGAATTTAACTTGTATATTAAGAAGTTGTTTACTATACGGGGTCAGTCAAATTTTTTAAAGTAGATATTTCTAAATGAAACAGAAAATAATAAGTGGAAATCTCTTGTGCTAGATTTTCAAGGCAAGTTTAAATATAAAAACCGCAAGTTGATACACTAAAAAATTTAGGTGAAAATGAAGACATCTTTACACTTGACTCGCAAATAAAATAATTTTTAAATTAAGTTTAATTTTAGGTTATCCTTAAATAAATCTTATCTGCTTATCAAGAAGAATTAGGAAGTCGAAATTTTATCCTTTAGAAAGTATTATGATCGTACTTACTACGTACGTCTTAAATATGTCTGTACTGCTAAAGTGTTTTAGAAACTGCTTTTAAATCACGGTCCCTAAAATCAAATTTTTACGTCACTGGTGGTACAGCTGATTTTTGTAAACAAAAGTTAGATAGGATATCTCTAATAAACAACTAATGTTTCTGTATTTTTAAAAAACCAGGGCCATTTTTCAACTGTTTTTTGGCATATTCTTATAAAATAATATTTTTGTTTATGCGGTGATTTGACGTTGTCAAAATTGGGGTGAATTTTTATTTTTTATTTAAATTTAAGAAAGTTTTTGGATTTCGGAACTTTTGAAAGACAAACACATTACCTTGAGTTGATGTAGCTGCTTACTTAGCTTGTTTTTAAACAAATTAAAAAGTATTTATACTAAGGTAATTGATAATGAGTGTTTTCAAGCTGAGAAAAGAGATGGCGCTGAGAGCGCGGCACCCATTAGCTGTATATTATTAAAAGTTGTATTCGGCTAATCTGTCTTTTGAGCACTAACATCAAAATATTTCGTATTTTGTAACTGGAAACAAATTTACCAAACTATTTTCAAGTTTTAAGAAACACACTGTGTAATTTTGGTCTGTAACGGTTTTTTAACTCGTCTCTGGCTTCCGCTGGTGTTTTATTTCTTTGCTTAAAGCGTTCAGGCACAGTCTATCTCTTAGGGTTCAAACCAATCAACGGCAAGCTATAAGTGCCTGCAAGGCAGGGCTGTTTTCGCTGGGACAGGAAAATCGTAAGAGATCATTCTTTAGTTCGTTTTTTTACGCTTCACTTCGCTTGACTTAAGAGGGTTTTTTTTTTCAACTGTCAAATTTTGTCAATTATTTTAACTTTGTATAATATTATTATTTTTGTTATTCATAACTATTTTGATCTTTACTTTTAGAGTTTATTTTAATTTCAAAGCTTTTTATTATTTCTGTTTCCATTGTTTTAAAATATTTTTTATTTATTAATTTTTTTTAACATCAAACACAAACTATTCGTTGTCCTAAAATCGCAATTTTTAACCAATATCATGTTCCAAACCTCAAGAGTTATAATTAGTAAATTAGACAGTCGATTGAATAACTTTATTCAATCAATGTCTAAAATGTTGATAAATAAATAGATTTACAACAAATATACAAAATGTTTCTAAAACCTAAAAGCTTGAAGGGTGTAAATATTAGAATACAAAAGTTTAATAATTTTAACATTGAAGTCAAATATATAAATGTCAAAGAAGAAAATTGAACAGGTTTGTATGATTTTCCTACATTGTTTAGATAATTGAGAAAAACGCTTATAGTATAAACTTCCTCCAAGGACCGCCAACTAAACTAATAACTTTTAATACTTTTATCAATTATCCAACTTGTTACATAAATTAGTAGCTAGTAACGTTTAAGCTTTGGCCACTTGATTTGAGAGTACCACTGTCAACAAGCCTACCTGTTACAATTTGAAATCCAACATGTCGGCACGCTTGTAGCAGTTATTTTTAGAGGCCCTTTCCCAGTACAGATATATTTAAGACGTACGTGGTTTTTACCCACGATGGTTTTTTAAAACTCGCAACTAATTTTTGAGGAATTTTAATCTCATAAGTGGTATAATTTTGCAGTCGATGTAAGATTCGTGTATTCAATTTGTATTAAACATCTATAATAGCAATATTTTACACCAAAGTCGTGAATATCACATTAAGTATGGGTTTCTAAGAGCAATACAGCAATTTGTTTTCAGTAACAGATACATTAGTAAGCATATTATTTATTAATCTGAAACGTCTTAATTTCCTGCGAAAGATAATACAAAGTTACCGCAATTCGGTAAAGTTCACGGTATTAATTGCTAGTTGTTGGTATTGCCGGAATATAAATCATGTTTGACTTAAATGTCTGGTACAAGATTAATTTGCTGCTACTGCAGAGCAATTTTGTTATTTGTTTTCGATGCTCTACATGAAATAAGCAAAAAAGATTGCTTAGGTTTTTGCACAGGATGTCCCGCCTTTTCTTCGTTTGGTTTTGGCGAGTTTGGTATTCATCATCGGCCAAAAGTGTCAAATTTGTAGTAAAACGAAATCATATATATATATATATATATATATCTTACTGGATTTCTCGTGTGCATTTGATTGTGTTGATCATTATCTACTGAGGGAAAAATTGCATTATTCTGGACTAATGAGTATGCCTCTGTTATTTTTCAAACACTATCTTTGTTGAAGGAAGCAGCCAACTCGAGTCATATCTTAAACTTCAGACTCCGTGGAAGTATCTTCAGGAGTACCTTAGGAATCCATCCTGGGATCTCTTTTGTTTACTCTATTTACATTTGATATTGGTAATGTTTTGAAATATTGCGAAACTCATTCTGATTCTGATGTTTGTTTTGTTTGACCCAACATATTACAGACAGGTCTCGGAACACATAAACGAGAATTTGCGTTGTATTTTAGAATACACTAATAACCAGAATTTAAGGTTAAATACAAATAAGACAAAGGTTCATCTATTTGCTCCGTTTAATTGTTCTTTGAGTTAGACGGACAGCAACTTGAGTTTAGTAAAACAGCAAAAAATCTTCCTTTAGATTCCCGAAATATTCTCCCGTTAACAAATAATGCAAAAGAAATGTTGCCGTTTTGTTTGTGCTATTCGTAAGTATCATTACGTGTCAAAAAACGAACTCTCTTGTGTGGGAATAAATAATTTATACATATTTGTTATTAGTATTACTATTAAAAACATCAACACCGTCCTATTTAAGAGAAAAATTATCTTTTCGTAACGATTTTCAGGGTTCTCCAATAAGATCTGATTTGTAGGAATGAAAATTGAGAGCTTTATCCCTAAAACCAGGACGAAAAGTGAACTTTATACGACAAAAGTGCGAAAACATATTATATCACGCTTACTCATATTATACACATGCAAAGAATATAGAATATAATATGTACACATTGTTTTTGTTTCAAAATAATCTTATGGGTTATTTTAATGACGAAATAAGGAACTTTATGTTCGCTTCGGTAATCTTGGGTTCAGGAAGGTCGTTCAATATTACTGCCACTTGATCTACTTTTTCACATTCTTTAAATTTTTTTCTAGTAAGTATCTCGTATCACAAATTAATAGACGTTGGAATTTGGCGGTATAATTTAAGACTCACGACTTACAATATGGATGAAATCCTTCCATAAAACGTTTAAATGGGACAAATCTTCCGATGCTTCCCAATTATTTTTGTATCCTTTTGCTGCTATATTAAGGAGCCAAAAAATACCATCCAAAATCATAATTGGCTCCAGATTGCAGTTGCAATCCTTTCTGTCAATGTCATTATCAAATTACTTATCATAGTTTTGATTCAAAAACTGAACATTTTTTTCATAAAAGTTTTTGTTATTTATTTTTTACTTTATTACAATTTAACATTAAGTTGCTAAGTTTAACAACAAGAACAATTAAAAACATTTTGTTAAGCTGTTTTATATTTTCCGCCTTGTAACTAATTAGGCCTATAATTGCTATTTCTAATAACGAGAATCTTTGAAGTGTCGGTTTTACTATTTCATCTAGCGATAAGATTTCTTCTGTGGTTTTTATATATTTATGAATCTTTAAAACATTAGACAACTCAAGAAGTATTTTATAAAGAAAATTATGTATTCTTAAAATAACTGATCAGGATTTAAATAATAATAATAATTATTACAAAATAATTTTTAAAACTCTTCATTCAAACACGTGACAATCAGCCCTGCTTGAATTCATTGTACTGGTACAGCAATGCCTAAAAGGTTAATTTTGCATTAGGAATTAGCCTAAAAAGTTAATTTAGCATGAAGAATTAGGTGTAAGAAAATTAGATTCCCGCTGGGTACCGCATCTCTTAACCGAAGAACAGAAAGAAGCTAGGGTAGGGTCTCTAGACCGCGCAGGAAACTCGGAAAACGTGCACATGAATCATGGGTTTACTCACATGAACCCGAAAATAAACGTAAGTCGCTTGTTTGGGTGTTCCAAGATGAAGAAAAGCCAACAAAAGTAATCCCTTCTCGAAGTTTATCTAAAAAGATGGTTGCGACATTTGTCTCAAAAGCAGGTCATGTAGCAACAATTCCTCTGGAAAATCAAAGCTATTACTGCCGATTGGTACATCATCATTTGTTTGCCAATAGTCATCGCTGAGCTTCGAAAAACGAACTCCGAACGACGAATCATCCACCACCAAGACAATGCAAGTTCGCACAAAGCACAAAAAACCATTGAATTCTTAATACAACAAAACGTCAAATTGTTGGACCATCTTTCGTAGAGTCCCGACCTAAGTCCCAACGATTTTTATACTTTTCCAAAAATCAAGAATGGACTGCGTGGTCAAAGATTTCAGTCGCCGTAGGAAGCAGTCGACGCCTTTAAGAATGCAACTTTGACAGTACCAACAAACGAGTGGAATTACAGCTTGGACAACTGGTTTGAACGCATGAAAAAATGTATTAATTTTCGTTCAGAATACTTAATAAAAAGAAACAATAAAGTCTTTAAAATTTATTTACTGTTTTATTGCTGAATATGCAAAATTTAAAAGATAACCCTCTATAAACAAAACAAAATTTTGATTTAAAGTAAAACGAATCGGAGAAAAATGTTGAGAATACAGTAAAGTTTTAGTTTAACTTTTGTAGTAAACTAATTTAAGAAAAACTTTCTAATTAGTCTCCCTGACTAGATTGTAATACAACAAAGTGACAAATACATTGTTTTGACAAATAAAAAAATTGAATCATCATGATATTTGCTAATATCCCAATATCCGTTGCGCAGAAGAGAGTTAGGTCAAAGTTTATACCTGCAAATCTAGCATAAAAAGCTTTCTTTTCTTCTAGACATTGTTAAATAGATACAGTTACGATGGGTACGCTATTGTGATTCAGAAAAAAAAATTGCTAATTAGATAAATATTTTAAAAGGATGCTTAATTAGAAAAACAATGGAACGAAAATAAATTGGTACCTAAACGAAAACGAAATGGCTTTGGAAAGGAATTACGCAAAATTTATTAATTGTTTGCAAAATTTTTGCTTATGAAAATAAAGCCATTGTTTGTCAGTGGATTTATATTTGTTTATTTAAAACTTTTATATAATACAGAAAGAACCATTCGTTTTCATCAATTTATTAAGAGAATTATACTAGAGAATTCTGTTTATTAAGCCGCATTGTTGCGTCACCCGCTAAAGAGACAAGAAATGTACACAGTGATAGACCATATTATACTCAATAACTATCTCCGTTAATATAGATCTGACAGTCATGTTTAAATTATCAAAATCGCGGATTTTTACTGAAACATCAGAATCTGATGTCAAAAATGACATACTTCACACACTATTTCACATGTTGATATGTGGTTTGGCAGTTTTCGAGTTATTTGCCTTTTGATTTACCATATAATATATATAAATTTTACTGTTAGATCAATAAAGGACCTTTTGCCCACTCCTTTAGCTTACTTGATCCTTTATAAATGCGACATTAAATGACAGATGTCACGTCACATTTAGGAGTCCAATTTTGACCTTTTGCAGACACAATTTTTATTTCCATTGTAATCGTTATTCTTTATCTCTCAAAAGCCTGTTTTGTGTTCTGTAGGCAAAATTAATAAAAAAGTTCCGAAAACAACTAGGGAAAAACTGAAAAACCGCCAGGAAATTATAGGATTAGGTCTGTGTTTACTGTGTACTTCTTTTTATTTTTTTTATGCACTTCACAGAACATTGACGACTTTTGGTTAGTTGGTGAATACTCTTGCCACTCTGCCAATCAACACATATCTACCAACAAGCTATATTCGATTAAAAATATAATACAGGGTGTTTAGTTTTCAAAAATTAATCATATTTTAAAAATTTGACAAGTGTTTGACATATTTCTTTTTTGACACTAGATTCTGATGGTTCAGGAAAAATCTTTGCTATTTTAAACATTACTGTCAAATCAATATTAATCGAGTTAGCTATGGAGTAAAATATGGTCAATCACCCTAAATTCAAAAATTTTCTTTTGAACGGAAACAAAAAGCCATTTTTTCTTTTTTCTATCATGACCAGTAAATAAAAAACACATTTAGAGGGACACAAAGACACAAATAACACCAAGACTTTTCAACCTTCGTGAATTTATTACTAAATTTAGTAGATACATGAAACGAAAGGCGTTTATTAATGCATCAAGATGCATTCATTCCTTTTACTTCCTACTTTTAATGGTAATTACGTTTTTTTTTTGGTTTGCCTACCTCACTGCAATAGTTAACCGTTTTCATGTGGTTGTTTAGAATGTGTTTCGTTGATATCTAAGTTCAAATTTACCGCCCTTTTATTACATATTGTTCTCAGCCAGTGGCGTGGTAAGATTTTGAACCCAATGCAAGAAGATGTTTGTCGACACTTATCTTAGAAGCTGGTGCAGGAAAACCTCTCAAAGTGGGTGAGCTTAATTGAAAGACGTATTATTATACATACATAATATTAACACGGCATGTTTTATTTTTAAATATTGATTCTATGAATGCACATGATATGTGATCATTCTTTAATTATTAATTTCATCATATATATATATATATATATATATATATATATATTTATCGGTTTCACAACGTTCTACGTCTTCCGATACCCAATCTCCACTCGTTTCTGTTTGCCCATAATTCATCATCTAGGCCTCTTATTCTTATTTCACTGTCTATTCCTTCTCTCCAGCTTCTCCTTGGCCGTCCTCGTTTTCTTCGGCAAGTTGGTTTCCATTGTAGTATTTGCTTAGGTAGTCTTTCATCATTCATTCTTTGTACATGTCCGTACCACACCAGTTGTTTTGTTCTTATATCATCCACTAAAGTACGTTCACCCACTGTCATAATTTATCTTATTCTTGATTTGTAACTCTTTATCTTTTTGATTTCCCTGCTGCTCTTCTCCAATAATCCATCTCCGTAGCGGAAAGCATTTTTTCTGTTCTATCCTTAATTGGCCATAGTTCTGAGCCGTATGTATTAATACTTTTTACAATGGTGTTATATATAAGCATTTTGTTATGTTTTGATATACTTTGGTCCCAAATTATTCCATTTAATAAAGTTTTTGCTTTTCTTCCTTGTACGTTTCGATCTTTTATAGCTTTGTCTAGTCTTCCGTCAGCTGTAATTTTTAGACCTAAGTATTTATACTCATCACAGGACTGAATTTGCTGCCCGGTATTTAGGATTAGATCCTGTTTCATTCCACCGATACACATATACTCTGTCTTATTGAGATTAACCTCTAGTCCCCACTTATTGTACTCTTCTATTAGTTTTCGTGTCATATATTCGAGGTCGTCATAATCCTGAGCCACTACTATCTGATCAGCGGCGAAACATAAAGTATACAAGGTGGTTTCG
This sequence comes from Aspidapion aeneum, assembly GCA_963576565.1. Taxonomy (NCBI): domain Eukaryota; kingdom Metazoa; phylum Arthropoda; class Insecta; order Coleoptera; family Brentidae; genus Aspidapion; species Aspidapion aeneum. The sequence continues at coordinate 115,833,485 of OY755040.1, forward strand.
TCCAACGGAATTCCCATGTTTTGGCATTTTCTCTTCCATACTTTAAGGACTTGTTCAAAGTATATCTTGAAGAGCGTAGGCGAGATACAGCAACCTTGTTGAAGACCTTTATTTACTTGAAAGCCTTTGGTTAGTTTTGATTTTATTTTAACTTTTGCCTTACTATTGCGGTATAACTCTTTGATGGCCTTAATTAGTTGTACGCTTATGTTTGTGTTTTCCAGCGCTTTCCAAAAATAGATTTAGTGATATACTGTCATATGCCTTCTGCAAATCGACGTAAAACAGATGCAGCTCTTGTCCGTATGCCATTTTCTTTTCAATAACTTGGGTTATACTAAAGAGATTATCAGAAGTCGATCTACCCGCCCCGAAACCGGCTTGTTCTTCTGCCTCCATGTCTTTATATTCGCTTTCCACTTTATTTCTTATTATTTTACCGTATATTCTGCTTAGCGTACTAGTCACAGATATACCTCTATAATTGTCACATATATCTTTCCGTCCTTTTTTGTGTATTGTGGAAATATATGACGTTTTCCACTCAGTTGGTACTACAGTTTCATTTAAATATTTTTGGAAAAGATTCCGTAATCTCCAAAACAGTTCTTCAGTGCCATATTTAATAAGTTCAGCTGGGATATTTCCGGGGCCGGCAGATTTACCGTTTTTGACCTCAGAGATTGTGAGGGGTACTGGAGATCCCATCGTTCTAATTATATTGTCTCTTTCTTCTTCCTTGAATTCTGCTCTATCTTCAGTTAAAAGTTTTTTAAAATGTTCATCCCATTCTGTGTCTGGTATTGGTGAAATGATATCTCTGCATATTTCTTTTAATATTATCATAAAGTATCAATAAACCCCAAAATAAATTCATCAAAGACCTGAATACTAACTAGAAATTAATACCCGGGATGTGTGTGTTTATATTAGGGTTCAAACGAGCATGCGGTGGATGCGTAGGCCGACTCCCGCCGACACCGGGTTTTGGTTAAATCTGATGGCAAGAGGGGGAAAGGGGATAATTTTATAAATTACTTAGTCCTTATAACGATAATAATGCCGTTGTGCAGGTCTAAGTGAAATTATGCTGTTAGTACAGATTGCTCATTTAACAAATTATAAATCAAATAACTGGTCGTTTGATATGAAAAATAAAATCAGTTCTCAATAAAGAGTTGAAAGAAAATTTATTTCTTTGTAAAAACCCTCTAAATAATTATTTGAACGCCCCTGAACTTCAAATTCTAAAATTTCTATGCATTTTAGATAAATAATCCGGTGTGTTAAATAAAACAGTAAGTGTTTTTTTTTAGTAAAAGTTAACGATTTTTGCTCTCAAGACCATGAAGTCATTAGTAAGAAATTAATTTATGTTAACACTGAAAGTAGTAAAATGCTATTTATTATGTTGTAAGAAATGGTTTATAAAGGAAATTTTGCATAAAACTAAAAACAATCAATTTTGCGGCTCATTTTTATAATACTATTTGTATTATATTATGTTCTTACAAAAAAGTCTATTTTGGGCAATATCTTTTAGTTAGAACTAAGTGATTTTTAGTAAACACCAAACAGCATTTATTTTTAAATTGATTTGTTTTTGCAAATATTTGATTTCACATTTCGAGTTTGCAATAAACTTTGCTTTGAAGCGTACCTATGTCACAAGTTTCAATGATATATTTTCTGAGACTTAATTAAAATCGGTCTAGCGATTTAGTAGTTAAGTGGAGCATTGACAACCAAATAGACACAAACAACAAATATTTAATCGACTAGCGTAACGTATTTCGGGTTAACAAATCTACAACTTTTTCATGGTGGTTCGGTTCGGAATAGATACTTATTGCAATAATGCCAGGCAGTTATAGTGCCGGGCACTATTCTGACAGTTCTTCATTGAAAACTGACAGTTGATCTTTCAAATTGACATACCAAAGTCGAATTTATAAATTCAGTCGTTTATTTTCCATTGATAAAGGCGGTACTATGAATTCCGGCTCGTATAATACACAAAGGCCTAATTTGGAAAAAAGACAGACAGCTTCTTATAATGCGAAACTGTCAGAATAGTGCCCGGCACAATTACTGCCTGGCTTTATTGCAATAAGTCCCCAACATGTGAAGTTTACCAAGTCATCTTATATGCTGAACAATAATTTTATTTATTTTGGACTGGTCTTTAGATTTTGTAATGTTAGCGATGGCTTGTATATAAGGTAAACAAAATTGACATTAACTTTTGTGATTATAGAAATTTATAGACTTTAAAATTGGGATACTAAATTTAGTTTTAGTGTAGTTCATACTCAAGCCTACATTTTTAGCTGCTGTATCCAGTTCTTCCAGCATTTTTATCCGTTCTTCTTTCTTATCTGTTATTAAGGCGATATCATCAGCATACTTTAGGTGGTTCAAGTATTGTCCGTTTATTTTGATGCCCATTTCTCCCCAATCTAAGTTTTTAAAAACATCTTCTAGGGCCTGGTTAAATAGTTTTGGGGATATTGTGTCACCCTGGCTGACACCTACTCATATGTGGATTGGCTTGGTCCCTTCGAAGATTTTGATTGATGTTGTTGCTTCGCTATATATATTAGCTATAAAGTCTGTGTATCTGTGATCTATTCGGCTATTAATTAAAGATTCTTTTACTGCACAGTGCTCAATGCTATCGAAAGCTTTTTCAAAGCCTATAAACGCAATATATAGTGGAATGTTGTATTCGTTGGTTTTTTCCGTTAAGATTTTCATGGTTAAAAGGTGGTCAACGTACTGAAACCTTTTCTGAAGTCTGCTTGTTCTTTTGATTGATATCCGTCAAATTTTGTTATTAGTCCATCTGTTAACATTTTGTAAAAAGCTTATAAATCACTTTAAGGAGTGTTATAGGTCGATAGTTTTTTAGGTCTGCTCTATCGCCTGTCTTGTGTAGAATAATGATTATGGATTCTTTCCAGTTGTTTGGGATTAATTTTCCTTTTACTATTTTATTCAGTAGTAAATAAAGGGTATTAACTACAGTTTTTCCACCGTACTTGAGCATTTCTGCCGTTACTCCGTCCTTTCCAGGTGATTTGTTATTTTTCATTTTATTGTATACTCTTTTTATTTCCGTTTTGCTAAGATAATAATTAGAAATATAAAATGTCTAAGTGCAGGACTGTCTCCAACAAATTTCAAAATTAAAAGTTTTGCGTGTCCTATGGCAAAATGTTTTTTAATACCATTTTAAATCTTGAAAGACAAAGAAATAAAATGTCAAGATGTGAATACGTATGTTTGTGATTGACTGAAATTTTTAACTTCTTGTAACACAGATTTAATTTAATTTAAGTATTTATAGGTATAATATCAAATATACAGCAAAAAAATGGTTAGGATGCAATGCTGCTTTCGTAAACTTGATCGTTTATGAACTAAAAGACGTGACTGATAAGAAGAAAGTTAATAACTTTTATGATTAATTCTAGTAGGTAACAGACTATTCGAATCAAAAACTAGACAAGCAAGCAGAGCGGTAACAGAAGAGGAAAAAATCTAAAACAAGTTGAAGAGTTAAGATAAAAAAGGAAGAAGCAGTGAAACAAAGAGTTGATACAATATTACGCCAAAGTGGTAAACCAGAAGGAAAGTCAAATCAAAAACCATAAAAATATAACAATGATTAATGGTATCGCAATATCAAAGAGATGGAAGAAAAATATAATCTGCTTTTAAAGAAAGTGAGGATAATGAGCAGCCTATACCGTGCTCTATAGCAAAACCTAATATAGAAACGATAAACTATAAAAAATTTATTAATGTAGTAATATAACCTAATAAAAATCTTGACATAAAACAAAAAACCTGAAGAATTAACCATGAATAGGAAGTATTAACTTAAAGTATACCAAACGCTAAAATTAAAAGAAATTATAATGGTAAAAAGGACGCATATAAGAAAAGTATGACAACAAATAACGCTTAAAAACTAAAGCCCAGCAGGACAGTAAAATACGAGGCAGCACATTAATTATAATTATTATTATTTTATTGGAGAAGTAGGTACTCCGTATAATTAAGTAACGCACTCTTGTTAAAATCAAATTGGATCAAATTAACACTGACAATGCCTACAGCAGCGGTGCGTAAACGTAAGTAGTTAAGCCTAAATTAGAAGAGATGTTCCAAGTCAGTAATAATGCGCTTTCACTTGTTTTAAAAACAAAGTAGAATTGAATATTGTCTAAAAAGAGAGAAAATCTAAACACTAATAAGCTGATGTCAAAGCAATACAAACAAACTAAGGAATAAATCTCAGATTCAGAATTGGTAAAAAATTAATGAGGGGAGACATAGAAGTGCATAGACATAGAAGTACGTGGAGAGGAAAAGAATCGAAAAAGAAATGATAAAGAATAGTATTAAAAAGCTTAAATCTGGAAAAGCAAGCGGACCTGGGCGAATATAGACTGAAACGCTTAAATATGGATCAGAGAAACTACTAGAAAATTTCACATATATTATCAATCAATGCATAAACGGACATCCAGTACCTGATGATTGGAAAACTCCACTTATATCCTCAATACATGAAAAAGGAAACAAGCTGGATTGCAACAATTACAGAGAAATTTCAGTAACCAGTAGGTACTCTAAGTGGATTGTACGGTAGGATTATTAGAGATCCAATAGAGAAGGATTTTCATGAACAAGAAGAAGAGCAAAATGAGTTTCGTGCAGGCAGATCTTTTAGTGATAATGTTTTTGATCTTAAACTAGTAATTGAGAAAAGGAGTGCCAGAAATATAGAGACTCATGTTGCCTTTGTGGACCTACAAAAATCATATGATACAGTTCCAGAAGAAAAATTATTGACAGTGTTAAGGCAAACTAGTATTAATCATGCATACATAAAAGCGATAAAAGAACTATACAAAGGGGCAAAATCTAAAATTAAAATTTGAAATAGACTTTCAAAAGAATTCCTAGTAAAGAAAGGCTTAAGACAGGAAAGTTGTATCTCTCCAACTCTTTTTAAAATATATATCACAGTAGCTCTAAAAACTGGAAACGTAAAGTACACGGCATGAGAATAGAACATAACGAACGATTTACCATATTATACATCCTACAGTTTACTGATGACCAAGTAATTGTAGCTAATGATAAAAAAAATAGAGTATATGATGAGAAAGTGAACGGAAGAATAACAAAAGTAGGAGTTAACAGTAAATGTGGACAAGAGACAGTACCTATGTATTAGAAATGATCAAGTGAGTTAAAAGTATACAATGGACAAACAATATCTCCATGCAAGAACAGACTGTAAAGAACTTGAAAAAAAAATCAAATAGAATTACAGTAAAACAATTTTTTGTAACCTAATTTATTATTTCCATTTCTATAAATTTAAAACCTGTCTAAATTTACAAAAAAACGACTAAAAAACAGTACTATGACTACGAGTTAAGTATCTAAGTAAGACAAAACCAATTGTGTAGGTATTAATAATACCATGTATTGGTTGAACTATGGCCTAGATGTCCACCCACCTATGAATATGATTTATGCCGGTACTAAATCAACAGTTTTAGGCCGAGACAAGTTTATTTGCTATTATTGTTTTATTTAATGCTAATAATGTGCAGGATTCAATTTAACGCTATGTTCTGTTAAAGTATTATGAATTTATTAGTAAAGATCCTGTTTAGATATATTTCTCTTATTTTTATTTTAAAAATCGTTTTGTGTATTGCTTTGTTATAGTGTTTTGCGATATGATGTACCGAAATAAAAAGAGATGTATGTAGAGTGGTCAGACGTCCCTTATTTTCCGAGATTATCCCGATATTGAATGTTAAGTCCCCTGTCCCAGGCAAGGTATTAAAAATACTCTTGTTACTTATATAATATTAAAATAACATGCAAGATTTATCCTGTCCAAGAAGATGAACCCAAACAGAAAAATCCTAAACAAATATTTATTCATAACAACTATTCAACTAAAAATTAAATACATGGCAACCTGGATGATACTTTCTTGGCTGAATTTATTTACTTTACATCACATCCTATATACATACTTAACATCATGAGATCTTAAGTAAAAATATGTAAAATGTATCCACCAAAATGTATGTATCCAGAAAATACCTACTTAGATAAAAATAAATTTGGTTTGGTTCTTTTAAAACTGCCCTGTTTTAGCGGCACTGCCGTCAAAAGCCTCGAAGATCGCAGGATCTCAAAATTCCCTTTTAGTCGGGTGGGGTGTTCCTTTTAATAAATCATAGTTTTCCCAAAATAATATTATATCAGATCCTAAAGACTTGAAATAATTGCCATAATAACTATAAATGAGCATAAAAATGATCACCCTGTAATTATAGGCAATACGTCTTCCTCTAACAAAACAATTACCAAATTTAATACATAATTTAATATAAAACAATGATATGATTGATGAAATATGGATGTAAATATGTTCACATATCTTGCAAAATAGCAATTACTGATGTGACCTTACGAATTACTGGAATTGCAAATGACGGAAGGAAAATCGACAGAAATATTTGCTCTAAATACTTTTGTGACGCAAAATGCGTTCGCTAAGGCGCGCTTGACCTCTGCTTGTTTCCAATTTTTTTTCATTTATTATTTTTGCAATAATCGCTGGTAACATATGTATGTATATAAATGTATACGGGTACACAATGCAAGCAACATAAAATAGTTGCTCAGTACAGGGTTTTATCAAAATTTTTCATTTAAATATACCTAGTACTTCTCAAATATAAAAATACTTTTTGTGGAAAACAATTTGTAAACATTAATATTTAATTTAAAATTACATGTTTCCCATTAATATGATAAAACCGAATATGAATGAATGAATGAAGGACGTCCAGGTCAAGAGGAGGGTAAAAGAAGGCTGCCTCCAGGGTAGCAGCCTATCGCGACGCGTCTGGTGCCTTATAATGGACAAGCTACTTCACAAAATGAAAGAGCAAGGATTTGACGACAAAGCGTATGCCGACGATGGACTGGTAATAGTACTAGGTAAGTACCTAGGCGTAATTTGCAAAATGGTGCAAAGGGCCTGCAAACTAATAGAGAACTGGTGCCAAGAAAACGGCCTCTCCATCAACCCCAGCAAGACGGAAATGGTTCTCTTTAGAAAGAAGAGGAAGATAGAAGATTAACGCAGCACAAATGTACGGACGACCACCTGTAATAATGCGGGAGGTTAAGTACCTGGGGATGGTGCTAGACAGGTCATTAAGCTGGAAATCACATATAGACCGACTAACAACAAAGTAAGAAGGGTGGTAGGAAGAAAGTGGGGACTCAGTCCGAGGATCATGCACTACGGATCCGTGGTCTGGTGACCGGGGACAATGAAAAGCACTAATGCCAAAAAGCTCAAAATCATGCAGAGGCTGACGACCTTAAGCATCACCGGAGCATTAAGGTCTACTCACAACATAGCCCTAAATACTACTGTGGCGGAAAAGAAGACTCCTCTATCGACGTACAGGCTAGCGATGCCAGGGAAGCGGTTAAGGAAGAAAAAGAGATACCGTGTAACCATACCACCAAAAAAGCATGAAAAACGACGGGATTGAAATCCTTAGGCTAACAGATCGGAATTCGACCGGTGCAGGATTGTACGTGGAAAGCAAGGGTATTGGAAAAAGCTACTCGCTGGGATCCAATCCAACAATCTTGCAGGCGGAGGCTTATGCTATACTGGCGGTAACATGGAAGAAAGAAATTAGGAATGAAACAGGAAAGCGCCTCTGCATCTGTTTAAAGAGTCAGCTGCACTAAAAGCACTGTGCAAACAAATTATGTTCGCGGGTTTGGTGCAGTAGTGCGCAGATGCACTACATGGGTTGTCCGGAATAAGAGAGGTGGAGCTCGTGTGGGTCCCAGGCTACATGGGGGTCCCAAGAAACGAGAAAGCAGGCGAACCCGCCAGGGCTGGATACCAGCAGAAATGCGTCAGGCCAGAGCCTTTTCTGGGGCTCACGAAAGGGCAGATGAAGTCGGCCCTAACAGTGGGCCTAGAAAAAGATACAAAAGGAACGGACCAACACAGGAAACGCCAGACAGGCGAAGGAGTATGCGACAGGATACAGCGATTCCCGTAGGGACCGGCTGCTGTGTAGAACACGAAGAGAGGTAGAAGTCATAGTAAGAGTCCTCACCGAACACTTGGCGAAGATAAGTGAAGAAGGACGCGACGTGCGAGCGATGTTGGACCGAGGACAAGACCTTGGCGCACTTCCTCTTATCATATGAAGCATACAAGGAGGTAAAAAGAGAGATATTCAAAGAGGAAGCCTTTGAGACAAAGGACCTTCAGAATCCGAGGTGGACCGACATTCTGGCCTTTGTACAGAAGACGGGCAGATTCCTTAGCGAAAAAAGGACCCACTAGTGAAGTGGTACGGGGTGGACCAAAAGGGCGCGCACTACTACTACTATCTCAACTTTGCAGAAATAGCGTCAGTATAAGTTTTGGGACGTTCTAGTTTGTTTTGTAAAGAGAAGAAGCTTCTTGACTCAAGTGCAGTGGTTTAATTATTAGATATATAAATCTGGAGAAGCCACAAGTGGTGATGAATACCAAATCCAATAGGCTTGACACCCATTAAAAAATTCAACACATGGATGTAGATACATATAAATATATATGCAAGAAACAAAAAAATAAATGTAATGTTACCACTAACACGCATGAAAACATAATAAATTGTGTAACTTGGGTGCATGGAATTTATGGTTTTATTATTTATTAACAAATTGAGTTATATTCGTTTCAGTAGGTCTAGAATTTACCACAATTTAAAATATTGTCTAAGAAAATTGATTTTAAAGATAAAATTTTTTCAGTTACTTTATAGGCGGCTTTGCCAAGAAAGTTTTAAATATTAGGGCCATACCTTTTAAACATTTTAATAAATAAAAATAATTATCAATAAATTAAAACTGATATCACTCACTTGACTTTTTACGCCGTCATCTTTAAAAAGTAAATGAATGATAAATAAGTTATTTTTTTTGCACGTTTATAATTTAAGACTAAATTAGTGGGATATGAAATTAAATTTTTTGGTAAAAAATTTTACCAAACCAAGATAATACAGTTGTTTTTATAGTGTGAACGCCGCCATCTTCGATTTTATTAGACATATGTCATTTATGAAATTTTTAAAATCAACCTCTATTTAGTATAAATTGATAAACTACACGGCAACACTAGTTCTTTCAAACAAGGATGAAAAAATAACTTTTTTATCTAAACTTTGGCCGCCATCTTGAATGTTAAATGTCAGATTGTAACTTTTTAAAAATACTAACAAGAGTCGGGTTACTCTTGATAAAATCCAGAATTTTTTTTTGTAAAAATTATATTTGGATTAGTTATGAACGTCCCTTTTATTTTTGACATATTAAGCGCCATCTATGTATCGGCTGGGGAACCTTTTTTTTTGGTCAGTTTGATGAGCTGGTTAATACCTTTAAAAGGAGGCTTTAAAAATCAATATTGCGCAAAAATTAAAGGAAATATCGAAGAAAAACTAATGTTTTGAAATGTAGCCGCCATTTTGTTTTGAAATGACAGGTGATAAATTTGTCTATAACTTTAAATTGACTATTGATTTTATTTTACATGGAACTAAAACTTTTTAAACTGATACTCGAGGTATTTCGCAAATCAAAGTTGCGTTTCTTTTACCGTTAAATAATTTAACTTTAAGAAATTATAGATCTAAAATAATTTATGTCAAGTTGAAGGTAACCCTAATATCTATCATTAAAATTCATTTCAACTATTACCAATGGAGCTAACAATTACCTTTTTTGTAACAAACATAATTAAAATACCACAAAAATAGATATAATTCCTGTCTTTAGCTACTGCAGTACTTCTCTCTCTTACATAGAATTAAAGTAATAAAAGCAATATTTTTGGTGCACAAAATTATTTCAATGAGCTGGTTCCAGGAAGAAAAAATAAATAATTTATAATTAAAATTTGATATGTCAAGTAATTACAAATAAATTCAACAGAGTCATACGCTCAAAACTGTAAGTAAGTATAGATCATAATTCCACTAATATCAGAGAGCATGGTTCCAAAGAGGCTATAATCTCAAACCCCTTTAAATCAAATCAATTTCAAATCAGGAAACCGAACAAATCCATGAAAATCATTTACAGCTCGGAACTAAATAATAGAAAAGCTTTTACTTGTTTAGTACTACATGATTTCCCTGAATTAATAGAAGAAGCTCAGACAACAAAGCGGCTCTTTCTCCTGTAAAATCGGCCAGAGTTAGCTCTGCAGTTGTAGCTGAATGTAGGAAGGGTAAGGAAATTAATTCATAAAAGAAAGAATTGAAATCGAGGGAAGCATAACGGATGACATCACTAAAAGACAACTGCTATGGTACGGCCATGTACAACGGATGAACGACGAAAAGAATGGCAAGCAATAGGGCGCAGAAAAAGAGGGTGTCCTAAACAGAAATGGCAACAGTCAATCCATAGATCAATGAGTCAAAAAAATCTGACAGGAGATAATTGTCAGGATCGAAGGAGGTGGAGAATAGGAGTCGGACAACGTAGAAAAACGTTAGTAAAGAAATAAAGAAAAAGAAGAAAGAAAGGAAGTTAGAAGAGTTATAGTAATATCAATGGGCACATTCTTGACAATTGACCATTATTTAAAAACGCGTGCATGATTATAATCTGCAAGACATGCATGCAAAGCAATGTCACCAGCAGTTAAGCCTTTCTCTTATAGCTGTGTAAGATTAGATTATCGGACAATCATGCGTGTAGGTATTACATATTTTCGGTAAAATTGCCTTTGTCTTTACTTATTAGGTACAGTGTGTCACGTTTGCCACCGGAATTTGAATGTGATCGGGCCGTAGCGTTGCGTTGCCTTAATTGGTAAATTAAACTGATAAGTGTTACTAGTCACTGCAAGACTTGCACAAAACCATCTGATAATATTTTATTGTATTTTATCCTTCCTAGTTAAACGTAAGATTTTAACATGCAAAGTTTAAGTATGAATAGAATACGAATTTAAATTTTTATTCATAGTGCTGTCATGACCAAAGTAGAAAAAAGGTATCGAACAAAAAAATAAAAAGAGAGATAATTGTATATCAGAAGAAATAAAGAAACTGATGGAAAAAAGACGAAACCTCGAGAAAAAAGGAAAAAGAACATCTATAGAATAAACAGAAATAAATAAAACTATAAGAAAAATGAAAAAAGAAAATAAAGGAAAGAGCCAAGAAATAAAAGTTGAGAGAGTTATAGAAAATAACAGAATTATGAAATGTCTAAGATCGACTCTAGGTAAATATGAAATAATTATAATATAGGATAGGAACAGCATAGAAACTACCATAAAGGGAATATCATAGAAAAGAATGCTTATCCGTCATTTTAATTTACTACTGAAATTTGTTTTAAATTTTATAGTAAGTTGTTAGATAGAGAGTGTTTTTCTTGCCAATTACTACTCTTGTTCCTTAATTAGACATACCCAGATATAAAATTAGCTGTAATATAAAATGATTTTCCTGCCATTTAGCTGCCAACTTGTTATGATACTAAAGCATATTTTAAAAATACGGAAGCCAGTTTTATACAAGATATTACACTTTGTTATATCTACCTAGTAACTAGTAGTACTAAAATCAAATAATACCTAGCAGAACTTCAGTCAAGTGTAAACTTTAAGAACATTGAAACACATATAAAATGACTTTAAATTTGATTCCATCGGCTTCCTTCTTATTAAACAAAGTAAAAGCAGATCAATTATCTTTTGCATTCATGATAAGTTTATAACAGTCATCAAAAACACATATCAACAGTTTAAATATTACATAATTTAAAACTAACTTTACTTAAATAATAAGACCAAAACAATGAATTTTATATTTCACTTAGTTTCACTTTTTCCAAACAAAATCGCATTAAGACCTAAGAAAAAAGTTAATCGTTTACTTATATTAACCAAAAACCATAACGACATTGACTTCGTTTAGATCCTTGAAAAAATTCCAGACGACCTATGTTGAAACCAAAAGCTATTAGCAATTAAAATTACATAAAACAATAAGAAAATCGTGAGTTTAAAATTCAAACGGATCACCCACGACTTTGTAGAAAAGGATTTTGATATTTGCTAATGATATGCTTCAATAAGTATCCTGAAGTAGGATAATAAGAGAAACATAAAAATGTTGGTTTAGGACTAATGTGGGGAAGTTTTTTTTCAACACATCGTGTTCCCATTTTTTATTTATATTTTATTACATTATTTTAAGGTAAAAAAAAAGAAAATTATTAACAAAACTTGAAGCATCGGAAATTGTAGAGCGGTGAAAAACGAAGTTAAAAAAATATAAATGCGTGAGCAGGGGCGTTGCAAATTAGGTTTGGCGGGGTAAAAAGAGACAGGGAAATAGGATAGTATAGGATGGATACAAAAATGTACTAAAACTTTTGTAAATGTCATTTTTTACATAACCTCACAATGTTCGAAATCTTTTTTTTTGTTTTAACTTTTTATTTTTGCAAATATAATGTCAGTTTAACAAAACTAGGTAAGAGAAGAGCTCTTTGGGTGCTAAATGTCTACAATATTTTACAAACATAAAAGTTTTCTAAAATATTTGTTTTTTTCGCTCAAAAACACCTTTTTTTTAAAATGTAATTTTTAATTTTTTTTATAAATAAATAATAGTCGTCATTTTGACTGGTCTATAATGAAAAATCACAAATGACAATCTCCTTGAAGTATAAGGTTCACAGAATACCACCGGTGATAAGAACTAGAGAGAGAAAGGTTGCACTGCTTATCATACATTGCATGTTCTCACTCACAAAAAACTCTAAATTTTTGTCTCAGTGTCCCATACACGTAATGTATAGCCGTGGCCGTTCCAGTTACTTCGTATATAATTCATTGTTTAAGCTTAATATAATATTTAGAGTATACAAAAAGATGTTTAACAAACTAGTCAGACATAAACAAAAATCTTTGAAAACATTAGGAACGTTAAAACACTAATTGGCAAAATATCCTAATAATGGAAACTGATCTTGAGCTCATAATATTGTTTGTTTTTATCAATTGTTTATAACTAATCGGTTTTGTAATCCAATACATAAATTATTATGTCCCGCAAAGCTATGTAAATTTTTATTTTGTCGAACTTACCGATGAATTAGACCGTGAAGCTCACGAAATCTTGAACGTTTTATATCCATGTACATACTATATGGCTCATTGTCTCTTACAACAGACTCATATAGTGTATAGATTGTGTGAAAATTTGTCTGGCTACATGTTTTTTAGAACCTTCAGCAGGCGCTAATTTCAGCAAAAGTGGTTTTAATTCAGCTTTGTTTTTTTTTGGCAGCCTGATTGTATCGTTTGTTTTATTTTAAATTTCCACTTACCCCTAATTAAATGTAGTTGACAACAATGTTATTTCACAAGTAATATTTTTTAATATTAAAATAGATAGCAGCAAGAAATCTATGAATTTCATTAATTTTATTTGTAGGAGTGATTTATTTCGTCTTTTTCTTTACCTTGAAATTGTAACGGTCATAAAGTTTGAATGCGCACTTTTCCGTTTTTGGTTTTTGATAACACCCATTTTAAGGGCTGGAAAAAGAGCAGAAGGTTAAAACTGCAGATCAGTTTTTTTATTTTCTTAGCCCGTGCAGCAATGGCTAAAAAAGATATTATTTGGTTGGATTTTGACTTATTTTAGCAATATCGTCGTGATGTCTATCTGTGTGTGTATGTCTGTCGGTAACACGATAGCTCCTAAACCGCTGCACCGACTTTTGATCAAATTCTTAGGTAAAATAGTGTTCGACACTGTAATGAGCTGATTAGATTTTGATCAAAATCCTTTAATACCATTGCACATTTTAAAAATGCTAACTTTTTAATAAAGCATCGCCTAAATATGCTGTTTTCGGAATATAGTAGATCACATTCTTCTCAATAATTTGTGGTAATAACCAAAAACTTTGTAGAAGTTTTCAAGGTTGATACACCGTGGAGTTCACTTGAAGTGTGCTAATAGGCTAGCTAGGAAGATATGAGATCCATCATGGATCCATCTATTATTAACTTATAAGCACGCTGCTGTTTGGAATAGAGACTTGCCGAGTAACAGAAAAAAACAAAACATGAATGGAAAGTATCGACATAGATGCAATAAGAAGTTCAATGAGAATATCTAGAACAGATCATAAAAGAAAAGAGACGATAAAAGAAAGAATCGGAATCGAGAGAAATATAACGGATGACATTACTAAGACTGATATCGTACGGCCATGTACAACTGATAAACGACGGAAGATTACCAAAGCAGGTCCTAGAATGGCAACCAATAGGAAGCAGAAAAAGAAAGCGTCCGAAACTGTAATGGTAACAGTCAATCCAAAGATCAATGAGTCAAAAAAACTTGACAGAAGATGATTGGTCAAGATCGAAGGAGAATAGGCGTCGGACAACGTAGAAAAACGTTCTAAACCGACATAGTAGTAATGTATTGTGTGTGTATATTATTTCTGTACGTAACACGATAGCTCCTAAACCGCTGAACCGATTATCATAAAATTTTCAGGTAAAATAGTGTTCGACACTATTATGAGCTGATTATTATTGATTGACAATTAAACATTTTTAAAAATGCTAACTTTTTAACGGAGTATCGTATCAATACACTGTTTTCGGAATATAGTAGACTATATTTTGCTCAATAATTCGTGTAATAACCAAAAACTTCGTAGGAGCTTTAGTTTCTGAGATATTTAAAAAAAAACTGTTTTCATGGCTTTAATTGAAGTGTGATAATAGGATAAATAGGAAGGTGTCAGATCCGTCATGGATCCATTTATTTTTAATAAGGACTTAAAACGAAGAGTTTATAAAAATCCTTCATAACCTTAAAACCTTAAAACTGCCTGCTGTATCAAGATGCAGTTTTGAACTTTTAGAAATGCACAAAATTCGTTAAAAACATGATATTTTGGACAACCTATACAGTTATAACAATGTCAAGCTTCTCAGACATTGTACATCTTAAAGCTAAATGAGTTATGGTTAACGCCACGCCATAAAATCTTATCCCATACAGACTTGAAAATGGCGAGGCAGTAAATCCGTTCGTGGGTAATATTGCGGTAAATAATATTCATGGATTTTATACTCCAATGGACTGCTTTATTACATTACACACATACTTTACAATAAGTACCCTATTCGAATGCACAAAGGCTGCTTAAGACTGTAGCAATACTTCATGCAAGAAAATGCAGCAACGAACTTTCAGATGTGCAATCAGCAATTTTGTCACAAATTTAAAGGAGCTTGAAAAATAAAACATATCTGTACCCATATAGTACGTAATATTCCAATACTCCCTGTTACCTATTTACACAATGGTTGGCGTTTGATGCAAACATTCAGAAATAAAGATACGAAAAATGCACAGATACCAAGTTTACATAGATAGAGTTTTTGTCAACTGTACGCCGATGATTTGACGTAACGAATACAATACTAAAATATAATTCATGCGTAAAAGTATAACCAATCAGGACATTTTATCTTAAGGACCGCAAAAAGGATAGACTTATACGTATTGATATTGCTATTTCAAATATGTTTGCATTCTGCATCGTAAGGTACCGTAGGTATTGCAATAATACGTACTATATGGAAATAATATGCATATGTCTTTGAAAGCAACCAATCAGGTATTTTTTGCTTAAAGACCCCAAGGCCCTCATGTTTGCATCATGAATGGGCAGTTACCGTGAGTATTGGAATATTATGTATAAGTCTGTACCCCAGAGCCAGACTATGTTAATTCCATTTTTTTGGTTTGAACAACCTTAATACTTATTTTTTCATATATTTTTATTTGCTAAGGTTGTCTGAGATCTATCTTTAAAAATAAAAAAGATCGTCTGATATAAAACAATATTAAGTCCATAGACATCGTTAGGCAAACAATGTTAAGTCAGTATTAAGGATGTTCAAACCAAAAAAAGTCAAAAATTGACTTAACATAGTCTGGCTCTGGGGTACAGATATTTAAAGTCAATTTACAAAAAAAATTCTTACGAATCGGATCCCAGAAAGTCTTCAAAATTTAGTTGGAGAAAAAAGTGCGGCTTTTTCACAATTAAGGAATATATTACATGGTGGATAGCTGGCAGAACAATGCTCTCTCACCCTCTACCCCCTAACATAACAATACAACAAAGTGGCAATATTTGTAAAATTAAAATTGGAAGTCAACTTTCAAAAGAATTTCTAGTAACGAAAGGCTTCAGACAGGGATGGTGTATCTTTCCAACTCTTTTTGAAATATATATCGCAGTATCTCTAAAAAACTGGAACCGTACACGGTATGGTAATACAACTTAACGACGGATTTGCCATATACACACTACAGTTTGCTGACGATCAAGTAAATGTAGCTAATGATAAAGAAGACATGGAATATATGATTAGAAAGTTAACTGAAGAATACTAAAAGTGGGGGTTAACAGTGAACATGAACAAGACACAGTACTTATGTATAGGAAACAAATAAAGTGAGTTAGAACTAGACGATGGACAAACAATATCTCCATGCAATGGGTATGTATACTTGGATGTCACATTTGATAAGACGGAAACAGACTGTAAAGAACTGGAAAAAGGACTAGTAAAGTCAAAAAAGGTTATTCGATGTCATATAAGAAATGAGACCATAAAAGAAACAATGGGAATCGAGGGATGTATCACTAAAAGAGAACTGATATGGTACGACCATGTACAACGGATGAGCGACAAAAGATTACCAAAGCAGGTCCAAGAATGGCAACCAATAGGGCGCAGAAAAAGAGGGCGTCCTAAACTGGAATGGCAACAGTCAATCCAAAGATCAATGAGTTAAAAAAACCTGACATAATATGATTGTTAAGGTCGAAGGAGGTGGAGAATAGGCGTCGGACAACGTAGGAAAACGTTCTAAACCTAAATTACATAAAATTATATTCAAAACAGTAACAACCATATTTCTGCAAAAAAATTACATAATATATTTGCTATAAACGTGTAAAAATATTTTGTAGACACATATCATAATATAATAAATATTAATTTATGTCCAATTAAAAGACAATAAAACAACCAACAAATTGTCTAGAGAACAATCGTTCGTTATTTAATTAGAACCAGCCTGACTAAAATTGTAGTGGTCTGTATTGTGGTAAGCGTAAACTAGTCACCAAATTAGTTTACTTTGTTAAAGCTTCTAAAAATCATTTAGTCAATGCGGATAGAACTACAGCATAGGCAAAAAAAATCTCTTTGTTGATAACTGTTCAAGTACTTAACCGGAAGTCAAAAATGCAAACGCTGTTGAGAAGCACAAACACTAATTTTGAATAAAATAAAAAAAATCGTTATGCTGTCATGGTGAAGATGGCGGAGAAGTCTAAAATGACAAGTTTATACTCACCCTTATTATAAACGTTAAAAATATATTATAATCTTTGCGTTAAAAATCAAAAAAGAATAGTACGCGAAAATGGTATTTCGTAAAAAGAATTGAGATAAAAGTAAAGCCAAGTTCTCCAATCCAAATTTCAAAATAAAAGTTTTTACGAGTATGTAAATATTTACTGTACACTAAGCCCAAGAGTCAATTTGCAACCGTAATAGCCATTACCTGTAAGGCAAGCAGGAGGAAAGAACTGAAAGCATTGCATAATATATCTATTTTCCTTTGACCCGCAAGAACTTTATATAGGTACCGTTTCTGTATCATTCTGCTTAGATTTTAAATATCATTCCACTAGATTCCATCTAGTTTAAGCCCCACGGGGTCCGACACTGCGTTTAATAATAGAAGCAACATACTTGGTATGGGTAGACATTAGACTCGCCCAAACATTTTACGAAAGGGAACCATCCCCCGAACCCTGGCAGGCGGGTGGTTCCCAACCCCCGAAAAATTAAGTTTTTAGTTAATACTAATCAACAATATTTTTTTTTACTCACCTTGAGTATTATTTACTAAGTTACAAAAATAAATGTTCAAAATTTTTCTTTGATTTAAGGATTTCTACAAACACATTTATTTTTATTTCCAGGCGGCTACTTTAAAAAGTTATGTCTAACTTAATAAATATTTTACTGTATACATTGGCTTTTTAAACAAAAATAGTTTTTGAAAAAAACAATGTGTTAGGGATACAAAATGCCACAAGAAAAATAAAAAAAAACATATTTTAAACATTTTTCCTTTTTTTCGTAGGCCTATGGAACGTGCACCACTGCTGCAGAGTTACTAGCAAAAACCGTCAAAAAACACGTTTGAGGGGGGGGAATCACCTCCCTGCCAGAGTTGCGGGGAGAGGTTCCATTTCGTAAAATGTTCGGGCGAGTCTTATGTCTATCCATACCAAGCGTGTTGCTTCTATCATTAAACGATGCTGCGTTTAATCTCGGATATAAGGCCTGAACTAATCTTAGGAACCCTGTAGATGACATCTTAAAGTATCTGTTAAAGTATCTGTTATTAAAGCGTCGAATTTACCTATTTGAATGGTGACGTGAAGTGTATTATAAATTTGCATAGTTCGAAAGTTAATTGGATACAAAAACAAGCACATAAATAGCTATTAGAGCAAATCGACCCGGTGGTTTAGTCAATACTGATGTATGTATGAATCTATTTTTGCTTACGGTTATTTGTAAAGCAATTGACGTTTATATAAGAAGAACAGATCAATAAGATTAAAAGTGATTTACCGCCGTTTGAAATTATGACTTCGTAATCTTATGCTATGACCCAGCAGTGGTCTATAAAAATGATGGGCTACAAATTCTGTCCAGTTTGTTCAAAATATATATTTGAAAAACAATAGAAAACAGACAAAAATCTTATGCAATTATTAATTAAACAAAAAACAAAGTATATTTTAGATCCTTTTTTGCCCTCATGTTAATTCTGTGGCTATTTGGCAAGGGTTGTTAAATCACTTTTTTTGCTTAATAAATTTAGAATTAAATGAGTTATACTTTTTTGAAATAGTGAAAACCGTGTTAAACGCCCTGTATTTTGGTTACAGCTCGGTACATGTAGAGACCCTGTATGTATGACATATTTTAATAAGAATGTAATTTTTGTGTGGTGATATTATAAACCGGCAATTCGAGGAAAATAAGATACATTTAGGTGAAAAAATCTCAAAAATGCAAAAAAGTTAGTTAGCTCTTATACTAGACCAAAAATGTATTTGAGAAACAACCAATTTCGAAAAAACACAAGATTCTCCTGTAAAATGCTAAAATTAACGTTCTGATTTTCAGTTTGCTTTAATATCTCTTTTGCTTGTAATGTTTACATAAAGCTATTTCTAATCACAAAACAATTTAACAATGTCGAATTTTTTAATTTTAAATGGCTGAACTTTAAATAGACCCTATACAAACCTAGCTATTATAACTAACGCAAGCATGTAGAAAGAAACAGAGATAAAAGTAGATCAATAAAAAAAATCATATAGTACGACATCGGAAATATTAATTATCAAGAAAAAATCATACTTATGTTACGTATTAACAAATGTCCTTTAAAATTATTCTCCTATATCCCGTTAGAGAGGACTTTTCATCAGCCACAATAATTGTTACTTAGTTAATTTTGGCCAGGTTAAAGGTTTGCAAATAATTGGGAAAATACTGTAAGAGAGCACTTTCGAGGGGGGTGGAGCCGGGATGCAGCCCACCCCCACTTTAAAGAAAGTCAACTAGCAAAAGTCAGTTTTAAGTTATTACTAACCAAAAATAATTTTTTACTCACTCTCATTATTATTTACTGAGTTACAAAAATAAATATTTAACATTTTTGTTTGATTTAAGGATTTCAACAAACACATTTTTGTTTATTTAAATATATGTCTAGCTTAATAAGTATTTAACTGTATACAATGGGCTTTTAACCAAAAACATTTTTTTGCGAAAAAAATAGTGTTAAGGATAAAAAATACCACAAGAAATTATAAAAAGTTTTTTTTTTAATTTCCTTTTTTTTGTACGCTAATGGAACGTGCACCACTATCGTCAAAGGGTACTAAGTTACATCGTTAAAAAGGCAAATTGTAACCGCTAGAAAATGAAAAAAAGATTTTTGGAAAAGTTTACTGTTTTCGAGTTATTAGCAAAAAACTATCAAAAAGCACGTTTAAGTGGGGAAACAACCCCCTCTGCCAGGGTTGCGGGGTTGGGGGGTTCGGTTCGGGCGAGTCTTATGTCTATCCATACTAAGTATGTTGCTTCTTTCATTAAACGCAGCATATCGCTTGAAAGTCGGATGTAGAGCCTGAACTAACTCCTAGATTAATGACTTAACTTTAAATACACCCTATAGAAACCTAGCTATTATTACTAACGTAAGCATGAAGAAAGAAACAAAGATAAAAGTAGATCAATTTAAAAAAATCATATAGTACAAGATCGGAAATGTTAATTATCAAGAAAAAAATCATACTTATGTTACGTATTAACAAATGTCCTTTAAAATTATTCTCCCATATCCCGTTAGTGGTGCGCTACGTGAGAATGTCAAGATTTCAGTCACTTGAACAAAAAATTCTACCTCATTAGACAAAATAATCATGCATAAAATGACAGCAAAAAATATTAAAAGTACTTGCAAGACAAAAATGGTACACGAGTCAAGTGATTTTTAACCAAGATTAAAAAGGTTTGGTATTGCACCAACTGAGAATAAGGATATCCTTAAAGACATACCAACAGCAGCAAGAATGAATGGGCTTGACAATAATAATAATATTGCTGTGTGAGGTAGCAGGCACGCCTGTAACTAATCATTCGCTAACCCAGAAGACAACGACAATTTTTATATTTGCTTATAACTTTATTGTGGTCTATCTATCTATTTAGCCTTCTTCGATCCAACTTTGGACACATCTTCCACTCTTCTATGTTCGTCGCCGTGTTCATCCGTCTAGTCCCCGCGTGTCTCCATTGGGGTCTTCCCCTACTTCTTTTATTTTCCCAAAGCCTTCAGTTTACAATAAATTTTTTCCATCGATCGTCTTTCTGTCTGATATTATGACCGGCAAATTTCCATAAAAATTTTTCTACTGACTGACATCCCTTACTTTTGTTTTATTTCTTATCCATTCATTCCTTTTTCTATCTGTTTGCTTTACATGTAACATTTGTCTTTCCATTGATCTTTGGGCTTGTGTTACATTATAAATGTTTGATTTTGTAAGTGTCTATGTCTGGGATCCATATGTGTGTACAGGAAGAATACCTCTTCTATGACCTGCTGCCCCCAAGTTATGGGACATCCTGTATATTCCTCTAGTTGTTCCATTTTTGCTTGATTTATTCTGATCGTGATATCTTCATCTGTGTTTGTTATAATTTTAGTTTTAGTGTAGTTCTGGCTGCTGTATCAAGTTCTTCCAGAATTTTTATCAGTTCTACTTTCTTATCTGTTATTAAGGCGATATCGTCAGCATATCTTAGGTGGTTTTATTCTATTTCTTCTCAATCTAAATTTTTAAATACTTCTTCTAGGGCCTGGTTAAATAGTTTAGGGGATATTTTGTCAACCCTCTGACACCTCTTCTTATGCGGATTGGTTTGGTTCCTTCGTAGATTTTCACTGATTTTTATTAATTAAAAATGCTGTCTCTTCCCAGTGCTCAATGCTATCGAAAGATTTTACAGCCTATAAACGCAATATATAGTGGAATGCTGTATTCGTTGGCTCGTTCTATTAGGATGTTCATTGTTAATAGGTAGTTAACTGTACTGAAACTTTTTCTGAAGCCTGCTTATTCTTTTGATTAGTATCCGTCAAATTTTGTTGTTAGTCGTAAATCGCCTATAACTTACCTTGAGGAGTGTTATAGCTCGATAGTTTTTAGGTCTGCTCTATCGCCTTTCTTGTGTAGAATAATGATTACTGTTTCTTTCCAGTTGTTTGGGATTATTTTTTCTTTTAGTATTTTATTCAGGAGAATATGGAGGGTATTAACTACAGCTTTACCTTCGTACTTTAGCATTTCTGTCGTTACTCCGTCTTTTCCAGGTGATTTGTTATTTTTGAACTTCTTTAATGCTCTGTTTATTTCCGCTTTGCTTATTACGGGTTGTAGTTATGAGTTTATGTTCTTTATTTTTGTTTGGAGTCCCTTTATGGTTTGTCGCGATGGTTGCCTTTTTGTTTGGTATAATTCTGTATAGAATAGCTGTGTGATATTTATAATAACATATTTAACGTTAGTTTCTATGCCGTTCATATCCTTTATTTTAATTATTTCATATATACCTAGAGTCGGTCTAAGACATATCATATTTCTGTTATTTTCTATAACTCTCTCAACTTTTATTTCTTTGTTCTTTCTTTTTTTTTTGATAATTTTTCTTATAGTTTTATTTATTTCTGTATATTCTATCGATGTTCTTTTTCCTTCTTTTTTCAGGTTCCGCCTTTGTCCATCAATTTTTTTATCTCTTCTGATATACGATATTCTCTCTTTTTACCTTTTTGTGCGACATCTTTTTTACCAGGGTAATTTTTTTCTGTTACTGCTGTTTAACTCAACAAGGTTTATCTCTTCTTGATTCCAATTCCAAAATTTGCTAGAATATAATCAATAGGCGCCCTGGGAAGACACGGTCGGAATAAGAAATAAGAAAATCTAAACTATGCATCGTGGCAGTAAATGCTTCTTTCTCACATTTGAGTCTAAAAAATGAGAATGGTAGTAGGGATTTTAACAGAACACTGGTCGAACATTCCGGGAATCACTGAAAACTTATAGTGGTGTTAAGGACGCAGCATCCTCTCTGCAAGTCCAAACCCAGTGACCTGCAATCACTGCGACAAGAAGGTCGCTGTTGGAAAGCTGCGTTTTTAGCTTTAGCGTAATTAGAAATTTCAAGCGCAGAAAAAATTGATTATTTACTACTGTAGCTTCCATTTATTCAAGTACGACTTTAGTCTCTTGGTCTACTAAGAGATACAACTTAGTCATTCTTCTTCACAAGCGTGCTAGCAATAATGGTTATTTACAACAAAATTGTTTACATTTATATTATTGTCGTACTTAAAGTTCGCGTGGATAATATATTTATAATGATATTAAAGGTAATAATAGGTACTTCTGCAATGACCAATGCTATCGCAGGGATCTTGTCCTTTAAATCAATGTCAGTGTTATTTATGTTGCTAATGCGAGTTTAATAAAATTAAGTTATTTCAAAAATTTATTGCCCGGAGTGTTTACACAATTAACTAAAGTCAATACTTACAAAATAGCTGCATTGGATTGAGTTGGTACTTACCTAAAAAGAAAATAAAAATTAAACATAATTCATAAATATACGTATTTATGTTGGAATAGTAGAAAATAATCCATAATTTATTCTTTTTTGTAAATTGCTATTTAAAAGCTGCTTTTGGGATGAAGCAGCTTTCAACGGCTATCAATGGAGACAAAAAGTTGCTTTTTTGAAAAACAGCTTTTGAGGAATAAAAAGTTTTTGTGGGGCATACATTTTTTTAGGAAATTTACAAAATCAAATTAGGCGAGGATCTATTTTTTTTGGCCATCAAGAAAACTTAAAAAAATTTGGGAAAGACTTTTTTTTGGTCAACAAAAATTTTTAAAATTTTCAAAGTTAAATTGTAAAATGTACATTGCAAAACTGCTTTTTAAAAGCAAGTTTATAACCAATATTGAAGGTAATATAACTGGCACCAATTTTATAAATACTTAAGTTTTTAGTTAATAAAATAGATCTACTATAGAAATATTTTTATAAAAAAAAAACACGGATATAGAAAAAAAAGTAAATGTAATAAATGCGGTAATTTCTATGTAAAATGTTTGGCAGGAGCGCCAGCGGTAGCGATTCTTCGGCAGATAGCGAAAGCAGCACCAGAAAATGTTCTGCAATATGACCTTCATTAACAAGGTTGGGCGGTAGATTTGTTAAAATGCGCTTAAGAGCAGTATTTTCTTTGTGGTCATGTTTTTTTTCTTTTAATTTTTTTTATTTTTGGACTGTAGATAAATT
Organism: Aspidapion aeneum; assembly: GCA_963576565.1. Lineage (NCBI taxonomy): Eukaryota > Metazoa > Arthropoda > Insecta > Coleoptera > Brentidae > Aspidapion > Aspidapion aeneum. The sequence goes on from OY755040.1 coordinate 115,857,666, forward strand.
ACAATAAAGCCATTCAAATGGTCGATCATAATATAGCTTATTTAAATTAAGTTTGAGTTGTGAATGGGTAGAATATAAAAGCTAACTGAGATTTTATTTGTTGCAATTTTTTGGAATACATCCTGTAGAATAATTCCACCAAATAACAAAAGAGGATGATAATAGGAACCTATTGCAATAAAGCCAGGCAATAATTGTGCCGGGCACTATTCTGATATTTTCGCGTTATAAGAACAGCTGTCTTCTTTCAAAATTAGGCCTTTGTGTACTAGCCAAAATTAATAGTGCCGCCACTATTAATGGAAAATAAACGACTGGATTCATAAATTCGACTTTGGAATGTCAATTTTGAAAGATCAACTTTCAGTTTACAATGCGAATCTGTCAGAATAGTGCCCGACACAATTAGTGCCTGGCTTTAATGCAATAAGTCCCTAATGTGGCAAAGAGTTGCACTAAAGAAGCGAGATATGATCAGGGTAGAGGTTATAATCCCAATAGAGATAAAGAATGCTAGATATCTAGCCAGTGTCTCCGTCTGTACGTCATTTTATGCCAGAAGAAATACAGTAAAAAGTACTATACAAAGTGATAATAATATATCTTTTATTAAGGAAAATGGATAGCAACGTTTTTCCACTCAGGCTCAATTCAGAGACCTTTAAAATCATAGACTTTACATAAAGTCTATTATTACAAATAAAACCTTTAGGGCCACATAGACCGAAACTAAATATTAACCAAAATTTTAGTAAGTAATGGCGAGGGGTGTTCCATAAAAACTTATAATAGAAAATTTAATAAAAAATTATACGATGCTAAAAACTGGTTGTGCGGTTGTGAAAAAAGAATTGCTTGCTTTTATGTCTTGTTATGAACAATCCACGAATTGATCCTGCGTGCAAAAAGACTGTGTTATATCAAGCACTTTAGTGAAAAGTTAAAAAGACACAAAGTAAGTGGTATTCATTTAAATAACCACATAGAAATTTCTATGCTAGGCAAGACTGATATAAATAAGGTGCCAACTGAATAGTGCCTATAGGCAAAACATTACGGAACATAATGAAAATGTGACAAAAATTATACACATACATACTTAGTAGGCTAATAGACTGTTTAAAACTCTGTGGGATTTTGAGGTTGCTCTACGGGGCCATAAAAAAGAAAGGCGAATGGACTTTACTTATAAAGAAATAAACTTAAAACTACACCAAGTAGCTGCTTGTTTGGAAAGTACTAAAATAAAATTGTTTCGATAAGTTTTTTTATCTCATTTCTCATGCAATTTAAATTTCTGCCCCCCCCCCCAACAATTTATACGTCACCAGCCGCCAATGGTTAACACCGTGTATGCTGATGAGGTTTTGGTTTACCTGGCATATTTTTTAACTAAATAAAACCTTTACTTGAGTGAATTTATTGTTAGGTGCAAAAGACGAATGACAAATGCAATATTAAATTTATTTTCGGAAAAAGTAATGGGCTCGTCACGAGTCGTTTCGCCAGCATGGTGGTTTTTGTTTACATAAACGTATCCATACATCTAGGTACAGTAAGTTGTTGGCATATTTATATTAAAATTTATGTTCTATTATAATTTAATCCAGGTAATTTATCATTGGCGTACGCAGAAATGATTTCTGGGGGGGAAGGACTTAAGCGCGGATCGATGCGCAGAGCTGGATCCCGGTGGGGCGATTTTTCTAAAAAAAATCATGATTTAGGGGTCAATATTCAGCCTCCATGCCCCCCCTGCGTACGTCACTGAATTTATTATAGATGATTGACAATAATCGAAATAGAAAAAAATAAATAAACTGTTGCATAATACATACCCACGCCACGTGCCAATTTTTGCAATGTATAAATAATATAACAGTTAGCAGTGACTTTGATATTTTATAAAAGAACTAATCCAAACAACGAACCCATAAAAAATTAAACAAATAATATGCGGAAAGTAATTGTAAGGTTTTTATTGATTTTTCTCGAGGAAAAAATTGTGTAAGAGGTAATTAGAATGCCAGGGCAAAACAAAAGTAAAAATAGGTTTATAAAAAAATAAAAAGAAATGAAAGTTATAGATGAAATTATATAAACAGAAAATACTTAACAAAATAGTAGTACTTTATGGTCGGCACTGGAAGTTGAAAAAAATGTTCTGAGACATCCTATATACTTTTTAGTATTAAATTTTGTATTTTCTTCCTTCCAAATAAAAATTTTAGTAGGTAAGTAGAAACAGATTACTAAAAATTACTTGTGCTTGGTAGTGTTGCCGCCGAGACGAGAGATTTTCGCCTCTCGTCTCGTCTCGCCGTCTCTTGACGAGAAGAGAGATATTTTCTCTCGAATGAAAGCTCTCTCGTCGAGAGATTCACGTTTCTCTCGTTCTCTCGAGCAAAAAAAGTTGGTTTTATAAATTTGTATTGACCTTTTTAAATAGAAGGTATGCAAAAATTGTACAACATGTACTGTGGCTTACCGTTCGTTTACTTGAAATCAGATGGAGAAAATCCAAAGGTGTAATTAAATTATACTGTTACTGTTGATGCTTATTAACATACTAAACATTTTTTTTCGGAAATTATTCATAAGCAGGGAATTTTAATTTTCTTTTCTAGCTTTTGGCGTAAATTTTTGTTATCTAGAACTCTGTTGATTTTAAAAAAACATTTTTGGACAATTCTTTCGAGAGGTAAAATTCTGAAGATCAAATAATTTTTTTGCAGAAATTAGTTTGTTTCTTATTTTGAAAAATATAGAAAATTCAGATGAAAAATCTGCCAGTTAAAAAAAGTTTAAAGGTCTCTGTTTCTCTGATTATTTCAAAAAACAAAGAAATTTCTTGCAAGTATTAAGTATTTATATTATTGGCAAAACACAAAATAGTCTTTTATCAATAAACACTTGGGATTTTAGGTTCAGTTTTAAATAAATATAGCAATGCAAAACTTTTCCACAGCTTTTATTTCATCGCCATGAACGAAGTATTTTAGTACATGTATTGTATTTACTCCTTTATTTCTTGTATGTATGCATATAAAGAGTATGTCCCAGAATAGACATAACACTTTATTTTGGAAAAAAGTAAAGAACATAAAGAATAAAATTCACCTTGAAAGAACACTTTTACAGGGTGTCTTAAAAACTTTTTATAGCTGATATAAATCACGAGTGACAAGACGAGAAAAAGGCTCTCTCGAGCGATAGAAGAGTCCTATTGTCGAGACCCATTCTATCTCGCATAACGAGACGAGACGAGTGAAGAATATCTTCTCTTGTCTCGTCTCGCGGCAACACTAGTGCTTGTAAATACCAAAGAGCCGTTCTACTTATGCTTCGTTTCTACGTTGACGACAGTCAATGCATTATAACCAATATTTTATGAAAGAGGGGTTTCAATTTTCAAAACAAATAAGGCACATTTATTAAATAAATCACAGCATTCTTATATTAATGATCAAAATCAAAGAAAAGAAAAACATGCAATCATATGCACTCGCACACAGATGTGATGACTGACAGATTGCCGCAAATTGCATTCTTACTTAGAAACTACACTAGCAGGAAAATGCAACTATTATTAGAAGAGAGAAAGCGTTTAAAAAAGACGAAACCTAAAATTAAACTATTAGATGAAGATAATAAAAGAAGATCCATTATTGAAAATTGTTTAGTCATAGCTAATAGACTTTTAGAACACTTTACATCTATAATAGAGCCTCCAGTAAAGGTTTTTTCAGAACCACGTTGGTTAGTAGGAATGTGAGTCACAAGTAGGGGGAAAATAGAGAAGTGTGATTCTTTAGCTTATTTTAATACTAAAAGTTTATATGAACATGCAAACGCTTAGTTACGAAACTACATTTGCTCCCCCTTTTTCCTTAGATTTTTTGTTCCCCCCCCCCTTCTGGTTTGGACTGAGTATGCCCTTTCCCCATATCGAAAATTCAACGAAAACTTAAAAATAATTTATTTAAGTAGAAGATGTATTTAACTACTACTTAGTCTTCAAATTATTTAAAAAAAAATTGTTTTAAGTTTATTTACCTTGCCATATGGTTTATGCGTATACCAATTATTAAAAAATAAAAGTGAACAAAACAAGTTGTTGGTTGAACTTGAATATTGTCGTCATGTACTACTTTTCCTCTCAAAAATGTGGATTTTCCTGTATACAGGTTCGAATGAAAATGTTTTTTCTTTATCCACTAACCCTACTACTCCCACAACGACAACGGTTTTCCACGTTGATTCCATATTTTTAAAGTTTATACAGTTCTTCTTTTCTTTCCGTTTTGAAACTTCTATTGTGGTGTTATTAGCCGGTCTTCAGAATTTATATCCAAGCAGTTTAAGACGTTCTTTCCAGGCGGACTGGGTGTTTGAATAAAATACTCAGTCTTGAGGCTAACTCTATTATTTTGTTCAGCAAATTTTATGGATTTTTTAACTTTATTCATATTTAAACGTTTAGAGTTTTTGAGTTAAGCTCAAGATCACTCTCCACATTTTGCTTCACTATAAGACTGCTGACTTAACGTGGACAAAAGGATTATTATTGGCTATAATTTACGCAAACCTGCGTATATTCTTTGAGTGTTCCCTTATAACAAAAACCCACTACATATGTACATATCGTTTTAAATATAATTTTATTTTCAACAAAATAGAGTAAAAGAAGATTTTCAGAAAGCTTGATTTTTAAGAAAATTAAATAAAAGAAATAAAAAATTTAAAAAACATTAATTAGAAAAAAATAACCTTAATGTGCAGACGCCCTTGGAGTGTTAAAAATAGCCTTAACATAACTTTGTGATACGCCGTTTAAAATAACATTTTATTTTCTTTAAAAACGTATCATAGCATTTTTCCCTATAATGTTTTTTTTAAACTGAATAAAACCTAAAAAAATATGATTTTTTTTCGTAATCTTCAAAAATAACCCCAATATATGGATGCCAGTTACGTGCTAACATCGTTTAAATGATAATTTAATTTACTACAATAAAGTTAATTACACACTTTTTCTAAAATGCTTACCTTTTAAGAAAATGATATAAAACTGAATAATTTCGGTTTATTTTGTATATACTATGGAAATACATAGGAAAAGGATGTACTGCTAACACTTTAGGGTTCGTGTCTCAGCGAGGAAACTACCCAGAGAACTTAGTGATATAGTTTTTGCAAAGTCACCTGAAATGCTCCTAATACGGGGTTCTATCGATTTTATGAAATTTTGCTTCAATCTGCCCTTCAAAAGTTATCCAAATTCATATAAAATCTTCCTGGTATAATTTCAACCCTACCGACAGAGACAAGGCGCGGCTCTTTCGGTCCGAGCACAAACTATTTGTTTTCTAACCGACCCGGCACAGGTGGATAGACGGTACCTGATTGGCAGGTTTTTTTGAGATGCGCTTTTAATTGCTTTCGGGTGTGCTTTTCGGGACCCTTTTAGTCGGCAGCATATAGAGATAGCAAATAAATCAGTGTCGTTTTATTTTATAATTAGGGGCCTTTTTGGTAGGTGTAGGAATAGAAAGTTTTATTATCTAGTTTTGTTTCTTTAGTTTACGCCATACTTAAATGAAATAATTTTCATGAGTATATCTACCGCCGCCCATGTCACTTTCTTTCAAGGATATGCCGATGGTCGGCTTTAATCTTTGTTCAACTGACTTTGCAAAAACTATACCTCATTTTATTCATATACCACTAGTAACCTAGTGGGTCTTTATTTTATATTATTACAGATTTTCTCAAAAATAAGCAGTTTCAAAGTTAATGGCCACTAAAAAAAATTGGTTAAAATCCAAAATGACGGCGAAATGTTTAGCATCATAACTCAAAAACAATCCGTCTGACAAAAAAATGTGGAAAATTTTTTTGTAGGTAATTTTAATAATTCTTCAATTTTAATAATTCTTCAACTTTTTTTTCTAAAAACGAACCGAACCGAACCGAACCAAGTAATTAAAAACAAAAACCCTTCTTGTGCATATTTAATCCAAGATGGCGGGGGAAGCCGCCCCCCCCCATGTCGAAATCTCAATTTATTTTTAGGACTCCAGTGCTGTCGTTGCAAGCAAAAATTCTATAATGACTGGAGTAAAAAGGGAAATTAATAAATCCATGCCAAAAGTATAAACAAAAATTAAAAAATTATTAGTTAATTAAGTTATTAACATGTAACAAGCTGATTCACATGACAGTTTAATAGCATATTTTTATTATGTTTTAACAGGTGTTAAATGTGCGGCCTTTTGCAAAATTTGTTTTATTAAGTAACCTCGCGCAGGATCAGGTTTCGCATGATACAAGTTTAGATAAAAATGTCACTTATGAGAAGATGGCTAAATTATCTGTTTTAAGGTAGATATAATGAGATGGCGCAAAAATAATTGATTTTAAAATATGTTAAGTTGCTTGTCTACAAAAGTGTAGAAACCATGCTCGTAGTTACAAATAAAAAACATATAAAAACTCGACAATCATCAAAACATTGAATCTTTCGAAAAACCATAAGGAAGACCTGTAGATAAAATTTTGATGACACAACTAGCGAAAAAAAAGCAATGGGAATCTTTAACCCTTAGTTTTATTTCTGAAGAGGTCTGTGGGCATGGCAGTGCCCCGCCAAGTCCACGCAAACTGCTGTACCATCTTTTTTTGAAACATTTCAGCCCATATTTGACCTATCTAAAACTCGTAAATGAGCTACGAAACTCAAACTTTGCACAGTCGTAGGTTTTCATAAAGTTAACAGCTCCTTCGAGTTTTATCGACTTCCATGAAGCAGTAAAGTAGTTACTAAATTTCAAAAAACGTCGAAATTGCCACTCACTCACTGACTCGTGTATAGATCATCAAAATTCTACTGTACGTTCAGACATGCTACATAGCCGAAATTTGGCAGACTGAAAGAAATTATGAGCAAACCCTTGGAAAAAATCAATAACCACAAAATTTTTGTTTACTTCCCTCCCCTATAAATATAAAGTTATGTAAAAGTAACATTGCCCACTTCCAGAAACGCTAGAGAGCTGAGCATTGGAACTATGATAAAACGCTAGAAAAAATCAAAAAACCCCAAAATTTTTATATACTTCAATCCCCTATAAATGTAAAGTTTTGTAAAATAACATTGCTCAGTTCCAGAAATGCTAGAGAGCTGAGCTTTGGAAGACCTATAGGAACTATCATGAAACTAGAAAGAACTGAAAGAACATTTTGAAATTTGTATTGGAGAACTTGGCTTTACTTTTATCTCAATTCTTTTTACGGAACATCATTCTCGCGTACTTGGCTTCTTTTTACATGAAATGTTTTTGTTATGGTTACTGCTTTTAAGATAATAACCAATTTTTAAAATTCAACAAATGAACAAACAGCAAAAAAATACCCAACTGCATTTTCACTGCCACATAAGGTGATAAAAATAAATTACAAAAATTCTATTCATTGCTTTATGCCTTTATAAAGGCATTATTTTACACACTTATGACTACTGTGTGGTCATTAATATAATTTATGTAATAACTTTAAGCTTTAAAAGTAAGTAATTCTTCGCATTCTACGAGTGCAAGTACTAAGGTGATATATTGGTGTTAAATATTTAGAAGGTTAATAAAATTACAAATATGCAACATATTATGACAAGAAGTATAATAATGACCATTACTCACACATGCACATCATAATTAAAAGAACAAATCTTTTTTTCTTAATTTATCTGAACTTGTGGTTTCAAATAATATTTTCATAAGCTCAGCGTATCGATATACCGGGTGGGCCGAAAAAAACCGGACAATTTTTTTTATGATAACTATTGAACTACACTATCGATTTTAATATGACAAACTGCACTTGGCAGAGAATGGATCAGAGTTTTGACCACAGTAAACTAATTATTTACATTCGTCTATGGTTTTGACTAAATATATTTTTTTGTCCGCCGCCAAGATGGAGGTCGAAATGAAATTGTACCCTTCAAAGATGCTCGTTTATTCTTGTGTTGCGAACATGTTTTCATTATCTTTTTTTATTAGTAATAAAGCTGCATTCTTGCCGCGTAGGTACGACTCAGCAAAATCGGTTTAGTGGTTCTAAAAACATATTTTTATTTTAACCCTGGTTTTGCATATAATACGATTGCCTTGCCAATCATGTCTGCATTTATTTCCTTATAAATTCATTACTACTGAACCGATTTTAATAAAATAAAAAACATCTTGGTTAGAATTGATTTCCTTTTAAAGATCATGATCAAAGTTTATCGCCATCTAAAAATTTAAGATGGTGGACAGAATCATACTTGATTCTTCAAAATGGCGTGTTTATTCTTATTTTCCAAAAACGTTTTAGTTTTTCTTTAATTTATAGAAACGCGCTACTTTTTTCACACAAAACGCAGTACAAATGAGTAAAATCGGTGTGATGGTTCTCAAAAAATCTATTTTTTATTTAACAGATTATACGATTGCATTGCCAATCCTGTCTGCATTAATTTCCTTATAAATTCGTTATTACTAAACCGATTTTAGTGAAACAAAAAAATCATGGTTGGGAATTGATTTTTAAAGATCAATCAGTTTGCACTATGATGTTTTTATTTGACTAAAATTGGTTCAGTAGTAATAAATTTATGAAGAAACAGAATGCAGACAGGATTGGCAATGCAATCGTATAATTTGTAATAAAAATGGCAGATTTTGTGAGAACCACTTAAGCGATTTTGGTTACTTTGTACCTTTTTAAGCGGGAGAAAAGTAGTGCTTTTCTATAAATAACAGAAAAAACTAAATCATTTTCGGAAAATAAACGTGATTCTTCGAAGGGTCAAGTATGGTTCTATCCGACATCTTAACTTTTAAGATGGCGGCAAATTTCGATTCTAATTTTTAAAGAACAATCAATTCGCACTATGTTTTTTTTTATTTTACTAAGATCGGTTCAGTAATAATGTAAAATAAGTAAGTAAGGAAATGAATGCGGACAAGATTGGCAATGCAATCGTATAATCTGTAAAACAATGGCTAAAACAAAAATAGATTTTTTGAGAACCACTGAACCGATTTTATTAATTTGTACCTGGTTTTTCGGGGGAAAAGTAGGGTTTTCTATAAAAGAAAATAAAAACTTAAACATGTTCAGAAAATAAGAATAAACACGCGATTTTGAAAAATCAAGTACAATTCTGTCCGCCATTTTAAATTTTAAGATGGTAATAAATTTTGATCATGATCTTTAAAAAGCAATCCATTCTCACCAGGAAGCATTTTCTTACATTAAAATCGGTTCAGGAGTAATGAATTTATAAGGCAATAAATGCAGACATGATTGGCAAGGGAATCGTATAATATAACCACTAAATCCATTTTGCTGAGTCATACCTTGTTGTACGTGGCAAGAATGCAGCTTTCTTACTAATTAAAAAAAATAATGAAAACATGCTCGCAACACAAGAATAATCGAGCATCTTTGAAGGGTACGATTTCATTTCTTCCGCAATCTTGGATTTTGGGATGGCGGACAAAGGAATATATTTGGTCAAAACTCTAATCCATTCTCTGTCAAGTGCAGTTTGTTCCATTAAAATCGATGGAATAGTTCAAAAGTTATAATGAAAAAAAAATTGACCGGTTTTTTTTGGCCCACCCGGTATTGTTATAAAGGCCTTAACATGGACCCTTCTGCGTCCTTCCGAAAAATTTCTCTTGTTTTCATGTGTACTCTGCTTTACCTTCTTACATAAAACACTCTTCTTTTTATAACCTTTCAAACATGTTTTGTTTTCTTGAAAGCAAAAGCTCAATGATTGTTCTATGAACTCCAAGCAAAAAATTACTTGTTTCTCAAATTTAGAAGTCAGTCTCTTTTGGTTTCCATCTAAAATTTCCCATGTTTTCTCTAACTTCTTAAAAGTTTAATCTTTAAGGGTGGATCTCGTTAATGCTCTGGTCATTTCTAATAGGCTATATACTTTTTGTTTCTAAGCAATGTTTAGGATCGGCAAACCTGTCTACAATGCCTTTACAAATTTTGTCTCAAGCAGTTCTTTAGGTGAGTTGTGAAGGCATTTCTAAATTATTCTAGATCTAAGGTCGCGACTACACAGTGTTTAGTACTGTTTTTCTATTTCTGCCTCATTTTTTCCTTTCGAATTATTGCATGAAATTCTGTTAGGAAAACCTTAAAGTTACCTTATCTTCTAGGTTTTAGTTCCTGGGACGCCAGTGTTTTTTCAGTGGCCATTTGGACCCGCTCCGTTGTCCCCTCTTTCCCGTATGCCAAGTTTTATCTTTTAGTTCTCGTTGCTTGGGAGAGTGCCCGTATTCTTGTTTACCATATAAATTTTGAACATTGTCTCATCATTTAGCTCCCGATACTTTTCGCTGGATTGTTGTCTCACATTAGGGGTTCGATACTTTTCGCTGTGCAATTTTCCTATATCCATTGTTTGTTTACCATATATATTTGGATCATTGTCTCATCATTAAGCTTGCGATACTTTTCGCTGGATCGCTGTCTCACGTTCGGGCTTCGATACTCCTCGCTGTGCAATTTTCCTGTGTCCAGTGATTTCTTTTACTTACATTTTTGCACATTAACTGGTTCATTTACATAATGAAATTAGGTCGAATACCCAGAAATCTTGCTTGTTTTGGAATTCCACGAGTGCAAGTACTAAGGTGATATATTAGTGCAACATATATCCGTATGCAACATATTATGGCAAGAACTATAATACTGACTATTAATCACACATGCACATCATAATTAAAGAAAAATCTGAATTTGTGGTATTAAATAGTATTTTGATAAGCTCAGCTTATCGATATATCGTGTTGTATAGGCTTTAACATTGACCCATTTTGCGTACTCTTGCAAAATCTCCCTTCTTTTTATGTGTGCTTTGCTCTACCTTCTTACATCAAACACTCTTTTTTAATAAAGTTAACTTTGTTACGTTTACAATTTAAGCATGTTTTGTTTTCTTGAAAGTAAAAGCTCAATGATTGTTCTAAGAACTCCAAGAAAAAAATTCCTTATTTCTCAGATTCAGAGGTCAATCTCTTTTGGTTTTCATCTAAAATATCCCACGTTTTCTCTAACTCCTTCAGGATCGGCAAACATGTCTACAAAGCCTTTACAAATTTTGTCTCGAGCAGTTCTTTACACATTTTGTCTCGAGCAGTTCTTTAGGTGAGTTGTGGGGGCATTTCTTAATTATTTTAGACCTAGGGTCGCGACTAGACAGTGTTTAGTACTGTTTTTCTATTTCTGCCTTATTTTTTCCTTTCGAATTATTGAATGAAATTCTGTTAGGAAAACCTTATCTCCTAAGAGTTAGTTCTCTGGGATGCCAGTGTTTTTAAAGTGGTCATTTAAACCCGTTGCATTGTCCCCTCTGTCCCGTATGCCTAGTTTTATCTTTCAGTTTTCGTTGCTTGGGAGAGTGCCCGTATTCTTGTTTACCATATAAATTTTGAACATTGTCTCATCATTTAGCTCCCGATACTTTTCCCTGGATTGTTGTCTCACATTCGGGGTTCGATACTTTTCGCTGTGCAATTTTCCTATATCCAGTGATTGGGTTTTCTTTTACTCACATTTTTGCACATAAATTTGTTTTATTTACCTTACTTGTTTTAGAATTCGATCGAAAAATGTTTAACATAATTCATTTTAAATAACCTACATATGTAAATGTGTTTTATGCAATTCCACCAAAAAACTAAAATGATGACCTAAAGCTTCAAGACGTACACTTACAACTTATTAAAATAATTGACATTGGGTAATTATTACGACTTGGTAACTAGAGCATTTCAAATATTTTCCGGTATTTTAAAATGTACTTAAATTAATTATTACTGTTAAATAATCAAGAGTGTCACTATACTATAATATAAATTGATCTAAAAACTATTTAAATTTGTTCCAATATCGGAGTTATATTTGACATAATTTTAAAATTGATTTTTTTAAATATGTTGACCTTAATAATAAAGCATGCTGAATTGTTTGAAAGATAAATGGAATATGTTTATTCCAAAAATCTTCTTCTCGAAAGCAGAGAAGAAATTATAAAAGCTACTTATACATTAAACGGCCCAAGTATTTTTGAATTTGAGAAAAGACGATATTATTATTAGAAATTAATAAGCTCAACGATCTCTGAAATTGAAAACAAACCAAATGTAGCAAATTCTCAAAATAATAATCCGTTGGATATTATTAACATTCCATAATATGTTCAACGGATTTCACAAAACATAAGACGAGGAAAAACAGCAGATTTTAGACCCTTTTATGTAAGACTTTAAAATATTCTCTTAAAATTAATTTAAAAATTTTTCTCAAATCGCAAAAAAAATATCAAAATGCGTGAAATCATTTGTTGCACGTTTTGCAACATTGTACAGACTTACGAATCAATGAATTAATTGTTTAAGTTGTTTGAACATCATAATTGGCTTTCTTTTTCCACCTGACGGCTTTTCACTTAGTTAAACTTAATTTTGGCAAATTATTTAAATTCATCTAAACATATGAATTTATTATGCTTTTCACACAAGAATAAATGAATATTTTTTACAATGGATAAGTTTTAGATTTTGGCTTTGAACAACTTTCGTTTACTCGACTATTAGAACAGTAGAACAGATGCATCCAGTCGATAGTAATAGTACTGTTGAGATTTTCGGTATTAAATTTTGTATTTTAAAATGTATATAGTAAATTTGTCCCTTATCTTTCAACTGTAAAAAAATTTGTAAAGCAATTTCAAGTCCAGATTGGCCGCTTAAAGCATTTGTGTGGAAGAATATAGAAGGACATAAGGATTGTAAAAAATAAAATTACTTGTTAAAAGTACGTTTTTTCCTAAAGATAATATCTAATAGTAAACGGGGCAACAACTAACCAATCCCTTTCTATCTTTTCTATGAATATCCAACTCATACTTGCGTATACACTAAGAAAGCTAGAAAATAGCAGAAAAGTATTATTCGTAAAAATGATAGAATACCCATAGATATCAAAAGATATACTAATTAAAATTCTGAGCTAGAAATCGGAATATTAGACTTAAAAACGGGCTAGAAAACCAGATGAAACGTAAAACTATGTGCAAAATAAACCAATAAATTTTTCTATACATAATGAGTGGTAATTTATATAATTTTGGTCATCCTAGACAAAAATAGATAATAGAAAAATCAGAGATACATCCAAGAAGAAATACTAGAACCAAGAAACACACATCTCTAGACTATAGTCTAGTATTCAGTATGGCTGATATCAAATTATAGATATAGGAATATAGCGTAGGTGGGGATAGATTTCAAAAATTGCCTAAACTCCTCAGGCAGGAATTTCACTTTAAAAACTATTAACGAAAATCGTTTATTAAATCATAATACTTATTTAGAACCACGCGACGTTGCCAAAGAACGCACTGTTTCTGTGTATTCTACAAATGTTGGAGAAATAAGATGACATAAGAAAAGTGGGCGACTGTACAACCACGTGAATACCAGACAAAAGTGAAACAAGACACAACAAAGCTAAACAAGTTCGCAAAGTGGTCATAAATCTTTACTTTTAAGAAAAGAAGACTCACATATTAAAAGTTGAGATCTAGTGAAACGAAAATTAAGCAACAGAAACAGCTAGGAAATTAGTCTTACTGTAGATCAGGATTATGATCATACATGGGCAAATATTTGTTTTGCTTTTACCCCTCCAAAAGAGTTTGGCCAAGAACTTTTGACACTTAAGTAAGTCCTTTGTAACTTGTGTACTCTTATCTTCACTGAAAAAGACATGCTTTACACATAATATTGAAGCTAAATTTAAGTAATTTTGTAATAGCAATTTGAAAGTACCCACACAGTTAATTTTGAGTTTGCTGTAGTGTGACGATGTCGGATTTTTCTCTTTAATGCCTTTAAGATTGGTCGGTGCTCACGAGCCATAAACTGATTTATAATGTTTAAAAGGCATATTAATTGCCATTGATTTGGTCACTACATAATATGGTTTGATATTGGATTGTGAGGTGCTAAATTCGTTTGCTTGATTTTCTATGGTTTACCCAGACACCCACGCCATTACATAAGGCATTAACAGTGCATTGAACGTGAATTTATTCTTCGTTGCCTCAGGGTTGATATGTTGATATTGAGTGAAAAGGACCAAATTACCTTTTGTTATATCTATTTAGCCTTCTTCGATCCATCTTTGGACATAGGCATTCCCCAATATCTTCCACTCTTCTTTGTCTGTCGCCGTGTTCATCCATCTAGTCCCCGCATGTTTCTTCAAATCGTCATTTGGGGTCTTCCCCTACTTCTTTTATCTTCCCAAGGTCTCTATATACCTCTCCTCTGACATATCTTACTTTTGTTTTATTTGTTATCAATTCATTCCTTTTTCTATCTGTTAGCTTTACATGTAAGATTTGTTAGTGTCCAGGTCTGGGATCCATATGTGAGTACAGGAAGGATACATTTCGTAGTATACACTTTCGTTTTGAGGTATTGAGGATATTTTAATATGTAGCTTAATTTACCGAATGCTGCTCAGGCCAATCTTACTCATCTCTTGATTTCAGCCGGTTGATTTTCTTTTCTTAATAATTTGTTTTATTTTTTTTTCTTGGTTGATTCTGACCGTGATATCTTCATCTGTGTTTGTTATGATTTTAGTTTTAGGGTAGTTCATACTCAAGCCTATATTTTTAGCTACTGTGTCTAGTTCTTCCAGCATTTCTATAAGTTCTTCTTTCTTATCTGTTATTAAGGCAATATCGTCAGCATATCTTAGGTGGTTCAAGTATTGTCCGCTTACTTTGATGCCTATTTCTAGGGGATATTGTAATTGTGTCACCTGGCTGACACCTCTTCTTATGCGGATTGGCGTGTTTCCTTCGTGGATTTTGATTGATGTTGTTGCTTCGCTAAATATATTGGCTATTAAGCCTGTGTATCTTAGATCTATTCGGCTATTAATTAAATATGTTTTACTACCCAGTGCTTAGTGCTATCGAAAGCTTTTTCAAAGTCTACAAAAGCAATAGATAGTGGAATATTGTATTCATTGGCTAATTCTATTTGGATTTTCATGGTTAACTGTACTGAAATCTTTTCTGAAGCCTGATTGTTCTTTTGATTGATATCCGTCAAATTTTGTTGTTAGTTTATTTGTTAATATTTTCGTGAAAAGCTTATAAATTACACTGAGGAGTGTTATACATATATCGATACTTTTTTAGGTCTGTTCTGTCGCCTTTCTTGTGTAGAATAATGGTTACTGATTCTTTCTAGTTGTTTGGGATTATTTTTTATTTTAGTATTTTATTCAGTACCTATTGTATATTCTGTGTGTATGTGTATACCTGTCCGTAACACGATAGCTCCTACATACACTACATACTAAGTTTTTTTTAAATGTCAACTTTTTGTAATAGTGTAGTAGATTACATTTTGTCTAAAATTTTGTATGATAACCAAAAACTTGATAGGAGTTTCAGTTTCTAAGATATTTACAAAAAACTGTTTTCGAAGCTGATGTCATGGCTTCACTTAAAGTGTGCTCATAGGGTAGCTAGAAAGGTATTAGATCCGTTATGGATCCATTTAAATGTTTTAAAGGTTTAATAAAAACTTGGCCTAGGTTCCTTGAATAATCAGGTTTTATGGTCTGAAATTAAAAATAAAAATATTCAACAATTTTTTTGTTTATTAAAACCTAAGTTGGGACTATTTTCTTTATATAGAAATATGTAGTTTTTATTAAACAATTATCAATGGTATTACGTAATAATCCATCCATACTAGCAAAATGCTTTGTTTCACATACTGTTACTGGTTTGGTAAAAAATTAATATTAATAAGGATTCCATAAAAGCTGGAGCAAACGAAATTCTTTGGAGACAAATTGATACAAGTGTTTAGCGTGTTGCTATAAATAAATTTAAATTTATTTTGAAAGGCGCGTGCAAAGGCAAAGATTCAAATAAAACCTAAACCACAAAACATAAATGAAAACAAAGAAAAACATAGCAAGCAGTCTGTCAGATATGAAGCAAGCAATTGTAAGAAATGAATCTAGGAACATTTAAACAAGAATTGATAAAATACCTCTTATTTATTTTTTTTTAAATTAAGATTCTTACTAGATTTATGATATCTTTTTTGATAAACTGTAAAAAATTTTATTTTTTTAGTTTAGGTATTAAATTAAATAGAAAATCCGGATTGCCAAATATTGGAAATAAATTCGGAAAAAATATTTGTATAATAGAAATGTAAAAAAACAATTGGTAGAACATACATTATTTTGAAAGAGGGTAGATTTATTAAAAAATATATACTGAAAGTCGATTGATAGAAAATAATTTTGACAAAAATCATTTAATGTTTGTAAAAATTCTTCTACCTCATTTGCACGCTTTTATTCTATTGTATATTTTTCCAGTTTTTGTTTTTCTTTTTATAGTTTACATAGCACAAGATTGGCCACAAGTCTTGTTTTTACGGAGTTAGAGTTTCAGTTTTTTTACATATTTTTTTCTATCTATTTAACCTTCTTCGATTCATCTTTTGACATAGGCCTCCCCCAATATCTTCCATTCTTCTCTGTCTGTCGCTGTATTTATCCATCTAGTTCCCGCGTGTAGAAACACTCAAATAGTCCGCCCTTCTCATTTGGGGTTTTCCCATACCTCTTTTATTCTCCCAAGGTTTCCAGTTTATAATACATTTGTTCTGTCTTTCTGTCTGATATTACGGGGACTTTTCCATTTTAATTTTGCTACTTCTCCTCTGACATCCCTTACTTTTGTTTTATTTCTTATCCATTCAATTATTTTTCTATCTGTTAGCTTTACATGTATCATTTGTCTTGACCTTCGGGCTTTTGTTACCATATCCATGTTTGATTTTGTAAGTGTCCAGGTCCGGGATCCATAGGTAAGTACAGGAATGATACATTGGTTATATAGTTTTGTTTTGAGGTACTGAGGATATTTTCTCTTTTTTAATATGTAGCTTAATTTATCGAATGCTGCCCAGGCCAATCTTACTCGTCTCTTGATTTCAGCTGTTTGGTTTTCTTTTTTAAATTAATAATTTGTACCAGGTATATATATTCTTTTACTTGTTCTATTTTCTCTTGGTTTATTCTGATCGTGATATCTTCACCTGTGTTTGTTATGATTTTAGTTTTAGTGTAGTGCATCTTGAAGTCTATATTTTTAGTTACTGTATCTAGTTCTTCCAGCATTTTTATGTTCTTATTTCTTATCTGTTATTAAGGCGATATCATCAGCATATTTTAGGCGGTTCAAGTATTGTCCGTTTAGTTTGATGCCTATTTCTTTCCAATAATATTAGCTCACACATATACTATACTATAGTAGTGTGAGCTATGGTGATCCTAATTTTTTCGAGAAAAAAAAAGTTGCTCCGATTTCAAAAATTTTTATATATCTTTGCGTTTCAGACGATTTTGAAACTTTTTTGTTGCGCCGTCTGTCTGTCTGTCTGTCTGTCTGTCTGTATGTCTGTCTGTCTGTCTGTCTGTCTGTCTGTATGTCTGTCTGTAACGACCAACGCGCATAACTCAAAAACCGCTTGGCCGATTTTAATGAGATTTGGTACCTAGGCTGGGTCTTGGGTCGAGATGGTCCCATTTAAAAATGAACAAAATCCACCGAACACAAACCAAATAAAAGGGTGGGGGTAGATTTTAAAAATTAGAGTTTATGTGAAAATATGGCGTGTGTGATATTAAACGAAAGGTAATTGAGTCTGCAGTTAAACAAAATACATTTTAATTTATTTAAAAAAAAAAGGGTGGGGGTATATTCTAAAAATTAGAGTTTAAGTGAAAATATGGCGTGTGTGATATCAAACGAAAGGTAATTGAGTCCGGATTTTAACAAAATACATTTTAGTTTTTGTTTTTTTTAAGGGTGGGGGTAGATTTCAAAAATTTGAGTTTAAGTCAAAACATGGCTTGTGTGGTATCAAACAAAAGGTAATTTAGTCTGGAGTTGAATAAAATATATTTTAGTTTTTAGTTATATTAGCTCACACGTACACTATAACTATAGTACCTAGTGTGAGCTTAGGGGCCCATATATTGGCAGAGTATTTTTTTAGTATTACAAAAATCAGAATTTATTGTCTTTTTTTTAAATATGTTTTTTGCTAATACGAAAAGTTGTTTTGTTATATTTGGCATTTATTTAGATAACATTTAGGTTCAATAATAAAACAAATTAATAAAAAAACGGTTTTGTTATTATTTTTTGTCATAGTTTTAAAATGTGAGTCATGATATTGCTATAAGTGACTATTTTTTACATACATATGTGCTGTCGTAGGTCACGGACGGTTTCTTTTTCTTTGCAATCGATCTTTTTAACGATCGATATATAGCAGTTTATACTCATACTCGCCTGTTCTTGTTCTAGTTTCTCTCGTATTTCGGTAGATGGCGCTTCTTGCGAGGGCTTTCTCACTATAGACGTAGGATGAGAGACAAAACGGTCTGATTAACTTCGCAAGGGTGTCACATTGACCAAGCGGTGTTCTGGGAAGTCTCATAAGGACGAAACAATTAACTGTCAACACTTATTAGGTGTCCATTAGATCTTGGACCCAGTGGCGTAGCGTGGGGAGGCACGGGGGGTTTGTCCCCCCCCCCGTCCCGAGGGTACTGGCGCCCCATGGGTGTCTGAAGGGCCCTAAGCTTAATAGAGGGCGGCCAAGGAAACTAAAGACATGATGAATGAACCTTTTTTTTTTTTGGTCACAAGATTTTTGATGGGCACCCTTTTAGCTGTCGGCACCCCCCCTCCCCCACTCCTTCAGGCACGCTACGCCGCTGCTTGGACCCCGTGTATGATAAGAACACTCATCGTAAAGGCAAGCCTTATACTAAGTGAAGCCAACGTCAGGATTCCTATTTTTTGGTTATTATTTTTGACATTTTTTCCTCGGTTCAGTGTTGCCAAAACACACGATTAATCGTGAGATTACACGATTTTGGAAAGTATCTTACAATTTCACGAATTACGTAGCATTTCCCACGATTTTTGTATTTTACGTCATATTTTAATAAAAATATTTCCAAAAAAAAATTATTTTTTTATTCATAACCAACGTCACGTCAAATATATCAGGTTAAGCGTTCAGACTTGGAGACAATTCAGACTCTCGCTGCTACTCTACTGGATTATTTTCATTGCATTGATATTCGGGGAAGTCCCGAACTTCGAACATTGCTGGATTAGTTCCGCGGAATCGCGATCGCGCGGGCAGGAATTATTTGTTTCAAAATAGTTTCACCGATTAGGCAAGTGCTTTTGTTTGCAGTTATTATTATTGCGGTGTTTGTCTAAATATGTCTGAAAGTAGTGATAGTGAAGAATCTGTTCATGAATCCGAATCCCTCCCTCATAAAAAGAAAAAAGTCCCTTATCAACAAAAATATAAAACTGACCGGGAAAAGGAATGGTATGATTTTGACATATGTATTAATATGATTAAAAAACTAGGAACTAAAAAAGTATATTTGAATAAAAATGATGATTCAATTGATTCCCGACTTTGACTAACTATGTTAGGTATGAAACATTATTATCTCTACAGTTTTTAAGATTTTTGAAATGTGTTTGGTTTTATGTAATACATATAAATATAAATTTATTTTTGCTTTTTATAAACTTATCTATTCCTTCTCTATTTTGATCTCTTTTTATGACTTTTTAAAATCTCACGATTTCTCAGGATTTTTAATATAAAATTTTCACGAATTATCTTGGAACATTTTGGCAACAATGCCTCGGTTTCGCATTGGCGGTTCGGTTTTATTTTAAAGATGTTGTTTTACACAGTATGAAGGTACCTAAACTATATAGGTATATTTATGTAATTAGAATTAAAAACTTATGCTGCAAACTATCTTGAAAATTTATCAATAATAAATATATCTTTAAAATGTGTTAAAACCATATTTTTAAAATAAGAACGAGCCGCCAATGCGAAACCGAGGAAAACATGTCAAAAATTATAACCCAAAAATAGAAAATCAAAGTTAGGCTTTGCTACCTGTAAAGCTTGCTTTACGATGAGTGACCTTAGTGTGTGAGGTTAAACTTTTGAGCTCCCACGGAGAAATATGAGAGAAACAAAAACTTATTTTTACCAGATTAGTCACGAAAACTTGTTTGATTGATTCAAAAAGGTTTTTAAAATTTTAGACTTTATTTGTCTGTAGAATTTTTAGTAGTTTTTTCAGCAAACACCTTCAGGCTATATTCCATCACCAACACAAAATTTTGCAAACAACATATTTGATTAGGTAAAGATTATATTACCATAAAAGTAATTATATTGAATTTTTATGAAGTTTGCGCAAATGTGCATATCAGAGAATGTGTAAAACTCATTAAAATATTCACAAAAATTGGAAAAAATATAATAAGTAACGGTCGATTGACCAAATCTTTTATTACGTTTACTACATCCCTGAACAAAAGCGGGTTAAAGACATATTTATTGGCAATCTATTATTTAACAAAAAATTGTAAAAGCAATTTATTTTTTCTCAAAAAATTTACTTATTCACAAGCTAAAATTGATATGGCTCAATAATACCACATGTTCCAAAATTTAGTAAACAAGTTGAGTTTATATTTAAAAACTCTTATAATTTCTTACAATAAGTGGGGACTAGAGGTTAATCTCAATAAGACAGAGAAAATGCTTTCGGCTACGGAGATGGACTATTGGAAAAGAGCAGCAGGGAAATCAAAAAGAGAAAGAGTTACAAATCAAAGAATAAGAGAAATTATGATAGTGGGTTAACGTACTTTAGTGGATGATATAAGGACAAAACAACTGGTGTGGTATGGACATGTACAAAAAATAAAAGAATGAAAGACTACCTAAACAAATACTACAATGGAAACCAACTGGCCGAAGAAAACGAGGACGGCCAAGGAGAAGCTGGAGAGAAGGAATAGACAGTGAAATAAGAATAAGAGGCCTAGATGATGAATTATGGGCAAACAGAAACGAGTGGAGATTGGGTATCGGAAGACGTAGAACGTTGTGAAACCGATAAATATATATATATATATATATATATATATATATATATATATATATTCTTACACAGAGAATCCGATTTTGTTTTTAATGACGATATTTTATAAACACTTTGTCGTTTTTAAGAGGAAGCATACAATGAGCGCGTAAGGGTTTTGAAATAATTACTTTATGGAAAAGTAACGTGTCGTTGACGGTACGGTGACGTGTCGGTGGCGGTACGTATAGTATGAAAAGCAACGGGGCAGTACCCTTCTAAATCTAGACAACAAACAATATTTTTAATTGATTTATTTAAAAAAAGTTAAATCTTCCCTTACGTCTAGTTTTTTTTATTAGCTGCGGTTAACAACAACTTTTTTAACGTAAATAATTACAATCCGGTAGCGCCGAGCAGGGCAGGCTTTTAATATTACACGTTTTCTGATGTCTAGGGAAGGCTGTTTATCGAGCGGGGGCGAGAGGTATGTTTGTTTTAGATGACGTCGGCCATCTTCGTCGTGCAAAGGCGACCGGTGCCCATCCTACGCGTTGCCGGTTCTACTATTCCTCCATCAATTATTTTTTTATTATGTAGATATAGTTTATTCCAAGGTCTTGTGATGAGCCAAAAATGATTGTAATATTTTTTTTGTAATGATAAGGATGGCCAATGTCAAGATAAATTATCTTCATGCTGGGTTTATATAGACAAAAATAAATATAAAAATACAAATATTTTGCTGTTTATTTAGCCAATAAAAATAGAGATTAAAATAAATTTTTAATACTGTTTCTATTAAGTAAAATAAAAGTTAAAAGTTGACCAACTTTTTATTTTTATAGGTATTTATCTGATTCTGCATAAGACACCTATACAGTTTCCTATAGAGTCGCCTTTTATTTTTATTTTTATTTTAATATTTATTTTTATTTTTATTTGTATATTATCAACCTATTTTTTTATCAAAGAATCCTGATGAAATACACATTGTTAAACTTAATTTTCACCCTTTTTTGCTAGTTGTAATAGCTGTTGCAAGTGACAGTTTGTTTGGATTTGTGGTAGGTCAGTGGTAGAAGCCTTACCGGCCACGTGATTATTGTTTATTTTTGTTTTCGTTTGTTTTCAGAATGGAAATAAATACGTTGACATATAAACTTCGATTACAAATAAAATCTTTAGGTCAACCAGACCTAAAAATTAACCAAAATTTTATTGCAAGTAGAATGTATTAAAGTAGATTGAACCTGAGCTTTAGCTATGTGTTCAATTGAAAGAAAATTGTTGACTACGGAAAATTTTAATAAACTTATCATTGAGCACTTTGCGCATGTTAAAGAAAGGCGAATGCACTTTATCTATAAACAAATAAACTAAAAACTACACCAAGCAGCTGCCTGTTTGGAAAATGGTAAAATAAAATTGTTTGGGGTAAGTTGTTTTATCTCATATTTCATGCAATTTAAATTTCTCCCCCCAATTTATAGCGTCAACAGCCGACACTGGAAGGCTAACGTGTAATCCTGGCTAAAAATAACGATTTAGAATAAAACCAATGTTACCGTGAACACCACCCTGTATAATAATTTAAAAAAATATATCAAAATAAATGAGTAAGCATTTATTTGGGCACACTTTATTTACTATTTAAACCAGCTTGCTGATATTGGCAATGAATCTAGAACTGGTTAAATGCTAGAAATAAAAATTTCACCACAATCCAACAAGATTTATTGGCAAACAGACGTGCGTCAGGTGAATAAAATAAACTTCCTTTTTTCCAATTAAGTATATTTTTTTTGATACGTGGATATCAATATACAGGCAATTTTACGCGGGACTGGATAATTAAAAAGAAGAAAATCTGTCTGATATTAGCTTATCACAATAATGGCTCAAAAACCTAACATAAAATGGAAAATTTGTCATTTTTGAAATTTATATATCTCAAAAGTTATTTGAAATTTTTCTTTATTTGACTTAAGGCTTACTGATAACTTCGTCATTATTGAACCTCTAGAGCAAGTTAAATAATACTAGTAACAAATATTCAGAACGAAAATCAAAATCATAACTTATGTCCTAAAGTTTTTTGGTTGAAATTGGACACGCAGAGTAACGTTAAACGAATAGAAAAAATTATTAACAAAAGTTGTCATTTGATTATGACTTATTCTAAGTTCTCAGCTATACACAGATGACTTTTGAAAAAGAATATGTATTTCTAAAAGATATTCAAAATTGCCAGTCATTGAGCTTAAACGAGATCTTGAAACAATACTAATAAAAATCAATTCAACTTAACCTTTTAACTCCGATCAATTAATTACAATGTTAATTAAAAATAAATACTTGACAATAACGTCAAACAAAAACCAACTAATTTAAAAAAACAAACTCATACTACTGTTTTAACCTTCTATTGAATAGTCGAAACAATAGAGAGCAAATAAATTGGTAAAAAAGTTTTACAAGTATTACTGAATTAAGAAATACTGCACTTAATAATCACAGAAATGGAATTTGTGAATCACAAAACTGAGCAATGGTCCATATGAGATCTGTCATTCGTTAACTCAAGCTGACAACCTCGCAAAAGTAATTCTCATTTAAATATGATTCAATCAATTATGCTGATTTTAGAGGTAATTTATAAACATTTCCGCATTAACTTAAAAATTAAGATCAAGCACACAAAGTAGTGTTTTTCGTATAAGACGACAACCTCTTATTTTGAAAAATGAATTTGGTACTATATATTATAGAGAGACTTTGTACTATCCCGTGCGATAAAAATATAATTCAGAGTTTATAAAATCTGGAAGAGTCCTGAACATCGTTATTATTTTAATAACAGCGTTGAAAATCACGAGCAATAATCAGAGTGGATTATGTTTTTCAAAATGTTTAATTTTATAACGATTTTTACAATTAAAACCTTTTAAAAATTTTGTTGTTAATGTCTTTACGTATTATGGTAACGATAAAATATGTGAAACGATATTTTCGCCAATCGAATAAATTAAATTATATGTTATATTTGCCTTAAATTGAATTTGATCACAATAGAATTACACTCTCAACAATATTATTATTGTAATGTAATAATATAATCAAGATTATGTCTACGTCACTTAGTTTATTATATTAAAGCTAGTTTTTTGTATTTGAGGCGTCTATTAGTGAGTAAAATGCATTGTGAGTTATTGAAAACGTACAACGACGATACACGTCGATTTAGTTTTAAAAAACGACAGTTTTTGCGATATTAGGATATTTCTATCTATCAAGTCCTAGAGATGAGTTTTGAACCTTAATTTTAGCACAGTGTAGGTCCTAGAAGAAATAGGGAAAGTATGGAAAGCAAATAAAAAAGTAATAGATAATTATTAGACTAGACTATTTTGACACCTTCACCTTGTAAGATCAGCTGTGATCTTTCAATATACGGCCTTTGTTTACTATATGAACCGAAAAATAAATGACTTAGTTTTAATTCGACTTTGGTATCTCAATTTTGAAGGAACAACTGTCAGTTTTCGATGTGAAACTGTCAGAATACTGCTTGGCACTATTATAGCCTAGATTTATTCCAATAATTCTCTAATATCTCGATGAAAAGACTTTCAAATTGCATTTGCAGTGCTGGTTATATTAAAAGAAGTTTTTAAGGAACTTCCTTGTGAAGAATTTAAAATGGTGGTTTTAAATGTAAATATTTTTAAAAAAATTCAGTAGTTGACAGGCTAAGTAAGTTACCCCTGAAAGTAAAAAAAAACAAGTTAAGGTCACCATTTAAACAAACCCCATAATTTTTTCCCCAAAAATGTAATAAAAACTAAAAATACTCTGCCAATCTATGGGCACCTAAGCTCACACTAGGTACTATAGTTATAGTGTGAGCGAATATAATCAAAAACTGAAATATATTTTATTCAACTCCGGACTCAATTACCTTTCGTTTGATACCACACAAGCCATGTTTTGACTTAAACTCAAATTTTTTTAATCTACCCCCCACCCCTTTAAAAAAAACTAAAATGTATTTTGTTTAACTCCAGACTCAATTACCTTTCGTTTGATATCACACACGCCATATTTTCACTTAAACTCTAATTTTTGACATCTACCCCCACCCTTTTTTTAAAAATATACTAAAATTCATTTTTTTTAACTCCAGACTTAATTACCTATCGTTTGATATCACACACGCCATATTTTCACATAAACTCTAATTTTTGGAATCTACCCCCACCCTTTTATTTGGCTTGCGTTTGGTGGATTTTGTTCATTTTTAAATGGGACCATCACGGCCCAAGACCCAACTTAGGTACCAAATTTCATTAAAATCGGACAAGCGGTTTTTGAGTTATGCGGGTTGGTCGTTACAGACAGACATACAGACAGACAGACATACAGACAGACAGACAGACAGCAAGACAAAAAAGTTTCAAAATCATCTGAAACGCAAAGATATATAAAAATTTTTGAAATCGGAGCAACTTTTTTTTTCTCGAAAAAATTAGGATCACCATAGCTCACACTACTTATAGTAGTAGTGTGAGCTAAAAAAACCCATCTGCTAAATTTACCTGTAACTATTAGTCGCAGTTGAATAGTTGTATTCTACCTCGATGTTGTATACCTATAATGTACGACATGCTTCAACTTTTAGTTTTAATGGCCAAAGCGCACTTACGAAACTATACAGTTTTGTTTTTTCATAAATCAGTTTATTGGATGATTTTGTACCCAAGTGCGACTAGTAGTTACAAGTAAATTTAGCAGTTGGGTTTTACATTACATTTTTGGGGAAAAAATTATGGACAGTGTTAGAACAAACTAATATTAATCATATATAAAAGCGATAAAAGAACTATACAAAGGGTCAAAAATCTAAAATATATATATATTTATCGGTTTCACAACGTTCTACGTCTTCCGATACCCAATCTCCACTCGTTTCTGTTTGCCCATAATTCATCATCTAGGCCTCTTATTCTTATTTCACTATCTATTCCTTCTCTCCAGCTTCTCCTTGGTCTTCCTCGTTTTCTTCGGCCAGTTGGTTTCCATTGTAATATTTGTTTAGGTAGTCTTCCATCATCCATTCTTTGTACATGTCCGTACCACACCAGTTGTTTTGTTCTTATATCATCCACTAGAGTACGTTCACCCACTGTCATAATTTCTCTTATTCTTTGATTGGTAACTCTTTCTCTTTTTGATTTCCCTGCTGCTCTTCTCCAATAGTCCATCTCCGTAGCGGAAAGCATTTTTTCTGTTCTATCTTTGATTGGCCATACTTCTGAGCCGTATGTAATAATACTTTTTACAATGGTGTTATATATAAGCTTTTTGTTATGTTTTGATATACTTTGGTCCCAAATTATTCCATTTAATAAAGTTATTGCTTCTCTTCCTTGTACGTTTCTATCTTTTATAGCTTTGTCTAGTGTTCCGTCAGCTGTAATTTTTAGACCCAAGTATTTATACTCATCACAGGACTGAATTCGCTGCCCAGTATTTAAGATTAGATCCTGTTTCGTTCCACTAATACACATATACTCTGTCTTATTGATATTAACCTCTAGTCCCCACTTATTGTACTCGTCTATTAGTTTTCGTGTCATATATTCGAGGTCGTCATAATCCTGAGCCACCACTATCTGATCATCGGCGAAACATAAAGTATACAAGGTGGTTTCATTCAACGGAATTCCCATGTTTTGGCATTTTCTCTTCCAGACTTTAAGGACCTGTTCCAAATATATCTTGAAGAGCGTAGGCGAGATACAGCAACCTTGTTTAAGACCTTTATTTACTAGAAAGCCTTTGGTTAGTTTTGCTTTTATTTTAACTTTTGCCTTACTATTGCGGTATAACTCTTTGATGGCCTTAATTAGTTGTACGCTTATGTTTGTCTTTTCCAACGCTTTCCAAAGTAGATTTAGTGGTATACTATCATATGCCTTCTGCAAATCTACGTAAAGCAGATGGAGCTCTTGTTAAAAATCTAAAATTAAAATTGGAAATCGACTTTCAAAAGAATTCCTGGTAACGAAAGGCTTGAAACAGGGATATTATATCTCTTCATCTCTTTTTAAAATATATATCGCAGTAGCTCTAAAAAACTGGAAACGTAAAGTACACGGCATGGGAATACAACTTAACGACCGATTTACCATATACACACTACCGTTTGATGACGACCAAGTAATTGTAGCTAGTGATAAAGAAGATATGGAGTATGTGATGAGAAAGTTAACGGAAGAATACCAAAAGTGGGGGTTAAAAGTGAACGTGGACTAGACACGGTACTTATGTATGGGAAACGAATCAAGTGAGTTGAACTAGACAATGGACAAACAATATCTCCATGCAATAAGTATGTATACTTGGGTGTCACATTTGATAAGACAGGAACAGACTGTAAACAACTGGAAAAAAGAATAGTAAAAGCTAAAAAATTATTGGTTGTCTTAACAGTATTTTATGGAGCAGAGAGATAAAAAAGAATATAAAATTTAACCTATGAAACAATGGTGAAGCATTCTGTTGTAGGGAATAGAGACTTGACGCGTAACAGAAAAATACAAAGCAAAAATGGAAAGTGTGCAATTAGAAGATCAATGAGAATATCTAGAACAGATCATATAAAAAATGAGATCATAAAACAAAAAATGAGAATCAAGGGAAGCATAACGGTTGATATCACTAAAAGACAACTGATATGGTACGGCCATGTACAACGGATGAACGACGAAAGATTACCAAAGCAGGTTCTAGAATGGCAACCAATAGGGCGCAGAAAAAGAGGGCGTGCTAAACTGGAATGGCAACAGTCAAGCCAAAGATCACTGAGTCAAAAAAACCTGACGGAAGATGATTGTCAGGATCGAAGGAGGTGGAGAATTAGGCGTCGGACAACGTAGAAAAATGTTTTAAACCGACATAGTAGTATTTGTATCAGACTATAGAAAGTAATTTACTTTTTTCTCCGATTGTGTAATTTATGATTTAATTAACTCTTTTAATATTAAGTAGGTAATTAATAAACTTGTAAATTTGTTTAATGTATGTAATTATACATGTAAAATATTGTATTATATTGTGTGTAAGTGTGTGTCATTTTTTAAGGAAATGAAATGCAAACCTAATTAAGTATTAATTATTTCGATTGAAGGTCTATTTAATAACATGTCTATCGTTAAAGAAAAGGATTTTTATTATGTAAGGAAAACTAAGAAAAAAAACGATATTACATTAAATTTTTTGTCTACTAAATTAAGTGGGTTTGGTTTACTCTAAAAAAATAGTCCGACCTGAACTTGTGTCAGATTGGTACCTATAATGACTTTTGCATATGCTTTTCAATTTTTTTTGAAGTGTAAACTTCTTTAGGCGCGTTTAGCAGTTTTTGTGGGTACTGAATTGAACTGAGCCATCAGACTCGGCTATGTAACGCTCATTCGGGTGAAGTCGGCTCGAGTCAACTAACAGTGAGTGGAACATTCAGCGAACCGAACCGAACCGATATGATGATGCAGATGAAGGCCAGTATTATTAATTTCGCCTTGTATTGAAGTTTACACTTCTGCCGTGTGGTCTTAAGCACACACAATTTTTTGTTTTGGTAATTGATTGCAAACGCTAAAAAAAATGTTTGTTTAAAAGAAAATGTTTTCAAACATGAGTCCCTTCAAAAAAAGTATTTTTGAACAAATTAACGTTCGAAGAAAATGTTTTCGAGCAAATTTCCGTTTGAAGAAAATGTTTTCAAACAAAATGGTTTTTCAAACAAATGTTTTCGCAAGCAATATGTGAATAAACTTTCTGACTTGAACTTTTAATGAACGTTACTTTAAATTATTATAAAAAAATGATGCCCCTTATTGTGCTTAATTACTAAAAATATGTGGCCTTATTTTTAAAGAAACTACATATAAATAAATTCCTCTAAAACTATTTTCCTAATAAGTGTGTATGTTGGCAATAAATTGGCTAAAATATATTTATTGCTTTTTGAGTTACCGTTTCCCAGAGAGACAGATGTCATCAAACATTTTTGGTAGTTAACTTATTTTGAGTGAAAATAAAAAGTTTTTTTAACGATTCCAATAGCCTTCCTATCTATGGATGGCTGAAAATAACTCAACCAAGCACACTTTTTTAGTCAAATTTATATTTGTCAAGGAAAAATTATATCATTGACTGGGCAAAAATCAAGTTCAAAAACACGACAAAAAAATTAACTACTTTTCAGCAGCTGCTTGAATCTTAGATTAATTTCGTTGTCAAGTCAAGATATATTTTCTAAAACACAACTGTTTATGAATGAAATTATTATTTATTATCACGTACGAGGTTTTTTAGAAACTGAATGAAAAATGTAAGGGACATGAATGAAATGAAGAGGATAAAAATCTTTTGTTACTCACTTTGCATGCATTTTGTTCGCTTAAGATTGAAGTTTTTAAGTAAATAGAATACTTAACCAAACTTTAGTTTAGTGTGAGCATGTATTAAGCGGTAATTTGCAAAAATCTAAAAATCAGAGTCAATTATTCTGCCATAAAAAAATGCGAATTGCCTATATTTCTACTTTAATAATAATTTTAATTTTTAAATCTAAAAATTTCGAGGGGATTGATCCCCCTTGCTCCCCCCCTAGGTACGGTCCTTAGAAGATGCAGTTTGTAAATAACTATGTATGCATGTATGTATGTATTTATTTATGTATTTACCAAATGCAAGTTACAAAAGAATAAGTATAATCACCCTGTGTAAATAAATAAAAAAGATAAAAGACCCAAAAAGATCATTAAGATCTTGTCTATCGATACGTAGTCGAAGTAAGTAAAAATTCGAATTACGAATAATAAAAACATTTATTTAAAGTTTTAAATTATTAGCTTATTATAGTAAATGCAAAAGTTTTTTGCGATTTTCCAACAATTGACTTTTTTGAGAAAGTGCGTTTTCATTCATTTCAAGCGAAATGTTTACATAAAGTTTTTTCTACAATTGGGCCCAAGAATTACCTCCTTCATTAATTATTAATACCCTCTATATTTTGAGTTACAAAGAGCGTGACAAGAACTGCTGAATATTTAAATATTTAAAATATTTTAAAGACCTTTTAAATGATTTATCACATGACATATTTTAAAAATAAAATTTTGGAAAAAAATTTAAAAAATTTTATTTTTTATTTTTTTTAAAAACACCATTTTTATTTATTTTTAAAAGAAAGAAGAAGAAAAAAGTTATTTTCAAGCAATTTTAAAAATTTAAGGGTAAGAACCCTTCAACCCAACCTAAGACTAAAAAGTATCCAGTAAGAATCTTTCATTTTGAAATTTGTATTGGAGAACCTGGCTTGACTTTTATCTCAATTCTTTTTACCGAATACCACTTTCCCGTACTTGTCTTTTTTTACATGAAATGTTTTTGTTATGATTTCACTCTTTTTTTTAAAGGATTTGGGTAATATTTAAGTTTTAAAGTAGTAAGATATGCGGAATATTGTTCAAAACTTATATAACATAGTTCCTATCAGCCTTTTAAAGTTCAGCTCTCTAGCGCTTCTGGAAGTGGGCAATGTTACTTTTACATAACTTTACATTTATAGGGAAGCAAATTAAAACTTTGGGGTTTTTTTCTATAGTTTTATCATATTTGCTATCAGTCTATCAAAGCTCAGCTCTCGAGGGCTTCTGGAAGTGGGCAATGTTACTTTGACATAATTTTACATGTATAGAGCAGGGGAGTAAATTAGAATTTTGGGTATTTTATTTATTTTTTCCAAGGGTTTGGTCAGAATTTCTATCATTGTGCCAAATTTTAGCTTTATAGCATATCTGGAAGTACAGTAGAATTTTGAATGATCTATACTTACAGTGAGTGAGTGAGTGGCAATTTGGACGTTTTTTGAAATTTCGTAACTACTTTACTACTTTATAGAAGTCCATGAAACTTAGAGGGATTATTAAGTCTATAAGGGTCTACGCATGTGCAAAGTTCGAGTTTCGTAGCTCATTCCGAAGTAAAGTTTTAGATAGGTCAAATATGGGTTGAAATGTTTCACGAAAAGATGGTACAGCAGTTTCCGCGCGAACTTGGCGGGGCCCCAGATATGATATTTAACAAAAAAATGTTTTAAGCAAAGTTGTAAAATTTTAAGGGTAAGAACCCACTAACTAACTAAAAAGTATTAGATACTGCAATCCGTCAGAAGGATTTATAAAGCATTTTAGAAAATAAGTTGATAAGATGTTATGTTAAGCTACAACTCAAAAAAATATATCGCATTTTCGAAATATTAAATAATATAAATGACACATGATCTAAAGACGGTACTATAATTATTGATAAATTTTATTTTTAAAATATAGAAAGCTGCATGCAGAAATTTTATGTTTCGAGAAAAACGGGTTTAAAGTTTTATACTATTTTTCAAAAATTTGATTTTAAAATTATAAGACAATAAAAAACTATAAAACTTTAAACAAGTTTTTCCCAAAAAGTTAAATTTCTACATAGGGCTCTCTTTTTCGGCAGTATAGGCGTTACTAAAACCCAAATATATCCCTAATTATTAATATCATCCCCAGACAAAAAGGTTCTATAAAAGTATTAGCTAAAATAAATGAGCTTGCAAAAAAACCTATATACCTTTCCCAAATAAGAAAGAGGAAGTTACTATATACAAAAGGAGTAGAATATCATAAGGGTAGTAATTAAAACACTTTTACCAGAAAATTCATTATCCATAAAACGGCGTAATGTAATCCAAATAAGGCCACTGGTTATCTTTACCGAGTTCACTAGAAAAAACGTCACCCCCGCGAAAATCGGAAAATCACTAAAAATTGCTAGATACATTCACTTACAATTTTCATGTTTGATGCGCTTCTGCGGGACTTCGGTTGGATGGATGGTGGGCAAGCGCCTACACTACGTGGTGGGTACGGATGGTGGTGTGCACTTAGAATAATAGCACGATTAAGGTGGTGTGAAGTGGTGGAGTGGTGTGCTGTCCGGCTGCACTGAGATACGGGGCGATTTACTGCCGCGACAGGATTTTATATAAAGAAGTGAGGCCTCGTCGTCGAGGTCACTATCATAGGAAGATAACAGAACGACGGTGAAGGTTACAAGCAGCAGCATACCGTGGTATCCACGTACACCACTTTTTTACAGTTTTGGTCAGAGACACGTATTTGAGTATATCCTGCTGAGATGATTTTTGGGGAACCGGAAGTCGACCAGGTCCTTGACCATGAATAATTTTATTTTTCGTGTTAACTTATGATAGACCAGTACATACAGATACCTTTTGGAAGAGAAAAAAATTGTAACAGCATGAAAACTGAAGGAAATTTAAAAAAAATTAATGCAGCCAAGAGCAAAATAAGGTAGAGTTATGGGGTAAAATGGGATCAGCTTAAGGGGTGTATACTGGTTTTTTAAGGTTTTTAGCCTAACTAGATCCCCTATCGACATATGTTAAATACAAAAGTTATAGGTCCTAAAGGGGTTTACAACTTTTGTAAAAATATATCATAACAAAAACATTTCATGTAAAAAAAAGCCAAGTACGCGAAAGTGGTATGCCGTAAAAAGAATTGAGATAAAAGTAAAGCCAAGTTCTCCAATACAAATTTCAAAATGAATGGTTCTTACTAGTTTGAAAATGTTTTTTTAAACTTTGCTATTACAGCCAAACTTCTTTATGTTCAATTTAGCACTATGCCTAAGAGTCATTTACAGCCGTAATAGCCAAGTTTAGAAAAATATTTCCAAACTAGTAAGAACCTTTCATTTTGAAATTTGTATTGGAGAACTTGGCTTTACTTTTATCTCAATTCTTTTTACGGAATGCCATTTTCGCGTACTTGGCTTTTTTTTTACATGAAATGTTTTTGTTATGATTTCACTTCTATTTTAAAGGAATTGGATAATACTTAATTTTTAAAGTAGTAAAATATGCGGAATTTTGTTCAAAACTTTTGCAATGCCTTACTTAAATTTTTGAGGTTTTTTTAATTTTTGTTCCATGGTTTTATCGTAGTTCTTATCAGCCTTCCAAAGCTCAGCTTTTTAGCGTTTCTGAAAGTGCACAGTGTTACTTTTAATAACTTTACATGTATAGGGGAGGGAAATAAATTAAAATTGTCGTGATTTTAAATTTTGTCCTATAGTTTTATCATAGTTCCTATCAGTCTTCTAATGCTCAGCTCTCTAGAGTTTCTGGAAGTGGGTAATGTTGCTTTTACATAACTCTACATTTATGGGGGAGGAGGGTAAATCAAATAACTGGACTTTTTAAATTTTTTCCCATGGTTTTATCATAATTTCTATCAGCATTCCAATGCTCAGCTTTCTAGCGTTTCTGGAAGTGGGCAATGTTAGTTTTATATAAATTTACATTTATAGGAGAAGGAAGTAAACTAAAATGTTGGTGTTTTTAAATTTTTTCATATAGTTTTATCATATTGTCTTTCAGTCTTAAAAAGTTCAGCTCTCTAGCATTTCTGGAAGTGGGCAGTGTTACTTTTACATAACTTTACATTTATAGGGGAATGAAGTAAATGAGAATTTTGGGGTGTTTTAATTTTTTTCTATAACTTTATCATAGTTACTATCGGTCTTCCAAAGCTCAGCTCTTTAGCATGTCTGGAAGTAGGCAATGTTACTTTTACTTAACTTTACATTTATAGGGGAGGGAAGTAAATTATAATTTTAGGGTGTTTTAATTTTTTCCTATAGTTTTATCATAGTTCCTATCAGTCTGCCAAAGCTCAACTCTCTAGCATTTCTGAAAGTGGGCAATGCTACTTTTACATAACTTTAAATGTATAAGGGAGGGGAGTAAATTAAAATTCTGTGGTTTTTTTGATTTTTTCCTATAGTTTTATCATAGTTCCTATCATTCTGCCAAAGCTCAACTCTCTAGCATTTCTGGAAGTGGGCGATGCTACTTTTACATAACTATAAATGTATAGGGGAGGGGAGTAAATTAAAATTTTGGGGTTTTTTGATTTTTTCCAGGAGTTTGGTTATAATTTCTATCAGTCTGCCAAATTTCAGCTTTGTAGCATGTCTGGAAGTACAGTAGAATATTGATGATCTATACATGAGTGAGTGAGTGAGTGGCAATTTCGACTTTTTTTGAAATTTTGTAACTACTTTACTACTTTATGGAACTTGGAGGGGTTGTTAACTCCATGGAGATCTACGACTGTGCAAAGTTTGAGATTCGTAGCTCATTCCGAAGTAGAGTTTTAGGTAGGTCAAATATCGGCTGAAATGTTTCAAGAAAAGATGGTTACGGCGCGCGAACTGGCGAGGCACTGCCGTGCCCTCAGATTAGCAGGTGCTTAAATTAGACTAGGTACAAAAGGGTTTACACCGACCTTAGGCAATCCCGACCTCCGTAGTAAGACTCGAAAGAAGAGGGGGAGCATAACAGGAGAAATTGTAAACATCAAGTGAAATTAAAAAAGAAAAATAAGAAAAAAGTTTTCTGTCTTCGGCCGGGACTCGAACCCGGAATCTCTTGCTCTGTACGCAAACGCTCTAAACATTGAACCACCGAAGACCACACATAAATTTTCCGAAAACTTTCATCTATGCAGGTGTGCGGTGTCTCAATACAAGAACGAGAAACTCTCAGGGTATTAACTCGACCAAGTCATCCAACTGTTCTCTATAATTCTTCCTTCCCACTGTCAAACAATGTCAGAGGAGATTGGCGGACGATTTGAAGAGACATAGGAGCTAGATGGATGAACACAGCGACAGACAGAGAAGATATTGGAGGTGGTCAAAGATGTCCAAAGATGGATCGAAGAAGGCTAGATAGATAGATAGATACCAAATTTCATTAAAATCGATCTTAAGGTATAAAATTATAGGCGGTTGTAACAGACATACAGACGGCGCCGGCATTTTTTTAAATAACCTAATTTATTACAAAAAAATCAAAACGGATAATTGTTTTTCTCATTTTTGGTACAATCACCAAAGCCCACGCTATACTTATTTATATTATGAGCTCAGACGAAGGTGGTGTAAGGTAAAAACAGCGGAAGTAAAAACCAAACATACACGTATTTGGCCTACGATCGGGAGTTGATAAAAGCAATTAAGCAAAAGACCTTCTTAATGTTTTATCCGTGACAATAATTTTAGTAATAATTAACCTATTATTTAATAATTAAAATTAGATTACAGGTTTCATTTTCTTTAAAATGAATTTAGGTAATAATTTAATGATTATGCAACATTGACTTCTTTATCAAAAGAAGCGTGAAATTTCAGGTCTTCATAAAGATTAAAGTTAGAAGGACAGCCGGCAGTGGCGGAAATAAAGCGGGACAAAGAGTAAAAAATGATTCCTTAATTAAAAAAAAAACACCTTTCGACAATTTTGAGGAGTATGGTATCTCACCTTTTTTTTACCCAACTGCAGCACGGCGAAAGAAAGGGTAATGTTTTGCTTGGGATATGTATGTACAGGGTGTCCAAAAAGTCCGAGTCCACCCAAATATTTTCTGAACTATTGAAGATAACTGAACCATATTTGGCAGTGATCAATAACATCAAGAGATCTATTTTATGGAAGGGCGGGTGTGTTGTCCCTACATAAAGGGGCGGCATAGGGGCGGTCAACTTAAATTGTTTAAATTGAAACCCCTATCTAGTGACACCTCGTTTTAAATGGCTTTGAAAACCTAACATTTTGACGTAACTGTCGATTGTCTACGTCAAATCTGTCAAAAGCTATGGCCTGCCAAACCTAATGTTTTTGGTTTTTTTCAAAATTAACAAGTTTGTTGTTTTTAAACAAAAACTCTATTTAGGGATATCTTGTTTGAAAGGTCCTTAAAAAACCAACATTTTGGCGTAACTGTCTCTTGTCTGTGTCAAAACTGTCAAAATCTATCGACTGATAATTTTACTATAAATTTCACAAGTTTTGTCGAACCATAGCTTGTTCGTCTTGTTTACGTCAAACTTTTTTTCTAAAATAAATTGTTTAAAATGCCATGATCAAATGAAGATAAAGTCGAAATATTAGCTCACTCATATACTATACTATAGTAGTGTGAGCTATAGTGATCCTAATTTTTTCGAGAAAAAAAAAGTTGCTCCGATTTCAAAATTTTTTTTTTCGTTTCAGATCATTTTGAAACTGTTTTGTTGCGCCGTCTGTCGGTCTGTCTGTATGTCTGTAACTACCAACGCGCATAACTCAAAAACCGCTTGGCCGATTTTAATGAAATTTGGTACCTAGGCTGGGTCTTGGGTCGAGATGGTCCGATTTAAAAATGAACAAAATCCACCGAACACAAACCAAATAAAAGGGTGGGGGTAGATTTCAAAAATTAGAGTTTATGTGAAAATATGGCGTGTGTGATATCAAACGAAAGGTAATTGAGTTTGGAGTTAAACAAAATACATTTTAATTTATTTTTAAAAAAGGGTGGGGGTATATTTAAAAAATTAGAGTTTAAGTGAAAATATGGCGTGTGTGATATCAAACGAAAGGTAATTGGAGGAGTAAAGGAGTTTAACAAATAACATTTTAGTTTTTGCTTTTTTTAAGGGTGGGAGTAGATTTTAAAAATTTGAATTTAAATCAAAACATTTAGTCTGGAGTTGAATAAAATATATTTCAGTTTTTAGTTATATTAGCTCACACGTAAACTATAACTATAGTACCTAGTGTGAGCTTAGGGGCCCATATATTGGCAGAGTATTTTTTCTCAACGGCAAACAAAATAATATAGGGAAACTAAACGACTTTTCAACAATACCGACAGACCTGTTTCCCATAACAAAATAATTTCAACTTATCTTCATTTGATCGTGGCATCTTAAAACACTTCACTGAAGTTAGTCAAAAATGTAGAAAACATGTTTGACGTAAACAAATGGCAGTTATGTCAACATGTTAGTTTTTGAAAGACCATCCGAACAAGGCATGGCTAGACAAAACTTGTGAAATTTGTCCAAAATAGTAAAATTATAAGTATGACAGTCGATAGGTTTTCACACATTTGACATAGACAAGGGGCAGTTACGCCAAAATGCTGGTTTTTCAAAGACCTTTCAAACAAGATACCGCTAAATAGGGTTTGTGTTAAAAAACAACAAAATTCTTAGTTTTGACAAAAACTAAAAAAAAATAGGTTAAGCAGTCCATAGCTTTTGACAAATTTGACGTAGACAATCGAAAGTTATGTCAAAATGTTAGCTTTTCAAAGACTTTTAAAACGAGGTGTCACTCGATAGGGGTTTCAATTTAAAAAATTTAAGTTGACCGCCCCTAAGGCGCCCCCTTATGTAGGGACGACACACCAGCCCCTCCATAAAATAGATCTCTTGATCACTGCCAAATATGGTTCAGTTATTTTCAATAGTTCAGAAAATATTTGGGTAGACTTGGACTTTTGGGACACCCTGGCGTGAATTGCTACTGATCCCGAAGATGCTATAAGCTATTTTTTTTTAGAGAGATGAGTCAACAAGGAGGTCGTCAGACGCCATTTTCTCACATGATGTAGGCTTGAAGGCATACAAATTACCTAAATTTCAGGCGATTTTAATGAAATTCCTTGATCACCCATTGCAAATGTCCTATAATTTGCTGTATTTACTTTGTAGTCTTCCCTGCTCCCACCCATCTCCCCTAATTTTATCAAAAACTTCAAAAATTCTTTCTGCACACGCTTTGAGATTTTTTTTCCTAACCACTTAGCTAGTTTCCCCCTCCATCTCTCCTTCTTACCCTCCTTATTAGTAATTGTTGTAGCTAAAACTTTCACAAATATAGAGCGATTTCAAAAATTCTTTCTGCACACGCTTCTAGATATTTTTCAACGCCATTTTACTAGTTTCCCCCTCCCTCCTCCCCATCCTCCTTATTACTAATAGTTGTAGCAAAATATTTCACAAATATAGAGCGATTTCAAAAATTCTTCCAACACCATTTCTTTTTACTGAATACCAGTTTCGCCTACTTGGCTTTCTTTGTACTTGAAATGTTTTTGTTATGATTTCACTCCTTTTTTAAAGGAGTTGGATAATATTTAAGTTTTAAAAAAACAAAACTTTTGCAATGTCATAAACAATTTTGAGGTTTTTTATTTTTTATGATTTTATCATAGTTCCCATCAGCCTTCTAAAGCTCAGCTCTCTAGCGTTTCTGGAAGTGGGCAATATTAATTTGACATAACTTTACATTTATAGGGGAGGACAGCAAATAAAAATGTTGTAGTTTTTATTTATTTTCTATAGTTTTATCATATTTCCTATCAGTCTACCAAAGCTCAGTTCTCTAGCGTTTCTGGAAGTGGGCAATTTAACTTTTACATATGTATAGGGGAGCGGAGTAAATTAGAATTTTAGGGTTTTTTGATTTTTTCCAAGGGTTTGATCATAATTTCTATCAGTCTGCCAAATTTCAGCTATGCAGCATGTCTGGAAGTACAGGAGACTTTTGATGATCTATACATCAGTGAGTGAGTGGCAATTTCGCCGTTTTTTGAAACTACTTTACTACTTTATGAAAGTCCAACTTGGAGGGGTTGTTACCTTTATGAAGATCTACGACTGTGCAAAGTTTGAGTTTCGTAGCTCATTCCGAAGTAGAATTTTAGATAGATCAAATATGGGCTGAAATATGTTTCAAGAAAAGATGGTACAGCAGTTTACCCGAACTTGGTCGGGCACTGCCATGCCCTCAGATTCACTGTTCGGGTGGGTTTGATTTTATGTACTTTGTATTAATGGCATTAATGCTGCTATAGCACGGTCCAGTGGCGGATCCAAGATTGCCAGGGGGGAGGGGCCAAAGTGGCAGCAGTCATCGAAATATTTTTTATTAGCGGTTTTTGATAGATCTGAGGTATGAAATTTAGTATCTAAAGGAGATATAACGCCGAAGACGATTAAAAAAAAAATTAAGTAGAATTTGTAACAAATTTTAAATAAGTGATGCTGCTAAACTAAAAAATAAGTTATATGTCTGGGAGGGGGGGGGGGCGAGCCCCTCTGCCCCCCCTGGATCCGCAACTGGCATGGTCACGAATGATACCCTCATCCAGACTTTCAGGAAGGCAAATATCAGAATGTTGGAAGTTATATTATATTGCTTAATCTTCCTTAAAAACTCCCTGCATCTTTCAAGTGTTTTATTATTAAAAACATTCACATTTGTGCCTGACCGTTTACACAAAAAGCACGTAAGTGTTTTTTTCCGTGTTATTTATTAAGAGATTTATTTGGTACTGTACGTGACCGATGAATGAATTAATAGTGTACAGATAGTTACATAATTCGATGTTAATATTTCGGGAACTTAACCTACGTTTAATTTTTAAACAAAAAGTTTATATAAACATAGGTCCATTTTTGAGACCAATTTTATTGTATAGTTGGCTAAATAAAAGTTTTGTTACTGGACTTTTGGGTAGCGCTCTGAAATTTTGTAAATAGTATATATAAATATAAAAAATTTGTTCGACGGGAACCCTTATATTGTAGGCCCTTCTTTGTCAAAATGGCCGCTAATTTAAAAAAAAATCAATTTAATCGTAAACAGAAGTGTGAAATATCATTTCTGCATATTTCGACCATGGCGAGTCAAATGCAACCATTTCCAACCTTATCCGACCCGTACCAAAAAAATGGCATTTTCGGTCAAAGTAAGGGTCGGAGTGAGTTTTATTCGAATGAACCATAATCAATTTATGAAAAAATATACTCACTTGATCAGGTGAGTAGGGGGCAATTCGCCGCGGCCGATTCGCCGCGGGTTCAATTCGCCGCTGGCCGACTCGCCGCGGGGACAATTCGCCACGAGATTTTTTATTTTATGATATTACCATTGGCAATTGTTTAAACAGTTTTATTTAGCTTGACTTCATATAATATATTTGTTTATTTGTTTGATCATAACTTTTCTGAAACTTTTCCAACTAGATATTAATAAATAAAATGGCGGACTTTCCCATTTATTAACCAATATGCATTAAATTCGAAATTTTGGGGCGTTTTAGATCCCCGATTATGATTTCTTACTTAAACTTAAAAAAAATCAAAATGGCGGATCCACAATGGCGCACTTTCTTATTAATAAACCGATTTGCCCTAAACTTGAAACATGGCGGCGCTTAAGGTAACTCAATACAATTTTTGACTTAAATTTTAAAACCTGAAAATGGCGGATTCCTCGGGGCCTGAGCCTCCCCCAAGACTAAGATTTTTTTAGTTTTTTAGATATTTTATACATATTTCATGAATAAAAAGATTACAGAGTATAAAATTCGTGCGCCATTGTGGAACTGCCATTTTGATTTTTTAAAATTTAAGTTAAAAATAATAATCAGCGACATGAAAGATCTCAAAGTTCCGAGTTTGATGCTAATCGGCTAATAAATAGGAAAATCCGCCATTTTGGATCCGCCATTTTGATTTTTTTAAAGATTAAGTTAGAAATCATAATCAGCTACCAGAAACACCCCGAATTTAGTGCATATTGGTTCATAAATGGGAAAGTCCGCCACTTTGATTTTTTTTTAGTTTAAGTTAAAAATAATAATCAGCGACCTGAAAGATCGCAAAGGTCTGAGTTTCATGCATATCGGTTCATAAATGAGAAAATAAGCCATTTTGAATCCGCCATTTTTTATTTATTTTTCTAATAAAAAAAAATTTGAATTGTATTATACTAACCACCAAATACCCACATAGCACAATCACGTGTTTAACACGTAAAAAAGGCGTGACAAAAAAAAACGTTGATTTTAAAAGCTGCTAGAAAAAAACCTTTATTTCATATATGAAAACAAGCTTAATAGGTCATTTATTAACGTTATAAAAAATAACGTTGCTAAAAACTGCGTTTTAATAACGCAATTATCAAATTAAAACAGCATTGTTTTTACGTTAGTTTCAAGTGAATTTTACCAACGTTAAAATTACATTAGATTCACGCCTTTTCTACACGAATTTTAAAACGCGACTTGCGTGGCTTTTCTACCGAATATTTTTGAGATTTTACTAGCAGCAGCGCCACCTATTGTCGGGATTTTTCACTTTGACGAAATCTATCAGGCAGTGCTTTGACTTCTAAACTCCAAAAACCTTTTAAGGAACTGATCCCTGATCCACGATCACGTCGCATCTGTTATTAACCTGATAAAGACACATTAATATTCTGTGAAAGTGTTTACTGTTAAAAAATCTTGTTTAGCTTTAAAAAAAAACATAATGTATATGGACAGATAAATAGATATTTTGTCTTGCCTTGAGCGCCATCTTTAAAATTGTCTTGGAGTGTTGTAGTCTTAAACTAGTGAACTTTTATAAATTCTTTTCGCGTCTCTTTTAAGTTAAAAAATTTTTATTAAAAAAACGTGACCAAAAAAGACGCAGAAAGTTAGTAGGTTTGAGAAATCTTAATCTAGTGGCATTTTAGAACATGTTCTGGAGGACTTTTTAAGTGTGAATTTGGTACATGAAAATAATGAGGGTAAAAAACACGTTATATACACAGCAGCAGAAACTTCAGCAAAAAGTACATTTTTATAGCTTGATTTCTCCTTGTTTTTAAGTTATCTTTAAGCATGTAGATTTAACAAAATAAATATTACATGGTATGAGGTGGTTTTCAAGTAAAAACAAACTTTGTTATTTTTTTTTTCACGTTAATTTAACGTTGATGTGATTTTTGTGCTATGTGGGTAGGTACCTAGTTGAAAAGTTTGAAAAAAGTTATGATCAAACAAATATAAAATAAAACTTTTTAAACAAAAATTGCCAATGGTAATATCATAAAACAAAAAATCTCGCGGCGAATTGTCCCCGCGGTGAATCGGCAGGCGGCGAATTCTCCCGCGGCGAATTGTCCCATCCCCGATCAGGTACAGTCCACTCCAAAATTTCGAAATTTTGCGTATATTTTTTTAAACCGGACGGAACGGCTGAAGTACGTGTCGGGTAAGGTTGGGAATGGTTGCAATGTGGAGTAATAGGCATGCGTCTATCAAAAAAAAGCAAAATATTTCTGTGTATCATTAAAGTTTTTAATCATATCTTATAATACGCTCAAAAACAATAACAGCATCCAAACAAACAACGTATTCTTATACATCTAATATAATTTCAAAATTACATGTTCTCTTTCGTGTAAAATTTAAATAAAGTATATTATTCAATAAATCGTGAAATAAAAAATATTATTCTATAAGTTAAACTAATAAAAAATCAAAAAATATTCATCACAGTCACACATTTTTGTAATGTTGGTCAGTTTATCTCT
Source organism: Aspidapion aeneum (assembly GCA_963576565.1). Lineage (NCBI taxonomy): Eukaryota > Metazoa > Arthropoda > Insecta > Coleoptera > Brentidae > Aspidapion > Aspidapion aeneum. The sequence continues at coordinate 115,900,126 of OY755040.1, forward strand.
TGGGCTTCGAACTCTTTAAGATGTCCACTAAAATGCGTTTTCGTGTTCATAGATTAAAGGATCCCGCCCGGAGCTTATGAGCGGTGGCTTTCGGTTGGATTTGTTTTAAATTTCAGTATGTTGTAGATCTCGATGCCCTGATGAATAGTTATCATTGCCCCATCGTCTTCCGACCTATGGTTTCTAAGATACAGGGGTTCAAAGGTTCAGTTTTTAGCTTTTGTGCTTTTTTCACAAAAAACTATTTCAAGTCATTTCTACCATTTCTGAAAAATAATTTTATTGTTTGTTACATATCCAACGTTAGGTCACAAGTAGAGCTTAATATGCCAACAAAAAAATTGGACCTATTAGCAATTTGCTACATCCAGTGGCGTTCCGAACATAAAAATTATTAAAAATATTTATTTAAAAAACGATGCTTTACAGAATTAACTATAAAATAGAAACACACGGTGAAATCTTTTTTGTTTTTTCCTATCTTTTAGGAATCTCCCAAAGAAACCAGAATATGTATATATGGTAAAAATCGGTTTGTAAAGTTTTTCACAAAACGCTGTAAAACTCTAAGCTTTTTAGGATTTTAATGTTTTTTTTTTAGAAATGCAAAATACTTTCGTTTTTTTTATTGATAATATTTAAACAAATATAATTATGAGGTTAATAGAAAAATTTTTGTTGCTCACATTACTTTTTTAGTCATTTATTCATTCAGTGGCGTGCAATTTACCAAGATTAATGTTTGAAATCCTAACTTCTTTTAACATTGATTTTTTGGCGACATTAAAAGTAAAATAAAAAAGTTTAACAATATGATCTGTCAATTTGACATTGGCAGGTTAAATGAGCTAAAGGTGAGCTCTACATGAAAAAAAGTTATTCCGGGTGGGCCAAAAAAAAACGGACAATCTTTTGGCCCACCCTGTAGAGCTCACCTTTAGCTCGTTTTACTAACCTGCCAATGTCAAATTGACAGATCATATGGTTAAACTTTTTTAGTTTACTTTTAATGTAGCCAAAAAAACAATGTCAAAAAAAGTTTCGAACATTTATCTTGGAAAATTGCATGCCACTGAATGACTAAATGATTAGAAAGGTACTCTGACCAAAAAAAACCATTCTATTGACCACATAATTATATTTGTTTAAACATTATCGTTAAAAAAATGCGAAGTATTTTGTACTAAAAAAAAACAATAAAATCCTAAAAAGCTTAGAGTTTTACAGCATTTTGTGAAAACCGATCTTTACCATATATACATATTCTGGTTTCTTTGGAAGATTCCTAAAAGAAAAAACAAAAACAAATCCACCGTTTGCTTTTTTTATAGTTAATTCTGTAAAGCATCGTTTTTTGAATAAATATTTTTTAATAATTTTTATGTTCGGAACGCCACTGAATGTAGCAAATTGTTAATAGGTCCAATTAATTTGTTTGAATATTAAGCTCTACTTGTGACCTAACGTTTGATATGTAACAAACAGTATAATAATTTTTCAGAATAGGTAGAAATAACTTGAAATCGTTTTTTGTGAAAAATGCACAAAAGCTAAAAACTGAAACTTTGAACCCATGTATCTTAGAAACCATAGGTTCATTAGGCAATAATAAAGAAATCCAACCAAAAGCCACCGCCCATAAGTTCCGGGCGGGATCCTTTTAAAAAAAATCAAAGTTTTAAAAATTTTATTTTTAAAGGAGACAAGTACCAACAAAGAGTTGCAATACTAAAGAACTTAAAAGTGTTTCCATCATGAAGTTCTTTAAGTAACGTTTACTATACAGGGTAGTGACCTTAAATGAAACGCTGCCTCTAGCGGGTTAATATTTGGTTTTTTGAAAAAAAACTCAGTTGGATCTCCGGAAAGAGGTCTTCTCACATAAAACTATTTTTCTTTCAGAGGGATAAACCCATTTATGGTATCTCTCGTTCGAAAGCTTATAAAAAAAGAAAAACAATGGAATTTATATTTTTAACATACATTAAGTAAAATGTCAATTGACAACAAATTATGTTTTTGACGTATGCAAATAAAAATATCAGATAATAATTGACATGTTTATGTTTTTTTTTCCAAAAAACCGAAAGTAAAAAAATGGTATTTTAACTGACGTATGCCAAGAAAATATATACCGTTGTTTTTCTTTTTTCATAAGCTTTGGAATATGGTATCATAAGTGACAAATTTTAAAAATATTTTTTTGACATTTTAATTGGGGTATATTAAAAAATATATATAACGTTGTTATTTTTCCATAAGCTATCGAACGACACAACACAAGGGGGTCATCACCTCTGAAAAAAAATGTAAGTAGAACCCCTTCCGGGGTCCGACCACAAATTTGTTGTGTCAGTCACAAAGCTCGTAAGAAAAGTCAGTTGACGTAGTTTTTCAAAAGACGCTAACCATACCAAGTGTACTTTGGCTGCCTGACTTTCGCATGCGCAGATCTACCAATATTATTTACCTCATGTGTTACAATAGATGAACAGGGTGATTTTCACTTGATTTTAACCACATGAAAATAGAAAATTTCAAAAACCTAACCTAACGAAACCTAATCAAATCTAACCGAACCAAACCAAAGCAAACTGAACCAATAATTTTTTTGAAAAAAAAAACTTTCCTGACTTCCTACCCGGGATCCTAGAGGATGTGAATTCGAACCGAACCGAATCGAACCAAACCTAACTAAACCGAACCAAACCTAACCTAACCAAAGTAAACTACAACACTGCTAATTAGTTTTAATTGGGTATGGTTAGGTTTGGATAGGTTCGGTTCGGTTCGGTTCGGTCCGGTTCGGATTCACATCCTTCAGATCCCGGGAAGGAAGTCAGGAAAGTTTTTTTCTTGAAAAAAATTATTGGTGCAGTTTGCTTTGGTTCGGTTTGGTTAGATTTGATTAGGTTTTTGAAACTTTCTATTTTCATGTGGTTAGAATCAAGTGAAAATAACCCTGTTCATTTATTGTAATACATGAGGTAAATAATATTGGTAGATCTGCGCATGCGGAAATCAGGCAGCCAAAGTACACTTGGTATGGCTAGCGTCTTGTTAGTTTTTCTTTTCTTTCCAACCCGCTAGAGGCATCGTTCCATTTAAAGTCGCCAACCTGTATAACAAAGTTATGTTTTAACATTAGGGACATATTGCAATAGTGCCCGAACCGAACCGAGGCACTAATTGTGCCGAGCACTATATTGACAGTTTCATATTATAAGAACAGCTGTCTTCTTTCAAAATTAGGCCTCTGTGTATCATAAGACCCAGAATTAACAGTGCCGCTACTATTAATGGAAAATAAACGACGGATTTATAAATTCGACTTTGGTATGTGAATTTTGAAAGATCAACTGTCAGTTTTCAATGGGAAAATGTCAGAATAGTGCCCGGCACAATTATTGGCTGGCCGTATTGCAATAAGTCCCTATTGTGACAATTTGAAAAAGGGGAATAGTAGTACCACTGTATTTTACCAGTCACTTTCGGTTGGATTTTGCTAATTTTTTATTAAAATTGGTTCTGGCAGTCAAAAACAGTCGTCTATTTTTCAAAGTTATCCCAGAATAACTGACTGGGCCTTAGATGACGCCCTTTACACAGTTCTGTAATTAAAAAACTTCATAGGATGTTTCTTAATTTTCTTATAGATTTATACTTCCTAAACCCAAAAAAAAATTAAAAAATTCTATCACTTCGATAGGAGTAAAATCATATAATTAAGTACAAAACTCTTATGCATCTGATTTTTTTTTGCAGACCTTGGTAATAGAGAATTATTGAAACACAGCCAGGCTATAATTGTGCCAGGCACTATTTTGACACATTCACATTGAAAACTGACAGTGGGATCCTTCAAAATTGACATACCAAAGTCGCATTTAAAACTTTCGTCGTTTATTTTCAATTAATAAAGGAAGGCACTATTTATTCCGATTCATATAGTAAACAAAGGCCGTGTGTTGAAAGATCACAGCTGATATTACAATGTGAAGGTGTCAAAATTGTGCCTGGCACTATTATAACCTGGCTTTATTTCAATAATTCTCTACTCTACATATAAAAATCGCTGGTTATTCATTGCAAAAATCAAGAAACTACTAGAACGTGATTTTTACAGATCCATTATTAATAGCCCTTGCTATAGGCAGTTACACTTTTATGACTTTGACAGGACAAAAACATAACGATATCGGGTATTACGACATATCGGTTATAGCGACGACATATTAAGGTCCCGACCGAGTTATATATATAACCCATTTTGTTACCTTTTTTCTCTATAACGATGCTCAGTTATCACCACCGAAATTAAGCGGTCCGTTCAATGTCGTTATAACCGATATTCACTCTATATCAAAAAGGAAATATGTCATGTTGGTACAAAATTAAATGTAAAACTGTCACTATCTCTGAAAAGATGCTAACTGTATTTTGACTGAAAAAATGAAACGGTAAAACCACTCAAATAGTATAAAACATGACAAAATGGGGTCTCGCCCCCCCCCCCATATATTCCTGGGTACTTCACTGTCAAAGACATGCCGTTTGTCAGATTCTTATTCTGTCGTTTTGCATCTAATAAATAAAGAGGTTGGAAATGTCAAAAAAGTGAAACTGCCTATGGCAAGGACTATATCCAAAAGAGTGTTTCTTTTTTAACTTTCAATTGCGGCAATAAGATCTACAACATTGCACCAAAATCCAACCGAAACTCACTGATCACGTAAATTATACAGGTCCTCTGTGTGTCAGTATTGTTATAAACAAAATATACAGGGTATAACATAAGTGATGACTTTAATTTTAAGATGTGATTCCTCGAAATTTTTTAACAAAAAAGTTCATATAGACGCTTCGTTTTTGAGATACAGGGTGTTTTTTTATTCTTTTTTTATTAATATCTAAAAATGTGTGTTTAATCTATTGAAATTTTTGCAGTGTGTTAATAACTTTATAAGGTATCTTTTTCAATTCTTACAGCTGGCCCAGAAATTCCAAGGGCGTGCCCACGGGCTAAGTCGGATAGTTTTTTTGAAAAAAATATATCGGCCAGTGCATTTTTTTAAGTCTGATATTTTTTTAAATAAAACAACTAAAAATTGAACTTTTTTGCCCCTAAATTTTTTGCGTATCTTGCTTCCTATCAATAAGAAAGCTAAAATGCTCTTATTTGTATGTACTTATAACAATTCCTATAAAATTAATTTTAGAAAAAAGTTTGTTAAAGTTTTTTGTTAGTTTTTAACTAGTAAACATACTGGTAATTTTTCAGGTAATTTTGAAGCATTTTAGTTTTTTTTATGAAGGCCAGAGACTGCGATTTGGTTTTTAATTATTTTCTCTAAACTAAGCCAGATACGCAAAAATTTAAGGGACAAAAACGTTTAATTTTTAGCTGCTTTATTCAAAAAAAATATCATACTTACGAAAAATGCACTGGGCGAGATTTTTTTTTACAAAAAAAAACTATCCGATTTAGCCCGTGGGCACGCAAGTTATTAATAAATTGTCAAAACGTTTTTTAAATATTAATAAAGAATCGATAAAAAAAAAGTTTAACACCCTGTATTTCGAACACGAAGCGTCTCTGGACATTTTTTATATAAACTTTTTTAATTAAAAAAATTAGCACCTCTTAAAGTCATCACTTATGTTACACCCTGTATAACGAAAAAACAATTTAGTGGAACAGCCCGAAAAAACTTTTAAAGCTTAAAAACTGACATAATAGTGGTCATCCAATATTGCATCAATTTCTTAAATCTAAAATTTTAGTCCATAGGATCAAATTTAATTGACAAAGTTACAAAATAAGCTTAATAACTAATTTTAAATAAAGCCTTATGTTATGTGATTTTTGCTAAACAAACTTTATGTACAAAAAACTTTACAGACTAGACGTTCAATTAGAAGTTACTTTTATCTATACTTTGCCGATCGCGGTGATGATGTTTTATCCTACAGTTATTCTTAAACTTTATATTTAAATCAAAATAATTTTAAACGAGTAAAATCATCTATTAATAATGATTTTTGTGGTTATTCCAAATCCACGAAAATAACAAACTTGAGTAGGAATCCGCAGATCATTACACCAAAACAAAAATATTCAAAAAAAATATTTTCGGACCTCAAATAAATTCCTACAAAAGGTTTTATTGCAGTTTTTGTAGCAACCTTATGAACAAAAATGGTTTTATTGCAATTTTGTCGTAACCAGATGCACTTATCAACGCCAAAAGGGTGAACCAAAAGACCACGCATTTTTTTTTATAAACATGACTGCTCTATTTATTTTTTATTTTATTATTTAGAAAATGAATCTAACAATAAATTGGTTTGGGTTTATATACATATTTAGAAAGAAAACTAATATTAAACATAGTCAAATAGCCTTTTAAAAAATATTTCCCAGAAATTCAATTATATGACAAACTTATTTATTTAGATAGCCCAGAGTTTTTAATGTTTAAAACAATTTTATGGCTTTTAATCTTAATTTATTGCACAAAATATGTTTTCTGGACAAATTTGACTCCGTAATATATATTTCTTCAAAACTAACAAAGATATGATTTTTTTTTAAATCCTAAAAAATAGTAATTTTTTTACCCCATATATTTTTTAGTTTTTAAGATACACAGCTAATTTCTTTACTATTTTGATTGCTGTTCTATTGCAAACAAAAAACATTTAAACAGTTTTTCTGTAAAACTAATTTTGCAAAAGATATAAGTCAAGGTTTCTCAAAAAACATGAACAAAGCCTCTATCTTAGATTTGTGACGTCACACCGGCCCTCCTACTCAATGGAGGCAAACACCCTGTGACTTAAAATTGTGTGATCTATTACCAATCAAAATAGCGTAGTTTAGGCCTCTTAACTATTTATGCTTATGTGCTGAATATATATAAATCGATAGGATAGTGGCTCCTGCGCCCGGTCAATTTTTATATTTACATAAACAGTTTTAACATTAATTTTGAAAATTTCCCTTTGGCTTGTCAGATTACGGTACACTTTTATTTATATAGTTAAGTATGCTCAGTAGTAACCAAAAATACTACACAATGTTTTGTTGGAATTTTTTTGGGGTTTTGGGGTTTTTTACGCTTAGCCTATTTACGCGCATTATAGTTTATAACTGGAGAATTTATTGTGACGAAATAGACCATCACACAATCGGCAACTAAAAGTTTACAAATCAAACTAAGGAGTCAATAGAGAATTATTGAAATACAGCCAGGCTATAATTGTGCCAGGCACTATTTTGACACATTCACATTGAAAATTGACAGTTGATTCTTCAAAATTGACATACCAAAGTCGAATTTAAAACTTTCGTCGTTTATTTTCAATTAATAAAAGAAGGCACTATTTATTTCGGTTCATATAGTAAACAAAGGCCGTGTGTTGAAAGATCACAGCTGACGTTACAATGTGAATGTGTCAAAATTGTGCCTGGCACTATTATAGCCGGGATTTATTTCAATAATTCTCTATTGTCATTTCGTTATAAACATTAAAGCTTTATTATTAGTAAGGCACGGATGCATCTATTTTGGTAAAGAGGGTATTTACCAAGGTCTTTATACTTTTACACAGGTTGCCTACAGAATTTGAGTCATGTGAACTTAACTGGGCGACTGTAGCCGCGTCTTCCGGTTTCCATAAAACAAATGTTATAAGGCAACCCGGTGACGTAGATTTTTTAATCTGATTACAGTTAGCCAGTCAGGTTCAATGACCTTTGAAATTCTGTAGGTAATATGTGTAAAAGTATACAGAGCTTGGGTGTGTACTACTAGGTTATGAACTAGTTTCAAAAGATCGCTATACTTAATATTTGTTTTTATAAAAAACCACTAAAAAGTTACTGGTCTTTATCTTTCTAACACAGCGGTTCCTTAATAAACGGTTTTCTTACCAATTTAATATAATTTTGTTCTAAAATGTAAAACTTTACTCTAAGTAAGGCACTGATGAATCTATTTTTGTAAACATGGTGGGTAGAATTTAAGAGCTAGTTGACCTCTGGCAAACAAGGTTAGGTACGTTAAAAAACATTAGCTCACGAGACATACAGAGTTTTATATGCTATATATACGTCAAAAACAAAGTTATAACTTAAAAAAACCGCAATACATTTTTTTAGGAAAATATTTGTTTTAATTAACAACCACGGCAAAATTAGTGGGATTTATTTATCTAGGATTAATGCAGTTTTTTAAATATAAGTTTTCGTAAAATTGGTTTTTTACCAATCTAATGTCATTTTGTTATTTAATTTAAAGCTTTTTTTGTAAGGCACCGATACATCTAGTTTTGTAAATAAGGTGAGTACGGGGAAGACCCTTTACTCAAGTCTTTATTTTAAAAGCAAGTGCTCCATTTGGCAAGCAAGTTATTAGGAATTTTCAGGTTTAAAAAATATTTGCCCCCTGCAAAGCCGGTTAATAGCTTTAAAATATCGTAGTACAGGTAACCAAATATTTATTCTTATTAATAGTCCAGTCATTATAGAATTTTATCTTGCAAAAGGTAATGAGTCGCGATTTTGACATAATATGTTGTAGAAATTGGAGTCCTAAAAATAATAATCTTGGATTTAGTGTGCACAAAAAGGGTTTTTCTAAAATTACTTGGTTACTGTACGTTTTAGAAAAAGAAGTTTTAAACAAAAAGTTAAAGACAATAAAATTTCATTCAAACGGGGGTCGGGGTCAACACTTCAGGGTTCGTATCTCAGCAGGGGTACTACGCAGAGAACTCGATGATGTCTCATTTTATAAGCTATTAGTTTATATTTTATGTTATTATAGATTTTAACAAAAACAAGCAGTTTCGAAGTTAAAGGCGACAAAAAAAAGTTGGTCAAAATCCAAAATGGAGGCGAAATGTTTGGCCTCATAACTCGAAAACCATTCGTCTGACAAAAAAACGTACAGTAGCGTTTTTGTAGGAAATTTTATTGTCTTCGATTTCTATCAAAAACTTTTTTCTATAAAATGTAGAGGGACCAAGTAATTTAAAAAACCTTTTCGTTCACACTAAATCCAAGATGGTGGGAGAAGCCGGCCCCCAAAGGTCAAAAACTCAAATTTGTTTTTAGAACTCCAATGTGAACAACATATGTCAAAATTGCGACTACACAACCTTTTGCAAGCTTTTGGGATCTTTTTTTCACTTAAATGACTGGCCTAAAATAACTACTGCAAAGTTACTGACTTCTGAACCCAACAAATGTAATCAATTTTTTTTAATTGTTTTTTTTGCCATTTATAAAATTCCAATTCAAAGTTTGTTTATGACAATGGTAGCTTGAATGTGTTCTTATAATAACTTCTTCAGGAGAACCGATAAGCATACCACCGAAACTCGCTTAAGCACTTTCAAACTCTGAATCTCCAGGCTCGCCATTAACCAACTGGCCCTTTTTAGCCCTATACACCTCGATAGCCCGCCATATCCTGAATTCGTAGGCCCCTATTAACCCGATTCTGCGCAAATCGTTCCGAGTGATGCCTTCCAGAAACTCTTCCAACGTGTAGCCCTGAGCTAGAACTTTCTGGCTGGATTTGTCACTGATCCCAAGCAGAAGCAGCCAATTTCCAAGACTAGAAAAAAATGTACGGTCAAGCAGTTGTCATTTGAACTTTTTATCTTGAAAAGTAGATAGTTTATTCATTTTGTTTTTAAATTACAATAATAGTGCTAGTTTATAAAGAAAGACAACAATCTAGTCAAACTCTTTTATTATTAATATGGTTTATTTAAAAATAGTTAAAGCCGAAAAAGTCATTTTTCATACAAGTCAGTTTTCAGTCGGCGGAACTTTGTGGGTACTTGTTTTCTTAGTCAGCAAACATTGATAGAATTGTTCAATTAAAATAATACATAAATACGAAAAACTTTTTTTCTTAGTAATAAAAATAGTTTTACTTGTAAAACCTATGCTAAAGTTAAGTAGAAAAAATAGGACTAATTTCTAAGTATGGACAAAATAACTGTCAAGTCAAAAACGAAATGAAATATTTTTAATTGCCAGACAAATTGCCCATACTTAGAAATTAGTCGGACTATTTTTGTACCTAACTTTAGCATAACTTTTAATAATAAAACTGTTTTTATTACTAAGAGAAAAAGTTCCTCGTCTTCATATCTTCTGACGCATTTTCCAACTTAACTAAATAAAAAATTTTCCTTAGAATTGCACAATGAACAATTCTTTCGATGTTTTCTGACTAAAAAAATAAGTTCCAAAAAAGTACACTGCATCCTCGACTCTAATATTTCTTTAGTTTTTTAAATACTATTGATTTGCCATACAACATGTCATTTTTTATTCATTCTTGGCTATTGTACACAGTGTGCCTGAATGAAGTATAGGTTACATAAAAATGGTTCCAAAAACTAATTGCATATCCAAAAACTAATTGCATATTCATATAAATCCTAGCTGATCCTCTTCTCGGCATTTTATCAACTTATTGCAATTTTTCTAGTTATCCTAGTGCTGTGCTGGCTCCTGGTACGTGTAACCTAATATGTGCGCTCAGTTTGACTGTGGGGCTTTGTTAAGCACCCATAGGATTAGAAAAAAAAGTTTGGTCACGTGGTCGAACTCATAGTCGTTTGGCCGCCATCTTTGAAAATGGCTGCCAAATTGATATATTTTTTATTTAAGCGTATCGCCCTACTCAGTGGTCCGATTTTAACTTTGTAAAGCTTGTTTTATTCCTTTTTCAAAGGCAAACAAATTTTGTCATTACAGATTTTTTGATAAATCGCAATAGAATTAACATAATACCTATGCTCATTTTATTTTAACAACAATATTATTGAAACTTGTTTTTTTTTGTTACATAGAAGGGTTTAAACCTTTCACAGAAAAGGATATTGACTTTATATTTTTTAAGTTCGATGGATGGTACCCCTAAAGACTCCCTTAAAAAGGGTGGTTTCTAAAACTGTTCACAAGATTTTAGAAAAAGTGAATTTGCAGCGAAATTATTAATCCTAGCGAAAAACTTTTAAACTACTTTTAATTCCGCTTCTTTTGATGCATCATTTAGCATCCTAACTTTAATAGTTAGCTGTACAAGCCAACTAAAATACACAATTTTGTAAAAATTCCATGTTTTCGCTCCAAAATCGATTTTTTTCTTAAAACTTGTAAGAGATATGACAATTCTTGTAATAACATTTTTTATAGGCAATAAAATGCTCAGTTAAAAACTGTTAAAATGGCCAAACGAACACGACTTGGACGACGTGACCAATTATTTTTTAAATGTGTAATGACAAAATTTGTTTGCCTTTAAAAAAGGAGTAAAAGAATCTTTAAAAAATTAAAATCGGACCATTGCGTAGGGAGATACGCTTAAACAAAAAATCTAATTTGGCTGCCATTTTTAAATATGGCGGCCAAACGACCATGAGTTCGACCACGTCGACCAAACTTTTTTTATACTCTTTATGGGTGCTTAACAAAGCCCTTCAGTCAAACTGAGCGCACATATTAGTTCACACGCGACAGGAGCCAGCGCCTAGACTAACTAAATGGCAAAAAATTCATAAAATTTCGAGAAAAGGATCAGCTAGGATGAATGAATATGGCTTTAAAGTCAGGAAAGAGTCCATATTCAAAATGTGCAAATAGTTTTTGGAACCATTTTTATGTAACCTATACTTCATTCAGGCACACTGTATGTACTTTTACTTTTACTTTCATGAATGTCCATTTACATAATTGTTATCCTTATCGCATATTTTGATAAAGTAAAACAACCGTTTGTTTGTTGATTTAATTAGTAACTTACCTATGGTCTACCGGCACCTCGTCTTTTTGATGATCAGATTGTGATGTTATGATACATTTTAAAACTTCGGTCATTTGTTTAGAGGTCTCCAGCACCTCTTTCAACTAAAAATAATTATCACCAGTAAATAAAATAATGGGACATTTTTAGATTTCAAGGTAAATTTATTATTTTTTGATAAGAACAAGCCAAAAATAATTTTTTCTGCAAGCCTGTTAAAAATGTGATTTTCCACACTATTTTTAGTGCAGAAAATTCTACTATGCCGCACTAGTGTGGAAAAACTCTCCGGACAGAAATCTCAAATTTTGAAAAACCTGTATAGATTTGAAGTTTCTGCTCATAGTAAAAGGTAAGATGTTATATTTTAACACACTATAAGTTGATGTTGTATTAAAGTGACACCGCGTCATCAAAACCTTGATGGGCGGAAAGGGAGTAGAGGTATACATACAGTGGCACGCACTTCCTTTAATTTTTTTATTGATATTGATTCCCAAAATGAGGGGCTGCACTAATTAGTAATTAGTTTACTATTTTACCTGCTTTTTATTGATGTCTTCTTCTAAACGATTTTATTAGAAAGGAACATATATACTTTTATCTGGTTGTTACAAACATATTATTGATTTACCCGGGCTTTGACGTTTTCTATTCGTTGTTGTTTTGACTGTTTATGTCAAACAAATTATGACGGAGCTTTTTATAAAACAAATTACTCTTTTTGCAACTAAATCAATGTTTGCACACATTTTAATATAATTTTGGATCCTCTTTTATGTTTCGGATCTTTATTTATTAGGTACCTATTTGATATCTAGTTTAAAAGGTCTTAGTGTTTTCTCCTTCGAACATTAAACCCCGAGCGGCGCACTACATGTACAAAGTAAAACACTAATTTTTTAAGGCTTTTATACTTAGATTTTGCCGCAAAATTTGGTTTACCATAGCTATGACGCGGTGCCACTTTAATACAACATCAACTATAGGTATTTGTTTTGAAATTGTTAAAAGTGTTTTGGTTTGTTTTGCTTATAATTTGAATTTTTATGTTTTCCTGGCGCTAGTGGAAAAACAATTGTTTCTAACACTTGCAGGAACCTAATTTTCTGAACTTAAATGCTTGACAGAAAGATGCGTAGCGAGCACGGCAGTTGCCTGTGAAAAAATCAATTTTCTGCACTTGTTGGAAAAATTGTTATTTTCTACAAGCTACTCTATTCGTGCCGAAAAGTGACACTTTCCGCACTTGTTCGGTAAACTACTAATCTTTCACGTGCGTGCGAAAAATAGGTTTTTGCAAATTGTTAATTGTATGGAAAATTTTACTTTGGTGCATAATAGTGTGCAAAAATTTTTGCGCACTGTAATTTTAAAACCAGTTTATTAGGTCTGGGGAGAATTCTTAATGTATGTACTGTGGGCTATAAAATGCCTAGGTTGCTATATATACGTTTGTTTATTTTGTTTAGAAATTCATAGGGGTTTTGGTCAAATATTTATGTTATAAAAAGTAAACTCTTTTAAAAAACCAAGCATTTAAAGGTGTTTTTTCTTCCTCGTCGGGGCTACAATAATAATAATTAAAAAAATATATATAAACTTACGTTAAGTGTTATCATTTTGATGTTAATAACATAATATACATCCAGATGGTATAAATTAATAAATGTTGTTGGATTTGTTGATCGAAATTGTTTAAATACTTAAACAATTTTTGATACAACACAAAGCCAAGATTAAAGTTTGGTATGATACTTTTGTAAAGTTCTATACCTTAGTGATGCTATGCCGTCACAAATATGGCTGACAGGCGAAAATTGTATTTTAACGTTCTAAGGTTTAGTTTTTTGTAAAGAGTAAAAGTATGATATAAATTTAGATACAGCATAAAGCCAGGACTGATGTTTGGTATGATAATGGCCGAAGATTCGTTGACTAGGGCTGATATATTTAAGATGGCGGCCACCATGGTGCCGAAATTTTAAATTTACGCTGTAAAGCCCCACTGGTGTAATTGTATAACCAAAAATAATACCGGGTGGGCCAAAAAAAACCAGACAATTTTTTTTAAATTATAACTTTTGAACTATAACATCGATTTTAATGGGACAAACTGCACTTGACAGAGAATGAATTAGAGTTTTGACTAAATATATATTTTTGCCCGCCATCTGAAAATCCAAGATGACGGACGAAATTAAATTGTACCCTTCAAAGATGCTCGTTTATTCTTGTGTTGCGAACATGTTTTAATTATTTATTTAAATCAGTAAAAAAGCTGCATTCCTGCCATGCACAACAAGGTACGAATCAGCAAAATCGGTTCGATGGTTCTAAAAGAAATATTTTTCTTTCAACCATTGTTTTGCATATTATACGATTGCCTTGCCAATCATGTCTGCATTTATTTGCTTATAAATTCATTACTCCTGAACCGATTTTAATGAAATAAAAAATATCCTGTTGAGAATTGATTGCTTTTTAAAGATCATGATCAAAATTTATGGCCATCTTAAAATTTAAGATGGCGGAGAGACTCATACTTGATACTCCAAAATGGCGTGTTTATTCTTATTTTCTGAAAAATGTTCTAGTTTTTTTTTAATCTATAGAAAAGCACTGCTTTTCTTCCGCCTAACAAAGTACAAAGTAATAAATTTGGTTAAGTGGTTTTCACAAAATCTGATTTTGTTTTAACCATTGTTTTACGAATTATACGATTGCATTGCCAATCCTGTCCGCATTCAGTTCTTTATAAATTCATTATTACTAAGCCGATTTTTGCAATTTGTAAAACAACGGTTAAAACAAAATCCGATTTCGTGAGAATTACTACATCGATTGTGGTGTTTTTCTATAAATAAAAAAAAACTACATTTTCGCAAAATAAGAATAAACACGCCATTTTGTATTTGTATGTAAGTATCAAGTATGATTCTGTCCGACATCTTAAATTCCAAGATGGCGGAAAATTTCGATAACAACCTTTAAAGAGCAATCAATTCTCACCACGATTTTTTTTAATTCACTAAAATCGGTTTAGTAATAACGAATTTATAAGGAAATGAATGCAGACAGGATTGGCAATGCAATCGTAGAATCCGTAAAACAATGGCTGAAACAAAAATATATTTTTTGAGAACCACCACACCGATTTTACTAATTTGTACGTAGTTGTGTGAGGGAAAAGTAGTGATTTTCTATAAATTAAAAAAAAAAACTAAAACACTCTCGGAAAATAAGAATAAACACGCCATTTTGAAGAATCAAGTATGATTCTGTCCGCCATCTTAAATTTTAAGATGGCGGTAAATTTTGATCATAATCTTTAAAATACTCTGCCAATATATGGGCCCCTAAGCTCACACTAGGTACTATAGTTATAGTTTACGTGTGAAACTGAAACTGAAATATATTTTATTCAACTCCAGACTAAATTACCTTTTGTTTGATACCACACAAGCCATGTTTTGACTTAAACTCAAATTTTTAAAATCTACCCCCACCCTTAAAAAAAGCAAAAACTAAAATGTACTTTGTTAAACTCCGGACTCAATTACCTTTCGTTTGATATCACACACGCCATATTTTCACTTAAACTCGAATTTTTGAAATATACCCCCACCCTTTTTTTTAAATAAATTAAAATGTATTTTGTTTAACTCCAGACTCAATTACCTTTCGTTTGATATCACACACGCCATATTTTCACATAAACTCTAATTTTTGAAATCTACCCCCACCCTTTTATTTGGTTTGTGTTTTAAATGGGACCATCTCGACCCAAGACCCAGCCTAGGTACCAAATTTCATTAAAATCGGCCGAGCGGTTTTTGAGTTATGCGCGTTGGTCGTTACAGACATACAGACAGACAGACATACAGACAGACAGACAGACAGACAGACAGACAGACAGACAGACAGACGGCGCAACAAAAAAGTTTCAAAATCATCTGAAACGCAAAGATATATAAAAAATTTTGAAATCGGAGCAACTTTTTTTTTCTCGAAAAAATTAGGATCACCATAGCTCACACTACTATAGTATAGTATATGTGTGAGCTAAAATCAATTCTCACCAGGATGTTTTTTATTTCTCAAAACAAAAAAATATTTTTTTTTTAGAACCACTGAACCGATGTTGCTAGTTCGTACCTTGTCGTACGTGGCAAGAATGCAGCTTTTTCACTAATTAAAAAAAAATATTTAAAACATGTTCGCAACACAAGAATAAACGAGCATCTTTGAAGGGTACATTTTAATTGCGTCCGCCATCTTGGATTTTGAGATGGCGGACAAAAAAGTATATTTACTCAAAACTCCGGTTAATTCTCTATCAAGTGCAGTTCCATTAAAATCCATTGTATAGTTCAAAAGCTATAAAGAAAAAAAAAATTTCGATTTTTTTTGGCCCACCCGGTATATTAGTTTTTCCCCAGACGAAGCTCCATTGCAAAAATAAATTTACATACTTTATTGTCGAAAATAAAATTTTCTTTTAAACGCTGTACAACAAGGTCGGATTTGTCTGATAATTAAAACTTCAGTGGCGTTCCTAAATTAAATAAATTTTTAAAAATCACAATATAAACTATTTTTGTTACCAGTTTTATCTAATTTTATTTCTTAATATGAAAAAAATATCTACTAATTTTAATTGTAGACAGTAAAATTCCCTTTCCAACGATGTATACGTCGGTGTGGTTCGACTTATAACAATATGCAACGACATCCGTAAATGGGGGTCGTTTAAACATGTTTTACCCGATTTTCTTGTGTTATATACCGTCGATAATAAAATTTTCTTTCAAACACTGTATCAGGGTAAACCCCCTTTCCCATTTAAAAATAAATGCAACCACTGCACGTAAACCAAAACAAGGAGTTGAGGTTAATTTTAAAAATTATAGTTTTGCTAAAAATATGACTTGTATGGTACTATACTAAAACTAACTGTGTATCAAGATAAAACCTATAATATACATGTTTTCTTCTAAGTAATCTCAATTTACCAACGCTACTGAATGCTACTTTCTTCTTCTGACTTTATCGACACATACAACGTTGGAAAATGAATTTGGTTTTCCACAAAAAAAGCTTTACACAATTTTTGCTAAAAAGGCGAGTAAAAAGATGAATTTTTCAGAAAATTTAATAAGGCGACCACTTACTAGCTAGTTTGTACGGTCAATTTAAAGTCCCTGTCACATGTCAGTGAGGGGGGGGGGGGTTAACCGAGATATTTGGATTTAGCGGGGTCGAAAAAGGGGGAAAGACCATGGGTTAATCTATATTTTCAGCTATTCGTTTACAAATCCATCTTTTACTAATTAATGATTTTCGAATATCGTTTTTAATTTTATTGTGGAATAATATATTTTACTCACCAAAGCCTGACATTGTTTTTGCATCTCAAAGCAGTCATGGAACATTCTGGAGGTTTCTCTCTTATATTGCAGCATAGAAGAATGTTCAGCGATTTCGAAGCTACCGCTGGTCTTCCCCGAAGACTTTGACGTGTCGACTGTACTCGGCGAACTTTGTGGTTGCAGGTTCTCCCCTGTGTATTAATATAACATTAGAGCATAAATACTGGGTGAAAAAATCGGAAAGTGAAGCAATCATAGCTTGTTTTGGAAACAATGGGAAATATAAATTCGCAGAGGCAAATTTTGAAGTGCGCATGCATGTGTTTTGGAACATAGCGGCTGTGTGGACGCCATATTTGCTGTTTATTTACATTTTGCGGTGTTTTGCGTTTGTAGTGTAAAATTGCTTTTTTTTCTGTAAAAAATGGGAAATAATTCAGGTAAAACATGTGGGGTTTGTAATAAAATGTTTAGGAGAAGTAAGGGAGTGCCATTCCATGGGTAAATACTTGTATTTTTCTATATAATTTGTTAATAAAGCTAACAGTGCTTTATTAAGCTCTTTTCATGTTGTCCACAATAAATCTGCACAATTAATTTTAGAAAAACTACAAACTTTAATAGACACCCTTAACTTTTTTACAATTGTCAACTATGTGACGTAATGTAGAGACCCTGTATGTATGACATATTTTTACAAAAGAAAGACGCAACAAACCCATTTTCACTAAAATGTATGAGTTTTGTTAAAAATCATTAATTTTTATTTTCCAACGCTTATGAATTGACAGGGACAGAAGGTGCGTCTCCCTCTAAACATCGCTAGAGTAAAGAGGACCGATATTTTTATCCTTTGATTTTGACTTAAATAAATTTGACTTTGAAGAGTGTGTCGCGTCTCTTTATCTTATATGTCATACATACAGGGTCTCTAACGTAATGTAGTATGTTCCAAAACCACCAAAACAAAAAAAGGAACATTAATGGCGTATTCGATTGGGAAAATGAGTGCAGCACTGGTGCACAACTGGCTCGGTGTTTGTATTCCATTGACATATACTTTTTCAGTTTTCGTATAGCATTGAGGAACTTATGAATTTAGTTTTGCACTGAGTGCCGCTTTTTTTGACACCGGCTCTGAGGGCTCGTACCGCACGCATATTTGTATACAACACCCAGGATCGCCAGTCGGCTTCCGCCCGAACATCTCTGGTAAATAGCAGACGATATGGTAAATCGCTTGGGTAACTAACACCCATGATCGCAAAAATGTTCGTTAAAAATCAGTCTGGAACAATCTTTCTTCAGAAAGAATTCGTAAATTTCCAACATACATATATTTTTTTAAAACATACTCTCCTGACCTCTTTCCCGGGATCCTAAGAATGTGAAACCTAACCGTCAATCGATCGCCAACGTAACCGAACCGTGTCAATGTAGAATAGGGCTTCATTGACACGGTTACGGCAGCGTTCGGGCTACAACCGAATCGCAATCATGGACGTCGTTTACAAATATGCGTGCCGCACCGAAAACCGTTTCCCGCCATTAATTTTAAACGCTTATATTATTGTCGTGGGACGTAAAAATGAGTGCAGATAAAGTAGTGAGCGATTTTTCATTATTTTCTTCGCTGCTAAGGAGTAGTGTTCTTGGCTCGAGTTGAGCACTGAGAAATTCGTCATAAACAAGTTCAAAGAGTCTCAATTCTGTCCAAAAGAAGAACACGAGGGACGAAACCTCATTAGTGCTGAGGCACATGTGTTGTCATTTTTATGGTATGTTAAAACACCCCTACCTAGTTGTTAGGTTAGGTTATGTTCTTGTTGAATGGAAATTTATTCAAAAACATTTTCTTCAAAAACGTTTTTGAACAATTTTTTCTTATGAAAAAAAATTACTTTTAAAGAAAATGTTTTTGAACAAAAAAATTTTAAGAAAATGTTTTCAAATATTTTTTTTTTTTAAATAAATATTTTTGAATAATTTTCCTTTTCAAGAAAATGTTTTTGAACAAAAAAAATTTAAGAAAATGTTTTTAAACAATTTTTTGTTTGAAGAAAATGTTGCTTTCGAACATAATATGGTTTTTGAACAACAGGTTTTCAACCAAATTCCAAAGGCAGAAAAGTTAGGTTTAGTTGAAATAAACTTGTGAAATATTATACATGTATACAAGGTGTTTCAAATCCTTATGTTCAAATTTTGGGAGCATAAAGTACACTTTTGTTTAGGTTTTTTTGAAAAACATGCGCGAAATACAGATAACTACTCTATCTGTTGGTATACGAGCACAAGCCTGCATTCAATAAGGATGTGATGTGATAAAATCATTATTTATTTACTTTACGAATTTTTCTTGTTATCTTAAGATAATATTTATGAGCGTGTAACTTTGAAACAAATAAAAATGGATATCGTCGTTAGTCTGATAAAACCTGTAATGTGACATTTTTTTCTAAAATTAGATTTTTGCATAATCAATTTGCTCTAATCATAATGGATATCCTATAAAAAATTATTTGCAAAAACATGTTATATTAACGTTGCTTAAAGCAAGAATAAAAAATGATTTGTACAGCTCATAATGGGAGTCATAGGAAGTTTTTTGTGCCTCCTGTAAAATTTCATTTTGAACACACGAGTGCGATTTTTCATATTCCGCGTGTTCCCTTGAAACTGCACTTGGTGGAAATTTTTGACAGCACCGCTCCAGTATCAGTGCACCACCAGTGCTGCAGTCATTTTCCCAATGGAATACGCCATAAGAATTAAAGGGGGTCCTGGCCTCAAGCATCGCGTGTAAGAATGCATGTGTAGGTCCTGTATTTATGGTCTAAGGTATTTGATTAAGATAATATATTTACATCCACCAAATAGCAAAAATATTTCTAATGTCACTTCTAAGGAAAGTGAGCAAAATAATACTCAACAATAAAATCGACAATTGCGCAAAGGATGGTAGTTTTTAGGGGCTTTGGTTCGAGATAGGGAGTTGGAGTAGTTAAATAGCGCCGTTTTAAAATAGTGTGTAACAAAATAGCGCGAACCTGTCTTAACCTGACTAAATCTAACCCAATCTAACCTGACAACCTAACCTAACCTGCCAACCCAACCGAACCTTGCCTTAGTTGCGGATTGGGACGCAAACAACGCGCTATAAGTTTTGCAAAACGAGGTTAGGTTAGGTTGGGTTCTCAGGTTAGGTTAGGTTAGATGAAGTTCAGTTACGACACGTGGGTATCAGCTCAGGTTTTCTTCTTTTTTTTCGAAATTGGCGCAATCTTAAAACACACGCTATTTTCAACCAGCGCTATTTTATACTACTACTATGTCGGTTTAGAACATTTTCCTACGTTGTCCGACGCCTATTCTTCATCTCCTTCAATCCTGATAATCATCTTCTGTCAGGTTTTTTTGACTCATTGGTCTTTGGATTGACTGTTACTGTTAGTTTAGGATGCCCTCTTTTTCTGCGCCCGATTGGTTGCCATTCTAGGACTTACTTTGTTTTCTCTGTCATTGTTCATCCGTTGTACATGGCCCTACTATATCAGTTGTCTTTTAGTGATGTCATCCATTATGCTTCCCTCGATTTCTTATGTGATCTGTTCTAGATATTCTCATTGATTCTTCGTATTGCATCCATTTCGACATTTTCCATTTTTATTTTGTATTTGTCTGTTACGCGACAAGTCTCTATACCATACAACAGGCTGCTTTTTACCATTGTTTCATATATGAAAAATTTTACATTCTTTTTTATCTCTCTGCTCCATAAAATACTGTTAAAACATCTAATAACCTTTTTACTGTTATTATTTCTAGTCCTTTACAGGTTGTTCCAGTCTGTCTGTCAAATGTGACACCCAAGTATATATACTTATTGCATGGAGATATTGTTTGTTTAATGTCTGGTTCTAACGCACTCGATTATTTTGTAATACATAAGTACTCAACTCAACTGTTTCCATATTTACCAGCGACCCTGTATGTTTAAGAACATAAATACGAACCTTTTTACTAAAATTGATATACACTATTGACTTACGGGTATGGATTAAAGAAGCGAGATGAATAAAAGGACTTAAAATTATTATCTTGAGGTTTGGGAAGAGCGTACCTAATTCTGGAGACAAAATCGTTATCGCCACTTGAACTCCATTTCGAACCAAACTGTCCAGGGCAAACATCCAGTGAGGTTTGATCGGGTGACCTCTGAGAACTTCTATGACTGAATCCTGGTAATAAAAAGAAAATATAATTTATTTTTGTTACAATTCCTGAGTTAGAGAACTGGAGTCTAGTTCGTAAACTCATCAATAGAAACAAAGCATAACACAATAGCAAGTTGAAATAACATTTCGGACTTGCATTGTCTTTATTTATTTTAAACACGACGTTTCGGTTAGTAAGTATCTCTAACCGTTTTCAAGTGTAAACTAAACAATCTAGTCTACGTCTCTAGGCTTTTTGGATGTTCTTGTCAAACGATTAGGCAGAAACATTCAAACCACCGTATATGGGAAACCTACACACACGGTACCTACATTTTAAGTCTAATCATTCTGTTGCTACAAAATAAGGAGTTATAAGAAGTTTGTATTTAAGAGCCGTAAATATTTGTAGTAATAATGAAGAATTAACCACAGAAATAAACAAAATTAAAAAGGACTTACAACAGAATGGGTATTCCGAGAAATTAATAAACTTAACGATCTCTAAAATTAAAAACAAACCAAATGTAGCAAATTCTCAAAATAATAATCCGTTGGGTGTTATTAACATTCCACATGTTCAAGGGATTTCAGAAAACATAAGACGAATAGCCAAGCACTATAATAAAAAACAATATATAAGGAATAAGGTAATAAGGAATGTATTTACCAAATCCCGTGTGACTGTGGTAAATCATATGTAGGTGAAATGAAACGCCTTCTTGAGAATAGAGTAAATGAACATAAAAAAGTACCCAATTAGGGGATATTGAAAAATCCGGTTTAGCGGATCATGGTCACGATCACTGGATTCAGTGGTCAGAAGCTAAAGTTTTGCATGAGGAGTCGCATTGGCGAAAACGAAGTTTTCAGTCAACCAAGCACGGACATACCAAACATATAGAAACCACTCCACAGGATTCAGTGGTCAGAAGCTAAAGTTTTGCATGAGGAGTTGCATTGGCGAAAACAAAGTTTTCAGTCAACCAAGCACGGACATACCAAACATATGGAAACCACTCCACAAAAGGGGGCGGGCCGTCACATCTGACTGCACACCGAGTAGTATAAGTAGTAGCCTAGAGACTACATTGTTTAGTTTAAACTTAAAAATGGTTAGATACTTACTAACCGAAAAGTCGTGTTAAAAATAAATAAAGACAATGGAAGTCCGAAATTTTATTTCTACTCAATCATTGTCTACGAGTTATTATTTAATTTAAAATAAAATTAAATTTAGCCAATAAAAAATTATTGTTTTTAAAAAGAAATATAGAAAACAAAAATTCAGAAAATATAATTTTTTATAAAAACGATTTCTGTTCTTGAATTATTAAGTAACTATTATACCCAAAGTAATTCTGAAAAGATAGCGACTGAAGAATGAGAGAGACATCTTACCGAGCATCTAACGCACGTTACTTAATCAATAAACCCAACAAGGACGGGATATCCTATTCCTTCGTTTCGCGTTGCGTTTCACCAAAGAAAAGCCTACGTTTCACGTGCTTTAGGTTAGCTTTTAAGATTTACTTTGGAACACCGTGTCTTGGATTAAATTTATTTATTATTATTATAGATTTCGTATAGCAGATCAAAATGGTGTTAACTAAGTTATCATACCTGATAATAATAAATTGCAAACTGAAGTTGACTCATAGCCATTGAATCATAATCTAAGTCCTCTTTCAGTTCTCTTACTGCGGACTCAATGACCGCCTCTGACTGTTCGGTCAAATAAGATCTAAGTCCATTCATAAGTCTAAAAGGTAAATTAGAGGTTTGATATAAGAGTGACTGAATAATTCAAAATAGGCATCACATGGAATATAATATGCACCCGGCTTAAAATCACAAATCGGTGGATTGAAGGGGTCACACTGTACGTTTTTCGAACAGACATTTTGGTCAAAAACCTAAATTTCGAATACCACTTTCTTCAAAAACATTTTTTTTGAAAACAATTATTTTAAATGACGAACCGAACCAAACCAGAATATTTTCCTGACTTCTTTTCCGGGATCCTAGAGGGTGTGAATCCGAACCGAACCGAACCAAACTAAACCGAACGAATTTATTTTCATTTTCTAATGATAGTTTTTTCAAGTGACGAAAAATTATTTTAATGCTTTAATGCTCCTAAAAGGTTAAAATAAGTGTCATCCTAACCTTCATAAATTCAATGCAAACATATCCTAACCTGTACTTTGGGGGCATTTTTTTGAGAAAAAAGGTCAAGGGGTGTGTGCATAGGTTAGGATAAGTTTGCGATCAATTGACAAAGGTTAGGAAACACCGATTTCAATCTTTCAAAAGGAGGACAGGAAACCTTTGTTAAAGAAATAATTTTTCAAATAAAATGTCCTTCGAAAAAAATGTCATTCGAAAAAACCATCAAAAAGTGTTTTCGAAAAATGGATAGTGACCCAGATTGAAGAGCGAGAGGTTGGTTTACGAATACCGTCGAACGTTGTGACTTTGTGACAGACTAGACACTTATTGGAATAAAACCTGACCTTATTTTAAAATCGACCGTATTGTGACAGATTTACATATAAAAAGCAGCTGCTTTCTTTCAAAATTCGGGCTTTGTGAACTTAGGAACCGGATTTATTATTGTCTGTATTTATTAAATGAAAGGTTGCGACTTTATTTTTAAATTTGGCTTTGGTATGTCAATTTTGAGAGGTCAGCTGTCAGTTTTCTTTGTAAATCTGTCAGAATAAAGTCGACTCTAAAATAAAGTCAGGTTTTATTCCAATATCTTCTCGCCATTTAATCATTTACAATTTACACGTGTATCAACCTATCACCACGAAACCCCTCGTATTTGTTACGCTGGGGAAGTCATAAACCTTAGTTTGTGGTAGACACGACATTAAATATTATATAAAATATATATTTATCGGTTTCAAAACGTTCTACGTCTTCCGATACCCAATCTCCACTCGTTTTTGTTTGCCCATAATTTATCATCTAGGCCTCTTATTCTTATTTCACTGTCTATTCCTTCTCTCCAGCTTCTCCTTGGCCGTCCTCGTTTTCTTTGGCCAGTTGGTTTCCATTGTAGTATTTGTTTAGGTAGTCTTTCATCATTCATCCTTTGTACATGTCCGTACCACACCAGTTGTTTTATCTTATATCATCCACTAAAGTACGTTCACCCACTGTCATAATTTCTCTTATTCTTTGATTTGTAACTCTTTCTCCTTTTGATTTCCCTGCTGCTCTTCTCCAATAGTCCATCTCCGTAGCGGAAAGCATTTTTTCTGTTCTATCCTTAATTGGCCACACTTCTGAGCCGTATGTAATAATACTTTTTACAATGGTGTTATATATAAGCATTTTTGTTATGTTTTTATATACTTAAAATTATTCCATTTAATAAAGTTATTGTTTTTCTTCCTTGTACGTTTCGATCTTTTATAGCTTTGTCTAGTGTTCCGTCAGCTGCCCGGTTTTTAAGATTAGATCCTGTTTTGTTCCACCGATACACATATACTCTGTCTTATTGAGATTAACCGCTAATCCCCACTTATTGTACTCTTCTATTAGTTTTCGTGTCATATATTCGAAGTCGTGATAATCCTGAGCCACTACTATCTGATCATCGGCGAAACATAAAGTATACAAGGTGGTTTCGTCCAACGGAATTCCCATGTTTTGGCATTACTATAATAATATATTTTGCCTTACTATTGCGATATAACTCTTTGATGGCCTTAATTAGTTGTACGCTTATGTTTGTGTTTTTCAACGCTTTCCAAAGTAGATTTAGTGGTATACTATCATATATATATATATTGGAAAGGAATACTATCATATGCCTTCTGCAAGTCGACGTAAAGCAGATGCAGCTCTTGTCCGTATGCCATTTTCTTTTCAATAACTTGGGTTATACAAAAGAGATGATCTGAAGTTGATCTACCCGCCCTGAAACCGGCTTGTTCTTTTGCCTCCATATCTTTATATTCGCTCTCCAATTTATTTCTTATTATTTTACCGTATACTCTGCTAAGCGTACTAGTCACAGATATACGTCTATAATTGTAACATATATTTTTCCTTCCTTTTTTTTATATATATAAGAACAAGCTTAAAAAAAGGATTATACCTTACGTAGTTATCATCTAAATTTCCGATATTTTATGTACAACTACCCTCGATCGATTTTCTTTACGAACTATCAAGAGAAAATATCGTCTCGCTTTACTTTACCGGGCGCACAGAGGACAGGTGGGTTGGTGGGTAGTGTTGTAAAATTTCCAGAAATATATTTTCGGAAATATTTCCGGAAATATTTCCTGAAACATTGGAAATATATGAAATATTAAAAAAATAAGAAAAAAGGAAATATTTATTTATGAAATCATAACAAAACACCGGAAAATGCAGTTTGGTGATTTCTGCAAAAGTACTATTTTTGAAATTAAAAAATTAAATCATTATTGTATAAGAAAGTTGAACAAAAAATGAAAAAAAGAAAATACTTAATTCTCGGAGAAAAAACAAATTATTAAAAACAAACACCAAAAAATTATTTTAAAGTATAAGAAGTGCTATTTAAACGAAAACAAGTTAACTAATTTCGCTGCTTCAAAATAAGTAGAAGGTTCATCATTAAGAGATGTGGCGTTATTATCTATCTCTAGTCAATTTTAATGTTCTCCAAATTGTTAAGCTTTCTACCTTTGTTTTGTATGTGTATTATAGATGAACACAAATCAGGAGTCATTCTTCAAACAAATATACAGAAATAAGGTCAAATTTGTACAACAAAAATCTTATTCTTGAAACACTAAACTATTCACTAGTCGAGCAAGAGGCATATCTTCATCGCTGTCATTAGCATCACACTTAATAGCATCATCTTGCCAGTGTACTTCCTTAACATCTTTAATAGCATCGGAAATAAAAATTCTTTTATAGTATGTTTAATGCTTATAAGGGCCTATCCTTAAATTACGTAATGTTCAAGGGGGGGTTTTGGCCTTGCGTTACACTCCCCACATAGCACAAATCAAAACAACGTTAAAAATTCACACTTTTTTAAGTTTAGTAGGTCGCTTTTTAACGTTATTTTTAAAACCACACCGAAATAACGTGGTTTTCAAAATAACGTTAAAAAGCTACCCTTTAAATTTAAAAAAGTGTGTGTTTTTTACGTTGTTTTGATTTGTGCTATGTGGGTCCATCTCGAGTGGATGGCATCTTCAGGAGATGTTGACTGTTTGTCGGCTTCTCGAAGACTGGTGGTTAGTCTGTCGCGGGCGCAGGTTATATACGCTATGGTGGGCGGGGCGTATATCAGAGCTGGTCGGTGATTGGTCACTTTCCCGAGATTCGCTTAGTGTTTTTAAGAACCGGTACCCATGTTCTGTTAATTTTAAGAGTTACTTCAGATCTGTTGAAGTTCTGCTGGTGTTTATGAATTTCGATTGCTTCTCTATAGAGTCTTGGATAGTATGAAGAGGGGCGCAGAGAACTTGTGTGTCTTCGAATTTTATTCGGTGATCTTCATTGTTTAGTGTGTGGTCTGCAACTGCGGATTTTTCCGTATGTCCGAGTCGACAGTTGGCTTTGTGTTCTTTGATTCTTGTGTTTACGGACTGTTTGGTTGTTCCGATGTAGACACTTCCACAGGTACAGGGAATGCGGTATACCCCCGAAGAACTTAGTGGGTTCCTTATATCCTTCGCAGATCTGAGGTGGTTCTCGATCTTCTTAGATGGCTTGAAGATCGTTTTTATGTTGTGTTTTCCCAGAATACGTCCGATCCTATCCGTCACTCTAGGGATGTAGGGCAGAAAGGCTCTTGAAGTAACTTCGCGGCTACTCAGTCCACCGCTACTGTTACTTCTAGTGCTCGGCTTTGGTCGTATACATTTATCTATGTCGCTTTGAGTGTATCCATTTGCTACGAGGGCGTTTTTAAGATGGTTTAATTCTTTGTCTAGATGTTCTGGTTCGCAGATTCTTTTCGCCCTCTCTACCAATGTTCTTATTACCCCTTTTCGTTGGCACGGGTGGTGGTTAGATGTGTTGTTTAGGTAGCGGTCTGTGTGAGTAGGTTTTCTGTATACGGTATGTCCTAGCCGTTCCTCTTTCCTCGTTACTAGTACGTCAAGGAAGGCTAATTCTCTGTTGTTCTCTGTTTCCATTGTAAATTGTATACTGGGGTGTATGCTGTTAATGTGGTTGAGAAATTCATTAAGGCTGCCTCTACCATAAGGCCAAACGACAAAAGTGTCATCTACATATCGAAACCAGACTTTGGGTTTATGAGGGGCATTATTCAACGCCTTCTCTTCTAGTTTCTCCATGAAAAAGTTCGCAATCACTGGCGATAAAGGGCTACCCATTGATACTCCATCGATCTGTTCATAAATTTGTTCTTTGAAGGTAAAATATGATGTCGTTAGGCAGATTTTAAACAGGTCGGTGATGTCCTTCGGAAATATGTGTTCCACTTCCCTCATTGTCTCGGCCAAAGGTACCTTCGTGAACAAAGACACAACATCAAAGCTAACTAAGATGTATTTCTCGTCCATGACGATGTTTTTGATCTTCTTAATAAAGTGGGTGGAGTCTTACATACGAATCCGTTAGTCCGATGTGGGGTTGCAAGAGGGAAGCAAGATGTTTGTATGTTGGTGAGCCTATATTACTGACAACGGGACGAAGAGGCACATCGTTTTTGTGGATTTTTGGTAGTCCATACAATCTCGGAGTCAGGGCTTCACTTTGGCATAGCATCTTCTTGACTGGGTCCTCCAATGAAGAAACCTTAATTAAGTAATTCACTTTTTTAATTGCGGGTTGTGTAGGATCTCTTTTTAGCTTCTTGTATGTTGAGGGTTCTAAAAGATCGACCATCTTTCTGTTGTAGTCATCCCTGTTCAATACTACAGTGGCGTTTCCTTTGTCGGCAGGCAGTATCAGAATGTTTTTGTCCTTGTTGAGATCCTTAATGGCTTTTTCTTCCATCCTTGTAATGTTGCGTTTTGGTGGTTTGGCTTTTCGCAAAATTTGTGAACACTCCGTGCGTATTTCTTCTGCCTGATCTTCGGGCAACTTTCTAAGAGCAGATTCTAAGTTGGCAATTATTTCCTCCTTCGGAACCTCCCTAGGTGCAACAGCAAAGTTTCCCCCCCTTAGAGAGTACTGAGACTTCATTTTGAGAAAGCGGGCGGTCCGATAGGTTGATGACAGTTTTTGTAGAATCAAGGATGGGCTGCTGGTTATCCCGTTTATTGTTGTCGTCAGTTAGTCTCTATTATTTGGTTTTCTGCCTCGCCGTACTTCTGTGGTGTTCGTTTTCCATGGATCTGTAGGAAATAGCATCAATTTTGTCCCAGTCTGATTTGTCCATGGTGTTGGCTAGGTGATAGAAAATTGAGAGTAGTTCCTTGTCTGTGCGTGCGAGTTGCGATCTAGTTGAATGGATCCGTTCTCTTAAAAGAGCATCTTCAGTTCTTCTATAGATTCTGTAGGCTTGAGGTGTTTTCATGGTATGCTTAAATCTCAGGAATTTCGGCGTGACCTTCTCATCGCGACAGCGTAATAAGAAAGTCAGCGAAGACAGTAGTTGCGCTTTCTTCTTGCGTAGTGCGACCAAGCGTAGATGACGAGTGGAATCTTCCTCCCCGTAGAGGCGTCGTACAAGAGGGGGTCAACAATCCTAAATTTTTGCGTTGCGTAATTTAAGAAAGCTCCCTAAGGTTACAAAATATAAAAGATAATATTTTTTTTAATATTTCCAATATTTCCGAGACACCTTCGGAAATTTCCAATATTTCCATTTCCATGGTTACATCACTACCTGTGGGTCTGACTATCCTTATAAAATAGGTGTAACCACGTGTAAACTACTATCGTTTTTCTTACATACTACATATTTTATGCAAATGCAGTTTTTCTTATCTTACATACAGTAATAATATATTCCCATAAATCCTACAGCATTTAGCTTTTTTTTGTCAATCACCACTAACTTACTTGTGTAGATGTTTCTGTGTAAGCACTGTTTCGCCAAGGTATTTGTCCCGGATCTTTTGCATCCACAAATCGCAGATCTTATTACCATCAGCGGCTAGAACCTACAATTTTTTTTACATTAAAAAATATTGTTTCAAACAAATTCGGATGCGCTTTGAAACATTAGATTGATGTGCCATAAGTGACCCTCTGTAAAAGCAATATCCAGTATAACCTTTAAAAAATTGATCAGAGAGGTAAAAACTAAAATCAGCATGAATTTTATAACTTAATATATATTTTTTTTAAATTAAAATGTGTAATAAGTTTTGATTTATATTTTGTTCCGCATTTTGCTGATAGAAACATAAAAATCTGGCTTTTTGAAACAAGTATTCCTTCAGACTCCATATCTGCACTTGTCCACAAAAGCTATTTTTTTAGAAATAGTCAACTTGTATTTTCTAAATATTACATATTACAATTTATAGAATCACATAATGGTAGCAAATTCAAATTCCCTAACTGTTTCCGGTTTTTCAAACCATCACGCGTATCACAATGGCACGTGTCAAATATAGCGCGTGTTTAAAATAGCTCATATCAAAATAGCGCCTATAAAAAATAGTTGTTGCAAAAGTCGCTGTTACAAAACGCAAGGCACCCTCCCACCTCAATACTGACTCTTGTACCAAACCAACAAAACCCAAATCAAACCTATTCCAATCTAACCTTACCTAACCTAAATCATTTATTGTTGTAATCTGCAGAGTATTTTTATGTGCTGGGTGGAAAAAAAATATGCCACTTTAGTAATAGTATGTAGGTATGTGGGCACAATAGATCCATATGTGGTCGCACTGAATGGAGGTCCAGTAGGGCCTGCCACCACTTTCGAATACATACAACCTAACTTAGTTCAAACCAAAAACATATTTTCGGTTAGGTTGGGTTAAGATTGGTTTGGTTTGGGTAGGGTTGGTATAAGATTCAAAAAGGGTAGGGTGTGGCGGGTGCCTTGCGTTTTTAACAGCGCCGTTTTGTAATAGAGATCATTTGATAGACGCTATTTTGAACACGCGCTATTTGGATACGCTTTATTTTAAACACGCGCTGTTTTGGTACGCGCTATTTTGAACAAGCGCTATTTTTAAAGCGCAGTTTTGCTACGCGCTAATTTGATACGCGCGATTTCGTTACAGAGGCGCAATATTCATCTACTAAAATTTTCTGATAAAAGGTTTATACCTACTAAAAACGTAGAATTCTACTAAATATGGCAACGCGGCAACTTCAGGTTTTCTACTACTGATGGTGACTACAAAATATATAGCGATACTCTTATAAATATCAACAACAACAATATTTTATAAGGGGCCTTTTATAAAAACGCACTGTGGTTATATAATACAGCTAAAGGGATCCTGTTCTTCCGCTTATATTACAGCTCTTTTAAAAAACCACTTTTGGCAATTTAAAATAAATTTTAGGTTCCCCCAATTACCTTTATATAACTTATCGTAACTTTCAGGTATTTTATAAAACCAGAAAATCTTGTTATAAAATCTGAACACCCTTATAAGAATTAGGAACCAAATTTTTAAACCTTAGATAATTAAAAATGTTACTTGGGTAGTCAAGAATTAAAGAAAATTGGGCTACTTTCTAAAAATGTACCTTGGCAAGAGTGGTTCTCCTTTGAGAATCCTTTTTAAGCATGTAAAATCCGTCATTTTCTGTATTGATGTCTGCATCAGGTGAAAGAAGGGTTCCAGAAGAGTTGCGCCGCTCTGTGCCACTCTCGCTTTCTCCGCAGTCCAGCGAGGGAGTCGATGCTAAACTATAAGAACTGTATTAAAATATTTAATATTATCAGCTAAGATTTTCTAAAAACTATTGAGTTGCTAAAGTTACACATCTGCAAAGATATTTTAAGAAAACAATTTTCTTATGAAAAAACAAATTACTTTAAAAATTCCACACCAGTATTAACCAATCAAAATGTGCAACGCACGTATTTT
This sequence comes from Aspidapion aeneum, assembly GCA_963576565.1. Taxonomy (NCBI): domain Eukaryota; kingdom Metazoa; phylum Arthropoda; class Insecta; order Coleoptera; family Brentidae; genus Aspidapion; species Aspidapion aeneum. The sequence continues at coordinate 115,931,544 of OY755040.1, forward strand.
AGTGGAATTTTTTTCTCGTGGATACCCAACAGCGAATTAAATCGGAAATTGTTTGACGTTTTGATGACATTATAATGTTTTTGACATAGGTCCCGGTTTTAATTTATTTATTTAATCTCTATACATTTCAATTAAAGATTTTTTCGGTATTTTCGGACGCCTCCTTTCTTCTTAAAGGCGAAAAAGCTGGAACAAATTAAATATCTATGTCTACAGTGTGTCCACGTAAGTTGGCGGCATATGGGAAACTTTTTTATTATTAGCTTTACGAAAAAAAGTTATTCTTCATAAAAAGTTCTGCATGGTCCAAAACCTAAAATGCAACCATCAGATGTTAAATTTTTTCAGTCATATTACGAGGTTTGTCAAAAAATGTGATTTTTGCTCCAGAGTAAAGTACCTTTCTTTTTGACAATATCGAAAATTGTTATAAAGAAAAGATGTTTGGAATTAAAAGTAGCTTTCAAATATTCAACATTGTTTATTTACATTAAAAAATATTTTTTTCTACATTTTCTGCGATTACGTTGGAAATTTAAGTTTGCACATTAAAGCATAATTAATCTAGGATGCAAATAATAATAATGTAAATAAACAATGTTGAATATTTGAAAGCTATTTTTAATTCTAAACATCTTTTCTTTATAACAATTTTCGATATTGTCAAAAAGAAAGGTACTTTACTCAAGAGCAAAAATCACATTTTTTGACAAACCTCGTAATATGATGAAAAAATTTAACATCTGATGGTTGCATTTTAGGTTTTGGACCATGCAGAACTTTTTATGAACAATAACTTTTTTCGTAAAGCTAATAATAAAAAAGTTTCCCATATGCCGCCAACTTACGTGGACACACTGTATAAAAATATACAGGGTGTCCCATAACTTAGGGGCCATAGTGCAGCAAGTGATAGAGGAGGTTATTTCCGAGAAAAATGTTTATATAACATTAGTGTCAAGACGCATCTGTTATTAAGATATAGGATTTTTAAAGTTAGAAGAGTGGGGGAAAAGGGTTTTTCGAAAAAAAGAAAATCTGTGACAGCCAGCTAAATACTCAGCTAATTGTAATTAAAAAATGTGCCATATTTTTTTTGGATAAAATTACTATTATTAAGTTGAGGCTGTCAAAGTAACCTAAAATGTATAAAAAATAATAATTTTTTAAAAAATAAATTTTTGAATACTTATTCCTTTTTTATGTCTCGCTGGAAACTTGTTTTTATTAACAAAAAACATTTAAAAAAAACATTGCGTTTAATATGGCATTCATAAAAGTTAATACCAAAAAAATAGTTTTTTGTAGAAAAAATTGACCGACTAATTTTTTTTTAAATTATTTTTATTTCTATTTATTGCTCTTGTTCTAATACATGACTTTACCCAATTTCATATTTTTACTGCGTTTTTACAAATTATTATTAAAAAGGTTTCAAAAATCGCCAGCTTTGATGCTCTGTATCTCGACAAAGAAAGAGTTTTGACCCATGCATTATAGGAACTTTTTTATCAGACGTGAGCTATGGGACACCCTGTATAATATTTAGATACGATTTAATTCACCATTTTTCCATTTAGCACTTTCAATTTTCTGACGCTACATAAGAAACGCAAAAAAGAAATTTTATACCATTTGTAGTTACACAAACGTTATGTATGAATAAATGTACTCTGTTGAGTCTTAAAATGTTATTTCCGTGCAACTACAACAAGTAGAAATCAACAATTTATATGGCTAAAATTTTTGCCGAAACTGTAACACAAACTAAATCTGTTCATGTACCTTTATGAAAAATCGAAAAAATGATCATTTTCTACCAATTGTAGTAGTCACAAGTAAGTATAAAATGGAAGATATAATAATGTACATCCTAAATTGGCATTTTTGTGCTACTACAATGAATAAAAATCAACAATTTATAGACTGACAATCCATTGGTGACGAAAGAGCAAGCTGAAGGTGTTCATGTAAGGTAATAAATGTTTTATTTTCTACCACTTGTTTCAAACTTAAAGATTATAATATTCTACCTTGTAAAATAGAATTTCCATGTAACGACAATAAGTAAAAACTAACATCTAAAAGGCTGAAAAGCGATTACGGCCCAAACTGCAAAGCACACTAAATTTATCTTTGTACCTATTTGAAAAATTGATAAAATTATAATTTTCTAGCACTTATAGTAAGCCGAAATTGATATAAAACAAAAGTATAAAATATTTTACATTCTAAACTGGTATTTTCGTGAATCTACTACAATAAGTAGAAAATAATCTAATTGGTGATGAAACTGTAACGAAACTAAATCTATAAAAAAGAATAAAATAGCTTTTAGTTTTTAATTTAGGTAGGTATAATGACAAAATAATAGTTGTCATAGTAACTAAATAATTAAGTCAATCAAATCTCTCTGTTTTACTGGTGTCTTAACGAAGAAAAAATTGGCATTGTTGTGAGTGATTTATTCAATTTTTAAACAATATTTGGTGTGGAATGTTATTACTGAATACCACGCGAAGTTAAATTAAATCCGTATTATTTTTCTCGTTAATGAATATTATTAGAAAATTATTATTATATAATTTATTATTATATTATAATTTTCAAAAAATTCATTACTTCAAAAAATTTCAGAAATATTTTATATCGTTACAAAATCTTTATTTGGTTTTCTTTTATTTCTAAATTTAATTTGAATTATTGGGGAATCTACCTTACTGAGAAATGCTTAGTATGCTATTTGACCTGAGAGTATTAAAAAATTACACTTAAACCGGTCGAGCAGAAGTCTATAGATTTAGTACTTAGACCCTGGTGTGTTAAGTTTTAAGATCTTAGTAAATACTGGTGTCCTTGACCTAAACTAAAATAAGGTCTGGACGGGATCAAAAATGAAAATATGAAAACCAATTATGATATAATTACCTTGACCAGTTATTAAGGTCTGGCATTTGAATTGGGGCCAGATGTGATGCTCGGGAGTGGGAATGGGTGATGTGGGTGCCACTAAAACAAACAAAACATTTATGATAACACAAAACTTTTTACAAAAATATCCAATTCATTGGAGAAGCTCCTGAGCCTTATACAGAGTATCCCATTTAGGATGACAGCCAAATTTATCTTAGAATCTACTGCTACGAGTTTTTGCATAATTTGAACCTCTACCATGTACCTCTGCTTCGTCACTTCCTCACAGAGAAGGAATGAAAATGTCACTTTTTATTGAAAATTAATTACTGTTATGTGGTAACTAAACCGGTTCTTATTACTTACTCGACGTATTAAGAAAAGCCTAAAAAATACCAATATTTTTTACTTTTTAAAAACTACCAAACTTAAGAACTTAAATATCCACACCACATAATACTTACATAATACAAAACGTTATTTTTTAATATCTTCAAAAATAAGCCAAATATTGACTTGCGGTTTCAACAAATTTTTGAGTGAATATCTCTTTACAACTTTAGGTAAAAATATTGATGGAATTGTATCTAAATTTTTTAGGAAATTTGAGATATTAGGTTTCTTCTTTCTTCTTCTTCTGCGGGCGCCCGTGACGGCTAACCACCAGTCTTCGAGAAGCCGACAAACAGTCAACATCTCCTGAAGATGCCATCCACTCGAGATGGCGAAACGTCGAGAACGAATTTCCAACGACGACGGCCGAACAGCCCGAAAGCACACCCACCATTGGACGATGGCCGCGAAAGCCTTTCACAATTTGTTTTCTAAATATGTCGAATAAATAATAAGTACCGGTTAAGTTACCCCGTAGTAACAGTTTCATTCCCTCTGTATGGAAGTGACATAGAGGTACATGTGAGTGGGTCAAATTATGCAGAATTTTTCAAGGAATACGAATATGGTATAATATGTATGCGTGCGCTTAAATAAAATTTTATCAAAAAATGCAATTTTTCTAGTCAGGAGACGTGATTACTGCTTCCTAGCGGGGAGCTGTAAAAACAAAAATATTTTAGGTAAAGGCTCAATTTTGTTATAAAAAAAATTGTTTGCTTAAGACCACACGGCAGAAGTGTAAACTTCAACAAGGCGAAATTAATAATACTGGCCTTCATCTGCATCATCATATCGCTCGCTGAATGTTCCTCTCACAGTTAGTCGACTCGAGCCGACTTCACCCGAATGAGCGTTACATAGCCGAGCCTGACGGCTCAGTTCAATTCACTACCCACAAAAACTGCTAAAAGCGCCTAAAGAAGTGTACACTTCAAAAATATTCCCGCTTCTGAGATTATTCCGACCGCCATCGTTAATGGGACACCCTGTATAATATCTTAAAAAGAACCATAATACATATGGCAAGAACCGATTTAGCATAGAAGCGTTACGGTATTGACATACTCGGTATCTGGTGTAGTAGGCGTCTGGTTGGGAGCGCTCGAATGACCACTGGGAAGCCTGGGTACTACTTTGTCCACAGGTACTGAAACGCTTCTATTGAACTCCGTGTTCAACCTTACTTTCTTTCTTTCAGGACCTAAAAACATAGTTATTTATCTAACAAGTACGGAAAGTGGTAGTTCTGGGCACGCGACGTCATTTGATGGAACGACGCGTAGCGGAGTTTGATCAAGTCGTCAAGGGCCGAAAACTCACTTAACGTATGTGTTAGGTACAACAGTTTGGCTACGAGTTTCTAATCGTCACTGATTTATTAGAAATTAAAATACAAAAAAATTGATGAATAAAAAATAAAATAAAACGTCAATAAACATTATTATTTTAAAGTTTTACCGATACAAAAAAAACACGTGCGGAAAAGTAACTTTCCGCACGCAAATAAGTGCAGAAAAGTGCACCTACCACACGCTCCTAGGAACACCCAAATACAATATAAAACAAGCAAGTACTGACAGCTACAAAATATAAAACAACTGCAAATCTTAGCATAAAACTTAATGCTGAGAGGTGGATTTGCTAGGATCTTATGACTTAAGTCTAAAGCGTGTTTGTTTAAGTTTAATCATGCAATTTTCATGTTGACGAAAATACATAACGTTATGTCATTCCTGCGATAAGCAATTTATTTTGGGCGATCAATTGGTAACAAAAGATTAAAAATTAGTAGACTCAATTTTTTTTAAGTGTTTTAATACATAGAGGGTGTCTGAAGTACTGTCTTGAGGAAACCCTTGAATATGTCAATTTTATATTCAAAGGGAACTTTTCAAACACCTTAGGTCTTTGAGAAGTACCCAGCCAATCCAAATTGATCGACCACCACCAAATTTTAAATTCTTTAAAACAAGGTAGGTAGCAGGGACTGATGAATCTAAGCTATCGTCTGTCCCTGTAGGTAGTCAATCTTTCACATTTTTACACGAGTTTCAAATTATTTTTTTTTTGTAAATTTCAGGAGTTAATTTTACTTCCAAAGAAGGTGTCCCAGAAAAATAAGCGCATCGCATATATACATATATTAGTAATTTTAAAATTAAATATCTCAGAAAGTAATTAAAAAATTTTTTAAAAATTTACTTTCATGTAAAGTTATTTAAAAGATATTTTAAATATGGTGTCATTTAGCCCCCACTCCCTATTTATATTTTGAAAGGGGAAAGGTTTATCCTGCGAAGGGGGTATGTCGTTTAAAACTAATAATAAATTTTAAAAAAATGTCCTCCTTCGGACCTAAATCGACGAATCCGAGGGTTTTCTTGAAGTCGTACTTTAAATATTTTAAATGACCTGGATGTTCTTGAAATATCCTGTATAATAGCGAAGAAACAAAATAATTTGTCTTGTCAATCAAATATTTATATTATAAAAGTGAACTCTTTTACAAAACCAAGCTTTTTATTTTCGTTCTTAGTCAGGGCTATACACTAATAATATTTAAATGACAATAATATTTTTTTATAAACTAAATAAATAATAATATTATATTATTAACCATTTATTGTTTTGGTGTTAATAACATAATATGCATAATATTATTTATTAAAGGAAACAAAATAATAATTATAATATAAAAAGTTCTTTTTGTATTTTATGATGTTTAAAGAAACTTATTTTTTGCGGAACTATTTTTATAATTTGAAAAACATTCTCAGCCTACCTACGGTTTCATTAGTTTTAAAGTCCTACTAACCTTAGTTTTCAACGACTTTGGGAATTCTTATCGTACTATATATATATATATATATATATATATATATATATATATATATATATATATATATATCTGGGACAAATTATTAAACTAAAAAAAGAAAACCAAACGGCTGAAATCAAGAGATGAGTAAGATTGGCCTGGGCAGCATTCGGTAAATTAAGCTACATATTAAAAAATAAAAAATATCCTCAGTACCTTAAAACGAAAGTGTATAACCAATGCATTCTTCCTGTGCTCACATATGGATCCCAGAACTGGACGCTTACAAAATCAAACATGGATAAGGTAACAAAAGCCCAAAGATCAATGGAAAGACAAATGTTACATGTAAAGCTAATAGATAGAAAAAGAAATGAATGGATAAGAAATAAAAATAAAGTAAGGGATGTCAGAGGAGAGGTAGCAAAATTAAAATGGAAATTTGCCGGTCATAATATCAGACAGAAAGACGATCGTTGGAACAAATGCATTGTAGACTGGAGACCTTGGGAAAATAAAAGAAGTAGGGGAAGACCCCAAATGAGATGGGCGGACGATTTGAAAAAACATGCGGGAACTAGATGGATGAACAAGGCGACAGACGGAGAAGAGTGGAAGATATTGGGAGAGGCCTATGTCCAAAGATGGGTCGAAGAAGGCTAAATAGATAGATAGATAGATAGATAGACTATAAAAATATTTTAGAAAAACCTATAACGTCATTTTCTGGTAATTTAAAGATATTTGATCATAATATATCAAAAAGTTGTTCGTTGGTACCAAATTTGATACTTTTAAAAATTCAGTTTTCTCAACTTTTATAACTAAAAAAAATATAAAAGTTTTGAACAAAATTATTAACCCACTTTTTCAACATATTTTAAATTGGAAATTGCTAAATTTAAAGTTTTTTTTTTCTTAAATTTTTATATAGCATTTTTAATATTTGACGTGTGTAAAAATCTTTTTTAACATTAATAAACTATCTATCTACCTATCTAATTTAATACACCACAAACCATGCATGATATCGTAACGTTCTGTCTTACAAGCGAAACTTAATAATTAGGAAAGTCTTTAAAATCACCACAAACCTGAAAACCATCTTAGAATTTTACGATTGATCAAACAACCTTTATTTTTGTTATAATACACCCTCATTGCAATAACAACTATAAATCAAGTCTTAAGTTCTATGTCAATTTTTAAAAAGTGCCTGGAACATTTGAATATTTATTTACTACTGAGCAAAACAAGTTAAAAAAAAGTACTTGCTATAATTTTTTATCGATAAAATCTGTGTTTTTGTTTTATTTTTTTTTGCAAGGTGCTTAAGCCACTTGTGTAGCAGATCAAAATAGACCGAGAGATGGTGACCGAAAAATAGTATACATAAGACAAATTAATGCGTAAAAGGATAGGGGGTGACACAACTTTTTTAAATGCTAAAAATGATTTGTTAAGCTTATCGACGAGTTGTTTTAAATAAAAAATAACTGCTGTGGGTAAATCCATAAGATTCATGAGAAATTATTACTGTATGTAGGATAACAACAGCATATGCATAAAATATGTAGTATGTAAGAAAAAAAGATAGAAGATTATACGTGGTTACACCCATTGTTTCAGGATAGCCAGCCTCAGTCAATAACTGACCTCTGTGCGCCCCGGTAGAGGAAGGAAATTTATGACACCGATTGTTTCCACTAGCGCGGCGATCTTTTCTTTCGACAGTTCGTAAAGAAAATCGATTGAGGGTAGTTGTAGGGTCAAGTTGTGTAAAAGTGAGACCCCAAAATCCCGTTGCAAACTTAAATAAAAAATACTAATAATTGAATTCCGATAGATTTTCTATTATAAACTGATGCAGAAGTTGTAAGGAGCTCATAAAATTACAAAATCCATAGCTTTATTTGTGTTATAAAACTTTCAAAAAACGTTCTATTTTCCATTTCACAAACAGGTACCTCTTCAACAGTGCATTTGTAAACAAAATTTACACATCCTGTTCGTTGGAAATGTGTCACTATTATGTGGACCGCAATACGGCTTGGAATGTCCCTTTCCTTAAACGCGAAAACAAATGAATTTGCCAAATCTTGACTGCTTAAGCTAGAATTTGCGTAAAAAACAAATACCTTCTTCTCTCCTGTTTCGCTGCACACGACGAAATGACGAAAAACTTCGTGAAGACTAGAGGTCACTTTCCCAATACCAGCCCGAATACGGGGTCTAAACAGCGAAAAATATTTCAAGACACCGCCCAAAAAATATTTTTCTCTCTTTTACTTCTCTCTTACACACATTAAGCACAGCAAGGAGTCTATGAATCCTAAAGCTTTTAACCATGCTGTAAAAACCTGTGAAATTCCCCAAAAACACGAATTTAAGACACCCTGTAAATGTAAAATTTGTAATCTTACCTAAAAAGGGATCTTCTAGCAATTCGGCAGCGGTAGATCTTTTGTCTGGATTGCTCTCAAAACATCTTAGAATGAAGCTTGTCGCTCGTTCAGATAGTTCAGGAATTTCCGGATGAGCTTTGTGATAGCCAATCTATATTAAATTAAAAGAATTAGATGACACAACTGCAAACAACAGTTTAACCACCGCCACCTAAGGTGTATTCTGATAAACATTTATATTACATGTTAATTTAAGCGAGAATTTACCCCGGTGCACGGAGGTCAGCTTGTCGTTTCTGAACGATCAAAATTATTTTATGGTTGTAATTTTGACAAATTTATGCTGAAAGTTAGGAAATGTCAACTAGCGTTTAAAAATCTGATTTTAATATACAGTGAAACCTGTCCTTGCGGACACCTCTATTAAGCGGACACTCCCTTTAAGCGGACAATTTTTTTGGAACCAAGCTTTTCCCTATTTCTTTACATGTATAATTCACTCCTATAACCGGACACTCTAATAACCGGACGCGGTCAATTTTTTTTGGTTAAAAATTTCTGAAACCTCCCTTAACCGGACGCGAACCTCTAAGATAATGGGACGGAGCGCTGCACGACATGGGCCTAAATATTATGTAGTATGTTGGCGACAACGCACTCTGCAGCCGAAGAATTACCTCCTTCGGTTTTAATGCGAAGACTAAATACAACTTCTGTAGTATTTACAGCATACTTTATTCGACGGGGGCGGGACTGCTGTGTTTTATTTTTATTGTTTAATTAGGTGGTAATAGATCTCTTTGAAATGGTGCCTAGTAAAAAACTTCTTTGTTTACGTGAAAAAATGGAGGTTGTTAACGTTTCGGAGAAGGAAAATCTTTCAACACGAAAGATCGCTGAAAAATTTAATATCGGAAAAACCCAAGCAGCGGAAATTTATAATAAATATATATTAAAATTTCGCAGTTCCCTCTCATAAGCGGACACCTCCAATAAGCGGACAAAATCGACGGAACCGTGAGTGTCCGCTTATGGGAGGTTTCACTGTACTGTGCATTCTGGAGATGGTACAGTCGCCTCCAAAAACAATGTCACATATCGTTTTTTTTTCCTCTTAAGCAAATAACTTGTAAAATTGATATTTTGAGACTTTGTAGGTAATTAGTTTAAAGCTTTTTTTTTATTTAACATTCACATTCACAAGTTTTTTCATACAAAATTAACTAAATTTATTAATCCTGCTATATTATATATCAATATAGATCAATCACTATTAAATTTTGCAAGGTTTTTTTACCATGAACTGATATTCTTAATCGTACTCTTTATATTCACTATTTTCCCAAAGATAGTTCAAAACGGATTGACTTTTATCATGTGAAAACGGTGTCTTGTGCCACACGTTAAATAAATTACGTCGGCCAACGCTGAAACAATAAATCATAGCTAATACTCCGGCAAGAACCGGCAGCTAAATGTAGAACAAATACAACCCTTGATACATGTTTAAAATAATAAAGTCATAGACGCAATTGATACGTAATGATGCGGACTTTTCCAGTCCAATATATATAATAAATATTTAAATTAAATAAATTCAATACACAACTTTTATCTAGTTTTTTAATAAGCAAATTGAAACTTTGCAAATGGTTCAGTAAAAATGAAAGAGAATAACCCATATTTATAATATACGTGAAGAAATCACCATATAAACTCTGGTTTACCAACTTGGAGCACTGTCGAAAATCGCCTTTCCGCGCGGAATAAGTGCGGATCATTATACAGGCTATCAAGCGGCCTATGACTTGCCGCCGTGACAAGTGACAACGAGTTAGTTGATCAATTTTTTGCATTGGGGGTTACTAATAAGGTAATTGGGTACTCAGTGGTTATGATAGAAAATAGTTCGATATTGAGGTTACGATCGTCTAAATTAGACAAGTTGACCTCCGTGCGGCGCACAGAGGGGCCGGGACCCATAAAAGTTACAACAAATATGAAACTCAGGATACGAAATTTAAGTGAAAAAAACGCTTAAAAATTATCCTTCTTTCTTTATTTAAGGCATCCATGAAAAAGTGCTTACAACAAAACAATTGATAGCGCTTGTCAAAGGTAACGTCATTTTAATTGTGTTACATATGCATTCTTTAAAGTAAAATATTTGGTACTTTCAAAGGTCATTTTCTCTGTGACAGAATTTCTTAGAACTGAAAAGTAAATGGCTGGCACTAACTACGGTAAGTATAAATTTGTTTAGTATAAATTTATTTAGTTTATTTTTTAATGTTATTTAGATAATTAAATTCTAATCAAAACGTAACAGAAATTGAGTTTTGTTTTAAAACTGTAGTTTCAGCTGGCTCAAAAGTTAAGGATCCATTCGAATCCATCACAAACTTTTATTACTTCCTTTTCTACAAAACCTCATCTTTAATGTGGTATAAGCATTTGTTGCGGTATTTTGCGGTTTAACTCAAGAAAACGATTTCCAGAGTTTCAAGCATTTGCATATTGTGTGACATTTTAACAAACCACATTTCCGTCGAACTGTCCCACACACTATAATTTAAATTTAATAAAAAAAATATCACTCTGTTTTGGTTTACTAACAACTTTGCCTAGTTAAAAAGGGACTAAACACATTTTAGAATCATATTCTGCCAATTCTTGGGCATTTAAGCTTAAAAGATTAAAATCAGAATTGGAATAAAAAATAAGTACTTATTTTCTCCGCAACTATTTATTAATATCCTTAATTAATGGTTACAGTTATATAAACATATAGGCATACATACAGACAAAAAGGCAAAATCCAAAAATGCTTCAAATTATTTTTCACAAAAGCAAAGATATATAATTTTGGTAAAATCATCGCATTTTTTGTTCTTGTAGCTTTCAGTCGGATCACTATAGATAATAATTAATTATAGTTTGGTATATTGTGCGCTAAAAATGACAGGTGAAAATAAGTTTGTTATATTTTAATAAATTTTAAAGAATTTAGAAATATTAGGGTCACAAATTTTATATTTAAATAAAAAAAAATAATATGTGGATTATTTTGAAATCAGCCGTCATGATATTTCGATAAAAGTTTAAATTCAGACCAAAAGTGTCAAAATGTCAAGGACCTGGCTGGTTTCATTAAAATTGGTGGTCGGGAATCCGCAATCAAAAGACACCCAAAAAATTATTTGTCCATCTCCATCGTCTCCTCGCTACTTCAGATTGTGATAATTATAGCGTAGTTTAGTTTTTTTTATTCCTTTAAATATACTTTTTTTAAATAGATCATTTTTACATTTATTCATTTTATTAACATGGCTTGTGGGCCATCAAATTAAAGGTTATTTTACCTAGATAATGAAATTACAATCAGGGAACATAAGGTTTGTTGTTTTTTTTAATTACTTTAAGTTTTAAAAATACATTTTGTTGCTATATGTAAGTACTGCGTTAGCGTACCGCACACCTCGGTCAACTGCTCGTGCGACAATAATTTTTCATTAAATTATTAATTTTAAGAATAAAAATACGTGTATAGACAATTTCAATAAACATTATATGCAAATAGAATTTTCGGTAACTTTTATGTGTCCCGGCCCCACTGTGGGCGGCGGCATTACATAGGTCAAAAATTGTTACACGGATAGATACAGTATGGGACAAAATTATAGCAACAAATCATATGTTTATACAAAACAGTTTATTAGGTACATTTACACATGGACTACAGATTGATCTTCGACGTGTTAAAAGAGCACATATTTTCTAAATCGTATGAGATTAGAACTCGTTTATATTTTCTCTGGTTTGGAAAAGATTCTTTTTTTATTAAATTGACTACACTATTCCACTGGACAAAAATATAGCAAAAAACATTTTTCTCCTTATGTTTTCAAAGCCTAGGATATTTAGTTTTAATTATTTATGTTAAAATCATAGGAGGTATAGAAATTAATAAAAATTTTAAATACGAGTCGTGGAAAAGCAGATCGAGATCAAAAATCGATTTATGAAAATATAATAACAGAGTATCAAGCACACCGAAACAGCCAAGAATTTATTATTACGTCGATTTACAATCAAGCACACCAAAACAGCCAAGAATTTTTTATTACATCGATTTACAGTATCGAGAATTCTAAAGAATCCAAAAGTTTGAGGATCTGTTCTGCTATTTTTAATGGGAATCCCATGACTGCACGGACTAAATTTCGAAAAAATGATTATGTGGTTTTTTTTTATTTTTAAACTTAATTTGAATTTTTGTAAGTTAAAACTTCCCTATCTTTATTGTGCTATTGCATCTTAGCGTATACCAAATTTTTGCCGTTATTTGACCTGTAAGCATTATCAAAATACATTTAAACCAGTCGGTATCAAGTACATAGACTTTAGTACTATACCTTGGTTTAAGTGCTAAGTTTTAAAATCTTAGTAAATACTAGTGTTTAAGTTTAATTTGTAGTGCACTAAGATCTTTTAAATTAATGCAACTTTTATTCCAAAACAACTGGACTTAATGAATCAAGTTCACTGCATAAAAAAATTAGTTTAGAGTACCTTAAATAACGCTGCTTGCGGTGATCCTAACTCGATAAAAGGAGGCTTTCCTGTGGCCATCTCGACTATAGTGCATCCAAGAGACCAGATGTCAGCGGGTTGGCCGTAGCCTCTTTGGCCTCTGTCTACTACTTCTGGCGCCATATACTGAATAGTTCCTACATGAGTCAAAGAAGAAAGTGAAATAGTTATAGTTTCCAAAAAAGCAGTCAACCATGAATGAAACAATTGGGCTGTAACTATACAAGGTGTCTCTAAAAGGTCTGTGCAAAATCTTAGCATATATTCCTGAGGTCAAAATAAGTCGATTTAAAGCAACTTACCTTAGTCCGAAATTGCTCCGTTTCAGAGATACAGGGTGGTAAATTTAAAAATTAAAAATCGATTGTCTTAAAATTTATGAACATTTCTCAACGCATTACTTTAAAAATTGGTACTCGGGAGTTTTTTGGGATGCGAAACCTAAATATGGATACCTTTTCACTGTGGCCGTTAGAGGGCGCTTCACAATGCTCTTTTTTTAGTTTAAAATGACTATAACTTTTTCTCAGTGTAACGTTTAACTTTTTTTGTTAAGAAAATATTTTCCTGAATCTTTTTAAGCCAAAAAGCTACTCTTGCTAACATGCGCTAAAGTAAGTCGTTTTCGAGATATTTCCATTTTTAGTGTTTGATGCCGCAATGGAATACTGAAATTATTTGGAATGACTATTTCACCAAAGTGTTTTACACTGGCAAAATGTCATAGCAACGGCCAGTTTTCTACTGATTATTGTTCTCAAAGCTTTATTCAAGTTTGTTGCTTTTCGGCACATTCGCTCATTAAACTTTTTAATTTAAAAATTTAATTTTTAAATTCACCACCCTTTGAAACGGAGTAATTTTGGACTAAGGTAATTTGCATTAAATCGACTTATTTTGACCTTAAGAATATGTGCTAAGATTTTGTACAGATCTTTTAGAGACACCCTGTATAATACACGACCCATTGCGGGCACGATAGAGAACGATATAATAATATAGGGCTAAGTAAATTTTTTGTAACTCATCCAGGGTTATCAAAATGGGAAGGCCCTGATCTACAACCTTGTTGACGTCACAGCAAAGGCTGAATTTATTTTTGATGGTCACGTCACGCCACAGCTTATTGTCTTTAAAATATTGAAGTTGGAATGAGGGTTCATAAATATTTGATTTTATAAAAAAAAATAAATGGATCCATGACGGATCTGACACCTTCCTAGCTAGCCTATTATCACACTTCAAGTGAAGCCATGATACTATATTAGCTTTGAAAACAGTTTTTTGTAAATATCTCAGAAACTAAAGCTGCTACGAAGTTTTTGGTTATAACACGAATTATTGAGCAAAATATAGTCTACTATATTTTGAAAACAGTGTATTGATACGATGCTCGGGTAAAAAGTTAGCATTTTTCTAAATTTTCAATTGTCAAAAAACTGTCATTAGCATTAATGGATTTTGACCAAAATCTAATTAGTTCGTAATTTTATAAAAATCGGTTCATTGGTTTAGGAGCTACGGACAGAAATAATATACACACACACACTGACAGACATCAAAACGACATTGCTAGGATAGGTCAAAATACATCAAAATAACAGTTTTTTGGCGTTATCTCAAAAAAAAATTTTCGTCGAAAATAATACCTTAATAAGATAATGAAGCCAGGCTTGAGATTGTTTTTACTTTCTTGTAATTTTTTTTAAATATATAGTAGTCCTTAATTTTTCAGAGCCACTTCATAAGCTCACACAAAAATTGTGCACGGCGGAAAATTTGAATTGTGTAATTTTTAAAATATCACAAATAAAACTCAATTTCTAATTTCAGCTGATTTTTTCAGGGCCGTGGCCTGTATTTTTTGTAGGCCTTGACTCATCTTACAACACGCGCTAGCTAGCATCTATTTCAAACCCTGCCACATTGATATGATAAACTAAACTGATAGCGGTTTCGCGTGACAGGTCGTGGTGCCAATTTCTTCGCTAGTTGACATTTTTAATGGTTTTACTGTGTTTTTTCATATTTTTGAAATAAAGAACTGTCAAATTAAATTTTATACAACACTAGTTTTTGAAAAATAACATTGAATTATTATTGCGTTATGAAATTACTTTTATTTCTATTTATTTTATTATATTAAAAAATCGTTTTCTTGGTTTTCATCTTCATCACTACTAACTTAGTTTATGTTTTATGACAAATAAAAATCGCCAATTGCCATTTTATTTTTGTTCTGCTATCCCTAGCCTAGGAGTTATACTCCAGTAAAAATGACAACATTGACTTACAGACATTCATCCTGACAATTAAGTAAGAGCAAAATGTTTCTCCAGTTAACCAAAGACCTGTGCTTCAATTAAGAATGGAAGATCATGAGTTTTTCTTTTGTCATGATTATACCCGTTTCTATATAATTCAAGGATTAGTTTATGTGGCTTATGAGAGTTCAATAGGATATTTGACATATGAAATCTAACAATACTTAAATCAACTATCTGATTGGTTTCTAAAACTAGAGATATATAAGAGCCCCTTCTGAAATGGTTAGACATTTATGTTTTCTTTTTGAATTTAGAGTTTGAGTTTAACCTGGTCTTAGCCCAGATCCCAATCTACTCCTACCTAAATACTAAATCAAACCAAGCATATAACTTACCAGTAAACGTCTTTGTACTTGGAGAAAGACCAATCAGCCGTTTTGAAGTTCCAAAATCTGATATTTTCACGACTCCACTGTACGTGTTAACTAAAACGTTATCACCTAAAAGAAATTTCATTAGTTTACTTTGAAATTTGAATCTGTTGATAATAATTGTTCCATAAATATGCTATTGCATAGCATGTCCCATTAAGGATGACAGCCGGATTTATCTCAGAAACCACTGAAATTTTTTTTTATCAACACAATCCCTTGCGAATTTAACAAAAATATTTTTATTTCTAGTAGTAGCTCCTCGCTAGGGGGCAATAATCACGTCTCCCGACTAGGGTCACTGTATCCTGGAAGCCTGGCGTCGCCAGGATTCCAGGATGCAGTAACCCTACTCCCTGTCGGGGACTCCCAAAACCTATTCTTGCAGGCGGAACTAATCAATCAATCAATCAATCAATCAACCCTACTCCCGACTGAAAAAATTGCATTTTTTGATAAAACTTTTATTAAAAAATTAATTACTTTTACGTGATACCTAAACCGGTTCTTATTACTTATTCGACGTATTAAGAAATGCCTAAAAAATGCAAATATTATTAACTTTATTTATACGCATGTATAGCACTATTTACCTTTTATGTCTCTATGCACAATTTTATGATCATGCAAATACTTGAGTCCTTCCAAAATCTGTTTGGTATATGAAGCCATTGTTGGTTCATTTTTCTGCAAGGAGCCCCATTTGGATCTTAAAAGGTTACTTAGCGATCCACCAGGCACTTGTTCCATGAAGATTTTAAAATAACCTGTAAAACAAAATGGAAATTTTAACTTTAAGGGCTGCAATAAGTGACCCTGATTGGTTTACTGGGCGTGCGTTTGCTATCCAGTCAGAGGGTGTGTGGTTGGCTTCCTAAACGTGCTACTACAAACTCGAACCTACTCTCCGTTTGTGAATACAGATTTACCGGAAGTAGGGGTAAAGCCTGTCTTGGGCATCAACGAAGTTGATCATGAATACAAGGCCGTGGTTCGGAAGTCACGTTAAGCCGGTGGTCCCGTGTTAAGAGCGTAGACGGCGCTAGCAAGATAAACACCCCTGTGTTCGACAAAGAGCATCAGGCAAAATTAAATCATCCATGACAAAAGAAAATTGCCTACCATGGGGGTCTATGTGTATGAATGTGAGTGTGTTGTGTGTGATTGAGAAATCAGAGCAAATAACTTGCAGACTGTGGCTAGTTAGCCTTCGACGCGTAGGCCAACCAAATCGAATAAATGAATGAAGGGCTGCAACGACAATTATGTTCAGTTAGAAGTGAATTACCGCTTTAAATAATATACTGTTCTGACTCACCATTTTCAGATAATGATCCTAGATACTGCACAATATTTCGGTGTCGAAGTTGCGAATGGACGCGGATCTCTTCGTGCAAAGGCTGAACTGCCCCGAGATTCTTTTCTGGTACCTCTTTGACGGCTATTCGTACTTGTTTGTTTAGGTCTAGCGCTTGGTAGACAACGCCGTAGGTGCCTTTGCCCAGAAGCTTAAAAAAGAAGCAACTTATAAGTATCTTAATAGAATATGTCGAATTTTTCACATCACTGGTGATTTTACATCCTTATAAAATAATATTTTTTAGACGTATTATCGTTATTTTTTTAGCCCGCTTTATTTTTCGTTACACAAAACTTAAAATACAAGTCAAACTGAATGTGATCGTTTAGTATCAAAGGTAAACCGAGGACTTGGGAAGTAAACAAAGGTATATAAATCCTTTATTTAGCAAAGCTAATTCACAGTTTACAGTAAGTATATAGTTTAGTTACAACATTTTTACCAGTTCTAAGTTTATAAAAAAAAAATAAAGTATTTAGTCACATAAGAACAAAATATGTACCAACAAAAAACAATGATTTCAAAAGAATAAAAAAACATAAATATAAAAATTAAAATGGATTACAAAAAAAACAGAAAGATTTTAAACAAAAACAGAAAAAAAACAGTGAAACGTTAAAATCTGATTACAAATAACGGGTAGTTAAAATTAATTACAACAAACAGTCACTTAAATAGTTAGAAAAGTTTATAAAAGTAAAGTATTTAATCACATCAAAATGGTTTCAAGAGAATAAAAAAAAAGTGACAACACAAGTTAAAATTGATTTAAAAAAAAACAGATAGATTTTAAACAACAAACAAACAAAAGTTAAACGTTAAAAATTGATTACAAAATAACGAGTAGTTTAATTAAAAAAAAAAACAAAACAGATAATTAAACTAATTTTAAAAACAAGAAAATTAACATCGATTGCAACATATAGATATTAAAAGTTAAATTTTGTAAATAATAGATATAGATAGAAGTTAAACATTAAACATTAAAATTGATTACTACAGAAAAATCAGATAGGTTTTAAATAAAAACAGGAAAAAAAGTTAAACGTTAAAATTGATCACAAAAACAAAACAAAAAAAAACATATATGAAAATCAATGGACAGTCAAAATTAATCACAAAAAACACATAGTTAGGATTTTAAAAAGCGGATTGTTAAAAGCGATTACAACAAACACATATTAAAAGGTCAAAATTTGACCAAAGGTGTAGGTTAGCCGATTACTCTTGAAGCTGAAACGAACACATTATTTTCTTCGATTTTAATTTTTATGTAAAGAAAAATAAAGCGGTCTAAAAAAATACGACTGGTATGTCTCAAATACATTATTTTATAAGAATATACTAAAACACAGAAGGAAAATTGCCTTGGTTTTTAAAAAATTCAAAAAATATTAGCTGTTCATTAAGGAGATATTCTATGTAACTTTTGTTTACAAAACTCAGCTGGACTGCCAATGACGTAAAAATTTGACATATATAAGAACCATAGACTGGTCTAATTTAGGGACCGTGATATTTGTCTTCCTCTTCCGATGGATGAGAATCACATTGTAGTATCTTTGATCTTGAACGCCACGTATATTGAAAGCAACATCAAAAAAATTTGACATTGGTCACATGAAGTACCTCAACCAACCACTCCATTATTGTTTACTATTCTTTAAAGCTGTGTCGCTATAAGGCGGAAAATTTAAAATAATTATGGGTTTCATCTTCAAGGGAGACACATACAGGGCTGGACTTCGGACGTTTAGCCTTTATGAAAAGCGTATAAAAAAGGATGAACTTATGGAAAGCAAGAAGTCAGTGAGGGACCAAAGACGCGCATATTCAGGAGCGTTTGCCGCTGTGACTCAAAATTAATTAATAGTTTTTTATTACTAAACAGGAGCAACAACAGTAAGATTTCCACTTTTAAAAGACGAAGAAATAGTTATTATTATGTATTTCGTTATTTTAGCTTTAATCAGAAAACATTAAATCGAGAAAAATTCAATTTTTTGATAATTTTTTCTTAGACAATAACCTTGCTCTTTTATTAAAGTCGCGCTTAAATATTTTGTTTGTGCGTGTAGTAACCTGTAGTACCTGTACAGCGTGTCCCATTTTCGATGGGATTAAATGGGAAACTCGGTTATTATTAAAGATATCGATTTTCTGATTGCACCTTACCATGCTCTTTTTTGGAGCCCTTAAAAATGGTGTAATCAGATTTTTGCTATACCCCGTGGTTTCGCTAATACAGGGAGTTTTTGAAAAAATTGCATTTTAATTAATTCCTTGTATCTCGTTTATTTTGCAAGATATTTTCATTCTGTAAAAAACCTTTCTATGGCAACTTTTTAGACGAAAATAATGACGTTGTCAATTTTTTAAAATATTGTTTAGTTTTTGAAAAAAATTCAATACGGACCTGGATTTTTTTATTACTATTTTGATTGGTTCCATGCTATTATTACCTTAAAATGATAATACTTTAATATTTTTTTGATTTAAGGTTAAAAAAAACTATTTAATATTTGAAAAAAAAAATTATAGTCCAAACCTGGAAATTTTCAACGTAAATATAGATTAAAAATTGCAAGACACACTAGTTGAACGATTTTTAGTTTATCTGTTTTGAAATGATAATTAAAAGATTTATAAATAAAGTAAAAAACGTTAAAAAGTTACAAAAATAATATCATAATAATTATTTGATGGTAGCACAGCAGGTCGTGAAATTTACAAAACAAAAGCGTGGAATTGACATTGTCATTTTACTTGTCATTTTTGTGAATGGCTTACAATTATTTTAAACTGGCTAGAAATCGACCATATCCAGATTTTGAAAAATGTGATATGTTTGACTGCTTCATTCAAGCAACAAACTCCCAATATTTAAATGGCAAAAATATTTTTATGCAAAATGCGTTAAGAAAAATTACTCAAAAATGCCAACAATGTCTTACACATAATGGTAATCAGAAAAATTTGTTATTTTTTGTAATTTGTTTTTTTTTGTATTTTTCGTAGACTTTGTTTCAAATAAATCTGTAAATGAACGTAAAACCATTCTAATATGCTAAGTATCAAAACAGTTAAACTAAAAATTGATTAACTAGCAATTAGATTCGGACAAATTTTTTTTTTTAATATTAAATATGTTTTTTTACCTTAAAACAAAAATTTTTTAAATTTTTAGTATTTTATGATAATACTAGCGTAAAACCAATCAAAATAGTAATAAAAAAAATCCAGATCTGTATTTAATTTTTTTATGATAAATACCATATCTCAAAAACTAAACAATATTTAAAAAAATTGACAACGTCATTATTTTCTTCTACAAAAGTTGCAATGAAAAGGTTTTTACAGAATAAAAATATCTCGCAAAATAAGCGAGATACAAGGGATTATTAAAAATACAATTTTTTCAAAAACTACCTGTATTAGCAAAACTACGGGGTATAGCAAAAATCTGAATACTACATTTTTAAGGGCTCAAAAAAAGAGCACGGTAAGGTGCAATCAGAAAATCAATATCTTTAATAATAACCAAGTTTCCCATTTAATCCCATCGAAAATGGGACACGCTGTACACTTAATTACGGATTCGCAGTATTGATTATTAGTCTATATATCTAGTCTATATATACTACTTATCAAAAAAATTTGTACACCTACAATATAAAAACCCATGTTAGGTGTACAATTTTTTTTTGAAAAGCAGTATATATACAGTTCAAATGATATCTAAGAGATGGCGCTACAGCAATTAAAATTAAGGGGTTTTAAGGACTTTTTTTCTTAAATTAATAACCTTCCGAGTATTACTCTTCCAGTCCCGTAACAAAAATACGGCATTTCAAAAATGAAACACCAGTAAACCCGGCGAAGCAGGTTTCAATACAGTTTAAGCTCTACTTTTTATTTATTAGAAGCTCAAACCGTCCTCCCTGTTGAGCGTACTCAGCCGGTAAGAGTAACGTCATTAGATCACGAAAAGAAAACCATTTTCTTGAATTGCTAACTTGACAACATCCATTTATTTAAATAGCGATCTTACTTCAATTCACATTTTTCAATGGCCAAACGATCGTTGACGAACCCTGTATAATTAAGATCGAACTTCACGAGATCGTTTGATCTATGGGAATCACATTGTAGATGTTTGAAGCGACACAGAATGGGGAAAAAACAGTAACAAAACCAAATAACATATACTCATGAGAAGAAACTTATTGAACATATATCAATGCATAGTCATTTTATTATTTAGGATGATAAAATACACAATAGCACAATAGGTCTATCATAAAATCTATCAAAAGTGTAAGAATCTTTGGACCAATTCGCTGTCCCTTAAATAATGTCCAAACTTACTAAATTCCAGAGACGAGTAAGATTGGCCTGGGTAGCATTCGGTAAATTAAGCTACATATTAAATAATAAAAAATATCCTCAGTACCTCAAAACGGAAGTACCTTCTTGTACTCACTATGAATCCCAGGCCTGGACACTTACAAAATCAAACATGGATAAGGTAATAAATGCACAAAGATCTTTGAAATGATAAATGTTACATGTAAAGCAAAAACAAAAAGACGATCGATGAAACAATTGTATTGTAAACTGGAGACCTTGGGAAAATAAAAGAAGTAGGGGAATACCCCAAATAAAGAAGAGAAATTTAAGGTTTCTAACTTCCTTATTAAAAATAAAAAGATTTAATGTTAAGATATAAAGTTACCTTTTTACGATTTTGTTCGTCTCTTTCGTATTCGAATCGGATTTCACGAGGTGGTTCGGGTTCAGGTGGTGCACTCTCTTGATTAGTTGTTAGCTCAGTTAACATTTTGTGAAATATTTTTCTAAAAAAAAAGGAAAAAAAACAGTATTTTCTCACTTAGCCTAAAAGCGAAGCACTAGCTCTTACTAATAATCAGTTTGCTTTTCATGAGTAGCAAGACGGTGACGGTAACTTAATTATTTTCCGAAAAAGTCTTTCTTTAAGCACTGTTGGAGAAGTATGTCCAATATGATTATCTTTAGTTCTTTTAAAACCTTTGCATGTATCACCCTCATGAAATCAAATATATCATACTCATTTAACAGGCCTTAACACATGAAGTTAGTAAAAATAACAGGAATCTTGCCTGCTAATCTTATCTATTATAATCTTGCCTCTGGATTTTATATTATTAATCTGACTTAAGAAAAATGAAAAAGTAAATTAAGTAAGTAAATAAAAAATACATTAAAATTGTATAAATGTTAAGCATCTTACCTGCAAGCCTCGGATGGGAAATAAATGTAGAAATCGTCAGAATTCGAGAAGACATACAAAAACAACCTTCTGTCGTCTTCGCTGTTTAAACTAAAACTTCTGATGTCGTCAGCTGTAAACTCGAAGTCGTGGATTTCCGTACAGTCTTGATTAAGCTTCTTTAGACACTGATTTGCAACCTAACAACGGAAAAAGTGGCGATAATCCAAGTAACATTTGAGTGCATATTGGCAAGCTAAAGGTTCAAAATTTCCAATCATATGTCACATATGTCAAAACTTCTACCTTTTTCCTGAAAAGAATTACTTGGAAGTTAAAGGTTTGTAGGATATGTCATAAACTGGAATAAATCACCCAAGAAATCGTTATTTATAGACAAGAAATTTTGAAAAATTCTTTTAGAAAAAACTTTCTAATTTTTGCCCTCTTTGTAAGTCTTCAAACTCGTTTCAGCTATAAAGGCAAAGGGAGGAGACAATATGTGCTAAGCCTGATCTAGTATTCTACTTTGAGGTTCTCGATTGCCGTGAGCATTTTTAAGACAACATAGATTGTAAAACAGTGTTAATCTTGACCTTAAAAACTTATTGAAAGTTAACAATTTTGGTTTGCTACGTAAGGTAGAGTTACTTATTTTTTGCCTGAATTACTACCTTTAGGGTAGGGCCGTTTTTGATTAAGTTACAGGTTGAAAATTATTATTCTTAACAAATGAGTACTCTAATGGTATGCATCTTTAAGGAAAAAAATGTGTGGGTCTCTGGTAATATTTGGGATACCTAGGATATTTTATATTTGAACTAACTAAATTTTGTGTCGCACTTACCCCAACTAATTGTTTATTTCGATAGACCCTAAAACTTTTTTTTATATGGTAGAATGTTTATTTTACCTGAAGAGTCTGAGGCTCCGCTCCTAAATTAATCCAAATATAACTTGGCATCAACACTTTGCTCGGCTCCAAAATCAGAACGGGAAACCTAGAACTTTCTTGGGGTGGTTTGGTTGCCTATATGGAAAAACAAAAGTGTAAAATGTTAAACAATGTAGAGAGTTAGTTAGTTATACGACCGAGGTCAGTGTTACCTGCAAGCACCTACAGAAATCTAATTTACCCGAGGGGTCAACAGCTAACCCAAAATGTGTACACCGATTGTGAAAATCCACAATCTTTTGCTAAGATTGTGTAAAGATTGTGGTAAGATTGTGGAGGACTGTGCAGCGGCGTAGCGTGCCTGAAGGGGCGGGGGGTCGACGACAGCCCATCAAAAATTTTTGCGACCAAAAAAAAAAAGGTCATAATCTATCTATAGTTTCCTTTGCCGCCCTCTTAATTTACCGTTACCGGCCCTGCTACGTAATAACCGAGGGGTGAACAGCTAACCCAAACTGTGTACACTGATTGTGAAAACCCACCCACAATCTTTTGCTAAGATTGTGGCTAAGATTGTGAGGGATTGTGTAAAGATTGTGAGGGATTGTGGTCAGATTGTGAGGGATTGTGGTCAGATTGTGAGGGATTGTGAAGGATTGTGGTCAGATTGTGAGGGATTGTGAAGGATTGTGGTAAGATTGTGAAGGATTGTGACAGATTGTGGGTGATTGGGAGGGATTGTGTAAAGATTGTGAAGGATTGTGAACAGATTGTGAGAAATGTGTACACCGATTGTGAGAGCTGTTCACCCCTCGAAGTTACCCATACCTACCGGAGAGTTGGAGTTGTCTTTCATACTGATTTATTAATTTATTCAACAGTATCTACAGCAAAAAGCCAATTACAGATACTTCCTTACATTAAAAAGACATCTATCTATTCTATAAAATACATCATTTATACTACACATGAAAAAAACCAAACAAATCAAATTACATTAAAATAACACTTATTCTTGACTCGGAGGGCATTAATTAACTAGTGCGCACTTTTAGATCTATAATTTTTAAAAAATTCTTATAGCTAACATTGTCAATACCAACATCTGAAGCATATTTGTTAAATAAGTTGCATAAATTGTAGATAGGAGAGCTAGATTAATTCGTGGATAAGCTAAGTAAAACATACTTTTCGCCCTTTATGTTAAAAGGAAGTTGTTCAATTATATTAGGACAATCAACATCCCCAAAATTTTAGTCCTTCTCTGGTTTAGTCACAATCTATTAAATATTTCTAATAAGATGTCGTTATCACAGCCTCTTTGTAGATAAAACCCAAACTTTGTAGTAAAGTGGATGGCTTTTAGAAATTTTCTCTGTACATATTCCAGTATTGACAATACTAGACTGTCAAGTAAGTAAAGGCTTACTTCAATGTTAAAACTTTTTGTATTTCTACAATAAACTCAGCAACTTTTTTGGCGCTCTCAATTTTGGAAATAATATATGATGAAAATGAAAGATTAGCATCGTTACACCCAGGTCTTTTTGTGCAGATACACGTTTTAGGATTTCATTATTTATTGTATAATCAAATTCAATAAAATTTTTGTCACTACTAAATGACCAACAAAAATATTTACACAAATTTAAGTTAAAACCATTTTCATAGCAATATAGGGCTGTGTCTTGAAATTCTCTTTGAAGTGTGTTACAATCCTCCAATAAGAAAACTTCAACAAACAATTTAAAATCATCAGCAAATGCCAATGATTCCACATTTTTTACCTTAGAACTATATTTATATATTGTAAACATTATTACTTTTTACACTTTTAAGGCTACTCTTGTACTAGTAACATTAAAATATAAACTTTATACAAAGCATAAAATTGAAGTGGTGCTTCATTGATAATTAACTGGAGACATAAGGGCAAGTAATAATAAAAAATGGGTCCAATACATCCATAAGAGAACTCCACGCTATATCAGCCTTAAAAACAGTTTTTGTAAATATCTCGGAAACGAAAGCTCCTACGAAGTTTTTGGTTATAACACAAATTATTAAAAAGAACATGATCATGCAGGTTGATAGGTTAGATTCGGTTCTTTAAAAAAATTAAAACATATATCTAAAATTTGACAAGGTACTGACATATGACCCAAATATCTGTCAGCCTCTCTGAGAAGAGACATAGAAGTACATGGAGAGGAAGTAATCATCGAAGAAAAAATGATAAAGAACAGTATTAAAAAGCTTAAATCCAAAAAAGCTAGCGGACCTGAGGGAATATAGGCTGAAATGCTCAAATATGGATCAGAGAAACTACTAGAAAATCTCATATATATTATCAATCAATGCATAAACGGACATCCTGCTGATTGGAACCAGTACCCTAAGTAGATTGTACGATAGGATTCTTAGAGATCTAATAGAGAATAATGTTCATGAACAAGAAGAAGAAAAGCAAAGTAGGTTTCGTCCAGGCAAATCTTGTAGTGATAATGTTTTTTGTCTTAAACAAGTAATTGAGAAAAGGAATGCCAGAAATATAGAGACTTGTGTTACCTTTGTGGACCTACAAATGACATATGATACCGTTCCAGTTAAAAAATTATGGAGTGTTAGAGCAATATAATATCAATCATACATACATAAAAGCTATAAAAGAACTATACAAAGGGTCAAAATCTAAAATTAAAATTCGAAATCGACTTTCAAAAGAATTCCTGGTAACGATACGCTTAAGACAGGGATGTTGTATCTCTCCAACCTTTTTTGAAATATATATAGCAGTAGCTCTAAAAACTCGAAAGCTAAAGTACACGGCATGGGAATACAACTTAACGACCGATTTACCATATACACACTGCAGTTTGCTGACGACCAAGTAATTGTAGCTAATGATAAAGAAAACATGGAGTATATGATGAGAAACTTAACGGAAGAATATCAAAAGTGGGGGTTAACATTGAACAGTGGAGAAAATACGGTACTTATGTATTGCAAACGAATCAAGTAAGTTAAAACTAGACAATGGACAAACAATATCTCCATGCAATGAATATGTATACATGGGTGTCACATTTGATAAGACTGTAAAGAACTGGAAAAAAGAATAGTAAAAGCAAAAAGGGTTATTGGATGCAGAGAGATAAAAAAGAATGTAAAATTTAACATATATGAAACAAAGGTGAAAATCACGCTGTTTTATGGAATAGCAACTTGTCGCGTAACAGAAAAATACAAAACAAAAATGGAAAGTGGCGAAATGGATATAATAAGAAGACCAATGAGAATTTTTAGAACATATCACATAAGAAATGAGATCATAAAAAAAAGAATGGGAATCGATGGAAGCATAACGGATGATATCACTAAAAGACAACTGATATGGTACGGCCATGTACAACGGATAAACGATGAAAGATTACCAAAGCAGGTTCTAGACTTGCAACCAATAGGGCGCAGAAAAAGAGGGCGTCCTTAAGAAGAAGAGAATTCAATCCAAAGATCAATGAGTCAAATAAACCTGACAGAAGATGATTGTCAGGATCGAAGGATGTGGAGAATAGGCGCCGGACAACGTAGAAAAACGTTCTAAACCGACATAGTAGTAGTACTGACATAATATTATGTTTGACATCAGATTTTGACTACCCTTTCTTTCTTCAACTGTGTCCACTTATAGTTAAATGGGTTATCAATATTAATGGAGATAGCTATTGAATAAAATATAACCGATTAACATTTACATCTTTCCTAAACTGGCGATTACCGTTTCACAAAAAGAAGCTTTAAAACAAATTCTTTACCAATTGAAAAACATTAATTGTGCTTAAGATTATTCACTCACTAGTGCCAGCTTGAACTTATACAGTACACTATTTTTTATGATCCAAACTAAAAAAAAGTTAACTCGATCATATGAAATATTTAATTTTTATTTAATTTTCCTGAACCACGATTACTGATTTTTATGATGGTTTTAACTTTTTATCAGAAAATTGATTCACGCAGCAAAAAAAAAGGAAACTAAAACCAAATTAGTTCATATTATTCATATTATAAGACTTGTTTTGATTGAACTAAAAATAATAATAACAAAGTAGATCCGGTATTATAAACCAGCCAAAAGCCATATTTTGCGCTTGACATCGCAGTTTTAATGTGATGTGAGCAACTGATTTATTTATACACTAAGATTCCAAGAAAATACGGAAAAATAGTTTAATGTAATCAGAGAAATATTAAACAATTTTGGGTTGATCTTGTTTTTAGAACATTGAATAGATTAGAAGCAGCGGAATTCCAAACTAAAGGCATGTTGTTTGTATCCAATATGTAGAATACGAAATGTCAAATTATTACTCCGAACATTTTTAAACAAAAGTCAGCTGTCGGTCGAGACTATTAAATTTCAATAAATAAAAAATTTATTTGAAAAGTTTCGTGTGAAAGCGGTGGTGTCTTATCAAATAAATGGATCCATGAAGGATCTTATACCTTCCTGGCATTAGCACACTCCAAGTGAACTCCACGCTAAAACAGCTTTAAAAACAGTTTTTTGTAAATATCTCGGAAACAAGAGCCTTACGAATTGTTTCGTTATAGAAATTATTGAGAAAAACATGGTCTCCTTTATTTCACATATTGATGCGATACTCCGTTAAAAAGTTAGCCCTTTTTCAATTTTTAAACTGTCAAAAACCTGGCATTAGTATTAATGGATTTTGACCAAAATCTCATCAAGTCGTATTGAACACTATTTTATTTAAAAAGTATGACACCTTTTTCAACCGATATTTTAATTCCATATAGTTCAAGTTCAAATTCCTTTATTCACCAAAAATTACAATATGCAATATGGGTTTCGTCAAAAACTTAAAGTAGTAATAACTTAAATTATATTAAAAATTACAACACGTAGGTACATAAAAAAAAGATACAAAGAAATTGTATAAAACATTTGACAGTAGAAATTAAGACAAACTTTTTAGATTCCTGGTGGTTTGCATATACTCATCGATTGTGTAAAACGCATTCTTTAAAAGATATTGCTTTATCGTTTCTTTAAATGTCTTGTCACTGCAAGCACGAACAGACAATGGTAGTGCATTGTATAGTGAAAAATTTAGCGAGTTTTTTTATAGATTTCGTCGAAGTCGATAAGATGGAATCCTTATGTTATTTGCTGATCTTGTGTTATAGAAATCACTATTAAATTGATGTGAAGCTTTATTAGCGTGGATATCCTTAACTTGTTCTAGAATACAAGTTAAAGTCATTATTTTCATACTGATAAACAATGGTCTACCGTGGGCTCGATGATGGGAAAATAAAATAATTCTTATTGCAGCCTTTTGTTTACGAAACACTTTAATTGAATCAGATGCCCCGCCCCAAATTTGAACACCATGGAATAGGTGGGAATGGACAAACGCATAATAAGGTAAGTACTTTCAAAAAAATTTTGATACCCAAAAAAAATACTCTATAACTTTGGGGGATTTTTATTTGTTTAAAAGTAAAAACAGAAATCATAATCTATCAAACATTATTTTTGGTACCTTATCCGCCCAAAAGTGGATGGACAAGAAATTGAGAACTCTCGGCCAATACCAATAGTATGCGCAGTTACAGAAATATTCAAAATCATAATATTTGATAGACTTTTTGCAGAAGTGTCAAATAAAATAACAAGACGCTAGCGCTACCAAGTCCACTTTCAATCCCTGACTGCGTATGCGCAGATCTACTAATATTATTTACCTCATGTATTAGAATAGATGAATACAGGGTGATTTTCACTTCAATGATTCTAACCACATGAAAATAGAAAGTTTCAAAAACCTAACCTAACAAAACCTATTCAAATCTAACCGAACCGAAACAAAGGAAACTGAACCAATAATTTTTTTCAAAAAAAAAAAACTTTCCTGACTTCCTGCCCGGGATCCTAGAGGATGTGAATCTGAACCGAACCAAACCGAACCTAACTAAATTGAACCAAACCTAACCTAATCAAACTAAACTACAACACGTACTGCTAATTAGGTTTAGTTGGGTAGAGTTAGGTTTGGATAGGTTAGGTTCGGTACGGTCCGGTTCGGATTCACATCCTCTAGGATCCCGGGTAGGAAGTCAGGAAAGTTTTTTTTTTTTAAATATTGGTTTAGTTTACTTTGGTTCGGTTCGGTTAGATCTGATTAGGTTTCGTTAGGTTAGGTTTTTGAAACTTTCTATTTTCATGTGGTTAGAATCATTCAAGTGAAAATCACCCTGTATTCATCTATTCTAATACATGAGGTAAATAATATTAGTAGATCTGCGCATGCGCAGTCAGGGATTGAAAGTGGACTTGGTAGCGCTAGCGTCTTGTTATTTTATTTGACACTTCTGCAAAAAGTCTATCAAATATTATGATTTTGAATATTTCTGTAACTGCGCATACTATTGGTATTGGCCGATAGTTCTCAATTTCTTGTCCATGTCCACTTTTGGGCGGATAAGGTACCAAAAATAATGTTTGATTGATTATGATTTCTGTTTTTACTTTTAAGCAAATAAAAATCCCCCGAAGTTATAGAGTATTTTTTTTGGGTATCAAATTTTTTTTGAAAGTACTTACCTTATTATGCGTTTGTCCATTCCCACCTATTCCATGGTGTTCAAATTTGGGGCGGGGCATCTGATTCAATTAAAGTGTTTCGTAAACAAAAGGCTGCAATAAGAATTATTTTATTTTCCCATCATCGAGCCCACGGTAGACCATTGTTTATCAGTATGAAAATAATGACTTTAACTTGTTTGTATATTCTAGAACAAGTTAAGGATATCCACGCTAATAAAGCTTCACATCAATTTAATAGTGATTTCTATAACACAAGATCAGCAAATAACATAGGGATTCCATCTTATCGACTTAGGAAATCTATAAAAAAAACTCGCTAAATTTTTCACTATACAATGCACTACCATTGTCTATTCGTGCTTGCAGTGACAAGACATTTAAAGAAACGAAAAAGCAATATCTTTTAAAGAACGCGTTTTACACAATCGATGAGTATATGCAAACCACCAGGAATCTAAAAAGTTTGTCTTAATTCCTACTGTCAAATGTTTTATACAATTTCTTTGTATCTTTTTTTTATGTACCTACGTGTTGTAATTTTTAATATAATTTAAGTTATTACTACTTTAAGTTTTTGACGAAACCCATATTGCATTTTGTAATTTTCATGTGGTTAGAATCATTCAAGTGAAAATCACCCTGTAAATCTATTCTAATACATGAGGTAAATAATATTGGTAGATCTACGCATGCGAAGTCAGGGATTGGAAGTGGACTTGGTAGGGCTAGCGTCTTGTAAATAAAATATTTTCCCATCATCGAGCCCACGGTAGACCATTGTTTATCAGTATGAAAATAATGACTTTAACTTGTTTGTATATTCTTACCCAAAAGGTCTACCTTTACAAATCTAACAATTTTCTCGCAATACGTACATGAGGTTTTAAACAAAAAGAGTCAAGTAGATGTTGTTTACACGGATTTGAAAAAGGCTTTTAATAAAATAAGTCACAGCATTATTTTGGATGGACGAACTGGAATGGATGTTTCTCCATACTTAACTAATTTAATTCAATCATATTTGGGAACTAATACAAGTAAAAATCAGTTTGTAGAATTAAAAGGTAGTAGGTCTACTATTTATGTAAGTTCTTCTGGTGTGCACCAAGGGTCAAATCCCGGACTACTTTTTATTATTGCCTTCAACAAAATTATTTCGAAGGTAAAAAATGTGGAATCATTGGCGTTTAAACAAAACTTAATTGAATTTGATTATACAATAAATAATGAAAACCAAAACGGTGTATCTGAACAAAAAAAGACCTCGGTGTAAAGCTAATCTTTCATTTTCATCACATATTATTTCCAAAATTGCCCAAAAAGTTGCTGGGTTTAGTGGTAGAAACACTAAAAGTTTTAACATTGAAGTAAGCTTTTACTTATTTGATAGTCTAGTATTGCAAATACTGGAATATGGAAGTGTTATCTGATCCCCCCAATATGACATTTGGATTAGTATGATTGAGGGAGTTCAAAGAAAATTTTTAAAAGCCATGCACTTTAGACAGTTTGGGATTTATCCACAAAGAGTCTGTGATAACATATTTTTCGAAATATTTAATAGACTGTCAGTAAACCAAAGGATTTTTTTTTACAACAATAAATAGAATTTTCAAAGGGGATGTTGATTGTCCTAATATAATTAAACAACTTCTTTTTGCTATAGTTCAAATCAATTCAAGGTTGAAAAATATGTTTAACTTAGCTTATCCACGAACTAATCTATTTAAAAGCTCTCCTATCTACAATTTATGCAACTTATTTAATAAATATGCTTTAGATGTTCATATTGACAATGTTAGCCAGGGTTGGATGGGCTCAAACAAACCGGCCCTGGCAATTTTTTTTTATTCGGCCCTCGCTTCGGTACAAAAATTTTACGGCAAAGAAAACAAAGCCATATTGTGTTATTTTTGTTTTTGATATTATGGAGGTTTTGTTATTAAATGACATGCTAATTTTAAAGGATGTAATTTGCATTTTGAGAAAAAAAATTTATATAAACATATGTATGCATGTCCTAAATTGTGAGATACAAGGTGTTTAAAGACTTTTAGAAAATCTCCTTTTTTATTAATATCTGTGATACTGCTCTAGATATTTTTGTAAAGTTTTATATTCTGTATGCCTATATTAAACACTAAGTACCTATTAACATAATAAATTTTTTCACAAATTGAAAACTCAGAAAAAAAGTACAAAATTTCAACATACAACAGCACTGCCCCCGTTAGTTAAAAGGCTGCAATTATTTTTTTTTTCAAATTTAGGTTTTTGGTCTCGACGGATTTGTAATAAAATTCTAATAAAAAACTTTAAAAAAACAAATACCAGTAACTGGAGCACTGCCTTATGAACAATTAAAACTTAGAAGTCGTTTTTTTCCGAACCGCACTTTCGTCACTTGCGCCCTTTTAACTACCGGGGGCAGAGCAGGTATGATAATTTTTCATATGGTAACGACTTTTTTAATAATGAACTTATTGCTGCAATGTTATCTATGATCTCCTTAATTTGAATTAGACCCAATACCGATTTTTCAATCGGTTAATCGATTTCTTAGATTTTTTATGTATTTTAGCACCAAAAATGATCTTTCGTAACTAAGATATGAGA